>JAOTQQ010000002.1:29104007-29163651 GCA_026546715.1 Gallinago undulata | reverse complement strand
TTTTTTTTTTTTTTTTTTTTTTTTTTTTTTTAAGCAGCACTTGCTCCTTCCATTTATTCTGGTTATAACACGCAGGATGAAAATGTGCGAGATCACTCGCTGAAGATCAGATATTTCCAAATTATCTTATAGTAAGGCATAATAATATTATTTTTTTTTTGGTCCTTGATGTAAAAAAAAAAAAAAAGAAAAAAAAAAAGGAGGAGGAAAAGGAATGTGACTGCTAAGAAGTTAATTAGCATGGCAGGACGGAGAATCAAGGACTCCCAGACTTCAGAAGTGGAAAAGTTGTGGTGGTGGCGGCGTAAACATCGCGCTGGGGGAAATCAAAGCGAAAGAGGGTCGGTGCCCGCCGCTGGGGGGGGGCCAGCGGGGCGGCCGTGGGGTGCGGGGGGCACCGGAGCCCCCTACCCCCCCCCCCCCCCAGTCTGGATGTCGAGGGTGGGGGGGTGTGTGATGTTGCGCCCCGCGTCTCTTGAGCCGGCAGCCTTCTTGTAAAGTCACTGGCCACAGCTCTGGTGGCACGGCAACAAAATGGGGAGCAGAATAATGCAGATGCGGGAAATGGCATCTGTTCCCCGAATATAATAATGTGGTGAGGGGAAGGGGAAAACAAATTGATCTTCCAGCGGTGACAAATTGTAACAATGGACGAGTCAATTGGAAACTTTAACATGGGCGAGGAACAAAAGGAGAGGATGGGGGGGGGGAGTAGGGGGGGCAGGAGGAGAGACAGTAATTTCAATGGGAATTAGTAAATTGGCTGATGGAAATGGTGTTAGAAAGCAAGGGACGGGCTGTACTAAATAATCCAAACATTCCTCCAGAAATCTAACCTGCTGCTCACGCTAAGGGCCATTCAGCACATAGGGTTTCCAAAACAAAGCCAATTTGTCATGCAATATTTAGAGAGTTTGGGGGTTTCGGCTAAACTGTCTTCTGTAAAAAGAATAATAAAAATAATAATACAGAGATCGACAAGGCTAATACGAATTCTCAGGCATTAAAAAGTTCACATAGAAATTTGCATACTAAAGGGAAAGATGCAGACAAAATAGAAATAAAAAAAAATCACTGCAACTTACAACTTTAATATTAATCAGTAAAGCAGAAGTAGAGTGAAAGGGAGCATGAAAAGAAGTAAAACAAATGTGTACATTTAATCAGACAGGATTGCATAGGACACAAAGAACAGGGCTAATTAGTCTCAGCAGGTAGGGACTAACCTTCAGACTTCATAAATAAATAAGTCTGTGAACAATGTCTAAGTGGGAATATGGAGACAGAAAAGGGATTATTTCAAGACACCAAGTGAAAACATGAAGAATGAACTACTTCACTGTTAACTCAATGTACAAATGCATTGAACAGTTTCTTTTTCCACTGGTCTTTTGACTAACTTGCTTTTTACTTTCACAGATTTTACAAAATAACTGTCTGTGGGCACACGCACTCCCCGTTTGCCCCTGATTATGTACTTACTGTCTTTGCTAACTAGTGCCTTGCAAAATGACACCTTAACAAATATTCTCCATTTTTGTTTGCCTTTTGATTTCTAAAATGCCTTTATATCCCAGAACAATATGAGATTAGAAATACAAATGTGACAGACTCCTATTTACTTTGCAGGGCCATGTGTTATAATTTGATCCAAATGAACAAAAACAGTTGCACAGTTTTGTTTTGTTTTTCAAAGATCTTTTTACAATCTGCTGTGGGTTTGGTTTTTTTTTTGTTTGTTTGAGGTGTGGTTGTTTTTTTTAACCAAGTAGAGTTTTGCTTCAATCGCAACATAGTTGCTAACTCCTTATGAAGCATCATCAATAGTTGGTGTTCGAGAGGGGCCCAGTCCTGGCCCAAAGCTGGTTGCAGAAGAAGAAAGAAGGTTGCCTGAATCTGCAGAGCCTCACGCGTGTGAGGACCGTTCCTGACAGGCTGTTCACAGGGACGATGGTGCACCAGGACTACTCACACGAGTAATGGAACTCACATGAGAAAATGTTAGTGGAAGAAAGCTCGGTGTTGTCCACCCCAATGCCACATGGTGGTCCTAGGTTGGCTCTGGTGGTTTCTAGCTGGAAGGCCGTGGGGCTGTGCCCCAGCTGTGGAAAGCATTGCCCATGTATGTTTGCACAGCTGGAATTGTGCCACCACAGTGGACTCCATGAAGGGCTGGGAAACTGCTTTCTAGCTTTCATGGCAACATCACGTTCTTCTGATTGCAAACTTCTAGGGTTTTGTCTTCAAACTCCAGCTTACAGCTAGCTTGCTTTTGAAGTCCAGGCATTGCTGATGATTACTAAACTGACACTGTTTAATTACGGTGGTACTAGTCACTTAGGATAGGTTATGCATCTTATTTGTTTTGTTTTCCTTTATGCAACAGTTCTTATTTCACAGTCGGGGAAGTGAGAGCTCTCCAGGGGTCAACTGCAGCTGTTGGGTAGTAAGTTCTCAGGTGGTACTTTAGATTAAAAAAAAAGTATAGTGTTTAACAATGAAAGAAACACAATATTTAAAAAAAAAAAAGTCAAACTAATCCAGTGCACAAAACATGATTTATTGTTTGGATACCTGATTTTAAGTAACAGCTGGCAAGACACAGCCAGGTGCTCCAAGTTCAGTCTTCAAGAGATGTCGGCTTTCTTCTTGTCAAAGCTGACTTCTAGTGCAGATGAAGAAGTGGAAGTGCCTCTCTCCCAGTTTTTGTAACTCTCACAGCTTGGTACAATATACGAAATGCTGAGCAACAGCTTTGGGTTACCAGCAGTGGTGTCACCATTTTACACTTCAGCACAACATTTTGGTCCCAAGAATCCTGCAGACTCTCATGAACAGCAACGGCGAAAAAGGATGTGAGGTTCACTTCCCAGCTCACATTGCACTGAACTGGAGAGGGAAGAGGTTGACGAGGGGCAGCCAAGGAAATTTATTGTTATATGAAAAATGCTTTGGAATCTTTAATGTCTCACCAGAGGCCCAAGCCTATATTGGAGAAATATGGTCTGCTAACTGCCAGCTGGATCTCCTGGCTAATGTTTACGTATCTGGGGCGAGTCATCCGTTTTCATGGTCTTCTCCAAAAGGTCCCAATGTAGGTTGCAATGTGTAAAATTCAAGTTATTTATTTTGGAAAGATAAAAGGACTTTGGTTGACCAGGCTGGGATTTGACTCTACAGCTCAAAGGAGTCCGTATGTTTACAAATAATCTTGGATCATTAAATCTGCTCTAAATGTCAAAAAAGATTTCAATATTGAAAAGGTTCCAATAACACGAAGCAAACACATCTGCCCAAGTGCCTTACCAGTACTGGCTCTACCAGAGATAGCAAAGAGGGGATTTTTTTTCTAGGGCAGGCAAGATGACAGTGTGAAACACGGGAGCCGTGGCTCCTTGCTGCAGTCATTTGCATTGACCAAAACAAGCACATGTGAAAATTCAAGAAAGCTATCGAATGGGAAAACATCGACAAACAACCAGATCACGGCACTACTGTTAGATTTCTTTGTGGCTTTAGATTTCACACGTACTGACCAGGTCACAGTGTGTTGTTTGAGCAGTAGGTGTGGGTTTTCTAGCCACACTTGATGGCGAAACACTGGAAAATTAGGTACCAAAAAAAACTCGTGCATTGTTTGTTTTCAGTCTCGTAACACAGCCTCATGTCTCTCAATCTGCGTTCTGCTTCCCAAGTTATGGCTACGGCTCTGTAGGAACATACCTCCCTTTTAGCACCTACACCACAGCTGTACCTCTTGCTTTTGTTAGCGATAATTCTGTCTAATAATAAAATGGTTAATGGGTAGAAATAGGCATTCATGCAGGGATTATTCACACTTTATCGTGAGGTGATATCAAGCTCTATAGGAGTGAAATAGGCTTCTGAAATACAGATCCCTCCATAAATATACCATTTTTTTATTGACAACGTGTCTTTTAACCCTAATAGTAATAGAAGAAATCCAATAAATGAAACATTTACTGCATAACTTGCCTTATTTTCGGGTGGTGTCTGATTCCTTTCTAGCTGTCTCTAGAAGATGTTTTTAGCCTAATTTGCTCCCTAGAAATTTCACTCACCAGAGTTATACATCTATGACGTTTTATTGCCTGAAGCCAAGTCTGAATAAGAACTTTCTTAAGATATACTTATCCTAATGCCAGTCTACAAGAACTAGGCTGCTTTAGTTTGATTTATTTGTGCAACACAGATATATGTGCACCTATATAGCTGGCCATTGCCTCAGACCAGATCTAATGTTCCAAACAGAAACAAATAAGTAAGACCAGCACTTATCCATGTTTATTTATAAATAGCCATTCTTAAACTAATCACGGTTAGGTTTGTATTTATATGTCTGTTTCCCAAACCAACCAGAACAGTAGTCCATTACATTTACAAAATACTTCAATTTCACAGGAAAGGACTGGAGTGTAGGTGTGTGTATGCTCACAGGCAAACATCAAACACTAGCCAGATGCAGTGTGTTTCTACTATCTAAGAAATACACGATGGCATTTAAGGAGCTGGAACACGGAGGTCGCTGGCTGAGACTGCAGACCCCTGCCTACCTGGTTCCCCGTTCTCTTCTACCTGTTGCCTTTGGCACCCACTTGGGCAGTCAGTGCTCTGGAGCAAGGGCCCTCTTTTTGCTCAGTGCTTTTCCTGGGATGCTGCTTCCTAAATGGAGTTTGTGGACGGTATGGCGTTATGGATAATAAAAAGGTAATAATTTGGCTTGCACTAATGCAACGACGGTGCGGGTGGTCTTACAGGTTAGCTGTGGCTGAGAGCAGATGGCAGTAAGCAAGAAACCCAGCAAGCTTTAAGCCATGAGCATGCCCTCAACCAGAAGTGACTGCCCTTTCAACCGACACACAGTAATTAGCTGCGTATGCATTTGTAGTCTGTTGCAATATGAGGTAAAAGGGATTAGTTTTGCAATGGTCTAGGAACATGAACATGCGCCAGCTGCATTCCAGCTGTAGGGGTTCTGGCTGATGGATGGCAGTAGTCAGCACAGGGGTAGTAACTTCTTAAAACAATCAAGTTTAACAACACAGGATTATCTGATCATACCATACAATCACAGAACCGCTCATGTTGGAAGGGACGTGAAGACATCTCTAGTCCAGCCTCCTGCTCAAAGCAGGTTTATCTCTGAATTCAGACCCGTTTTTTTTTTTTAGAGTTTTGTCCAGTCAGGCTTCAAAAACCTCCCAGGACAGAGCTGACAACTCTGAGTTAGGACTTTGCATTTGTTCTTGTTAAATTTCATAATGTTCCTGTTGGTCCATTCTAGGTCCCTCCGGATGGCAGCTCTGCCCTTGAGCATGTCAACTGGTCTTTCCAATTTGGTGTCATCTGCAAATGTGGTAAGACCTCCACCAAGTCATTGATGCAAATGTCAGAGGACAGTTCCCAGGATTGGCCCCTTTAGCTCCCCACCTGACACTGACAACCAGGGGTTCAGCCCATTAACCACTATCCCTTGAGCTTCTTCATCCAAACAGTCTTTCACGCATCTAATTGTCTACCTGTTCAGACTGTAATGTCCTAACTTAGATGCAAAAGTCTGCTCTCCTGAAGCCTCAGGTTTGTGTTCCACTGCTTGTCTTCTTCACTCTGTCAGGATCAAAAGCTCCTACAGCCAAGGGTGCTGTTGATTATCACATCCCAGCACATCCCACTGTCTTGTCCTTCCAGCTGAAGTCAGGGAGGTTAAATTCTCCCGATAGCACTGTGGTCTGTGATCTGGGGATTCCTAATTGTTTAAAGACTTGATTGACTTTGCCATCCTAGTTGGGTGATCTGTAACAAACCCATTCCAGCGTTACCCTTACTGGCTTGTCCTTTGATCTTCATCCACAAGCTCCCAGCCTGTCTCTTGTTCCCATACATTCATGCTGCACCTTCATATAGAAGGTACAGACCCTGATTTTCTTCCCTGCCTGTTTTTTCTAAAGTGATCTCTCCACGTCCCAGCTGGGCTATCCTCAGACCATAAGCAAGTCAGTGCCTCCCCTCATGCCTCAGTTTTTCTCCAAATCAATCCAGTTAGGTTTCACACTCTTCAGTGTACCACTGTTTCTTGCCACATGTTTTTCTGCCCCAAATATCTCAGATCTTCAGGCCACCCTATGGCCACCATCTTACACAGTCAGTAACGGTGACAATGGAAGCTGACCAAGAGAAAGCCATTTTGGGCTAAGACAGGAAGGTTTAATTTAGGCTAAGAAGTGAATGAGTACTGTGTTTCCTGCAAGGCCAGAGTTGAACCGCCAACTCGGAGCCCAGGCAGGTCCACAGCCTGGCAGACGTGCTTCCACAAGAAGTGCACTCGTCCCAGGAGCAACCAAAGGCTGGAATGCAGATTGTCATCTTACAGAAAACTACAGAAACGTATGGTTTCTTTTCTCCATGGAAGCAGTTGTGCCCAGTATTCTGCGCAGAGCCACCTCCATGCCACTGCATGTGTAAACAAGCTCATGATACTGAAAGTTTATGATCACAGCAATTAATAGCTGATCTATTACAGCATAAGCAAAGTTAAAAGGTTCTCAGGAAAATCTTTCTTGACTTCTTGAAAGCATTTTAATAGCTTGGCCTGGTCATTTATAATAGAGACATTTACTATATTTTACTATTTCCTAGCAAATCATTTTCTGATTAATAATTTTCCTTTAAAGGTTGCTTTAAAGGTATTTTCTTCCCCCAGCTCCTGAAGCTTATGTATTCCTTTTTTTCCCCCCTTTCTTTCTCATATGGCAAAGGCCTCCCAAGTGCACCAAGCAGTTTCAAGTCAGCCAAGGAGACAGACAGAGTCCTGCTGAAGGAGCAGAACAGTCTCCCTCCCTTTGTAAAATATGCTGCCATTTATCAACAGACAGAGGTTTTTCTTGCAACAAGGAATCTGAGCTAGTGCATACCAAAAGAGTGGCACTGGAGACTTTGTGGTTGGCTGTTGTTTCAGGCACATGCAGTCTTTACATAGCCTGAGGGCATAAATAAGCAGACAGGAGGGAATGGACAGACCTTCCTACAGTACAATTAGGTGACAATGAGCTATCCAAAACAATCAGGGTAGCAGCAACATCAAGTGCTCACCCTGCGTCTCAGGAGTACTCCCAAGATTTATTGCATCAGAGGCTCTGTCTGCTGCTGGTGCCTCTAGATAGTGTCTCTGGCGAGACACAGTTGGCAGGCACACAGGGACAGGGTCCTTTCTGAGAAACATTGCAGCCCGAAGTATTGCAATTAGCTCCAGCAGAACTGACGTCTGAGCTCTCTGTCCTTAATTCAGGATCCCTAGCAACATAGAAGAGATGGACCTGCAAGCACTGTGGGGAGGGGTGTATAGGGGAGATAATTTACAGGAGAAATTGTAAACATCTCCTAGACTGGGAAAATAAGAGCTAGTAGTTCTCAGGACATTTCTGCTCGGGCACTTCAAGTCAGTCTTTCTTGACTCATCTTCTCCTTCGGAAAGCATGCCTCTGCAAAAGGGAAGCCAAAGAGCTGCTCTCCTCCTCTTCCACCTTGGCCCTCTGGATCTATCAGCTTCTTTCAAGGACCCTAATCCTACAGAGCTCTGTTCTGCAGCTGAGAGCTTCCTAGCCCTGACCAGAAAGGAGGTTGCACTTTCAAACCAAAAGGTAAATACAAGATCATGATCAGCACCTGTCTCACAGCAAATGCACAGTGTTTTGATTTAAAAGCATTTGGTAGATGTAAAACTCCGTTGGAGAGTTTTCTTTCTAATTATGAAGGCACAAAGGGCAAGGGTGGGTCCTGCATTCACAAGAAGAAACAGTGCATTTTTTCTGCTGTTTTACCTGAGGCACAGGTCTATCATACACACCCGCTCCATTCACCCTTTTTACAACAACTCATGGTTGTACAAGAACCACCATAATTCTTCAGGCAATAGCACCCTTAGGACATCTCCTGCATCTGTGGGAAGACATAATCTGGCATTCAAGGCATTGTGGTAGAATTGGCATCTCCACTGCTTGCCTGAGGCACCATCTTCTTTCTCCACCTTGCCAGCCTTCTTAGCTTAGCCTCCTTCTCAAAGGCAGGGATCTGAGGCAATAATTTTGCTAAAGAGGGCTGTGTAAGAAAGCAGAGATCACATAAATCAGAATAATATTAGTCTCTAGATTTCTTTGGTGGCCCAGACTGAAGAAGTCTGTCTTTGGAGAATCTGGGAGAACTGTGCACATTGTTATCAGCATACACGTGTCCTCCAGCTCGTTCTCTTTGTCCCTCTGACCTAAAGTAATCTATGTCCAGGCTGGAGTGGAGAGCATAGCTAAAATAGTACATGCAGCCCATTTTGCATACTTTCCCGTGGCACTAGAGCTATGTGATTTATGGCTGAAACATTGACTGTTGCAGTACGGGACAATTACAGGAAAGTTGGTAAGGCAGCAGTGTACCGTCTTGTAGGAATATGAAATTCCTTCCTTCCTCCTGATTTCAGACCTGAAAAATGGTGAACTCTGACCGCTCCCTTTGGGAGGATGACCGAAAGCTTGCAGATCAGACCTTAAAATGTTCCTGTCTGGACAAATAAGTCCTGGTGTCAATGGCCATCTATAGCCAGCTCAGGACATGCAGGGATCTTCTACAGTGCCTCAGGTACTCGACATGCCCAGAAATCCTGTTGCACCAATTAGGTTGTATATGCATCAATCTGTTACCAAAATCCATGCGGTCCTTTCTGTGCATAAAACTAGATGTTTGTACTTGAAAATACATATAAAACACTATTTTGGCAAGGACTGTCTATTTTTACTAAGTGTATGTACAATGTTTAGCAGAAAATAGCAATGTTAGTTTTGATTTAATACAAAAATCTTTTTCAAATGTGGGTTTGGGGCTTTTTTCCTGCAAGCAGATGTTATTTGGATCTAAGCACTACTTTAATGCAAATAAATAAAAGTAGGATTTTAAGGAGACTATTATGATCTTCAACTCTGAGGTCCTATATTACAGAGGTCATTGAATTTCAACAAGTAGTTCCTGACTCAAGTCTGTCATTCCTTGCTGAGCTACAGTATTTCATTTAGAAAGACATCTGGCCTGGTTTTAAAGATTTCAAGTCAGGACTCTCTTCCCACTGTAGGCAAATTTTGTTCTAGCAGTTGTTCATTACCCTCTCTGGGGAAGAAGGGGGGGAAAAAAGCATCACACTTCTATTTCAAACTCATCTTCCTCTAGTTCCAACCAAATTAATATGATAAAAGAATACCATCTTGTATTGCCCTTTTGTCACCAGTGGCTTTCGCTCCTTTTCCTGCAATTCTGTTGTCCATGATAGCTCTCTGTCTTCAGGTTCACCTTCTTGGCAGAAGCAGGACACAACAGGCTCTGCTTATATTTTGAGGATTGCAGGATAAGGCAGTAAAAACTAATTTGAAGGCAGTGAAGTCGAATTTGAATATCATCTGCAGCAGTAACACATCAGAGAATCTTTTGTTTCGCCAAGCTTTAAGCTGACCATCCATTCATCCCATATAGTTAATAAAGAGGCCCAAACAGTGAGTCATCCCAGCCAGCTCAGATATCTCCACCATGTGATGACTCACCTCCCTACGGTACCTGTCTGCTCCACTGACTGCAGCCTAAAGGACTGGCATAGACTACACACAAAAGTTTTACATCCCTAAGAGCTACACAGCAGTTATAAAGAAGATTCTTTATAGAAGGAAACAACTATGAGCTGACAACAGAAACAGTGTCTTTGTATGCCCCAAATTTATTGTCTGGAGCATTAAGACAGTTTACAGTACATGCCTGTTTGTGTTCCCTAGTTGAAATCTTGACCATAAAGACCATAAAGGATAGAATGTTTCTGGTTTTTAATAAAGGAAGCACAGAGACTCTGAGAGACAGACATCCAGGAACTGTGGTTTTAAGGGAAATGCCAAGATTGTGACATTGGGGATAAAGTCTCTGGAACTGGCACCAACGTTAATTCACAAGAATATGTGATATTCTAGTAGAACTTTGACCAGAACTCTTAAAAGTTTTTGTAAAATCCTTCTGGATTTATTTCTCTTAACAACACAGAGCGCCCTTGTTTTGTTTTACTTTCTAAAAGATTTATTATGCTTGTTTTTCATCAGAGAGATATGTGAAGTTTAACTTTCCCTAGTTTTGTTGGCTGACAATCTCACCTCTTTCATCTTGGCTTCTTGGAGAAAAGTGGCTCACCTCATCATGCTGTAACATTTGTTACCATAGATCAACTTCAGCTGAATATGCTAGGAGATTGAGAGATCAACAATATTTACATCCTCCAACTTAAGGACCGTAAGAGAGGTCCAAATTAGCACCCAGCAGAGGGGGAGGTCCATAGGGAGAGGGTAGCGCGGATACCAGCCAGCAGAGAGCCCATGTGGGGAAGGTGCATGAAGAGCAGACTGCCAGGGTCTTGCTGCTCACCACGCTGCTTGCTCAGTGTTATAAATGCTATCATCATGTGGGGATTGTACCATGAACCCCTTCTCCCACTCCCAAATATAAAATCCTTTTCCTTTTCCAGCTGAGATCACATCATATCTCTGCTGCTGTTACAGCCACTGGAAGAATTATGTTAGAACAAAAAAAAAGAAGCATATATTGTTGACTGCCTTTAGCTTTTCTTTTACTCTCAATTTTATCTTGGTGTCATCAGCTGCATTCCTAAAAATGGAAATAAACACCATCAAGACCCATCATCCTCCCATAGACAACCAGTGGTCTACTATGCACAGTTTGGGAATCTTCGTGAGGAGTTCTTTTGGAATCTGTAGCAGTTTAAGTTCAGGATTGTAAAAGATTTTTATTTTATTTTTTTTTTACAAAAGCTTAACTAGAATGTCCCAATTTACTCCAAATTGGCAGTGTAGACAAGGAAGTGATACTTAGCCTGTTGTAACACACACTTCAGCAAGACCAGCTAGTACATCGTAAAGCACCACTTGCCTTATCTGTGCTGGAACAAGTTGCTGTGAATGCACTAACCATTCTAACAAAAATAGTCCAGACTTATCTCAGAATGAGCAGGGGGAACTCTCACACGCTGTAATGGAAGGGCACAGGGGCTGAAACTTTGACAATGATTTAATCTCAGCCACACATTTCACAAGGTTATAGTTTAAGAGCAAATAAGCAAAACCAGATGATTTTAACAGTTCCATGAAAAGTAGCTTCCCAATTTGTTCAGCTTCTGATCTTCACTTAATGGGCTGTCCTGCCTTTTTTTTAGTGCTCCAGTGGCACTGTAGTCTGCTGTGAAAGATAAAACCTATGCTAGAAACGCAAACAAGCAGCAAAGAAATAGCTTTGACTACAATTTTTAAGTCATCTTCATTTATCACAAACAAGCACCACAAAAAAAAAAAAGAGAAACCCACAACATCTTGAATACAGTGATTTTTATATCATCCAAAGAACAGGGAAAGACCCTGATTACAGTTAAAAACTCTTGGTACTACTAAAAATACAGCAAAAGGTTCATTGTGAAGCCACGCTGTAGGCAAAGGCTCAGTGGCTTCATTTACAAGAACCCTTCAAATCACTGCAGATCTCTGTGCCCAAACCTATTGCTGCCCAGGAAGAGCGAAGTGAAGGTTATGAGTGTGTCTGGAAATTCGGTGTCCCAGGCAAAGTTCCTGGCTAGGGGGGTGTTCTTGGGAAGACAATGATCCTCTCTGTCCCTTCACTAGCACCTCTGTAAAGTGGAGGTATTGCTGGTCTAGACGGGTAAGGCGTTCGCAGTTTAATTAACTTGCAAGGTCTCGGAAAATGCTTTCAGTCTGTGACCTACAGACTCCTGCCACCTTTACCAATAAAAGGTTAAGGAAAACTGGTTTGCAGATGCCACGTACCAATCTCTGCATACGGAAATTCTAAAGGGGGCCATACTCTTCATAGGAAATTTGTAGGGGTCCACAAATCAAAAAAGACTGAAAGAAAGAGGCTTAGATCTCATCTGTTCAGATGAAAGGAAGTGCTGAAGACTGAGGTGGACGTATGTATTAATATATCATGATATTGCAACTAAAAAGCATTATACAGCAGCACAATGTTATAAAATAGTTCTATCCATTTATTCTCATAGGGGTATAGCAATAAAACCGTAAGAAATGAAGCCAGACCGGACTGTTTACTTTTAGCTCTTGATTTCTGAAAAACCTGTTATTTACAATATGTGATTGTTAATCTTTTTAACAATTACATCCTTGCAATTTTTAATCACAGTTGGCTCCACACACAGACTTGACTTAAGAGTAGTAGCTGTGTATAATGGAGGAAGCACTGAAGTCATGTATAGCATCTCAATATGAATACGCGTATTATGGAGATATTGCATAGATGTAATGTAGCCCCCAAGTGTAAAACTCACACACTCTCTGCTCCTCTCTCCCTCTCTCACTTATAGTTTCTCCCCACATTTGCTAAAACTAAATATAAATCCACTAGTTGGTAGCCCTATATGAAAGCCAAACAAACAAGCAAACAAACAAAAAAATTGTGGGGGCTAACAGAAGGGAATGGGTGCATTTTAGGGGAGTGAGGTAATAGGATTTTTTTAATACCAGGAAAAAATATTGGAGGTAGATATCTGTGCAGTTGCTGAGCTTTTGTGTTCTGGGGCTAGGAGACTTGAATATTATTAAGGGATCAGTCGCAAAGTGCATCAATCTGGCATGTACTAGAGCCAGATATCTATTTGCCAGGAACTGAAAAAAAAAATAAAAAATCTCAGCAGGCTCACAGTTGAAGAATGGTGGACATCACTTTGATTCAAGAAAGCCCTGGCACAGATATCTTCCTGGATATGGATAACATAATGGACTTTGGGGAACATATTAAGTCACCCCCCCCGTGACTTGGTAGCAGCTCTGGATGTGAATTATACAACTCTGGATTAATATGTTAAGGACTTAATAATTTCTGTCTGCAGCATTTCCAACCTCTGAGTAAAGTGTTGGGTTACTTTTTTTTTTCTTTCAGTTTGATGGCCAGTTGTGCTGTGCTATGTAAATCTTTTTTAAAAACTTGCAAATAAAAAGAAAGTATAAATTAAAAAGACGGTGGGGAGAGTGTGACTTTGTGTGATGCACTGCATTTAGTGTTCCTCTAGAACAAAGTCACACTTGAAAGCCTGGCTTCTTTATTTATACTGTTTGTTTATAAAATTCAGGAATGCTTGTTTTCAGCATTGAATAATTTTTGCAGTGGCTTCAAATGAAAATATGTATTCACTAAAAACGAAAAATCAGCTGGGAGCTCAGCACTGCACTGAGAGGCCCATTCAGACCCACAGCAACCCAGCACCCGAGAGATTCACAGGGAACAGGCCGCTTGATTGCCTTTGCTCTGAGTTTGGGGGTGGTTCTTCTGGAATCCAGCTGAAAAATACTGGTGTATGCAACAAATGCGTTGCTTTTTAAATACCTGACATCAGCTGGGTACTGATGCAGAGTGGCAGGTGTTGGCGGTTAGGGTGAGTGAAGACATTTGAGACTTTTCCTGTCCCTATCAGATTTTTTCTTGATGACAGGACTTGGATTTGATTACTTGAGTTTGATCACATGTGTTCATAGTGAACATTATATCTTTCTTTCCTTATAAAACCAAAGTGCTTCTATTCTTACTGAGTGTGATATGCACAAGGTAATGGAAGGCCATGTTACTTTCCATAGTATCTTTTGTATAAAATAGTTTCAACAACAGATAAAGAAAAGAGAATGAATAAAGAAGGATTACAGGCTCCATATGCTGTGTACAATGGGGACAACTTCTTTATATTGCTCTGTGGATACTTTGCCTTCTATCCCTGACTTCATGGGCGATTATTTCTTATTTCATCCCACACAGACCATCTCTTAGTCATAATTGCATCACATAGAAAAAAATACACTATTTGTTTATGTGACAAACTAACAGTAAAATATTGATCACAGAATCACGGAATATTCATGGTAGAGATAGAGTCCAACCACACAAAAAAACCCAAACATGCACCACACCCACCCACAGAAAGACACAAACCAAAAATCTTGGGCACTAGAGTATGCCCTGAAGAGCCACATCTACATGTTTCTTAAATACCTCCAGGGATGGAGACTCCACCACCTCCCTGGGCAGGCTGTTCCAGCGCCTGACCACTCTCTCAGTGAAGTAATTCTTCCTAATATCTAATCTAATCCTCCCCTACCACAACTCCAGACCATTTCCTCTGCTCCTGTCATTATTCCCTTGGGAGAAGAGGCCAACCCCCACCTCTCTACACCCTCCATTCAGGTAGTTGTAGAGGGCAATGAGGTCTCCCCTCAGCCTCCTCTTCTCCAAACTAAACATGCCCAGTTCCCTCAGCCTCTCCTTGTGTGACTTGTTCTCCAGACCCCTCACCAGCTTGGTGGCTCTTCTCTAGACACGCTCCAGCCCCTCAACATCCTTCCTGTGGTGAGGGGCCCAGAACGGAACACAGCCCTCAAGGTGAGACCTCACCAGTGCCCAGTACAGAGGCACCATCACTGCCCTGCTCCTGCTGGCCACGCTGCTCCTGACACAGGCCAGGATGCCGGTGGCCTTCTTGGCCACCTGGGCACACTGCTGGCTCATGTTCAGCCAGCTGGCCACCAACACCCCCAAGTCTTTTTCTGTTGGGCAGCTTTCCAGCCATTCTTCCCCAAGCCTGTAGTGTTGCCTGGGGTTGTTGTGACTGAAATGCAGGACCCGGCACTTGGCCTTATTAGACCCCAGGTGTTGTCTCCACTCCCCTCCATTGCCAGAGCCAGGCTCTGGCACCCTCTGCAGCCAGAGGCCTGGATGCCCAACACGTTTGCATGGGGCCTCCACCTGGGTGCCCACAGCTTTTCTAACAACAGCTTTACACCGGGTAACAACCATGGATCTCTACAAACAACTGACACCTTGTGACTCAAGGGTATGTCAGTTTGAGTCCCCTAGCCCTCCAGCCACTTAGAAGGATTGAACTTACCTCACACACAGGTGGAAGTTCAGCGCCGTGCCGTACAGACTGCAGCCTCCCGAGGCACCCACCGGGGCACACGCACCAGCCCTGGGTGCTCACTCTGTGGCCAGGGGCTAGTCCCTGCCCTCCCTGAGGCTTTTAATCACCTGGTGGCTTGGTCAACCTGGTGGTGGTGGTGGCTCCACCCAGGCTCCCCCAGCAGCACCGCCCACCAGCTGTCAGCCCCGCTACAAGCAGAGGGCTTGTCCCGGCTTCAAAAAGCCCCCAAAAGAGCTTCTCATCCACCCTTTTTTTGCTGCAGATACCTTCCCCAGTGCAGTCTTACCTTCCCTGAAGCTGGTCTCCGTGGCAATGGATATATTTTACACTTAAACCCCTTGTCCTCTTTTCCAACAGAAAAGAACTGCTCTGCCTGTAGGAGCGTTGGGAAGTGAAGGGTTGGAGTTGGCACGGCATGACAGGACATCTCCCAAACAGCACAGCTGTCCATGCCCCACAGACCACTGGGCTTCAGAAGCTGTGTTTCTACAGCACTAGTCAAAAAAGCTCTCTTTACAGATAACTTTTAAAAAGAGATAACTGAGATCCTGGGGAAGATACGTGAAGATATTGAAGTGATGATAGGAGATTTTCTGGAAAAGCAACGGTTCAAATAATGGCATATTTTTGGGGGGGAAAGAAATGTGACTGAAAGTATGGGTACAAAGAGCATAGGAGAAGAAATCTTGGCATTTGACATTTTAGGCTGCTCAGCTTCTAGACAGGTGTGGTTTATCTGTGATAACTTCCCATCATTATCAGGGAAAAAACCAGTATGATGTGCAAGATAATAATTAAGAGATTTATTCTGCATGATTGCACATGTACCAGTAAAGACCTCAAAATAATATCATGACCAATTGCAGTTATAACGCACAGCCTACGAGCACTGTGAGTGTGCTCACAAAAACACTGGACAAGCAACTTCCATCACTCACCCCTGACTGCCATTCTTGGCTGAAAAATTCAGAGTGTGTTTCTTTTTAAAGCAGTCTCTCGTCTTCCATCAGTCCACCTGGTCTCCCTTCTGAAATGCCTGGCCCGTGGGAACACAAGCATCAGGATGGTTGTAATGGTCTTTCATGAGAATTCTTTAAGGTTTTCTGCACTTATACCCATAATTTATATGAAGAAAAAAAAAAAAAAAAGAACTATAATGGTTGCTTATAAATTCTGTCAAGAATGAGCAGCTGAAAGTTACTACCTGGCATTTTAAAAAGCAGCAGTTTTCTGTCTTGTTCTGTCACAGGGTCACTGAAAGTCAGAGTCTGAAAGATCTTATCCAAGTAGATTTTCCCCAGCATCCTGGAGCCGCGTGGGCCGGGAGGGATGGTTAGCGAGTCAGATAATCCTGCCCTCCACACATTATGCAGCCAGTGAGAAGGGCAAGCATTCCAGCGGGAGGGACACCGCCAGGCAGCCTTTGCGGAGGTGGCTTTTCTGGTAATAAGAATGAATCGGAGAATAAAAGTGCAGCACCTGCGATAATGAGTCTTTTAAACCATTATGTCTAAACATTCTTCTCAGCCTTCTAAAAACATAATGTTTCAGTTTCAGCCAAACAACGCCATTCAGCACAATATGTCTGAGGAAGAAAGCCATGTATTCTTCATGCATTTGTCTTTTTTTCCCCTTTTTGGCAGGTAATACCGCTTTTTATTTGATTTAAGAACATGTTATGAAAGGGCCAGTCTTTATAATAAAGGAACAAGCCCTGCAAACCTTCACACATGTGATTTTAATAGGTGTAGATATGTGAATAAGGATTAGTAACACTCAGCCCTTGCTTAGCATTAGTGTGTGGGCTCAAGTTATGTTCTTGCTGTGAATTGGCAACGAGACGCAAAGCCTTTTACCTCCAGGGCTGTGGTTCAAATGCAGCCTCGGTCACTGGTGGCTCTACGCAAAACGAGGGGGCTGTTTCAGTCCAATCTCACCCTCTCCCTGCTAAAAGACGGCAGAGAATTCAAGGTCAGAGTGATCTCAGAGTCTCTCATCTTATTATGAATTGCTATTTTTGCCTTACCGCTCTATACCATAGAGCCTGGAGACTTCCGCCAAACGTGGGGCCCGTTGCACTGGTTGTTGTGAACACACATGGAGCTCCACTATTTACAAACAAGGGACAGGGCAGGCGATGAGTGGAAGAGGGAGACGAGCAGAAAGAAATGAAGTTGTTTGCCCAGAGGACAGCAGCCTTGATCAGAGCAAAGCCCACCTTTCCTCACAACCAGACCACTCTTCTTCCTTCTTCATGGGCAGCTGAGGGTACAGCAGTGACAGGACACGTGTCCTTGGACTTTCACTTTCCAGCAGGTAGCCTGCACAACTGTCAAGCGAGCAGGTTTTATGGTATTTTTTTAGTAAGGTGGGGATAATATAAAACAAAGTGTGTGACAGATGAAATGCATTAGCCCTAACAATATTAATGGATGATAATGTATACGGTAGATCATTTTATCACACCATTTACATGTAAGTTTGTTTGGTGTATTATCTTTGACACAGTGGAAGATTCATAGATCAAGAGAATTGGTGTAACCCAATTTCATATGTTTTGTTGGATCTTCGAACAAAAGTGGATGCATTTTGAGTATACATTAAGCAAGTGCTGCATGAAGAACTTCCTTACGACACCTGGCACCTACTTTTAAGGCTTATTTTGTCAGATTGTTTCTTCTATTCAAAGATTAATTTTCCCACTTGCTGAATTTGTTAAATCTTTGAACATTTCAGCCAACGAAGAGGTTTTCAGATCTGAGTTTTCTCAGGATTAAATACTTCTGTAGCAGAAAAAACACTACTCAGTCAATACAGACAGACTTGTTTGGAATCTAGCATTTGCTAAATAAAAAAGATTAAACTTTTAAAAAAGAAAAATCCAAAATTAAGTGTGCCCTGACTTTCAAACGTGCCATCTGTAATTAAATGGGTATTGAGCTCATGCACTTATGAAAATGCTGTTTTATCCTAATTTTAAATTTAAAGCAAATGTTGGCTTATCATGTGCACAATTTGAAATCAAGGTATGTGCTGCTCCCTAATGCAGGACAAAGCTCTTCACAGATGTGACACCCCTTCCTAAGGAGAGAGATGTCATCCTTGCAACGGTTTCTTGGAGATCAGTCCATTTGCTGTACCAGGTCAGGGCTCTACTGGCCACAGAGTGGGGAATCTCCATTCAAGTACGTCCCCCTGTCCATCGCGGGGCTTCTCCATAACACACACGCATCCTTATGTTAGGCTGAGCTTGTCAATTCACACCGTTTCTATCAGTCACTTCCCTTGACAGATGATAATACAAAGCAAACTTCCCTGGGACTTTCTATGTGCTTAAATTAGAGATGAGGTGTTAGCATCCTCAAAGCGTTCCCAAAGCCCAGGTTGTACGGAGTGGCACAGCTGAAAACCAGCACCACTGCAGGATAAACCACAGCGCCAGATCCAAAATCCCACCAGTGAGGCACACAGTGATCTGGATTAAACCCAAGCTTTGTACTGTGTGCCTGGTATAAACTCCTGCAAGCTAACTCTTGGGCAGCCAGACTTGATGACATCCCAAACCACGACCCAAACACCCATAGGCTTGTGCTAAGTATTGTAAAGTCCTTTGGGATTTTGGCCATTTTTAACCTGGGAGTAGGACTGTACTGGAATATAACTGGCAGGGATTGTTTCCCTGAGACTTCCAGCCCAGTATCAAAAACTTCAAAGCCTCAAATAGTCATTTGGAACTAGACCCTGCCCGTTCCCTGATGGTGATGTGGAGGGTGCTGGGGTGGGAAAAGGAGAGTGACCAGGGCTGGTCGTAGGGCTGGTGCCCAATGTGGCGGTGGGAAGACTGGCTGCCCCCCCGACTCGGCTCTGCCTCAGGGGCAGACATGAGCCTGCACGCAGTTAGGGACAAGCCTCCAAACTTCTTTAAGTACACTCATTTAAAAAACCCCAAACTGAAAATAAAATAAAGCCCAGACAAATGAATAAAAAGGCAAGACAAATGGTTAAAGAAAATGAAAGGAATAAAAGATTTTTTTTTAAGCTATATCCCTGTTACCTTTATTTCTCCTCAGTGAAGTGATATTTCTTGATCCTCAAGATCCCCCTTCCTTAATGAGGTAAAACATCAGATTATGAAGAACATTTTTTAATGAGAATTCAGGGACATTTCTGGGTTGGTTGAGAAGTATGAAAGTATTTAACCTCAGTTCAATGGACTGCCCTTTATTAACATTTTTCTTCTAGTGCCACTCACATAACTGCCCTTTCACAAGCCCCGTCTCAACCATTTGGTGCTTATAACTTGGTTTTAGCCAGAGGGTGCATTGCAGAATACAAATCAATCATTGGCTTTATTTCTTGTGACTAAAGGATTTCATAGACTGTATCTTTGTGGAAAGAGCTACCTCTAAAAAATAGGGCTTAGTGATTAAAATGTGGCCATTTTTCTCTCCCTTCAGCAGTAAAAGTCTAGCAGAAGAAGAGTTCAGAGGACCATTCAGTGAGCGATACGGCATTAACAGCGCAGCACACCTCAGCTCAACCAAACACATGCGTATGTAAACATTGCTGCTATCAAACACCATACCTTGTCAAAGATTAAACATGTGTTTAGGGAATGGGAACGCTGCCACGCTAACACCTGAGCAATACTGGCCAAGCGGCTGGACAGTTGGCTTACCCATCAGTTTGTCACAAACCCGTCTTGGAAACATCCTCCTAGAAACATGAGAGCGTCCCTGTCTTGGGTTCCTGTCCATCGGTTGCTCTGGGTAAGCTGCCAGTGTGCCACTTATTGCCAATTCTAGCGGTGCTTTTGTCATGTGGACACTTGCCCACTAGGAAATGGACTGAAGCCACCCATGTCCTTTAAATATGCCATTGTCTGAGCTCCAAGTGCTAATGATAGTTAATGACACCAAGTCTGGCACATCCTGGAGTCTTGTAGGAACTGTATCTCTGCCACCCACTGTTGCTTTTGAATTGATCTCTCCTACCTCTCAGTATATAACATTTGTAGCACACCTTCTTAATGCAAGAGAGGAATATATTTGGATTTATACATCGCATGAAGGAAGCAGATTCACAGCCAGAAAAGAGGGGAGCAACACTGTGTTTGAACGAAGGAAATGAAGATGAACCCTTTGAAAAAGCTACCAGGATTTTGCTATTCATGTGGAACAGTGGTGGCTTATCCCAGAGCCTCACATTCAGTCAAGTGCATTAAGTTTGTTTCCCAGCCACTGGAGAAGGGGGAGCAGATACTGGGTATACCTCTGATATTTTGAAGAACTGGCATTTCCAGACCAGTTGTGCAAATTTTAGACCAACAACTTTGACGGTAGGACCCAAATTCTCAGGCGCAGTGATGAGAAATTGTGCAACACATTGGACACGCAATAAACTCTGTCCCTCAACCATGGGGCACAGAAGAACTTTTTTTTAAAGAAAAGGCTTTTCTTACAGGTCTCTTTGCTTGCCAGTCTCCTGGTGCCAGCATTCATTAACATCCCAGTGCAGACGCACTGTACCTGCTACATTTGGATGCACAGCCAGTGCTCACCCTCCTTGGCCACACCAGAAACACTCAAAAGCAGCCAAGAAAAAAAATAAAAGGAGAAAGAATGCCCATTAGAAGAGACACAATATAAGAGTTACAGATTCCCAAGGAACAGCACCAAGTTTTGAGGTTGAATCCTTGTGTTTCTATCTCGCTTCTCATTTTACAGACATCAGCACTGACAGATTTGCAACACTTGGCAGGGCAGAAGAAGTCAGTAGATTCCTGAACTCCTTGATACCAGTGTGAATTTTTCTGCTGGCATTCACGGAGCCAAGATTTCATTCCATTTTGGTACTGGATTAACTGAGGTTCATAAGGTACCACACTTGCAAATAAAGACAGTGCATTAGCCTCTGCTTTTCTAGGTATTTTAGCAACACAGCTCATGGTCTCAAAGAATTATAGCAGGAATGCAAGATTTAGGCCTTGTAGACTTGAATGAATGCTCTGGGAACAAATGCAGAAATAATCACAGTTTATGAGAAATGCAAAGCAGGTTAACAATAACTTTATCAGAGGAGAAGACCATCTGGAAGCATGCGTGACTTCCAGTTATCAGAGCTGGAGGTAATCTTGCAGTCTTGAATAGGTACAATACTCTGCTAAGAGAAATTTTAGCATGACATAAAAAATCTGGATTATTTTTTCATTCATTTATTCTGTTGTTTTCAGAAAGAAGAAACTGGCCTCACCTCCACCATTCTGTCTTTCACTGCTATGTCTCAAATGATACAAAAAGAGAGCCATAGGGTCTGGTTCTTAGAACCAGCAGAATGCTTCACACAAACAATTTTGAGAAATTTTTGTTCACTTAAGAGTTCTCTCATTTTAGCAGTAAAAAGAAAGGATGGATTGCTTTTGTCACTCATGTAGGACATTTTACAGCTCACAACTCACAGTGTGCAGAATCTAGTAGATGCACAAGAAGCTGTTCATTACAACAGTGCAAAAGCTTAAGATATGCATCACAACTTGGCCAAAACTCTTCATCCAGGTCTCATTAGCCTGGGAGTCCCAATTCCCCTAGAAACACCTTGCTGAAGCAGACTGAGTGCCTCCTCCAGCACACCAGCTCTTCTTTTCTACAAAGAATGCTACAGGAGAGTAGCTAGATATGGAGGAGGATTTTTCAGCTAAGAAAAGAGCTAGCAGAGGATGGGGGGATGTTTCAGTGGAACATAAAATCATGAACAGCACAGGAAAGGTGAATAATGAACTGCTATTTCATTTGCTGCCCCTAGTTCTTGCATGGGAGACAGCAGCAATCAAGTAGCGTGTCCACAACAAACAGCAAGTGTTTGGTGGTACTCCTGCATGGACTGGATTAAATTGTGAAACTCCTTGCCACAGGATTTTGTGAGTGCCAGAAATTTACACAGATTAAAAAAAAAAAAAAACAAACCAAAACCCACTAGATGAAACAAGGAAATTAAAACCATTACAAATTCATGTAGTCATGAATATTGGTATATCACTTCTGGCTTGGGACAACCTGAGCCACCAAGTTGCTGGAAGCCGAGTGAATAAACTTGGGATATATAAATGCCATGATACGTTTGCCCTGTTCCTGTGCCTTTATCTGGGCACCTGGTAGAGCAAGAACTCAGACCTTTGGCCTGACCCTGCTGGGTTGGTCTCGTGTTTGCATCTCTGCCTTGTTTGTGCTTATCTGCTGGCTGCTGGTAAACTTCTGTACAGCTTCCCCCAAAATGTCTTTTAAGAGCTTTAGAGTATCATGAACTTTTACCTAGCAATTTGTGCAGGTTTTCTGAACTTTAGAAGAAGTTATAAGTTATGACATTTGCTGAGGAACGTAGTTCCTAAGAAACAGAGTCAAGCAGGCCTGAGTCTCATAAGTGTATATGTGCATGTGCGTGAGAGAGGGAGGCAAAAAAAATGTGCATGTGAAAGTAACTTTGTGTATAAACCAGATATTTTCCATGACATATGTTGATGAATTGAATTCCGTTAATTTATAAACTATATTCAGAGCTGGTAGAATTTTGTAGTGTTTCATGGCCAAATTCTGTGAAGGGACTGGGAAAAATCTGTTCCAATTTATTTTACACTCTGCAGTGATTTTTCTAACTAACTGTGTGTGAATTATTATATTTCGATCTGTATGTAGAGCACTGAGCACTTTGGCCCCAGCCCAGCAAAGCAGTTAAAGGAAATGTCCTGCTGAATTCACAAAGACTGTTTGCATTCTTAAAGTTAAGCATGTGCTTAAGGGCTTTGCTAGATCATAACCAAAGATCTCAGGAGCAGTTGGCAAGAGTGATACCACAGAGAATAGAAGAAGAGGAAAACAGCAAGAAAGATGTCAATAGATATATTGATGTGAATTTGGAATGGTGCTTAGCATTTCAGCACATTAAGAAAAGAGAGATCTAAAAAGCCCAAGAAACGTATTTGAGAGAGTGTGTTGACTTTAAACAAACGAAAAAAATACCTTTTTCTAACAGCCATATATCAAAGGCTGACTTTTCAAAGGAGAGAAAGATTGCAACGTATGTTACAACACTCTCATCATGTTATTGTGCTATGTGTAACGACGTAGCAATTTCTAGCACACTAAATGTTAACTTCATTCTAGTTGTAAAGAACCCGCAGATCAGAGAGTCACCAAATGGGCACCTCTGGAGACCATCCACTCCGACTCCCCCAGCTCAGGGCAGGGTCAGATACAGCGGGTTGCCCTGGGAGCTGGCTGTTTCCAGGGATGAAGATGCCACAATCTCTCTTCATCACTTGTTCCAGTATCTGACCACCCTCACAAAGAGCTCAGTATCTTCCCCTTCCAGTGGTATGAAGCTCTTGTCAGTCGGTGGTCTCACAAATGATCAGACCTTCTTCTTGTGCACACACTCTGATTTCCAACAACAACTAGATCCCAAGACTTCAAAAGGATTAGCCACAGAAGTGAAAATAGGCATAAGTGTAAGTGCTTTCAGAACTTTAGTTGGCAAATCCAAGTTGGTCAAAGTCATAGCACAAATGGAAAAAAAAAAATCAAGCAATGTTGTACTGTAGGTTTCACAAATTCATTGCACAGATATCACAATATATGTGTACATTTTTTTCACCTTGAAATATAGGGCATTAATCCTCTGACAAGTTTGGGGAAAAAAAAAACAAACAAACTTCAATTTTTAGCTGTGGCACTGGAAGGCTTTCAAAGACTCACTCACATTCTGCCCCCCTTAAATTTAAGTGCATTTTGTCGCTGATTTCCATGACAGCCATAATTTCACTCTTTCTTTTTAAAAATACAAAGCTCCAATCCTGGTGAATTGTATAGGGATAAGACTGAACCTTAGGTGAACAGCAAAACTCATGAAGGCAAAGATGCATGCTAAAATGATTTATCTGTGGCTTTGCAATTATTAAACAGTATTTTGATATGTGCATTATGTTTAGTAACTCAGCAGCTATGTGTGTAATATAAATTCTTTTTCTTAGGAGTTAATCTTCCAAAACTGAATTGCATTTTTCAATGAGTCAGCTGGTTACAGTGAGTCCTGCAATTTGTGAAGCAAATGAATGTATGTATTATGACATGAAATGTACTTCATTCATTTATGTGCGGCTTATTTCTGATAATACTTCACAGGAGACGAGTGAATATTCTATAATACCTTTCAAGAGGTCAATGTAGTCTTAACAATAGTGTCTTCACTCTGCATAGACTAGTAAATCTTTGCTGAGGGGCGAGGTGGCTGGGGTTTGTATGCTCATCATGACCTGCGTGGATTAGGGAAGTGCAAAGGTTCCAGTGAATGTGTATGTACAAACATACATCTACAGCGACCTCCGGGGCATGCTTAAAGCTCATCTGTTTCCCTCAAGGATTTGAAAAGATGGGGAGGAGGATTAAAAGAGTGGTAAATGGTTAGGAAAAAAAAAAAAAAAAAAGAGGAGCCTCTAGTTCAAATTTGCTGGTCTTGTCAGTAAGAAAGGAATTGCTTTTGTTTAGTTAGCATGAAGCCGCTGTGGGGTATTTGCATCTTTTGCTAAAATAAGGCATCTAGAAAGTGAATGGAAAAAAATCATTCTTTTGGTTGAGAGTTTAAAGGCAGAAAACAATTGATCTGCCCTCAAGTCCACAGCTACCTAAGGAAGGGAAACAAAATACTCTCTATATTGTACATAAGTGGCTACAATATGATTTTAAAGTGGAATTAGGCCAACTTGATATAACACCTTCCTTCTTTCTCTCCTAATGCCAGCTTTCAAAAAGATTTCAAGCACCCATAATCTATGCCATCTTCCCAGAGTAGTCCAGCTGCTACCAGAGCTGCCATGGCCATCCACCATCTCTGCAGCAGGTCTGGTTTGTGACGTTTCAGTGGGACCAGTTTGGTGGAGGAGGGTGCACTCTCAGTGGGTGGCTGAGCCGATCTTGGAGGGTCTTCCTGACACCACCTCTCTTTCCTGTGCACCACGTCCCGTGAATCAGACTCAGTGCTGCTTTGAAGCAGAGCCCACCACAGGGTAGAAAACTCAACTGGCAAAAAATGTGAGCAGTTTTCCGGTGGTTGAGTGAGCTGAACTGCCTGACTGAAGAGCCAGAAGGGAGGGGGAAGAAAGGAGAGAGCAGCAAGCCACTATGTTAGAGCCACTCTCTCTTGAAGTCTTATCCTAAGAAAGAAACTCTAGGTAAGTATACCTGCAGGCAATGAAACTCAGGTCTGTTTTTCTCAAGTGCTCAATGCTTCTGCTAACTCCCATGGTGACACCTTAGCAGTCAGATTCTCAAAAGGACTTAGTTTTCAGTGAGCACCCAGGGTGCTGAGGCCTTTAAAATTTCTGCTCTCTTCCTTTGCTGCCTACTTGGGAAATGAGCTTTTCGTAAAATTCCAGCTTTACTCAATAAGTAAAGCCTCTTAGTTAACCGCACTAGCTGGGGGAAAGGCATGGATCTTTAATACACTCTGATAGTATTTGCTAGAGCAGGCCAGGTTGATTATAAAGTGCCTCTGTACGAAGGAGGCCAGCGCTTGTAATTCCCTCCAACGTCGATGCAGGGCACGGGGCATGAAATATTGTGAGTTGAAGGGTCAGCCTCCAGCCTGCAACCAGGACACGCGCCTCTTCTCTGAAAATCATTTATTTCTGCATTCAGACCTTAGTGCTCCAGGCTGGGCAGGGCTCCTTATAAACATATTCTGACTTTTGATAAAATCGTAAGCACCACGCTTGAGGCTGAGAAGATGTAAAGACACTCTGTCCAAGGACGCCAGGAAATGTTGCAATCTGCAAACCATTTACTACCTGTGTGTTTTACCCTTGGATTTTGCCAAGGTGCTTAACTTTGCTTTATGGACTCCCCATTAAACTTATCTCATTGTAAAACAGTGTTTCTTTAGGGAGGGGAAAACGTTTCAGCCTTAAAAGATGTAAATCTGAATCCCTGCGGATTTATAGGCACCGGGAAGTTGCACCAGTTTGACCTAAGGGAAGTGATGACATGAAAGGGGGTCCGGCAGCCTCGGGGGTCCGGTGGACCCAGCTTTCGTTGGCGTAGCGTTGGCTGACTACGAGCTTCACCGTTCCCACCTCCACTCGCGACAGTTGGCAGACAGGGAAATATGCCAGGGCCTCAGCCGCTCGGGTGTGAGATCTGGCGTATCATCACAAACGGCTGAGAAAGGCACTGGAATATAAATTGGGGTGCCTAGAGGTAGGACGCAGACTGTCACACCAGCACTTTGACATCCTCTGACAAAACCTTGACAGGCCACGAGACTCAGAAACATTTCAGTGTGGTTTAGCTGAGGAAAGAGCATCCTCACGGGCAGCCATGCTTCATGAGTGATGAGTCCTCCTCTGGCAGGGTGGGGGCTTTGGCGTGGCTACAGCCCCTTTGTCCGTTCCCCTCACACCCAGCCACCCCAGGACTCATGCTTTCTCCTCTCTGTTTGCCATTGTGTTTTTGGGGGCTACATGGAGAGCGGAGAAAACAGGTGAAAAGGCAGCATTTGCAAGGAAGCTGTTGGACACAACACACTAAGGCTTGGCCACCAGCACCCGCCTGTTGGAGGTTGTGCGGAGGTGCCATCTCCTCACAGCCCTTGCTTTCCCTCTCTGCCTCCACGCACTCAATGTCCTCCTTTGCCTTGCTCATTAACACTCACTGACTTGGTAATGAGGATTAAACTGCAATTTGGAGCAAACAAAAGAAGAGTGTAGAGGAGAGTGGGAGGAGCAGGACAGGGAAGAAAAAGCACTACTCAGCTGACCTCTTTGGCCCTTAAAAAGCTCCTCCCGGACAGCTGATATCTTCAAGTCTGAGATGGCCTCCAAGCTTCTCAAGAAGCTCCCAGCCCAGGCAGGGAGGCTGGCTGCTGGCTGCCACTCCAAATTTCACCCTTGAAGGTGAGGAGCAGAGTCTGCCTCCATCACCTCCAGTTTTGACCTACCAAGTCTCTCAGTCATGGGGCTGGTTTCCCAGGCTGGTGGCGATGGGTCAGTGGGAACGGTGGTCTCTGCTCAGCTGTCCTTGCTGAGCGTGGCACCCAGGTCTCCCTGTTCTAGGTTGACCGTGTAGCTAAAAGCATTATAAATTGTATAGCAGTCTCAATTTTGCATGAAAAAAATCTCAGAGTTGTGAAATTAGCTCTCCAAATATGGATCCAACAGCACCATTTGCATGGCTTCTAGGTTGATGCTGACAGACCATAAATATCTCACAGCTGGTTGGTATGAGACCAGCCTAACCCATGGGCATGCTGGAGCCTGCTTTGGGGAGGAGGGGGATGTCTTCATTCCAGGAGTTGCAGACCAGCACAGCTCCCCACTATCTGACCTTGCTGCTTCCTTCCTCCTGTTAATTTGTTCCTTCCTGAAGCCAACCTGTACCTCAATTTTCCTGCTATCTTTAACATTAATTCTTTGTGTTTTGTGTTACAGAACGGTGTTTAAAGACCGGTTCTGGGACTGACATTAGCCAGTGAATATCCAAATGGGACACTTTGGTCTTTCCTTAAAGGGTTTGAAAAATTAGCTCATGATTATTTTCTTTACTTGGAAATTGTGGAGAATAATGCAATATGGTCACAGCACTTTTGGATGGATATCCCTGTCTTGGGGAAAAGGGGGATGAAAACGAGACTTCAGATCTTGACTTTCCATGGAGAAAGATTCAGCGAAGACACATGATTAGAGCACTTAACTGGAGAAGCAGTTTTGACCTACAGTTAAGAGTATTTTTGACATGTTATTTCAATACAGTTAAGCAAGGCTAAACTGCGTTAAGAAAACGGAATGAAAAAAGTAGGTGTAAAATGGGAATGAAGGTAACTTGGAGAGCATTACAGGGAAGCAGGCTGATGGGACAGGTAAGCCCAGACTGTCCAGGCGGTGACCACACCAGAGACTTGATCAGGGGAGAGGACAGAATTAAAATCTTCCAGTGGATCCTTTATGGGAAGGTGTGAGTGAGACAGAAGAGCATTTCCTGACCGCACCGATTCCTGCGAACCTGTGTGGTCTTAAACTCATTTATATGGAGCACTGCAAGCAGCATAACCTGAATTAATGCTATGAGACAGCAATGAAGCCACTAATGGACAAAAGGAAGCATGAGTCTAATGGTTCAAACACAGTGCTGGAGAGTCAGGAGACCAGAGCAATTTTACCTGATTTAGCTACTGACTCATCTTGAGAGACTGCAAGGAATTCGCTTGTATCAAAACTGTTGCTGCTTTTGGCTTGGGGTCCATTTTTCTGAAGTTCCAGCCATTTTGAGCACTCCGACCTGAGCTGCCGTATTCCATGGCTGCCTCATCTGGAGGCTACGAGCATTCACTCATTCATGCTACTGTAGCCCTGACAACCTCTCAGGGGAAAGGGCATAATATTATAATTTAAATAATTTACTTTAAACCTTGGCTCAAGGGATGGCATGGCCATTAAGTAATGGCCTTTGTAATCTAGCAAGCCTTTCCTGCCCTTCCCTGTAATGGATCCTGTATTTAACACTTCACCTGGCAAAGCACAGAACAATTTTCCCCCACTTACTTTAACCGGGCAAGTCTTTCACTTGCCACACTACAGACGGGCGGGCCACTTTGACCGAGATGGGCCTACAAGGGCTGTGCAAAGGATGACTCAGGAAAAGCTTTGCTAATCCTGAGAATCTCCATCAGACAACTCTGTGGTATCCAGGAATTGCCACTGGTAGCCAGCTTGGGGCTCCTGTCTGCCCATCAGGGCTTCTGTTGCAACAAGCACAGGCTCACACATAGTCATACGTTAAAGGCTTAATTACAAATGAACTGTCAGCTTATGCAAACTGTTTTTTGGGTAAAGGCGTTCAGGATCGTTGGATTTCCAGGGGTAAGTTGAGTGGATTTGAATCTCCAGCTTCAAAAAGGCTGTTTAGGGACAAGTTTGGTGCCTGTCATGTTGTCATGGGTGCTGCTAAGGGCACTTGGCTTGTTTCAGAAAGGGGGGTATTTATACAGGCATACTGCTGATATAATGGTTCATGGCGGGGAATAAAAAGGAAAACAAAACAAAACAAAACAAAAACCCTAAGTCTGTCTTTGTGGGTAAAACATTTGCTTCCAGAAGCAAAGCAAAGCAAAGCAAGATCTTACTGGGTTCTGACCCAAAGATACCTACTGAAAAATTTCTTGTGAGGCAGGAATTGTGAGATGTGCATTTTTGAGAGCAACCAAGACAACTGCAGCCACCAACTCTGTCCTCCCTGCGTTGTCCAGTTTGGGACATGCTACGGAGGGAATTTATCCATACCATGGCTGAGTGTAGCCCACTTTATGTCTCTCTCCACAGTGTTGGGTGCTGATTCTGGTCAGAGAGGGCACTGGATGAAGTATATCCTGTCTGAGGCATGATCTGGCATGGCACTGCCTATATTTTCCCTCAAGCAAAACTCCCCCTGACATCAGTAGAAGTTTGGTTCCAGAGGAAGCTGAATTTCTAGTTAGTTAATCTGATCCACGCCTTCCTACGTGAAACACAAGGGACTGATGTAGTCTCTTCACCTTGGGAATCGCATCTCCTCGCACCATGGCTGAGCTTGCCCCAAGGTCTACTGTGGAAAAGCTGAGAAAGTCTGAGCCATTTTCACAAACCAGGTGAAGTTTCACAGCCTTGAGCAGTCATTATTGCACTGGGTCGTACCCCTGAGGTAAATTATTAATAATAATAATATGTTATTTTTGTTAAACCTGACATCTCCTTTCATCTCAGCCCCATGCTTATCAGGAGCTCTGCAACAACAAAAAAGGAAAGTTTTATTTCCACATTTCCATCCCTTCGTCTCATCATGCCGCGTCTGCTTTGGGGAGTGAGGAGTAGTCTGTGGAAAGCTTTCATGCTCTCAAACCTACCAAAACATGCAATATTAATTGGGATTATTAATTGTATTTACTGCACTAGCAAGTCTAACCTTGTTAAAGGCCAGTGTGAAGATGTGGGATCATTTCTGTCATTTGGAACATCCTGCATGCTACCTCCTCTCAGAAATCAAAAGGAAAATTACCTCACTTTTATTAATCATCCCTTTTCTTACAAGATTTTGCCTTTTGTTTAGCTGCACTTCACAAGGAGAAGGTGTGTTTTCTGTGCTGCTTTGAGATCTTGGCAGTTAATGGAACTCTTTGATTTTTAAATAAGAGTTATTCCTCTGAGTGTACAGTATAAACCTAACAGGCAAGGGACTGTGCCTTTAAGTTCATCAGTTTTCCCAGTGCTGTACTGGAAGGATTGGACTGAAACTTTAAACATTTCTAGCCATACCTAGCATATGTATAATTTATAAGCCACACACCGTTTGCTGTCAAATAGGCGATTGATCTGACTCGGATCTCGTTAATTATCCTCCACATACATTATACGTTAACAGATCTTCAGTATACTGTGTATCAATATTAATAAGATTATAAAACACTATTGATAATTAGGAAGAGAAAGAGACCAGGCCTTTGATTCACTCTGTTACTAACGCCCCTGCATCTCTAGATTAAAAAGAGACCACTTTTCGTTTAATAATATCAGATCAGTACATCCATCTTCTAAAATGCTTTATTAAGAGAAAGCTAAGATTTGCATCCCTATGCAAGGGGCTATTTGAAATTGATTATGGAGGCATCATTGATGTGTGAGAAATTTGTTTCTCTGTCTTGTCTAAAGGGGGGTCTAATAGGTGGGAGGGATTTAAGGTGGAGCACTGCACTCTTGGATCTTTGATCAGGAAATTTCTATTTTTCTTTGTCAGGCTATATTTGGTAAGCCAGATTGTCTTGTTTTGGAGGAAATTAAATGGGATGTCATATTACTTCCTTTTAAAAATAACAACATCTATGTTATCTCACTCCAAAAGAGAACAGTGGAATTAAATAACAATATTTGTTTTAAATTGTGTGGGTCTGATTGATTTTTTTCATTACTTTTTACAGTTTTTCCTTTTTTTTTTTTTTTCATTCTGACCTGCCTTTTATGTTTCCATTAAGCTCATTTGCAACAAGCAAACCAGAACAATGAGGTGCTAGTGAGGGCTCTGAGACACTTCATATTCAACTTGAATCAGGCAAACTTTGCTTTCCTAGAAATTTCATGCTAAAGGGGAGGGAAACTCACTGAAGGATGATAGGGAGAAATAGGCACAGAATAAATTCATGTTGCCATGTGACTCATCCTCCATCAGGATGCTGTGTAGCACCATACTGGCCTGGAGACCACCACCACAGCCAAGCTCAGGTGCTTTTTCTATCACTTTAGAAAAATTCTGCAATATCCAGGCATGAGACCTGCTTCAGCCTTGCTGCTGATGTCCGCTGGTCACCACAGAAGCCCAACCATTGCCCTCATTAATCTGCAGAGCAGCTCTTCCCTGGGTCAACTCGCTCAGTGCCAATGTGGCCAGGGCAGAGAGTTCCCAGGCTCCCTCCCTGCTCCAGTGCAATCCTGCAGGTCATCCTTCCCACTGCTGTCACCCGCTCGGCTCCCCTGGGCTGGCCAGTGTTAGGAGACCTCATTCCAGCCACCACAGATATTTTAAGCGCTGTGTCCCACAACCCTACTGAAATGGGATTTCTAAAATATTGTGTTCAGGGCACCAGCATTTTCTGTACGGGTGCTCACGATGATGCACCAAACAACAGGCTGCAGTGGAAGATACTCAGTGTGAGTGGCAAGGGGAAACTGAGGAAAACTACCCTGGCTTGGGCAGGGGTTTTGTTCAGGGAAAATTCACACATGTATTTCCCTGCAAGGTAGCCCAGTAGCTTCTCATTTCCCATGGCAATTCTGCTAAAAGCCTAAATAAAAACATCAATTTCTGGCTTCCAGGAAATCTGCCCTATATATAATCTGCCTGTTCCCTAGAGGTCTGCAATTTTCAAGCCCGCTGGGAGAGCTTGTGCTTCGCAGGACTGTGAAAGAGGCTCTGAGACAAGGCCCAGTCCCAGGGTTCTGTGTCCGGTGCAAGGTCTTGGGAAAGTCCCTTCATCTGCCTGGGTTGTTCATCATGTCAATGAGGGGTCACAGGGACCACTTGGGTACAACCATGGCGTACAGGACACCCACAGTACCTCAAATGCTGGTAGAAGCCCCCCGGCACCCAACCCACCTGGAGCAAGGCTACCAAACAAGGTCATAACACTTAAATTGCTCAGTTTGCCACATCTCATTTGGTCTGAGACTGGCGAAGAAGTGCTCAGCTGAGACATGCAGGGAGAGATGATGACCTGCCTGGGAAAGGCTGGGCTGCAGCTGGGAGCAGGTACATAAGCCCATATTAAAATTTACTTACCAGGTATTTAAGCAACATAAAGGGCTTTCTGAGGACCTGGGCTTGCTAAAAGAGGAGAGAAACCTGGGAAATTGAGATGAGGCAACATGATGTTGAAGAAATGTTCTCCTTTAACCTCTCAGAGGGTTGTGCCCTTCTTCTTTCTGGAGGGAACCTTGAAGGAAACTGTAGAAAGAACAGGGAGAGACAACAATGTGAAATGGAGCCTGAAGGCTCAGAAAGGAAAACACAGGATAAACCAATAACAGAGCAGCAAAATAACACAAAGAACCATAATTTTACTTCCTGATGCTGGAAGGCGCAATGGCTGGCAGTTTTTCGTGGGATTCCTCCAAGCTGAGCACGTGGGCTACCAGGACAGCAGGGCTTTCCTGTGCCAGCCTCTGGCTAAAAGCTCACCACAGTTTCTCTCTCCGACAGGCAGCTGGCCCAGATGTAGCACGGAGCAACTTCCTGAGCCAAAGTTCACTTCTGGTGGCAGGGCTGTCCCTGCACGAGCCCGGGACACTAAAGACCTGGCTGAGTCACGTCAGGTCCATTCACACTAGTTTTTGCATGCAGTTCAGGACATAAATAACTTGCTATGTATTTCTGGAGACAGGCTGGTGGGGCACGCCGTGTACGCTGCGTATCCTGTGCGTAAGCCAGTAGCACTCGCGGGCACGAGGATGTTTACAAAAGACAGCAGGGAAGTGCCTGAGGTGTAATTTTCTCACGAAGGAAGGACTTTATTCCCTTAGGCCCACAGAAATGTGCTTTAATTTCTTACAGTTTAGGAGACATCCTTATACCGAAAAACAGGTGGGGAAACATTAACAAGGCAGAGAAATGAAGATATTTACAAGAGTGGAAGCCAGCTAGAAAGGACCAGAAGATCCAGTTCATCTTTAATTTAAAGCACTGGGAGTATCCCAAATGAATGCATTCAAGTGAACGTATTTTCCAACAGAAACCCGAGCACCCAGAAATTTGGGGTTCTGTCTTGTCTTTGCCATTGGCTCTCTAGTGAGCACCAGGACACCACCTGCTTGCTGTTCCTCTTGGCTGCTGTGCGTTGCAGAAACTGAGCAAGCACGGCATTTAGATTTTGCTCAGTCTCTGAAGTCTGGTGCTGCACCACAGGAATCTTCAACTGTCTTGAACTGGGAAACAACAGCCAGCAGAAATCCCTGAGCTGGGCAGCCCGGTGTTTGGGACAAACACGTGCCGAGGACAGGATGAAATGCTGTCTGCCACCTTGTGCGGAGGAAAGAGCTGTTGGTGTGATTAGGGTCGTAGCTGAGGCTGCCAGCAGAAGAGGTGAGGGGTTTTGCTGCCTTCTCTTATCCACGGGACTGAACTGGTGTTGAAATTGGGTCCTGCCAGCTTCGGGCTCAAATGTGCCGTAGGAAGAGCATGGAGGAGCTTGCTTCCTCCATGGCCCTGCTGCCCATAGCTGTGCAAAAGCCTCTGCCTTTCCAGCTCTCAGGCTGGGGCTATTCATTAAGAATCAAAAGAGGAGGAGGAAATGTGTATGATTCTTGGTATCGGTAACATGCTGAAAATGAGATCCTTGGAGGCAATGGCAGCAGCCTGTATTTACACAAATTAGGGCAGAGGTTTAATGCATCAGAGCCTTTCTGATGGATCATGCCAATTTATGGTGTGGAACCATTATGGTGGAAATGATGGGAAGGATCCATCGTTGCAGAGATGATGCTCCAGGTGTCTGTGTAGCCTGGAGCAATTATTACATGGCCCCTTGACGTGGTACCTCCAAACAGCTCCATTGTGCCAGGATTTGCATGTTATTAACCTGCTCAGCATTACTACATCAGAAGGAGTAGAAAACAAAAGGAAAATAATATCCCCATTTGTGCTTGGGCATGGTAGGCTATTTTCAAACCTGGCAACATTTTAATTTCTATCGAAGAAGAACAGTTGCTTTTGCGTTGAGTGGAGAAACCCTGAAGATGAACATGCAGTGTGAATAAAAACAGCAAAACCTTGGTAGTTCTGCACTTAGGAAAAACAATACTTGGGCTATTTGGAACAATAAGGGTTTGCTCCCAGCTTGAGATTTTGTCTGACAAATTTCAGAGAGAAGAGATTTTTTTTCTTCTCCCCCTCTTCTAGCCCTGAGACATACTGCAAAAAAATGCGTGCACACGAGCTGTTGTCACTGGGAATGTACCAGCCTTCCATTAACATTGCTCTCCATAGGATGGCGGTTGGCAGGAGTGCTCATTTTAAAATCCAAAGGCTCATGTCTAGTGCTCCAGCCCTTATTCCCCTGAGTTTTTTCAAGCCACTTGAGCCACTTGTCTGGATCCTGCTTGCTTTGATCTCCTCCTGCATCGAACGTGTCTGGAGAGAGCTCTGCAAGGGGAAAGCATGAATCGAATCGTACGTTTCCATCTCGAATCTTGCCCATTGCAAAGCCATACCAGGAAATTGAGGAAATGTTCCAGGTTTAAGCTTTCTACCCTTAGCCAGAAATTAAAACCCCTTCATTAATCCAATCTTAAATCTCAACTAGCTGCTGCTTAAAGTGGTAATAAATATTTCATACTGATTGTGTTGCGTTCCTTGCTGTGTTTATTAAATGGAGTTTCTCATAATTCCAGTTATTCATTTTAATAGGTCAGGACTTGGCTGTGATTTAAACAGACCACTGAGGAAACAGCCGTGGTTAAACATTGTAACAATATGGATTATTAATTTAATTGGCCAGCTATTACTTGTTTTGACTCTGTGCTAACACATTTAGCTCAGTCTCTTGTGGCCTATAAACCACAAAGGTCATGACTTCAACATTCAGAAGAATGGGAAAAAGAGAATCAGGGCTGAGATTATGAGGAAAAATAGAGAAACAGTGTGGGGAAGACAGAGTGGGGAAGGCTAAGGGCTTGCTGGAGGCAGTGCAGGGCAAAAGGGGATTTATTTAGTAGCTCAGCAATAGAACATCCTCTAAACCACCAGCCAAACTAGCAGTTTCTTTCAGTCCTCATCCCTCTGAGGTGATTTCAGACAGTGATTTTTACCTGTAGGTATAATGATGGTATCCCCATACGTTTAATAACACCTTTATTTTATTTCTGAATTTTTGTAATATAGTTTGAAATATACCATGCAGAGAGCTCAGCTATGAATAATCAACAGTAATATTTGTAAGTGTTTAAAAAGACAACCAGGCACCCCAACCTTGAATGGTTTTACTGTGCCTTTATGAAAACCATCTTGTGATGCTAGTTAGATACAGTGGGGTGAAAAAGCACATTCCAAAGGGCATGGTAGCAAAAAAAGGGATAGTCAGGAAAAAAAATGTGGGTTTTATCTTCTGTGCACAACAAAGGTAGTGCAATTTATACCACAGACTGCTCCATTTGAAAGGGGTCAAATCTTTCCATTGATTTTTTTTATGCAGAACTCTCGTTGCCTCTTAATAGGAGTTCTGTGCAGGGAATAGCAGCAGGATACAACCCTGTATTTTTCTTGGCAACTGTGTGTACAAATGTGGCAGTGGGCAACGTTTCCATATTCATGCCTGTGCCAAGTATGTTCAGTGTTCAACTTGTACAGGTGCAGAGACCCTACCACGAAGAAAAGCATATAGGTACAAAGGCTAGACAGATACATGGGGCAGACAGTGAGCAGGTATGAGTGTCCATTTTTGCTGTTTCTCGTCTATCGTGTGCCTTGGAATCTGTAGCTGTTGCTGTAACAAACTGCAGAGGCCAGTAAGTTGAAAGAACACAGCCCAAAACCTTTGTCTGCAACTACAGGCTCCAGACCACGCAGCTAACATGGGAAATGTAGCATGCATGAATATAGCATACATAATCAGCAGTAACAGCTGCCCAGACAAGTTGGTGGGATTCCAATGCTTTAAGACTTCTTCTGTCCTCCCTCTCTTATCCTGCCTCACATAGCTCAACCCGATTTTCCAAGATGCAGGGACACTGGGAAGAAAGACACGGGGAAGTAAAAGGTGAAGGTTTTCCTCAGGCTTGAAAGCTTATTCATGGTGTAGAAAAGAGCCAGATGGAGAAAAATTCTCTGCATCTCTTCTTTCTGGCTTTTTCACCTTTCTTCCTTATTTTTGCATCTCTCTCCCTCTCCCTGACCTAGCTCTGGCCCTGCTACCAGCCTTTCCTCACCATGCGATCCATACCATCACTCGCACCCCTGTCGCACAGCCATATGGCCCCAGCAGCCCAGCTCCTCTGCCAGCTGACCCCGGCCCTGCACAAGCTCCCACCTTCCAGCTTAGATTTCCTTGTTCAGGAATCCTCACCTCTTCCTGGTTCTTCCACCTCCTGCCATGGCTCATTAGGCTGCAAGCCCACTTGCTTTTTATCATCCTGCCACCCCCATCATGTGCTCTAAGTCTCAGTTGCTCTCCAGTGGTCTTTATCCCATCTCTGAGCACCTTCTACTCCCTCTATATTCAAGATCCAGTTTCCAGATTCGAATCCTTGCTTTGCCCAACTGGCAACACCAGCATCAACATCATGTAATGCAGCTATCCCCCATCACCAGTTCAGGATATATCATTTTTGGTGTGCACAGCAATACAGATCAAAGGCTAGCACCACATTATATTCTCTCTCTTGCAGGAATCCCTTAAAAGCACCTGAGAATTCCTCACCCCATGTTGGCAGGGTGTGCACCCTGGTGTTGGCAGGGTTCCCCTGCCGCAATAGCTCCACCACTCCTCCTGCCTCTGTGTGCTGGCAAGAAACCCCAGCCCCTGGTACAGAAATGCCCGCCCATGGACCCATCCTGAAGCTGCTGCAGGTGCCTCACTCTGGGGCTTCTATCTCTAAGTGTGGCTGACAAACAGGGCTTTCTTTTGTGGTGCCTAGCACCAGCAGCCCCTAAGGACAAGATACCCTTCCCTTCTTCTCCCCCACCCCCAGCCCTTGCACACAATACAGTATTTGTCATGGATTTGTTTTCCAGTACATGAAGAGCACAAAAACGCGTGCTCTTTTATGATAAGGTAAGCAGAGTGACCCTGTAACATTCCACATCTGAACTCAGAACGGCATCTGCCTCACAGCTGTCCTTGTAGCAAGCATTTCAAAAACACAGACGGCAAAAAACAGCAGCAATATCTCATCGCCGATGTGGCTGCTTACAGCACAGTCCTCACCGTCTTCCAAATATCCGTGTTTGAGAGGTGACCTACAGCTGTGAAATTTGGATGTGGATTCCAACACCACCCCTTAATTTCAAGGATGTTCCAATATGAGTTTTTCACAAAGCTTTTGCAGAGTTGCAGGCCAATTGCAAAATTTGTGGCTGGAGCTAGGTTCAGATTCTGAACACCCTGACTCACAAAGATTTCCAAGAGCTTTGGCTTGGTTGCAGTATTCATGTTCCGTATTACTTGAGTGCATTGACATATCCTCTAGGAGTCATGGAGTAGGAGCCCACAGTGAAAGGCTCTGCACAAACAGAGAATAACAATAAAGAAAATTCAGTTCAGAGTCAAGAGATAGCTACAGAGAAACGTGGAAATGCAGGGAAAGTTAGACCGTCAATGGGATGGACAGTGGTCTCAGTGCAGTTGTGTTTTCAGTGGTCATCCTGTCAAAGGAGGGCTCTGAGGGAGATTTCTGAAGAACAACTCAACAGTTTTGCAACTTGAATGCAGAGCTCTTCTCAAGAACTGTGGGTATAGAAGCACAGAAGCATAGAATGGTTTGGATTGGAAGGGACCTTAAAGATCACCTAGTTCCAACCCCCCTGCCATGGGCCGGGACACCTCCCACCAGACCAGGTTGGCTCAAAGCCCCATCCAGCCTGGCCTTGAACACCTCCAGGGATGGGGCAGCCACAGCTTCTCTGGACAACCTGTTCCAGTGCCTCACCACCCCCACTGGTATCTGGCATGAAAGTACAGCTATGGACGTGGACATCTTGGACCAACTGGAACAAGAGCTGTTTTTAAGGAAATGAACAACAGGAAATATGGGGACAGGGCAGAACTCTTGAAGGGTGCTGAAGGCAGAGGCAAGCTGCTGCTACTTGCTGCAATAGATAGGAGAGGCAGTGGAGAAAGGCAAAAAGAAAGTTGATGTGATCCATGTGATGAAAAATGAGCACTATTTGGAATGAGAGGAGATAGAAAGGGGTGTTGCAATCAGGTGAGAAGAGCTTCAACAAGCAAATAGATGGGAGAAGAATATATTAGAGAAGTTATGCAGAAAGAATCAACACAGATAACTTGGATACAGAGTATTAAGAGAGAGCAGTCCAGCACAAGTCCAACTTGTGCTGAATGCTGGACACCATAAAGAGATATCACAGAGACATGATGATATTTTAACTTGGATAGATGGAAACAACAGTAGAAAGAGAGATTAGGGAATCAAAGTTGGTAGCTGAAATCAAACACAGATGAAATTGCTCAAGAACAAGACACAGAAGGAGTAGAGAAAATAAGAGTGGGCTTACATGAAGCTGTGGGATCCGGCCATCTGCACTGGAGACACTTGGTGGATCAAAGGGAGTGAAGGTGGAATAAGAGATGATGTCAGTAGGGATACTGACAGGAACTGTTACAGGTGGAAGCTGAACCAGAAAAGGTGAAGTCCTGGGCAAGAAAAAAATGGACATAAATGAAACCAGTTTTCAGAGGGACTCAGGTGACAGTTGTCAGTGTCTTAATGTAGGAGTATTATAATTGTTCAGTTTGTTAAAATCAGAGCTGAGCAAGGACAAAATGGATTTGTTATGGAAGAAGTCACAGGATTTCCACCAGAGAAAGTCTGATCAGGGCAGAGGACTTTGGGGCGATCAGGAGACTGGCAACAACCTTATAGGAGGAGAGAGGTCATGCTGAATGAATGGTCATGCTGAAAGAGAGTGGCGCATGAAGAGAACCAACATCTAGAAAGGACTGAAGACATCCAACAAAGAGAGAAGTCTGACAGCCGATGAGAAATCACCCCTTGGTAGATGGTCAACTCAGTTTTTGATGCTCTGGAATGTGACTGAAAACTGAAGGAAGATGTGAAGGAAGGAAGCTCAGGGCCAAACAACTTAGGAGCAGGAGTCACTGGGAACAAGGGGAGGGCATGGGACAAGGCAATGCGGGTCGTTACAGGAGGGAGCCTGGTGCACACTGCAGAGTCACTGCAGGTAGAAGAGCAGAATGATGGTAGATGAGGTGATATTCAGAAAAAGAAGAATGGAAGCTAAGGGTTTGGGTCTTTCTATAAGTTATAGTTCAGTTTCCCTCTGTAGTCCTTCATGAAAGTTGCTTGTTACTCAAAAGTTCTGGCCTACCGTATGAGTCAGGTCTGGAGTTCTCTGGCAGGTGTTGCAGGAATAAGTTCACGAACTCCTCCTCATCTTCTGACTTCATATGGAAGATCTTTCAAATAATAATGTAGCTGAAAAAAAAAACCAAACAAAAATCAAACAGGACAACATCTAATGGAAAGCATTGTGTCTTACCTCTAAGATTTCTCTCTCTACCAGATGTTGACAAAAATCACCATTCCAACCTCCACAGATTTTTTGAAAGAGGAAGGACTGTTAGCTCATCTGAGAAAGCCCTGCTGAAAGGTATAAAAAGGTTTGTAGTGGCACAAGGGCAACAACAACAAGGCCAACTTTAATCCTCGAGGTTCCTTCCAACCTGGTACTCTGTGATTCTGTGAACTGCTTCTGGGATGTCTTGAGGGGACTTACGTCGGATGCTCCAAGCACAGCAGCATGAGTTAGTTCAGTTCTCAATAGCCAAAGAACTGAGGCTCATGTCTCCTCTAGTGTGGCACAGATGGAGACCATGCAGTAAATTCCTTCAGGGTGAAAATGGTTCCCCCTTTGCTTTGGAAGATAGGTGAGGACAGAAAAAACATTACAGAGCCCAGTAAAGAGCAGGTGCTGGCACTTTGCTTGTGTTAGCAAACGTGATGTAATCCTTAAATAAAAATAATTAGGTTGTTGGACACAAGCCTTCATATAAAAAACAACACAGAAAACATGTTTTCACATGTTTCCAATGCAAAACCCACCTGTACTCAATCGGTTTCATGAATGTTCACGTGACTGTGAAGCTTAAATGAGCACACAGTGCAAGTAGCCAGCGCACAGCGATCCAGCGCTGAGTATCGCTGTGGGTGAGCAGCAAGTACCGCACTCTGAACGCTGTGCGTGTCCTGCCATGGGCCAGGGGAACAGGCAGAGGAAATGCCTCATTTTGTGCCGCTTCAGGAGAAGGAATGAACCTATTGTCTGGTCCTCTGGGCAGTAAGTACCCGTCTCCGAGCCCAGAAAAACTAGTGGGAATCAGACCCTGGGATCTTGTTGACATTCTGCACATTCTGTGGTTTCTCTTTTGTCAGGATGCACACTGAGGCAAAAGGGGAAGGGAAGGAAAGAAATATTCAGAATTGTCTCCAAAGTCATTTATGGGAGCATTTATTGGTTTCGCTCTCTGTGTATGAACTTGCATGCCTGGTCTTGGGCAGACTGGGTCATCGGTTACTGCCTAAGAGTTTACTAAACTGAGAATAAACTTTTGTTTCCCATGATAACTTGTATTTTGAAAAATGGAATTCAACAATGTTGGCTTTTTTTTTTTACAGAAAACAATTGTTCATTTGAAAATATGACACTAACAAAATATTTTGCAACATAAGGACAGCTAAAAATGCATTTTCCAAACAGTACAGCACTTGACCGTATCTCTTGGCAGATAGAAGAATACATGTTAACTCCACCTTAAAGAAAAGACCTAATCACTTGATACTTGCTGGCAGTGCATATCCTGAGTCACACCAGGGCTTTGTACATTTACAAAAACTATGAAATTATTTAAAGCTAAGGTTAAAAAAAAGCCAACTCTGTAGAACGTACTCTGGAACATAGCAGGGAGCTGGTCTCTAGTGCTCCAATGTTTTACTTTGAAAATAAGCAGCAATAATGGATCACTACTTGGTTTTTATTCTTACCTGCCTCTCATTTGCCCCACTAAACATTTCTGAAACTATTCTTACCTCTTCCCACATGGTAAACAGATTTGTAGCACCCACACATACATAACCTGTAGTTTTGAAAGATAACACATGACTACAATATTAAATTATCTTGCCTAAACAATTCAAATGGAGCTGAATTGCCTTGCTAAAATAAAAATCTGTGTTTGCAACTTCCAGTAATTAGCCTTCATTATATGCATTAAGATGTTTGCAGCAAAAGAGATTTTTCTTCTACCCTTTCTTCTAACAGCATCAAGAGGTAAATCTAGATGCTCCAAAAAGGGTATAAAAAAATACAAATATTTTTTTCTCTTCCACATCCATTAATCTGGTTGAAATACTGGTGTTCTAAATATCCAACTACCTTTGCAGCACCTAATTGATCTTTTTTGAGCCCCCAACTTGCCTCACAAACTCAGAACATGTGGATTTGCAAATTCTGTTACCCCTTAATATTCATACGCCTAGAAGAGTGACAGGTTTGGGGAAAGACCCAGAGAATTATTCCAGACTCTTCAACTCAGATTTCATTTCTTTTCTTGATAGTCAGCACCTGACTGTAATTCATTTTGAAAAGTTTAAACAAAACCTTCTATTTTTTGCTGACTTTGGAGCAAGGGCATTTGTCTATCCCTCATTAATCTTTATGTCACTTGCAAGATGGTCTAAAGAAAAATCATACTTTTTCCTTTTGGAACAGATACCCTAAATAGAGGTCCAGTGCTGCAACCCTTGTCCCCATTAAGGTTCTGCTAATGACCTTACACCACTCAGAACAAAGATTATTAAACTGGGCCAGATGCTAGATAGATGAAGAGAAGACGAAAAGCGGCACTAAAATAGAAGGCTTCTCCTTTGACCCCCCAGTAGAGAGTTTAAGGCATCAGCTTTCAGTGGGATTGGCTTAACGGAAGCTGAGTGAGTTTAATGATGAGTGTTTTCCAAAATCCCACCTGAACATTTGCTGGTGTTGGATGGCACCACCAGCCAAGTGCTTCTTAGCACAGTTTGAAAGGTTATTGATCCCTTTAGCCGTCCTGTAGCTCCCAGCTCGTGCTTGGCAGCCATTTGCCTACTTGCTATTGCAAGAGGATAGGAATGCACTCAGTCTGAGGACTAACTTCCAGCCAAAGAGTGAGAACTTGTTAATATAGCCCAAGAGTATCTGAAGTCCTATTTTTTTCCCTCTTTGGGCTCACTTAATATCTTCTTAATTCTTTTCACCCCTCAGAACTAAAGACAAGTAGGTAAGAAGAACAAGCCTGCACCTTTGTAGCAGATACTTGTCCCAAACAAAATTGAAGTGTTTTCTGTTTAGGACTTTCCCCACATTAAGTACTCATAAAAAGAAACTAGGAGTAAATAATCCCAAAATCAAGGCTTGGAAATTTCATAAGAGTAGGACTGAAGAAAGTAGAACAAAATGAAAACATGAGTTTACTGAAGAAAAAAAAAACCTGTCCAGAGGAATGGCTATGGAATCTATATAATGTCTGAAGGAATCTATATAATTGTCTAGTACTGGAGAAAGGCAATGTTATTCTCAAATCTCCAAAAGCTGACAAAGCAAATGAAAGACAGGACTGGGTGCACAGTAACACAAGTGTATTATTATGAAGCTCTTCCAGAAAGGACTTCACTGTAATAAGAGACGGGTTTGTTACTCCATCTTACAAGTCTGTCTGACCTCATACGTTCAATCTTCCTTTCACACCATCATCGAGCTTGCTTATTTCTGGATAACCACACTCTCTCACTGACACAGGAATATGAGAGTCAACAGGACACACATAGAAAATTTTCCTATCCATTAAGCCGTGCGGTGCCAGAATGTAACCCAGGATGGCACTGCAGTGTGCAGTGTCCTCTTAAAGAAAAAAAACACTTAAGAGAGAACATGGGCTGAGGACACTGCAAAGTGAAGGAACTGGCTATCACCAGGGTTTACTTCACAGTATTAAATTAAGAGGACATTATTTCCTTCAGCTGGAAGTCAAGATATCTCAGCCTGTCCCAACAGTACTGAGAGAAAAGAAGGTGAGAAGAAAAAAGGTTTTAGTATAGGATTTTGAGTTTTGTCACTGAAACACCAGGGGATTTTTAGTAAATTAATACTTCCTCTATTTTCAAAGGAATTTTTTTTTAATTTAAGGCATCTACCTTTCTGGGTGTCCAGCTGCAGAAAGGGGCAGGCTAGTTTACCGACTGTCAGTCTGAGTTGTTGGGACAGGCAGGTGGTACCGGAGAATCAATGTCAGGCCTTCTAGGAAACATAACCTCAGTAGAAATTGTTGACCTCCACTGCTCTACGCCGAATCCTTCTGCAACGATACTGAACGGCATGTAATTATACTGCTGCTTGTAAAGTGCAGTGGATGGAACATGCTACATCAGCGCTCATTCCTTTTATTACTGAGAGGGAAAAAAGTCTCCAAGGAAAGGAGCGAATGAAATTCTGAGTGCTGTGTTACTCTGGTTAACTTCTGGGAATCTAATTATTTGAGAAGAGGTGCACTTAGCAAATCATTATATGCGGGTGTGAAAAATTGCTAAAGAATCCTCCCCTCCCCTCCTCATATACCTTACCCTTAGAAAAAGAAGGCAGGTGAGGGTACATTTAACATTCACAGTCTTTTATACTACTAAGTGAAATCAGAACAAAATATGGTAATTAATCCATTGTGCATTCAAGGATTCAGGCTTGAGCAGCAGATGGGAAAAGTTGTGGATCATAACCCCATGCAATATTTGACAGAATATCAGTCAAATATAGTTCACACATCTTCATGTTTCTGTCAGTCCCTCTTATCTAAAGTTAATTTAAAGTGACAAGAACTACATTAGCACTTTTCAAAGGGTAATGCAAACTTTAGAATATTCGCCTCAAATCAATACCCATTCAGACTCCTGAATGGTCGAACTGGCAAGTTCCAGAAGGTGATTTCACTTTGCTTTTATGGTAAATTTGTTACCTGTTGCTGGGGTTTATGCATTAGCCTTTAAATAAATTGGTTCAAAAGTGCAGTAGAGAAGGTGGTACCTGTTTATTCTGCACAACACTCCCATGAACACACGTGTGCCCACACAGAAAAGCTGTCTCAGAACCAGAGTCAGGGCAACGCTGGCAAATCCAGCTGCACAAGGTAACGTGGTTTGGATCTTAGCCTGTGGTGGCTTATTTTGGAACAGTTCTTTATACAAGAGGAATACTTCCATGCCCTGTTTGGGAGTGAGGACACCTAGTTTGATTTCACCACCGCCATAAAAGAGAGTCCAAATGAGGGACCTCGCACAGGATCCCACAGAAGGTCTGGTTCTGTGGTCCTGGGGCTTGCAGACACCACCGCTTTCCAGAAAAGTGCATCATTTGACAGAAACAGTGAATCCTCTCCTTTTTTTTCTATCAAAATAACCTTCATGAGTGCATGCATGTGCACATCTGCCAATGCATGCTCGTGTATTTTTGTGCCTGACTTGGGTGTGGGACCACAGTGAAGTCCAAATCCTCTGATCTAATGCTATTGCTGTGCTGGTTGCTTGTGCTTCTGCTCCTTGCTTTCGCATTACCAAATAAGCGATCCCACCCTGCAGGGCTCCACAGAGCTCATCTCCTGGGAAGGCAAAAGCACTTCTTGGCATTCGGGCTGCACACAATCCCAATAGCATCCCCCTTCCTCCCCCCTCCCCACCCCTGTTACAAATGATTTAAGACAGGCTGTGAATGAGAAACATAAGGTAAACACTACTTAGTCTTTACTGCCTTCCGTCCCTAAAGCATAACTTGGCCTTGCCTCTGGAGAGATGCCCAGCTCAGCCCTTCTGGACACACAGTCACCGGCTGGGATGTGTGTGTGTCTTCTGGAGAAGGTACAAAAGGGGAAGGATCACATCGATCGAAGGACTCCAGCTTCTGGAGTTTGCTGGGGCCAAGTCACATGCAGTTTGAAAGGAGACCCAAAGCCCACCAGCAGCAGCTGGGGTGGGGAGAAGGGTGGTAGCATCCAGTCCCTTCTCGTTCTCCTCCTTTATTTTCCATAAAGCAAAACCTAAGATAATAACTTCCCTGAAAAACCAGACTCCACCCCAACTCAAATCCCTTGCAAAGGTTGTGCTCCAAAAGGGGTGATGAGGCAGAACAGCAGGCCAGCTCTGGCTATTCATCATGTGTGGAAGGGACTTAGATATTATAAGATGGATGAATGGATCATATCTAAACTTGTGCCTGGCTGGTTTATGGGACTAGGAGAAAACACAGCAGGAAAAACAGCTAACAAAAGGGTCCCAAAAGAAAAAAGTTAAAATAGGCCAGGCACACTTTTCCTCATCGGTTCAAACCTGTGTTAACTTTGCCGAGCTGCAGCAAGACACCTCAGTTCTCAGGCAGGTTGTGGGTGATAACTTGTTGAGCTGCTCAACTAGCAGGACTCAGTTTGCTTGTTCCAGGCAACATAAATTCCTGCTAAAAACTCACTGCCACCAGCATCTTCCCAAAGGGCTGAGCTGGTTCTTCTCTGTGCCTCGGGCTGTAACAGTGAGGAAGATATTTTACTTTTTTGTGTGCAGTAATTTAACCACCAGAATAAAGAAAATGTTTTCTTCTACTTCTTGACAAAAAGGGAAACTGGGAAAAAGGTTCTTTTCTTTCAGAGCCCTGACCTATGAGTATTTTAAGGTTCACAGGAGGAGATTACGTGCCAATTGTTACCACCCAATGCAAACAGGGAACCGTTATTTTTTTGTGTGTCCAGTCACATTCACTGAGGTGACATAGACACAGTTCTTTTTTCAGCTCGGCATGATTATACTTATGCAAATATCTATATTTATTAAAAAAAAAAAATTAAAACACCACCAAGATGCAAAATACCCCCAGGAATCAGACATACCCCCCATCCTCCTGCTCGTCTTCCTGCTGTACCTTGCCCATAAACCTGAAGTGGGCTGTTAGGCAGAGGAAGCAATGAACAACTGGAGTTAGGCCATACACATTCTTCATGGTTGGACTAAATGATCTTTCTTAAAGGTGTTTTCCAACCTAAATGAATCTATGATTCATTGGCCACTTGCCTGCAGCACAAAGTGGCACCATCTGCCAGGTGCCCAGGATGGAGGAGCTCCAAGGTGCAGGGACCTAGAGCTCCTCTTGCCCTTGGTGTGGTTTCCAGATGAAACACAGACATCCAAACCAGGCTTACTCTCTTAGTTTTTACCCAGATGTGCTCTGGTGGAGGCTACATGTTCCTCTGGGCTGGCCAAGGGCTGTCTGCCACTCACATGCTTTGGAAAAACTGTCGTGTGCTGCAGCAGCTCCCCAGGAGACTGGGAGGATGGCCAGAAATAAAAGGAATCTCCTGCAGGAATCCAGGAGCCAGCTCACACCTGGGACCTCAGGGAAGCCTGGAAAAAAAATCCCTGGTGCTGCTGCCATCGGGTTCCCTCCCTGCAGGCTGGCCAGGAGTGCTCTTTGTCACCCTCACTGCTCCAGGCTGTGCCTCATTTAGGGTTAAACAAGGCAAGTCTGCAAAGGATTGACTCGTTACCTAATGCTGGGGCCCATGGAGAACCTCCCTTCTGCCGCTTTCATCTGCCCCCATTCTTTGTACCCCAGACCCCTATGATTTCAGCTGGTGAAACCGAGACCAGCACTGGCAGTCACAGACACTGGGAGTTATATATCTGCGCTCCCCCTTCTCATCTCTCCCCTACAGGAAAGGATTCAGTGAGAGACTTGTTAAAAATGAGGAGCACATCCCAATCAGGGGGGTTAAACACCGCTTTTCCTTTCATTCAGGAACTTGTGCTACTTTACTATGCTATTCTTGACATCAGAACTACAGTGATCTGTAAAGTGAGAGTGAAATAATTCTTCTTTTCCCCTCTGTACCTTGACAAAATTACGTATTTTCTGCAAGACACTGCCTCCTTCTGAGGTATGCATTGAAAGCAGCCATACAAAATGCTATGGAAAACCGTGCTCTTATTTTTCATCTAAGGTACATGAAATCAGTGAAAATCGATGTGTTCTCCTTGCCCTACATTCTCTATGTGATTTCTCAAACTTTTAAAGCCTGCAAAGAGAATCACATCACAGGAGGAAAGCACATCATCCTGGGAAGACCAATACTGCCAGCAGAGCTGGCAGCAGAGCCGTGGAACCATCCGAGCAGGTCACCCCCTGGAGCAAGAGCCATGAGCTCCTCCAGCCTCTGGGGCTGCCCAGGAATGGAGCTGCCTCTCAAGCAGACCATGGCAGCAATTAATTGCATAGTAATGCAAGGATGCAATCAGAGCCCAGCCAAACAGAACTTACCCCCTTTCTGGGCCTCCAAATTTGGAACATTTTCGCTCAGCAGTTCATCCAGACACACCGGTGAGAGCTGACCATGGATGAACATCTGACACCCTTGTCAGCAGCGCCGTGCTGCCGTCCTCTTACTGCCTGGGTGAGAGGAGCTGGGTGCTGATGCTCTGAGCAGGCACTTGGACGTCTTCCCACTCTGTTTTGCCAATAACATTCATTTGAGTTTTTTGTTTTCCCGACAGCACTTCATCTCAGCAATCTTGGTCTTTCTTCCAGGTGGCCTTTTAGATGCTGTAACTCCCTGAGTTTATCCTTCAACGTGCTATATTTCAGTTATGGCACTTACAAAGAATGTAGACTACTTACATACAATTTACTTGTTTATCCTCACTTTGCTGTTCCCTGTGCTCTCTCTTAGTTTTTATGCTTAAGCATTGGACTACCCAGACCAGGGCAGTCCTCCGTGGCTGTTTGGAAATAAGCTGAGCACATAAAATCTTACGATTCTGGGTCCATCATCTCCCCTTCCCCCCACCTCACCACAAATGGACTCTATTACTAATCATAACTCACACCCAACATCTCTTTGGTTTTAGAGAGGAAGAGATTTTTCAGCCTCGGGCAAAAGACATCCAGTCTGATCATGAGAGATGCTGAAAGCTACGGGGGTTGCTGGCTCACAGTATCACTGAGGATATAGTCCTGGGGGAATAACTTCCCTGCTCATCTAAGTTTTCTTTCATCCAAAATTCCGGCCTGCCCTGTCTTGGTTATCTGAATAAAAGCCTTTAAAAGTAAAGAATGGATTTGGGTACCTCTGATGGGGTATTTTTGGGTGCTGAGCACTACGGAGGCACCCTGATTTCCAGAGATGGAAAAGCAACTTACTTTCTGAAAAAGAAATTTTACACATCCCAAGCTGAGCACTCAGAAGTCCAGGAATCTGAAATCTCAGGTCGCTTTTGAAAATTTTCATGAAACATTTCAGAACAAAAAATAATATGAAAAAATAACGTGAAAACTTTCATCAGGTATGGAATTTGGGTCTACCTTCTCTACTACAAAAAAAGGGGTTTTTTTGTGTGTGTCTTTCAGCATTTAAAAACCCTGAAGATAGACAATAAATTTGTATAAAGGAGAGGTTTATTATGGCCAGTGCATGAGGTAGTGGTCGCTACCTGTACCTGCACTCTGCTACCCTGTTCATCCCTTAAAGCCAGTGGAGGAAGCTCTCCCAGCACACTGACTCCATGTGTCTGTGTACTACTTACACCTATATTTATATTCTCTTAATTACTTTGTATCACACACAGTTTTAAAAACCTTTCTTTTAGTAACAAAGCTTTCCAGCTCCCTTTTGTCTTTCTTTTAAAAATAAACAACTTAAAAGAAGGCAAGATCAGAGGATTAAGTAAATTAATGAGAAAGATACTTAAAAGGCTTTCAAAGTCTCCTTCTTGCAACACTAATATGTAGATTTCTTAAAAAAGTAATCATGAGTTCACAACTCAAATTAGCACCCCCATACATGCTAAGGGAGGTCTGGCTCAGTAGGTAAGAAATTTGGACCCATCTCCATAAAAGAGACAATCCACTTCTGGTTTTGTTTTCTTTGTCCCTTCACTGCGGGTTTTTTTTTCCTCTAAGTAGCTGGCGATTGCATTTATATTTTCAGATTCAACGTGACACAATGTGCTTTGGGTGGTTCTGAGAGAGGGAAGTTGTGCATCTTTATGCACCAGGTGTAGCAGACGTGGGGCAACGTGCCGCTCAGCCGCCGGGAAAGGTGCGGAGAGCTCGGTCTCCGAAGCAGCTGGCAGGCACCCACGTGTCCCTCCGGGGGCTCGGAGGGATGGGGAGACGGGGTGGGGATGCTCGAGCTGGTAAGAAACAGAAAAAAAACCAGCCAGGCATGACTGAGGCCAAGCTTTGAAAGGACAAACCATAAAGGCTACGGATGGATGCCTTAGCCAGGAGGCACGGAAAAGTATGAAAGTAGGAAGCAATTAGGAGTGTTTGTCATAAATAGCATTAGGAAACAGAACAACTTTGACAACCTAACCTGTGGCATGCAGGCAACCTGCAGCTTGTTGTCACCAAAGCCAAGTTGCAAGAGGCACGACTTTACAAAAAAACCCAACTTTTTCCCACTTTGGTCCCTCAAGGAGTCACTGGAGAACAGAGCAGCTCTGCACTCTGCAGTGCAGCACCTCCTCTCCTCTGCTCCGCTGCGTTCAGCCCTGTTCTCCTCGGCAAGAGACCGGCAGGGCATTGTCCCGGTCTAATTTAAGGGATCTAGCCCTTGTATCTTTGCTGTCAATAGAAGGCGCCTCAGATCACTAACCTGCTAACTTAGTTCCGCCGGGTAAGAAGCTAAGGTTGTGTGGGATGAGTCTGGGCCTGGATGGTGAAGCCCAGTGTTCCTTTATCTCCATTAGCAGAGTTATGTATGTTCCTTGCACCTCCTCTGAAGGATCTCAGCTTCACCCACTCGAAATTTGGCTGTGTGAATACACTTCATCCTCCAGTCCTGAAAAATCAATGTAAAAAGACTTAATTCTCCAAGTTGATGTCTAAAGAAGATTGGTGTCTAAAACAAGGTTGGTGTCTTCAAGAAGTTTGGAGCAACACCAACGGAGCTTTGGCTGCTGGAAACATCTGAGGCCACAGGAGATGCTCCTATCTCCCAAAATCCTCTGAACAAGGAGCCCCAACAAGCGGAGAGACCAATTTTATCAAAATTTTTAGTAGCATTTAGAAATTCAATTATCTAAAAGTTGTGAGGAGAGCTTACTCTTGGTTAGAAAAAAAAAAAATTCTTCCCAAAATATTTTTGAAAAGGTATAAAATAAGATTAATGGGGAAGTGCGTGCGTGTGCGTGTGTATAAGCATGCTACAGAATTCTTTTATCTCATTGAAAGACATTTGATACTTATTAAAAGATTATTGCTTTAAGGCATATTTTGATTTTCTGCCTAAGACTGTGTGGAGAGTCTTGCTACTGAGATAATAACAAAGAAACCTTAAACATGAAAAAAAATACCCACATGAAAGATAGTATGTTCCCTATTAGTACTGGTATCATTTTCTGTGGGATTACTTCTCTCCAAATATAACAGAAGTTGAAAAGTAAAAGCCCATTTCCAGTAAAAAGAGACACCGCACGGTAGGTTTGAACTTTTTTTTTTTTTTTTTTGTATTCAAAACTGCTGGTGTGTGATACTTCATTAAGCAATTATCAAGTGACTATTTACTTCAAAAAATTATTTACAGTTTCAAGATCTATGCTAGGGAGAATACAATCAACCCTGCTGCATACATCAAGACACACAGAGTTAGACAAATCTATTAGGCATGCCCCAACAACGCTTTTAAAACTTGAGAAAGCTACACTTTTTTCTGCTCTTAGATGAAAGCGTTTTGGGGAGCCGAAGAGCAATCATGTGCAATTTTAGAATGATTGAAACCTTTTAGAAACTTGTATATGTATTTGATGTATTTTATATATATATATATAAAAATATATATATATTTGATGTGTGTGTGTTTTTACTTTGGTGTTTCTAGTCTCAGTTTACAGCACCTTGCTTTTTGCCTTGCAGAAAGTCAAGCATAATGTGGGTAGAAGAAAATGTCTATCAATAAGACAGCACAGGCGTAAATATAAGCCTCTTTTAGTGGCAAAACTGTTGGTTTAGAGGAGGAATTTAATTTTTATTGAAGATAATTAAAGTCCATTTGAATTAATCTAGGTGCAGAAGATGATAACCTTCTTCAGGGGAAAGGAAAACAATTATGGTGCATAAAACTAAATAAACAGCATGGGAGCAAAAGACAATCCCAAATTTACAAACCCTTCCTAGTGTACAATGTACTGAAGTTTAAATACCACATTAATAACCTCTTGAGTAGGGAGACATTTTAAATACATGCCTGATTATTGAAATGGCACATACAATTCATTTTCCTATGAAGATGTGCAAATATAGTATTTACTCAGAAGCATTTAAGCATTAAGATTTAGATGAATATTTTCTGTGTTACGACCTACACTTATTTCTACAACATCCATCACTGGAATAACTGTGCCGCCTGTATGAACACGTATCTACTCATTTGTATGAACATCGATGAGCAGGTTATGTGGAACACACTTAGAAGAAGAAAAAATAAATAAATAAAGCTGTGATTTTTTTTTTTTTTTTCCTCACAGAACAGAAAGGTTAAGGGATCACTGAGTGAGGCAAGAAGATTTTTGGCATTAGAGGGAAAGTGCAGATCAAGAGAATATTATTTTAATGGTAAAATAAATTCTCTTTTACATTCAGTACTTCCTTTGTTTCATCCAGGACACTAGGCATTAGAAAAGGGACACAGCCCTAGGAATGTAGCAACCCAAACCCCATTAAACATGCATGGGGAAGATTTCCAGCCTGCTGTGCAGGGAGTTACATGCCCAGGCTCTGTTAACAACAGTAATTGTGCATATAATTTCCTGTGCATTGCTCTGAAAATTCACCCTACAGACTTTCGCTCCATGTCAAGTAACTCAGCAGCCATTTATTATATTCTAAGGGTGGAAACCAGAACTTTGGAACTGCAGGATGGAAGTGGTCTCCTCTGCTCCCCTCCCCTTCTCACATTTTTCCCAATCTCAACCAACAGAAGGGAAGCCGAACGGGGAGGGTCATCCATCTCCAAAGGATGCAGGGTCTCCCATGTGCTGATGGCTCCCTCTACCTGGTCTGGGCTCTGCAGGACTCCATGTTGGTCCATGTTGGGGTCAGCAGATGTCTGCTTGCAGACAGAACTCTCTGGTTTCACCTCTGGGGACCTTTCAAAGGCCTGGAGGGAGTAGTCCACACATGGGTGGCCCATGGAGGAAAGGCAGAGCTGCTGTGTGGTACAGGGCTTGTACCCACAGAGGCCAGAACTGGGGACAACTGGCAGCTCCCACACGGTAGGAACAAACAAGCTTCCCTAAAGTGACAGACTCAAAATGCTTCAATAGCAGGTTTGAATCATATTGTTAGAAGATGAGTGGCTGACCCAGAGAACAAGTTGGCGCTGAGGTTCTCCCAGGGATTCTGGTTAAGAGGAATTGCTGAGAAAAGTTACCAGGACAGAAGGTGCAAGCTCTGAGAGGAAAAGTTTGGAGTAGGAAACTGAGCTGAAAGTGCCTTAGTACAAGGCAGAGCCATGAGGCACGCCAAGCACCCACAGCTGCCCTGGAAATCCCAGAGCTTTGTGGGATCGGACCATAGAATAATTGAAATAAAAACTTTATGTCCTGAAAAAGCAGCAAAATGCCAAGCTGCCTTCCCTGGCAGACAAGCAATTAAAAGTTTGGCTCCATCTGCTCACAAAAGAGTGAAAGCAGAAAGCAAAATGGAGACTAGATCTGAGGACACTGCAGAATCAGGGCAAGCTATGAAGGTGATTTGCTACAGGAGACCACTGGGCTCCAGAAGATCTTACAGTGAATTATGCTGAATAAGAGACCACCTTCCATCTCCATCTAGTCCTCCATATTTGGATACTAATTAAAAAAGTACACAAACTAATCATCCACATAAGTAGGTACACACTCAAGCATCCAAACCACCAGCCTGACTGCAAAACTAAAGAACCCCATCTTCTCCATCGTGCTCCTCTCCAAACCACCCCTTCAGCTGCTCTCTGAGCACCAGAGGGAAAGGATGGGGGGAAAAGCAGAACAAAACCAAGATGGTCTTGGCACAGTGTGCCCACAAGGTTAGACTGTGATCCACTAATGAAAAAGGTTCTCCAGGGAACAATCCCACATCAGTAGGTGGAATGGCTAATCTAATAGGTTTCTTCCATATCTAAACTCTATAATGGTGTAACTTGCAGCAGGGAGCATGTGATCACTCTTTGAATAAGCAGTGGGAGGGGAAAGGATATGTTTAATGGCCAGAATTAGTTTCCTTACATTGGTTTCCTGAGCCATTGTGCAGAATATGCAGCCTAAGAGTAGTGTGAGACTTTTTTTTTTTTTTTGGTTTTGAAATGGGTACACATCAAATACACCCATCCCCCAGTCATAAGAAAATTCTCGCCACATGCTTCTGTCCTCCAGACTTACACAGCATTTTATTGTATGGAACACATCAAAAGGGTTTGGTTCCCTTGTAAAACTTTTACAGGAAAATCATTGAAGAGCAGTGTAACTTTTTTTTTTTTAAATTCAAAACTAGAACCAATATTCTGGATTCCCACACTTTGGTGTGGACTCAGAGAGAGCTGTGCTTTTCTGTACAGTAGAGCAGAAATACAGACCCTGTGTAATTAGAATTGCAGTCATGGCCTGTGGGATCTAGTGATTTGGACATATTTTATTTAACCAGCTTAGTAAAAGGTAATATTCAGCAGCTGTGATCTATAGCAGAATTACAATTTTCAGGGTCAAGGAGGGATTTTGATATTAGGAGGTTGGGCAGAATTGCTGTAAAATCTCATGAGCTGTCGTTAAAAATAAATGAGAAAATAGGTTATCCAAGAGTCATTGTAAGGGAAAAATCAATAGGCAGTGTCTATTCACTTGGGCTATCAAAATCCTTGAAATTTGAACAAAAGTTTCACGTTTAGTGTGCTGTAGGTTTTGAAATGTAAGTGGTGAATGCTCTGTGGGTACAAATTCATTGTGCTGTGCATTCAAACAAGGAGAAACCCTTCTGAAGTTCTGCAGTTCTCTATTAAGATAGTATAGTTCCTTCGTCACTAAGTCAGACATGTGAAACAGTTGCCAGCGAAACTTCAGAAGCAATTTTAGCTAACTGATGACAAACTGTCTCTTGGAAATATATCGCATTTCTTTATCTCACCTTGTTCCTGCGGGGTTCTTTCCCACCTCTGGCTCCCGGTGGATGCAGAAAGGGGCTGCAGCCCTGGAGCCCCAGCAACTTTCTGCAAGCCCACTCGCCTGCTGTGGAACTGCAAACGATGGCGATTGGAAATGAGCATTATTGATAATTCGGAGTGGCGCACGTAATTGATATGGAAAGGGAGTATCATCCTCATTCAGAAACAATTAACTTCCCCCTCCAACACAGCAGTTCAAAGAAGCCTCAGCCTTTTAAATATGAATGAGTATAACTTCAAAATATGCAACTATTAGCTATTACAATATACACATGGAGTAGGATTTTTTTTTCCTTTTTTGTATTCTTGTAGCTACCAAATTCAAGTGTGTTGTGGACACAGACATGCAGGCGCACAAGTTGTGCGTGGACTCCAATCAGTTAGAAGTGGGGAGGGGAAAACGAGAGAAGTCCACGCTGCCATCGGATTTTATTGTTTTATTTGAGCCACAGCCTGATGCAACCCAAAAGTCCAGTTAATTCTAGTTTCAAGACAGACGACTGAGACTTTACAGAACATGCAAGAATTAGCTGAAGACACCCGTTGCAAAAGGACATCCAAAAAAGACCTTTCCCCAAAGCTCAACCACACCGAGGAATTCAATAGACTCTTCTGCAGAAGCCTGATGAAGATTTGAACATTGTTAATTTGATTGCAGAGGGTGCATGTTAAATAGAAAAGAACTGAGTTTGTCACTGTCATCTGAATCCATTCAGTCAGTGCAACAAAGGTATATTTAACTAAAATATGAAACAGACTTGCTAACACCGCATTATTTTCTCAGGCTTACAAAGTTAAAAAAAAAATTAAACTGAATATAAATGACTTTGAGCATTTTTTATGACACCCACAGCCTAAGTGATCCAGATAATGTAATCTAACCATCATTAGAAACCATGAAATTACAATTCCTCTGGGATGGATATTTATCTCTCTGTTACATACAGAAAGGCGATTAATTAGTAGCTCTTTCAGTGTTTAACATTACTGTGTACTGAGGCTGATTAAAATCTAACTATAGAGCAGCTATCATAGCTAACACATAATCTGGGGAAAGTTTAGCTGGGGCATGAAGAAGCACCTTAAAAAGGTAACTTAAAAAAAAATGTACTCTTAGAAGTAGGTAGCTTCAAAGCCAAAAGCCAGGCTTCTTTCTAATTTCTATTACACACAGTAATCATGACAATTATTGAGATCTCAAAAACCTCAATATTAAAACCAACTAAACCCACGTCAAATATTTTTGCAAAGCGGCAACATTCACAGAATCCCCACTCGTTTTCGAGGAACGTACACAGCGCGCAGTCATGAAGTGAATCACACAGCAATGTCTGGAACGGCTTATTCTGAACATTAAATGGGAGCGTTCGCTGGGGTGAGTGTGAGTGTGTGAGTGTGTGTGTGAGTGTGAGTGTGTACCCTGCACACACAGCACAGCGCGCACACACTGTGTGGGCTAAATTCATATTTCTGGTGCAATTTCACTGGCTCGAGTGGAACGTACCAAAGATGTGTCAATGTGTGTGCGCAGACAGTTTCCTCCGGGATATTGCCAGGGACAAGAGAACATGGATGATTTCACTTTGGGAGGAATAAAGAGAAACAACTTCAGTAGGTTAGATTTCCAGAAGATTCCAGCTGTGAATGAAAATACTGGAGGAATTTCATGCAAGGGCAGCTGAAATACCAGAAAAATCCCAAATCACTAGTTGTTATTTTGAAAATAATTTCCTATTTTGGCATCCCTGTACCCAGATATGCACACTAATATATCTGGGCTGGTTGAGAAGAGAGAAGAAACTTTAAAAGCAAATGTGAACAGCTCAGCAAAAAGACCAAGGTAACCCTGGTTTTATTTAATTTTTTGAAACTATCCACTGAGACCACAAATCAGAATTGGACATAGATTGTATTTTAGTGAGGATAGGCAGAAAGAGATTAGAAGTATTTTTAAAACAAAGTGTAAAGAAAGGACACTTTGCCACCACCCCCCGATTCCCCCCCAGTCCAGGACCCAAAGAACTGAGCCACTGATTCCTAATCCTCTCTATTGTGTCGAGTATTGTGTAGATGCTGCTCTCTTCTGGCTGCCAACACAAATTTTAATATGCAAAATGTTAATAAAAAGTGAAATAAAAGGCTGTGAATATCAAACATGGCCTCAGCAGGCTGAGTGTAATGGAGCCAGCCCTGAGTGACCCATACCCAGTTCTGCTCCAACACCACACTGACCAGGAGCTCCTCCAAAATTCCCCTCCTGTCCTCCTACGTACCTCCCTTAGGATGGCGCAAGTTGACATTTGGAGGGAAAGGGAGGGCACGTTCTTATTTTTCAAGCTGGAGATGGCTAGTGCTATCTACCACAGGGACCTGCCGGCTGCCCCACACGGAGCAAGGGGCACAGCTATTAATGCTGCCAGGGTTGTGTGTTGAGCCATTCCACGCTTCATGACAGCCTGAGTAGCAATAGCTCAGTTTCATATTCTTATAAAGACAACTGAAACCCAGTGGGAAGATTAAAAAAAACAACACCCAAACAACCCACCAAAAAACTTTTCAACTCTCAAGTGATTGTTGCATCAGGACAAGGATCTTTGAGCCTACCCAACACAACCAAGCTACCCAACCAAACTTATCACTGATCACACAGCCCCTGCTTCAAAGAGAGCAGAGAGGATGCAATAGTCCTTTGAATAGGTTGGAGGCACGAAATAAGAAGCCACCAGGGCATCCCACTGCTCCACTGTGGGATGCGACAGGGTAGAACATTACTTGGGTCCAAGGTGACCCCAAGATGGTCAACTTCTTTCCACTCTCTAGTTCCACCGCAGCTCCATGCTACATACTGCCTGTCAGGCACCTCTGACCACCCTCTCAGCAGATTTCCTCAGGCAGATCTAATGGCCCTGCTGGGTCATTCCTGTGCTTCAGAAGAGGTTCTATGCTTACCCCTCCATCCATCTCAGCTGCCCATGTGGTAACGTCACACAATTGTTGCCTGAGAAAAGGCTGCTCCAAGGGCAGGTGGGACCTGTGGGCAGCATGAGTTCAGACTGTCTACAGGCACCAAAGTCACCAGTTGAGCTTCAGGATAGCTCAGGCACTGCATGCAAGCCAAAATCAACAGAGGAATCAACAGAGGAAATCAACTATCACAGACGTAAGCCTAATTTGTCGTCCTTCCTAAAAGGTCCTTCCTCTTCTTAAAAGATAAAATTCATCACGAACCCAAGGGATAACCTCTGGCTATGTGCAATGTCCCTGATGCCCCACTGATCACCCAGCTGGGACACAAGACTAAGGCTTGAAGGGCTTGAAGCACATGAAGGTGAGAAGTGTTTCCCCAGCAAGAAATGGGCTGCTCTTGGTGGAGGAGAACACGAGCTCTATTGCCATGTGCTTGCGTGGCTCTGGTTTGCTTCTGCTGCGGGAAGGAGAGGAAGCACGGTCCTCACAGCATCTGTGGGATTCACAGGGATATCTGTTACAATTCATTAAGTAGCGCTCTAAGAAGTTGCAATAATAACATTTTCAACAGAGTTTCCAGAGGGAGTCTCAGAAACTACAGCAAAAGCTGACAAGTTTCAATCCATTTATCAAAGCACTTCAAGACAGATGAAACAGCAGAGATGCTTAGTGAGGAATGTCTCTCTTTCTGGGTGTCCAGAGCATTTCAGTAAATAAAAAGCTCTTTAAAAATAAGTCAATACAATGGAATCCCTTTTGCCAGCGCTTGTATTACACTTACACCCAAATGACCCTCCTACCTATTATACTCGCAGCATTTACATACACATCAAATGGGTGCTTTTCACTTACATAATACATTTAATCCAAGGATTACAGAGCACATAATATATTAAACATTACAACACCTTGTGAGGTAGGTTAGCATTAATGAAGTCGCAGTGGGTAAACTGAGGCACAGGCTAGCTTTATGACTTGCCTGTGGTCCTGCAGTCAATCAACGGAAAAGTCATTAAGACGTTCTTCAGACAAAGAGCAGACACACATATGCACATGCTTGTGTGGATAAAATAGACTAATCCACTTTTTCAAAAGCAACTTTAGCTACCCATCCGGAGACACTCAGGTCCTGATTTTCTGAGGGCAGGAGAACAAAAGGCAAATAGGAGAAGACAAAAAGAACGGAAAGCAAATATTTGCTGTTAGAAATAATGTTTCTGTTTTTGTATACCAAATCCTGTACACAAAACAAGAGGCATCCAAAACTGAAGGACACTTTAGATACTGGTCTCCAATAATTTGATTTTCTGAGTAAAGATTTTTCTAGACCTGCAACAGGGGTTTTGTTCGGGTTTTGTTCAATAGTGTCGGTTTATATTTAGCTTTCGTATAGCAGATAGAGAAAAAAAATATCTTTGGTTAAGGTCTTTGAGCCAAGCATCTAGGATAAAATTTTCAAAAGCACTCAACAGTGGCTTTTGAAAACAGAATTAGGCTAGTTGCTGAGACAAGCTTTGAAAGCTACCCCCTACCTCCGTTAGCATTTTAACTGAGAGTCGATTTCCTGGGTTATGGTACCGTGTTCCTCGTTTGAGTCTCCCCATCTCATGGCCTTCACCAGCATCGCTAAGTCAAGTTGGATTAAAAACCAGGAAAACAAGGAGGAGACGGGGCGAAGCGGGAGCCTGTGGTCATGACCTCCCCAGCATGTCTGCCGCCCCAGAGTGGTGTAGCTGGACACGGGGATGCTCCCTGGGAGGCTCCCACTTTCCAGGCAGCCTTTGTTCTCTTTGTGGGAGCACTGGCTAATAGAGGTGTCCACCCTCCGCCTGATGGTTAGGTGAGGCTGTAATTACCTCAGTAATGAAGGCCTGATTCTTCCCTGCTCTGCACCTCCTCGGCTGGTCAGGAATACTTGTCTAAAGTGGGTGCACAATGCTACCAGATCAGAAAGATGACATTTTACATCAATGGAAATGACCAGGTGTAAGGAACAAAGGCCTACATAACAATGCTCTCAACTCTGTTGTCCTTTAATTAAGTAGTTCCTCGGGCAATGACACTAATGAGGCCTTGTTTCCTCAGGGTTGGATTCCCTGGTATCTAAATGGGATGTGAGCTTTTCCTGGGGAGAGA
>JAOTQQ010000002.1:29059007-29099007 GCA_026546715.1 Gallinago undulata | reverse complement strand
TTTCGTACCAGCACAGCCCTAGAGCTGCTGACACGAGCTGGTAGAGAAACCTGGCACAGAAACCAACTCTGAACATCGTTCTCATCTGCATGTAACTCAGAAACCACAGTTGACCATCTGTGAACACCACTTCCATTTTTTTCAGTGAGTATCATTTTTCTTGTGGATCCTTCTATTCTGTGTTTATCACCATCTTTCAAAGCCGTAGCTGTGGCATCAGTACCAACATCCTTTTAGCTGAGTTATTCATTTCCAAGTAGAGAAAACAGCGGACATTTTTTAGGGCCAAAACCAACTCCCAGATGTTTATCCCAAAATCAGCTCCCAGGGACAGCACAGCAAGTCAGCAGAGACTGCAGGGATGCCAAAACCCCAGAGGTATTAAGGCACACAACGAGAATTTAGTGCTCAGTTCCTACCTAATTTGGGGGGGTTTGAAAGCCACGAGCTTTTTGCTTCTTTGAACATCTTTCTGAAAAGGTTTTATGGCTTAAGTTCAAGATCTCTCTCAATTTGTAATATTTGTAAGGGATTTCATATAATGAATTGAAAAGTTATAATGAAAATTACTTTACCATGTCACCAGAAATAGACCTTTGCTGGAGTTGTAAGCTTAATTATAATCCAAATGACCTAGACTTGTCTATAGGAGAAGCAGAGCCCATAGAAAAAGAGAAACACAGCTCATTTACACACAGGTAGATGAAACTATGATATATTATATCAGCTAAAAGCATGTATAAATTAACATTTTTACAGTTTCTGTTTAAAAAGGGGAATATCACATCAGAATTTAACACACTAAAAATATTTCCAACATGCAGTCTCAACAGAATCAGGCCAATGGTAAAAATCTAGATTTTTGTTTAATGCACTGTAATCACATATTTGTTACTGAACTATTACTTAGGGGCTTTTTTCATTCAGCAATGAATAGGTAAGTATCTTTATACATCTTCAATATGGGCCTAGTGTGCGTATACTTATCAGTACATATATCAACACTGGAAGATTTAAAACAGATCCAACAGATGGGCTGTGGTCACACCTAGATTTGGGTAAGTGGTGCATTATCATGATCTTGATGAAAGTGGAATTGTTTTGAGTAAGCAGAAAGCAAAGCTTAATTTTAAAAAAATAAATTGTTAAACAGAGTGTTGGATTCACATCAGATACTAAACATCATCCTAAGATTGCTCTCTTTTTTAAAACTAACTACTGTTCTTAACCGGGTTACGTCTACTACAACAATTCATGATCGGGAGTTAGTCACAGGAGACATGTTCACTTTCTACATCATTTGGTCTCTGCTTTACTTATATTCTCTACCACAGAAGGTCAGATACTGCTTGATATTCATACACCCTGTGTAGCACAAGAAAAGTGCAAAGACCCCTCTTCCCTCGCTAAACTCTGGCAACTTACAGGCTAATTGTCCGGGGTAGAATTCGACACACATTAAATCTTGCCACACTGGAACAAGCCCTCACCCCAACAAATATTAACATTCTGAAACCACTCAGATAAAGAAAAAAAAAATTAAGAAAAAATAATCAACCCCACATGCCATCCACTATGCCATCAATAATACAAAATATTTTACACCACTTGCACCTGAGTTGAATAGTGGGAAAGAGAGGGAGACTCTGTCAGTGCAAGAGAATGATTCATGTGACCACTTTGTCTTAATTACTCAGAACAAGCAGTTTGTTGCTGTTTAGTGAAGAACAAAGATATCAGCGTCCCCTGACAGAAAAATAAATAGCCATCATGGTGGTGAAGATGACGATGACTGCCAGAACAACGATCAAAATCCGGTTTTGGATGATCCTGGAAAAAAGCAGAAGAGAGAAAAACCCCCAGTAAATAAAACAAAATAGCAGAATATATATAAAAAACATAAAAAGAAGCACACAGACAAATATCTTGGAGAAAAGATATATGCCCACAAATTTAGGATTTCCTATACCATTCTGCGTATCTTGATTGTTTTTCACTTCTTTCAATTTCCAGTGCTTCCAAACATTGCTTTATATAGCTATTAAATCAAACTTCTGCATTCAGGAAAGAATTAGACTTTTCTTAGTTATGCACACTATTATATTCATATTTAAATAACTGAAATACATCATGGTACAATTTATTAACCTTCTAAGAACAATTGAAATAATTAGTCAATGTGATCTAAGCAGGGTGGTCTGTAACAGTAAATATCATTGCATTTTTTAAGCCATTCTGAAACCTTCACAGCTTTTTAAAATCAGAACAGAAACAATTTATTAATTTTCAAGGGATTTTACTATTATGGTACAAGATTTCAAGGAAACACATGTCAATGAGATACTTACTTGTACTAAAATACCAAGGGAAAAGTATAAAAGATAGTTTTGAAGAAAAATATGATATAAAGAAGCAAGTGTCAAACTGTGAAGCTTATGTTGTAAAAGCTTCTCCTGTCTCTGTAGCATACCTTTACTTATGGTAATAGGCAAATGTTACATTTTCTATGTAGTATTAAAAAAAATAAATGGAAATGAGTAATAATAAAAAGATGCCAGAAGTGGAAAGTCCTAATATTGTTCAATCATTTGTCGGAAGAAATCCCTGTGTCTAAAAATCAGACACCACATTGCTTCAGATTTTGCCTGAAATTAATAGGTCAATTAAAATTAATAAATCAACAAGCAGTAGAATTTGAGGCATTTTATGGGACGATTCTGGATTGTAAAAATTCAGCATTTGCTATTTGGTTCTCACGGAGGAGGAAGGATATTTTCAGAGGCTCTTCCTGAAACAGGAACTTTTGCAAAACATGCTTGTACATGAAGCATATCATCAGAATTGGAGAGGTATAGCAAAAAAACCCCAAGCAAAACCAACAGAAGAGCCCTCAGTTATATTTATTCTTATTTTTATTTTTTCTCATGCTTCCGCAAAACGAAAGAAAACAAAACAAAAGAAAACAAAACAAAACAGAGCCTTCACCAACCAAACAATGGTAAGAAGAGGTAAAACTGTGTTTTGTGAAACATCAAACCAAGTATGAGGCTCCAACTTGAAGACAGGGAATGTAATGTGTTAAAACGAGCGTATTTCACGCAGTGAAAGAGAGAAGAAACTCTAGAGAGCAGAGGGGAGTTTTCCTTGGTAAATGTTTTTCATTTGGACGCTGGTGGATATACATATAAATTATATTGGAAAGTGTAAAGAAAAATGCAGTTTTAACCAACTCCAGCTCTCTCCTTGCTTACCCCCCACCTAAAAAAAAAAGCAGTAAATGGATGGATGAAAACTGTCACATCAGACAGACACCCTCCCCTGTGACACTCTAAAAGGACTAGCTCTCTATCCTCCTGACAGGTTACAAAATGATCACATTTGCTGACACGTCTTCCGCAAAACTGCTTTAGTGTTTGTGTCCACTTTCCTAGCAGGAGATGAATGGGCTGCTTTGTCCTCATTTATCACTTAAAGCTGAACTAAGATCTGTCTCGTTTATTTTTCCCTTCCTCACTAGAAAGGCTCAACCACAGCATTAATTCTTTCGCGATGACAGCTAATTCAAACTTAACAGGCAATATTTACTCTGCCAAAAGGATGAGGAGGGAGGGAGGGAGGGATGTTTCTCACTCCTTTTTCCCCCCCCCTAAAAAAAAAAAAAAAGTGTAGCAGGCTAACAAAATAAAGCTAATTAAGGGCTTTTGGTTCTTGTTGGTTTGCACTTCAATTTAACACCTGAACTTACAAGCTTCTCTTTTGTGGTGTGGTGTGACATTCTCTGCCAAAACACCTGATAACAAACGATTTGCCCAGGCAAACGCATGAAAACCAGAATATGTATTTACTCACACCCTCATCACTCCTGAAAAGACACTCAGCAAAATTGAAACTCAGCAGTGAAATAGATTAAAAGCATGAAAACTCTTAAAACATTCAGCCTTAAGTAATACACAGTGCAGCTGGCTTGACAACCATTTTATTTGTGGGATGTGGGCCCCAAGGCATTCATAATGCTAATTTACAAAGGATTAACTGTGAGTGAAACTCGCTTAATCTAACACATAGTTAGGCAAAGGCATACATAACATACTGAGTATTTAAATCAACTCCTCCTATCTCTGGCCTACTGAAAAAGCATTTCATCGTCTGAGACTTAAAATTAAAGAAAAATTTTAAAAAAGGATCAAATCTTCCAAATGCTTTATTTTTAATACTCTGGCAGTATAGGCCCAATTGCAAGATTATTTAATCAGTGTCCACGTCTCTAAAATCCTCGTCAAGAGAACACGGAGCGAGGCATGCTGCCACCTGTATCTGCTAATTGAAGGCTCACTTACGGTGTGAATCCAGGAAATACATATCAAAGTTCAATTTCCAGGAATCTGAATTAGCCTGCACAGTGCAGCAAAAGAATATCATATTAAAAGGAACAAATTAATCATGAAATAGGATGGATGTTATCAACAGACTCCTACACTGAGGCATTATATACTTTTAATATTCAAGTCCACAGTTAAAAGATTAATTTTATATCTTTAAAAAAAGAATAACATCGAGTTTTACTGTTTTACTTTCAAGTGAGCAAGTACAATTAAACCAACTGCAAACCGTCTGAAGGACGGGGCTGGGAGGAGAACGGCAGAGCCCTTTGGAAGCAGGAGGACAGTCCTGAGGAGGGATGAACAAGGCTGAGTCTGGGAGCTGCCACTCAGAGACCTCCAAGTTCTGGGTGTCAGCACATTTCAGATCTGAGAGTCAACAGGCAAGGGCCGCCCTTTGGAGTAAAGCAAAAATCAAGAGGAAAGGGGGTTTTCGAGTGATCCAAGACAGTCAAGGCAGCTCACAGTGGTAGAACAATGGTTGGCATTGGCAGGACCCATCTGTAGGGAAGCCTATAGTACTGTCACAGCCAGACACTGCCAGTGGGTATTGCTCTAGGCAAAGCATCAAGGAATTTAAGTGGGGGAGGGAGTGATAATACCAAAGGAGAAGGAAAATGGGGCCTAACATTCACTATAAAAAAAATCCCAAAGGCCAACATGCTCGCAAGAAGCAGATGATAGTCTTTTATCTCTATTACACCTTAAATTCAATGAAATCTGGTGAATGAGGAAGCCCGGAATCTTCTTTGAAAATGCAAAGCATGTTTACAGGGTAAATAATTTAAGAAAGAATATATACTTGAAAGAAGACACCCATTGAAACATCCATGGCTAAAATGCCTGAAGGCAAAAACTTGTGCATTTGCATGCTGCATTTTATTAAGTTAGCACACTGTAGCTTTAAAAGAATGCATGGCCAAATTAAGAGGAATGTGTGACTGAAACATCAAGGATTCCTCAAGTTTACATTATGAATCATAGTGCTGTTGATATGAGATGAATTAACCATTTAGTCGATGCAGCTTAGGCACTGAATTCACACCAAGTTCCGCTGGAGCCCGGCGCGCTGGAGCTCGTTAACAGCCGATGTCTACTGTTCCTTTCATACTCAAACTCTAAGAGCACAAGGACTCGTTCTACTTTGAGTTAGAAGAGACGACAAATCTGAGCTTTTAAACCAAGTTCCATCTAGTTTATCATAGACAGCAGCCCAAAGCATTCAGGTGCAAACCCACATAGAAACAGTCACTAAAGCAGATGCGAGGGGAACATTAACTGGTCCATGGGAAGAACAGGCTGGATGAACAACAGGCAAAACGCATCCCACTCCCGTTGAGTTGCCTTTTGCTCCACCGTTCTAAATGCCTAACCCTCTTTCCTGGCTTCTGGTGACAGCCCCTAACCTCTGACCACCGGTGCGCTGGAGCCAGGGACAACTTTGTGAGCTGACTCATGACACCGCCTGCTTTCGGGGACCACCTTCACGCACAGGGTGACCACCGCTTCGGAGAACAAGTCCCACATCCGTTACCAAACACTGGTGTCCCTGGAAAATCAGTTCCCCCCACTCCTGCCATGGCAGAAGTTGTGCTGCCTTTCCACATTTCAAACCCCAAAATGATTCCCTCCCCTCCGTAGCTTCACACACACACACGCACACACAATGGGTCTAACTCTGTTTGTGACATGTTTAGATCTGCTCCGTATAAACACAAAGCAGTTCCCGAATAAGCTTTTGCAAACCTTACATTAAGGATGCCAACCGTGTTTAAACCTTTTTACAAAACTGCATTCATTAGCAGGGGAGTGCACGACATCTATATGGGTTCAGCCTGATGTCTTGCACATGTCTTAGTGCCTGATTGACCAGCATTGAATAATGATGCCTTGCCATTAAGCACTGATGGTACAATAACAATTGTCATGAAAATTAGCAATCACGGTAACATGTTAACAAAATACGGGATATAAATGAACCAGCGAAAACTCTGGGTGCACAAAGAGTTTTGTGTCCTCAACTTGAAATAATGAAGACTACAAATAAAATTTCTTACACAAGCTCAACTCTGACACTGATACAAATAAAAAAAAAAAAACAACAACAAACAAATGGCTTGGGGGATCAGTTAGCACATATTCATTACAACACAGAGCTTTATTCTTAAAGAAAGCATCTCGAAAAATAGTGTCCTCAAGAACACAGACTGATTGATGACGGAGCACTGTCCAACAGTGTTTCACTGTAATACATGTATTTAAGATTTAACTAGAAGCGATTCCTATCAGTTTACTGGGCAGAAAGGCTTGCTCTCTGTACACAAGAGTACATTTTAAATGGTCACTTTGAATACTTGGCTATTACGTTTTTGGGTGCCCTTTTATTTGTGGTCTGCAGTTATTGCTAACGTGCAAGAAATAGGTGCACACAAATCAGTGGAAAGTGATTTTTAAGTGCCCAATATTCATGTGCAAACCAGCAGATTCAAACAAACACAAGAAGTGTAGGTCTAGTCACATAGGCAAATACATACCAGTTGAAACTACATGCAAATTTAAAGTAATATAGCTATACTCAGATACCTTCTATACAGACACCATTATTATTATATATAAGGATGTCCTTGTTACAATACATCAGGAGCTTCAAATGGAAGCACTAGACCCCACATGGAGGAATTAAATGTTACGATAGATAAAGCAAAGCCTTAGATACTTAATGATAAACCTCTAAGTTCAGGGTATCTGGGGGCTGTTCAAGAAAAGTATTCCTCTTTCCCATCTTTAGGTTTAAGAATGCTTTTCTTAACTAAAAGCAAATGAAAAGAACAAGACAGGCTGAGGCAAAACATAAAGATATGGTGACCTACTGAAATAAAAGAAGGAGAGCCCTGCCTAGCAAAATTGGAAGTATCTGACTTGAGATACTTTTCGTCATTAACAACTGAAATTAAAAAACAGAAATACTAGTGAAAAAAATATATGTACAAGTTGCATACAACTTCTTCGTCTTCTTCTAGATGAGCTTAGAAAAAGTGAAGAATTTGGAAAATCCTCAAATCTTTTTCCTCTCCCTTTGAAAATAAGTCCAAGTTCTTTGTGTTCTCGAAGCCAGAAGAACTGATTACATTGTAATTGACGCTGCATATTTAAAGGTGTAAAGACTCTGGGAGGGGAATGGAGAGGGGATGGGACCCCCATGGCTTTCTTCACACCAAAAAGACCATGCTGCCTGGGCTCCACCTCCAGCCTGGAGAGCAGCCATTCCCAGCAGAAGCCTATTTCTTCTTCCCTGAATTCCTTCCCGACAGAGTCTCTTCCCCTAGGGACAAGGGTGCAATTTCTTATGTGTAAAACCTGGGGAAAATCCACTGAAAAGTGCTGAAAACTGAGCAGATAAGGAAATGAAAGCCTCAAAAAAATTGAGGAATGGACAATAAAAAACGATGGCATTTTTGTAGCTTGATGAGAAGGGTTTTTGAAAGCAACAGGCCATAGAAGGTGCCTCAGACATTGTTAATAGGGGTGAGAAGCTGTGCAGCGCTACATCCTCTAACTTTAAAGATCAGTCTTAAGGACTGGGGCTGTCTACTCGCAATAACATGGATACCAATCTCTAGTTATAATATTACACTCAAACCACATCAATGTGTTTCCACCTGGGCCCTGAATGAAAGAATGAGTCATGTAATAACAGGTGCAGGGAAGTAGTCACACTATCCAACTTTAAACATCTAACTTGTATCTAGCTAATCTCTCTCAGCTCCCTGCCTATGTAAGTCAGAGTCCTGCTCTGAACGCCTTCTCCTTTTCCTGGCCATATATGCATCCCAGGAGAACTAGTCAGTTAAGGTAGCTGGCTAGGTCAGGTGCCTACAGATCAAGTAGGGATGAATATCCTTCAAAGCCTGAAGACGAGGCCCAAGCAAGAGCGACAGTTCTCCCAAGAACAAATATCGCTTGGAGAAAGCTTGCTAGCTCTGAAGGCCAAGTCATACAGGAGAGGCGTTATCATATCTGTGTCTGTAATCTCCCATTAACCAGAAATATTGCAGAGATGAAACACACCAGTAAAACAGAAGACGTTCATCAATAATTAGCCAGTAAGTCACCTTGATTCCTCATCTCCCTTTAATGGATCCCATATTTGCACATGAAATTCTGTCCAGAATCAAATATACTTCTCCTTTGACAGTTTTTCTGGAGGAATGAGAGATAGGAGAGACATGCCTCTCTCAGATGAGTGCCTCCTGTCACGCAGTGGGCCTCCTTGGCTAAAGGAACTATTTTTTTTTTTTTACCTTGCTGTGTCATCTTCTTACAATCTTACCATTAAGATTAGAATATAAAATTATTTTTATGGTGTCTGATAGTTAAAATACTTACTGAGATATCTAATTCATAGTGGAAATCTTGCAATACATTCTAAATGTAACACAAATGTATGAACAGCATTGGAGTACAGCCACTGGGATCACGGTTATCCTAGCTTGTCTCAAGGAGCTGGCAGTCTCAGGAGGTGCACACAACATACACGTGGTCACAGAAGCCTGGGGGGACTGAGAGGACACAGCTCAGCTGAGTGGCTTAGGAAGGAGTGATACCTACAGGAGTGATTGGAAGACAAGTGTATGCAGATATCAGCATGCGAACTGCGAGAACAGGGGAAGCCTGAAGGAGGATCTCATGGACGTGGGACCTAAGACAAAAAGGTCAGAAGGGAAGGGTACTGTACATCTTCTACTAGCTGAGACTTTATTAATTGCTTATTTTTAAAACACATGGGAAGGTTCTTCTGGAGGATGAGAAGTATCTTCTGCTGATGAGAGACCCTGACAGGGAGCACTTCTCTGCACAGTTGCAATGCAACTTCAGCTTTCTCCTATCTCCATGTCCACTCCTTCCACAGAGGGAACAAATTAGATTATTACTGTCATTAGGAAGAACAGCGGGTGGCTTCCGGGGCCACGGAAACTCACCAACCAAAACTGGAGGGGGATTAACTTATTTCATGCAAAGCAGAGGTAACACCAGATCTCTTTGGCAAGTCTCAATGAAGATCACGTGCGCAGTGGCAACTGCAAGTGGAAGGAGTCAAGGTTGTATTAATCTCCAACCAGCCTTTCTCAGGGTACTGAAGTATCAAGAAGAACAAATCCCACATTTAGTCACCTGAGCATGACTAAGAACCATAGGCCTTAGCAAACATTACGAGTGCTTTAGAAAGAGCTCTGAGGGAGGGTGGATAGCCCAGCTGTCAGTGGAATGGCATTCTTCAGCACACTGGTTGCACGAAGCCCTGGTCCCCAAACAGTTAATAGGAAAAAAAGGCCCCAACCCCAACTCCCTCCTCGGCACTGAAAGCTAAAGCAGTTATTTCTCCAGCAGAAGAAATGTATGCAAGCTATAAAATAACAAGAACATACATGATCGCACATTGGCTTTTATGATAAAGATGGTTAAATTTACATTCTGTGCAATTTAAAGAAAACAAAAATGTCCAAAATCTGCATTTTACCAAGTTTCATAACCATTAGAACCCACTAAGATATACATCATAAACAGATGAAAGAAAGCAACATCTTTTGCCCTGCCTCACCTAATTAATGACTAATCTACAGCTTTTAGGTGTGATGAAGCTGGAGGCTGGACACAAAATACTTTGCTTGCATTATTTTCCCCTCATCACACCATATTTGACTGGGCGTCTATTTGTATGGCAAGTTTTCTACAATTGTCTTAACAATGTTGACCTCTTTTGTAAAAACCTGAAGGCATCTGCAGCAATTGTTCCTGAAGATGTGCTATCCAAAATGTTACCATTTCGTGGCACCTCTTGAATGATAGAATAGAATTTTTTTGGTATATATTAATTTTTTTTTAAAATGCTATAAAAGAAAGGAAAACAATCATGGCTAAGGCCATTTGTGAGATGGCATTAAAAGAGCCTACTCTGAGACAGATAAAAATAATGAGAATCTTTCTGTCAAGAAGGATTTAGAAAATATCACTAGCATTATTAAAATTTAATTTTTTACTGTGCTTTTTGGTTCCCCCTTTTCCAGTGATAATGAGCAGGACTGCACACCTCCACATTGCTAGTACTTGTTTTGAGCAATAAATTCAGCCTTCCAGTCTGAAGACATTTCAGACAACAATTTTGACTGCTATAGGCTTATTTTTCAACCTGTTCTGTGCTTTGAGTCTTACTATAAAAACCAGTTCATAAGCTAATTTTCCACAAGGCTGGTGGAACAAATAAAAATCAATTTTTGCCCAACTGGTTCAGAGAAAACCTGGGAATAGTGAAGATAGTGAAGATAGAACAGTGAAAAATAAAAAGAATCGATGTATTCACAAATGAGAACTATCAAATTAGTTGACAGGAGATACTTGCCACTATTAGAGTATTTTCTTTTCAGCGTGTTACAGTTTTTCTATTAGGGGAGCAGAAATGCCTCTACTTCGTTACGACCTCAGACACCTCGGTTTAATAACCACACCGAGCCGCCGCGCATTCTGTAAAACCACTGGGCACAGAGTCAAAGTGCAAGAGCACTGGAGGATCCTGCAACCAGAGGGACCTGCAAGCCCAACCTGGCTTAGAGAGGGTCTAAGTTTTCGTGATCTTGTGGAAGGAGGGAAGATTCCTCTTTCTGTCAACACAGAGAGACATTCATGACCTCAGGCCAACCTTGTCAAGAGGAATTTGGTCCATCAAGAAAGGAAAAAAAATAAAGAAAATCAAAAACACTGCCCACACTTCCCTCCCCAGTTAAAAACTCAAATGTTCGAAGCACGCGTAAGATTAAGCAGTTCAATATCTCTTGGAGAGCAGAATACAAATTTCTCCAAAGATGGGAATCCCATTTGTAGACTTCAAAACTTTCAGAATCCCAAGGACAACTCAGAGCACAGGCCCAATCCATTTCATCCTCTCTACTTAATTGGGCAAGCAATTTTAAAACAGTGATATGGAGAAGGGATTGGATAGGTGTTTATGCCTGCCTGTCTGGCAGCCAGAAAAATATGTCTGGAAAACTGATTGAAGAACAGAATGTGCTTTTTAATACAAATTAACCATCACTCCTGTGGAAATAAAACAAATTTATAATTTACAAGCTTAAATATTAAGGAAGCTATTCTTAAATAGCTGTGATCTTCACCCTAGTATGTAGCATTTTATACACCCCATTTTTATGAGCTGGAATTAAAATGTGACTCATTTTAACAAAAAAAAAAAAAGGATTAAATATGTCACTGAAGTAGAGCTGCATATTACCTATTTAAGACTATTAAAACACACCATGGAGACATCATTTCTAGGGCCAAACAGAACATTACACAATGATGAAATGGCATGAAATATAAAATATTTAGCAGAGGAAGGGTATTTGGAGTTAGGCAGCTTCACTGCCAATAAACAGAATCATAATAAATAGTGTGCACTTAGAAAAGAAGCCTACCTGTTCTTCACCATTCAAGATGTAACACCTTAGCATGGGAAACTAAGGACATAGAGGGAGCAACTAAAAACCACCACACATTTTGAATCTGGATCTCTTACAATTGATGCTAATTTGCTTATGATATCTGCCTGATTTAGAGCTAATCTTCTGTAAATTAACTCCTAATGCTGTCTGAAATAATCCTCTTAATGCTGGTCTGTCTTGAGTACTTTATTTCAAATACCATGAAATACACAAGCACATACCAGGCGTAGAGCATTTGTAGTGCTGTTGGCTGCTTTTGAGTATTTGTGGTGTCGAGAAGATGCAAGCATGGTACAGAGCTGTGTGGCCCCAGGGCAGCTTTGGGACAGCACAGGGTGGTGTTGCTCTGGTTGTCCCCTTTGAAGGGCATCCCACCAGCTCCTGGCCACCAGAGAAGAGGAGGTTCTCTGCCTCCTCACAAAACGGTGCCAGGAGGTGCAGTTCCACGCTCTAAACCTCCCACCTCCAGCAGCACAGGGTAACGAGAAAAAGTAAACCATTTGGCCTTTGAGATTTCCCAATGACAAGATCTGCGTTAAACAGCACTAATTATCAGCTGGAAGCCTAATCTGATAACTGGTTTGAAAAGACAGACAATTTCATTTGTTCAGACGGGGAAAATATTTTTAAGGGTGTTGGTTCAGCATCGGCCAGCTTAATTATTATTGTCAGTGTGCTAACTCTGTATTCAAAACTATATTTTTTCCACTAAATCCACCAGAACAATTTTCTCCCCCAACATTAATTTAATGATACAGCTGAAAACCTAATTGATATTGGTGAGCAATGCAATTCCAACATATTATTTTCTCAGTTTTTGAAACATAAATGGCAGGCACAACTTTGACTGAATGGACCTCTTTATGTTTTAACAGGCAGTTTATTGGCCCAGACTCCGACATATAACAAGCACAATTGCAAAAGCAATACATTTTTAATTGAAAAATTCACGTATTTTTACTATGAAAGTGACTCAAATAACAAGGAACTTTGTCAGGTAAAGGCCTTTTAAAACAATTTTTATATGTGGAATGCTGTAGAAATTATATTCGCACCATAGCAAGTGCTTATAGGAGGCTATTAAAAGAAAAAAAAAAGTATTGTTTCAATCATACTTTATTGGAGCTTTCTTTGTTAATATATTAAAGAACAGATAAAGCCCGGTGATCAGTGAGCCGTATGTGTCCAACAGCCCTTCAAGAGCCTTGTGGAAATGTATAAAACAAGCAGTGATACAATCCTTTGCCAAACACCGTCATAAATTTTTTATTTGGCAGCTAACATTCTCACTAGTTTTCTTGGCAGCAATTGGGACCTTTAGCAAGAAAGGTGCAAGAGAAAAATACCTTGTTTAGAGATGTTTTCAACACTTTCTGGGATTTTTCAGAACTTCTGCCTGCAGCACATTTTACAACCACAGTCTCCAGTCACCTGATGAGTAGGTGGTGGGTTTAAACTTTTTTTTTTTTTAATATAGACAGCCTACTACCCCCCTCTGGCCTTCAGCCTAGGATGTGAGTATGGAGGGGGCTGCATGTGTTCCACAGAGATCCAAGTGGTTGCTCCTCTCTGTCTAGACAAAAAAACCTTGAAAATAATATCAGAATGTACCTTTCATTGCTCCTGATACTATCTGTATCTTATTCCCAGATGACAGAGATAAATGAAAGGCAAACGCGTGCTGATTACTTTTGCATTTTTCTCAGGAGATCTCTGCAGAGAAGCTGGTCACAGGTGCAGCTACCCCGGTCAGCCGGTGGACGGCCTGACAAACAGAATTGGGAAACAGGTTTCTGTACCCAGATCTGCTCTTCCAGGGTTTGTTGTTTTGTTTAAGAAAAAAAAGAAAAAGATATACTAAACTTGACATCTGATGCACAGCCTTCCTTGGTGCACCCAGATATGCTGACGTGAAAAAGATGGCTCCAGCAGGTTTGGGCCACACAGGGCAGAATTAAAGAGTGGGCTCTTACCAACTCACTTATGGGGCAGATGTTTTATATTTTGGTACTTCATTGTTTCAGAATGGAAAGAAGATGAACCTATTTTATATCTCAGCAACTTCCTCCACAACTTTCACAACAATAAGATGTATTTCAGCCCTCCACAAGGACATCAAGGAAACAGTTTGTCTTAAACAGATGTAGACCAGGAAAGGCACCTTTTCCTTATTTGTCTCAAATTACAAAGGCTGGAATTCGGTTTTAGACAGCAGAGATTGCTTTAAAGACAGGTCTAATTAAAGTAATGATGTTACACCTATAAATACAAACTAATGGGCTTCCCCACAGCTTGTGTCCCGGTTTTGTCTCTCCTGTTTACCAGGGGCATCATCCCCTCCAGAACTTCACAGAGCACACACAGACATCTAGTGGTTGGTGAACACACTGCAAGTGTGTCCCTGCCTCCGACACGGCTCCACCGGGGCCGGGGAAGTTACGCCAGGTAGGAGTTGAGATAATTTTGTCTCCATTACAAGGAGGGATGGGCAACCAAACAGCGAGAGGACTGCTCCCTTTGTGCCACCTCCTGCAATCGCGCTGCCTCTGGCGACAGAGCTGCTCCCTTGGCAACTTTGGCTTCCCAAATTTCCCCAGCCACCCATTCTCTTCAATCCCATCGAACCTATTTCCACCTTTCTTCTAAGTACCTTGAAATTTCGCTCTTCTTGCTACTATTTTATTTTACTTAAAAAGTGGAGAGCGGAATTACGTTATACGGTTTGAAAAGTTCCTTTGAAAGGTTCTCTGAAGGCGGCTCCACGCAAGGGAGTCTACTGGAAAGAGACGGAGCAATGCGATTTTACAGACAACAAAATACATGAAAAATGAAAAAAAATACACAGTCAATAATAAATTCTAAGTCGTTGGCAGAGGAACACGACTCGCTCTACAGTCCGCATCAATCAACGGCAAGATGCCTAAAACTTCAGTGGGGTTTGAGTCCCACATCTGCGAAGGGGATAAAGAAGCTCGGTTTTGCGCAGCCGTGTAAGAACTCAGCGCCCTGATTCTGCTCTGGGTTACACCAGCTTAAATCAAGCGGTACTCAGCGGTGTCATAACCCTGGACATCTGTGTCAGGCCCTGTGTTGCAAGGGCAGACGCGATGCCAAGAATGCAAAACAGATGTTGCTTTCCTGATGTTTCCTTGTTGTCATTTAAGTTGTTTTCGTGGGGTTCTTGTTTTGATTTTGGCGAGCGAAACAGGTCGACGGGACTTTTCTGCGGGCAGACTGGAGGAATGTTTCTGCATCTTCCTACTTATTTTGTGTGCATGTGTGAATATGCACACACTTTGAGTTACAACTGGGAAAAGTTTTTTTTTTTTTTTTTTTAAACCTTCATTTGAGCTGTGCTCTGTTCCCTTGGGGCAAAGTGAAAGGTAGCTATTTGCGGATGGGAAAAAGGCCTTTTGTGAACAGCAAAACTGCATCACCAAACAGCTTAAGAAAAAGATTTTTTTGAAGTTATTTTTTACTACTATTTTAAGAGAAAACAGGGATAAATATATCTTTTTTGCATGTTGACTCATTAACAAATTTAGCAATAAACACTTTGTAATTAAGTCCACTAGTTTACTGCTGTCCAGAAGTTTCTCAATACTCTTTGCACAGAAGGTTTTGGAAAACGTAGGACTAAGAAACGGTGAAGGCAAATCCCAGCAGCTTGCTGGAGCAAATCTAGCCGAGGCTTAAAGTCACTTCTGAACACTGAAACTTGAGATGCCATATCAAATAGGCAGCTCTTTTTCCCCGAAGAGAAGAAACTGGGTGTAGCTAACCTAGTGCATAATAGGTTTATTCTCATTCACAAAACAGGAATTACTTTATGGCCCCAAAGTAAAACTAGCACAGAAATACACTGGCAGATTTGCTGCAGATGTGTGTTGTGACACGTATGCAGGGAATCTGCTATTAATCACATGCTAAGATTTTAATATTATGTAGGGTAATGCAGGCAATCATTATGGTGAAGGTTCTGGATTCATAAAAGCCTAACCCACAAATGGGTCTTTTAAATTTAGTACATTTGAGCTCACTCTCACACTGCACCAGTTGAATACCCTGATTCACACACACACACACACCCCAGTTCCCCACTACATACATTTATTTCAATATCTATTGTGCATTTCTTTTTGTGCTTGTGCTCCTTTCTTGCAACACACGACAGTTGTTGGGGAAAGTGCAGCTTTTCAATTCTCCCATTTACCAGAGTATGACAGGAATGTTCTCCTTCGAGGGGCTGTTTGTGAGACCCCTGGACACGTACCCAGCACAGGAAACGCTCTGGCTGAAATGCTGGAAAAGCCATCCTTCACCTGAATCCTTCAAAATTTGTGTCCGAACATAACTAGAACCTATGTATCCGTACCCGGGCTAAGATTACTACGGACAATTATACCGTGGAAATGCATTATTCTGACAAAGCAATCAATCACGTTATTTCTCACAATTTTAGTTCACTCCTAAAATTTTCCTTACCTCCAAAGCCAGCTGGATATTATATTACCAAAGCTGTTGAAAGGGTGTAACACTAACCATGAAGCCAAAGGCCACTAAAACTATGCAATGCATAAATTTTTATTGTTTGCTCAGCATTGAAATCTCATTAGGGCTCATAACTCATCGGCGCACTGCAAACATTTGCATCTGCTGATCATGAGAACTTAGATGGAATGTACACCTTTGGCTAATTTACTTGTTAGTTTTTTAGATGAGACCGTGTGTGTTGTTTTTTATTTTCTTTTTTAAAAAGTCCTTACGCGGCTGTGAGTTGAATGTCCACTTTTTAAACTAAGTACATTAAAACTTTCATATGCAGTTTCTCAAGGTTGTTCAGTTGCTGGCAATGTTCATGATCATCATTTTATAAAAGCTTTGTTTGACTTAGTATTCAGGACAATCATTGTTTGAAAACTGTGCCCCATAGAGCATTTTGCTTCATTCATCCTTTCTGCTTTATGCAGTCACATTTTAATTAGATTAAAATTTGTCCTCCAATTAGCTTTCATTAAAGTTTATAGATTACAGGAAAAAATCTCCACTGAGCTGTGCTTCAAAACTACGCCTAAAGTTTAAAATGAAATAACTGTGCAAATGAAGTGATTATGAAGATTATTACTATGCAAAAAACATCAGTCGCTTCTTGGTTTACTTATACGTTTAACTCTGTAATTTATTTTGCCGACTTCAATACCTCTGTGTTCTCCAGAGTAGTCATCATAATAATACCTTAGAGTTACAGGATACCTTTCATTCCTAAGGATCCTTAGGGGCCTGATTCTGCAGTCCTTACGCGCACCAGCAGCCCTGTTGAAATCCCTGAAACTATATGAGCCAAAGTGCTTCTGGCTGCACGTGAACCAGAACCCAGCCACGGGTCAGATCCTGCTTTCAGGGACCCACGTAGGGTTCGGGTGGATTTGCACAGCTCGGAACACAAAGCAGATATGAACACGGCGTAAGAAGTTCTGGGTGAGACATGGCAGCTGTTGAAGAGTGGACGGTTACAAGACTCATCTCTAGATGAGGGTGTGAAGACAGATACGTGTGTGTCCCCCCCCTTCCCAGTTAAAACTGCGGAGAAAACTGAGAATGTAATTATCCAAAGAGGAAACGACTCCGCGGGGCACTGGGGCTGGGGCTGCATCTCTCCTGTCACTCACGTCCTCAGATGCGACGCTGCCGAGTATCGGATGCCCAGTCGCTAATACCTCCTGCACATGCAAACTTACTACGTGCCGAAGGCAATATAAAGTTTACAGTTCACCGGGCTGATCCTACAACCAGAGCAGACATTTATTCTGGAGCAACCTCTTGGTGGAACACATGCGACTCCGTGTCGGAGCAGAGCTCCATAGAAATGGATCTGTTTGCAGGAAATTCTCTTCCAATAGCAAGAGCTATAAATATATACGCATATTTAAAAAAAAAAAAAAAAGAAAAAAAAAAAAGAGAGAGATGCAGCCAACATCTTCAAACTAAAAATAGAGACACTTGGGTTACAAAAACAAGGACCTGTCTCTGCTCTAGAAACATCTTTCCAATAGAAGAAACGCAGTTGAAAACAAGTATTTTACTACAAATGAAACGTAGTCCATAAGCACGAGAGAGCAATTTCAGCAAAATGCGGGAGTGTAAAAAGCAGTCTTTCCTATTTTTCATGTGCTAATTGGTTGAACAATCATTAGCAAATCTTCACATCACTAAGGTAACCAGCGCTATTCCCACTTAGCAGATGGCAAAACAAAAGTTTAAGGGTGTCAAAGGCTTGAGGGAAGTTTATAGCTTAAATATTCCAACTCCAATCCCTGTACTCAAGCCAAGACCATGTTTCCAAGATGCAAAGCATCCAGCAGCAGTACTAATTTTAGGAGTCATGCTCGGGTCTGTCCCTTCCTCTCCCTGTTCCCACCTCCTCTTGGTGTTCGTTTCTGCCATGGCGTTGCAGCATGCCAGCCTCAGCTGTGCTGATTCAACAGCTTGTGGGTCCACGTGATGCATCAGATCAAGCAATTGATCCAGGACAAAAAAAGAAAAAGAAAGAGGGACAGGAGAGCTATTTTGCAGTAGATTGATTCCATTTCAAGACGTTGACTGGAGAACAGAGGTTCCCCATGAAAATGTGAAAGCAGCTGGACACAGGACAGAGGCAGGAGTATTTTTGGGAGTAGCAGACCCTGCTGTTGATGCTGAGGGTTTCGTACCACAGAACTGAGGTCCAAACCATTCTGAAAGCATTCAATTTTCATGTTTTAACTCATTTGTATCTTTCCTTCCTTTTACTTCCCTTTGCCTACTTGGTTCTTAGGAAGAGCACAGCTACTGCATAGTACCTCTGCACAAGGCAATTCAGAAACTGGAAGTATTTCACTTTCCTCAATTAAAATCTGGAACACCAAGTTCGCCTTCTCAATTACATTGACTATATTGCAGAAATACCTCTCCATTTCCTCAGTAGAAATGTCATGTTTCATAAAATACAGACAAACTAGTCATGCTTTATGTCAAGAGTGCATTTACAAATAGTTTATAAAGGATTTAGATGATTAACCATATATTGAGACAGTTAATCAAATTTAAGAGGCTATTTTAGAATTCTACAGATCAAGCAGTTATTTATAATCCTGGTTATTGCTTTCTACCTTATATCCCCTAATGCATACCATTGTAACATTCTGCTAACTCTTTATAAATGATTTGTGTTCATAAAAAAAAATTAAAAAAAAAAAAAGCACCCAAATCCTATGTAAGGAATAAGTTAGATAATTAGGACTTTGATACTCCTAAACTAATCAGATCTTTGGGGGTAATTAGACAGCCCGTGCCGTGATTTGGATGCTTCAAGACCCTTAAAAATCTCAGCCCTCATCGCTCTGCACGTGGGACTTATGCAATTTTTAAAAGTTGGCCAAGTGTTGTCTGAAAAGGCACAAACGCTGAAGTAACTGCAACAGCTGAGGAACACATCTTTTTTTTTTTTTTTTTCAACAAAACATCAGCATTATGACAGGGTACTTAAAGCTTCAGTGCTTCATGCTGGTAGTGAAAAAAAAAAAAAAAAGACCAACAATGGAAGCCTTGAGGAATGCTAAATATAACTGGTATCCTCACAAAATACAGTCTGCTCAGTTAGAATGAGAAATTATTTCTTGTGATTTTATTTGGTTATTTTAAGCAGAGTCGTCTGCTTATACACACAGAGCATTTTTAATGAAGAAATAACCATAGATTACTTGTTATTGAGGTGTGATTTATAAGGTTTTTACAAAAATATAATATCTATTCTGGAAGTATAGTGTATTTGGTGCTATTTTTGCCTAGGAATGGAAACTCGAACTGGAAATAGAGTCATTCATTCACACTTACAGGATGACATCCCGTTGACAGGCATGCAAACTTGGAAAGGTGCTACGCAGTCACTCTTAAAATACTACACTATTTTTTTTTTCCTTCTAAACTTCAATTAAGTAAATGTTAAAGAGGGATCAGTACTTCATTAAGGCTAAGGTTCATCATTTGCAAGAGATCATCTTTCAGAAGTACAAAGACAGAAAAGTCAAGGCACTAACTACTAAATAAACTGTTTTCACAACAGAAGTGGCACCTTCAAGCCCCTCTACAGAGAGGTGCTGTCGCTGGAGTTCTGCTCATTCAGATTTTGATTTTAAAGACCATTTCCCAGCACAATCAGAAAGGTCATCAATCCTTCCTGCCAGGTAGTTGGTTATTTGTGCTGGGGTTTTGGTTTTTTTCACAATTCAGAGAGAATGAAAATGATAAAAGGTGTGAAAATATGACTGAGGTAGATATATTCACATATTCTAATACAGCTGGAATGCTGTCGGTGCTAACGAGCCCTGAGCAAGTGATCCGTGTCTGGCATGCTCTGCCAAACAAACTACAATTACAGGCGAACCAAAAATAAAACAAGCAACTCTAAACCTCTAGAATTTGTGAGCCCAGGCCTAAGACTCATACTTGCACTTGCTCCCACAGGCTCGCTTCCAAAAGGTACCCAAAACTGGAAGGGCCTTTCTAATGGGAAGGAAGGAAGAAAAGTTTCCATTTGAGATCAGGCATTTCATCACGGCAGAAAGCAACCGACCCTAGAGGGTATTGCACCCTTGTGTCAAATTCCTACAAGAGCAGCTCGTGAGACTTCTATCAATATCTGAATCAAAATGTCAGGACTCAAAATCCACACCATAAATCATGCCCTCTGAAATCAAGGTACATAATCCTCTTGGCTTTGCTTCCTGTTGGGCTTCTCCAGCCTGTTCATGCCTCTGCGCTGCCAAAGGAGATGTGCTTTCTCTTTTTTTTTTTCCTACACAGAAAACCACAGCTAGCCCCAGATTTTAATGATTTTAAGCGATGCGCTCTGTAACTCTTTGCACCAGCTTCCTTGTTTTCTGTTAGTTCTAAAAGAGCCTTTGACCCACTGGTAAGAACACCATTTCTATTTCTGTCATCCCAAATTAACAAAATGAATAAGGAGAGGGGAAACTCCCCTGTCACTCCAAACGTTCTTCCCTCCATGTCCCCTTGCTTCATTGCAGCCCTGGTGCTCTAAAATAAAGCGAGCATTAATGGGCTGAAGCTTCAATGGGACATCAGCACTTGCTTAAATGGTATTCCGAATCACGGGCTAAATGGTGGTGGTGGCTGGGGAGAGCAGGTATTTACTTCGTGCAGTCTCTTAGGATACAATGGATTTATGGCCGTCAATTCTAAACAACACCACTATTGTCTCTTCACATTTTATCTGCCTCCATTATTCATTTATGTTGATTTTGATTGATGAAGACACTTTAAAAAAGGAGGGGAGAAGGGAGGAGGGGAGAGGAATACTTCAACTGTTTGGTCTCTAATTTCTCTAAATCTACAGTTCACACTGCAAGAGTATTACTCAAAAGAAATGTCAACCTTCACATTTTGGGAAGGATTTCTTTTTCCTTTCACCACTCTCTCTTCTTTCTGAAAGACTGGAAGTGGGGCACAACCAGTGCTTCCGACACATATCTAATCACTGTAGAGGTGGCACATCACACTGCAATCAGCCAGGAAAATCAATGTTGGTCTTTTTAATGAAAAAGTGTTAAGACTTCCACAAAACCTCTTTTACATATTTACTTCCTATGCCACAGCTAATTAAGTTTTAGCCTGGTTTGATATGTCAAAAATTGCTCGGATCACAGAACTGAACCCAAGCAGAGCAGATATAATTTCTTCATTCAAAGTGAAAGCATCTGTCAGAAAGCTACTCTTCTGACTGTGGGGAAGTTGTAAAGAAAAGGCCCGGCTTTGGCTTGTTTGCTTCCAAACATACGGTATTTACTGACCTCTCATTAAAATATCCTGACAGAATACAGATTATGAACCATCCGACACATTTCTTTCCACGGGAGGCTACGTCTGAGGCCCGGGGGGAAAGAGATTCCTGAGAGTCATTTAAATTCAGTTCACTCCTCTCAAAATTTTAAACGAGCTTCTGAGCAAGTACTACAAACTTGCCAAGCTCTCTGCTTACTTACGGAAAAGAAAAAAAAGAAAGAAAGAAAGAAAGAAAAAGACAAGACCCGTTCACCACATGTTTGCATCTCTCCTGCTCCAAGGTCTGTCCCGGCACACGCTGGCTGCATCCTCCAATTGGCTGCCGTAGCCAAGGGAAGCCCAGTGCCCTCCCCAGTCTTTGGCTGCAGGATTTCCTTTCCAGTTCCACCCCTTTTTGCACTTTAAATAGCATGAGCTATAATACAGCAAGAGAAGCAGTGAAAAAAAAAAAAAAAAAGGACCGATAAGTTGTTAATAAACTGTCATTAGATGTCGGAGTCACCATCACATTCAAGAATTAAACCCCTCTATGTAAATTTTTATATCTAAAATGTTGGAGTTTTCAAACGACTGCAGACTCGGGAAGAGAGCTTGCTCTTTCCTATTAACTTTGAAAATGTGGAGTTGGAAACATCATTTCTAAAAAGGCAAAACCTGACATCCAAGGACAAATAGGTAAAGGGAAAAAGAGTCTGTGGAACTGCTGAATACACAGAAGCCTGCTGCTTGACCACTCCATTTTATAAAGCATAATTACATCTGCCTTTTTTTAATATCATGTGGTTCTTATTATTACTTTCTGTACCATCTTTCATGTTTCAAGGGAGTAGGCTGCTACTAACCAGTGTTAGGAAGAAACTCATTCTAATTACTGGGTATTTCAGTAGAAGTTGTAATGGCAAGTCCTGGAGACAGACACCAGAATGTGTGCAAAATCAACCAGTTCTGGTTTTGAAACTCCCATCTTCACAATTTTGACTTTTCAAAATGATCTGTTCTTAATACAACACGAGTTGTCAAAGGCTGTCAAATAAACGATAAAACTCTCAGGAAATAAACATCTTTCCTCTAGTAGGTTTGTATATATTTCCGCAAAAGAAAAGAATTCTAAAAGTAAATAAACACATGGGAGGATTAGAGAAGCAATAAACAAAAGCATTTCCTCATTTTGAATTTAAGAAAATAGAAGCCTCTTTCCAGCCACTGCCAGGAAATATTACTGCACAGAGGTGAAGTTTGTGCTTGCTAAAATATTCTTTAGTGCTAAGGCATGCAGACATACGCGCACACAAAGACATACACACCACACGTGTACCCCCATCCAAAACTTAAATCATGTTTCTACTGGGCCATTATGGATTGATGGGCAGAGGATTTTAACACCAGTTCGGACCAACACAGGCACGGGGCTCCTTGTTGCAGGATGATAAATCTAATGCTGAAACCTTTTAGTCCTAACGAAGGAGTTTACAGGGGTCTTAATCCCCGCACCCCACCTCGCTTCTCCCGCGGCCCCGCTGAAAGCTTTAAAACAGTCCCCAGCACTGACACGGTGCAGAGCCTGTTGAACATGCTGATCTGCTCATGATTACTCTTTGCCACTGTAAAACAATCTAACTCCTCAAGTGAATGGAGTCTGTAGCAACAATGGTGTTATTGACTTGTTGCTCCAGCTCTATTTAGTTATTACCCTCGAGGCCACAATCAATAGACTTTGCACCAAGTCAGCCTAATAAATCCCAGGCTTTCACTGGAGCTTTGCCAGGAACTGCTAGAAAATCTATGGCAGTCAAACACTTAGAGTATGAATAACACAGAAAGCTGTACTGACAGCTGTATAAATTAATTAACAAGGAATGTTCTTATTCTTTTAAGAAGATCATAATGCACATTTACCGTGATTTAAGGAGTCACAGGTAGAGCAACAGCAAAATTACCCTTGCGCTTTCATTTAAAATAAAAATCAAGTATGATTAAAACCCAAAACAGCTTCAGACTACTTTTTCCTCCCTTTGATTACTGGATGTGCAAAATTCTGCATTACTGCTGTGGCCGTTTAATTATTCCAAGTCTGATTTCAAGAGGAACCTGGCCCAGCAAACACCCACCACTCAGTGTAACCGGCGCAGGCACTTTAACTTGGTAAGTGTTGGTGGCTGTGTGCGTGCCTTACCGCGTCTGCAAGGGGGAGTGAATCGCCTTCCTACGCCAGGATCGAAACAGAAACAAAAGGAAAGGGGGTGAGGAAAACAGTTGGTCAAGAAGTAAGAGGTCGGTCACTAGTGAATTCCAGGTCCTTTCAGTTCCTCCTGTAATAAGCAAATATTCTGCAGACTCAGCTGCGATGTGCCCCATCGCAGCGTCCGGAGACGCGCTGAATGTACTGTAGCGAGAGCTTTGGTGCCAGCCCCGGAACAAAAGAATCTCCTTTTTGCACGTTGAAAACAAATGTAACGGATCAATAGGCTCTTACAAGTGATTTGTTGCCCCAGTGGTACTTTCTGAGGGCGTTCAGCTTTCCTAAGGAGGGTCGCAGCTCGGAGGGGAAGCAACAAGCGGGGTCAGGCAGCCGGTGGCCGCGCAGGGAAGGTGTGTGACTGCGGGTACAGCCTCTGGGCAGAGAGGAGAGCTTGAGACCGAGCTGTGGCAGCCTTTGCATTTTAGGGAAAGGAAGGGAAGGACAGCTTGGACAACAAGGAAGAACTAAGCCGTGCTGCAGTGAGGGAAGTCAGATCCACGTGGAGCTTTTCACCTCCGCCCTGCCCACCCGCAGCCGAGGTTGCTCTTGGGTGGTTGCACCCTAACGTCTTACTAGATCTCCTACTCCAAGTGTTTAACCCACCCTGCTCATGGTGACAGGTTCATGAGGGTCCCATGACAGCAACCAAACCTGCCCCATCTGAGGAGGGGGCAGCAAGCAGACCAGGCACAGACGCTTTCAGGTGGAGAACCAGGTGTGTGTTTCACCACCACGCTTGTGAGCAAGCTCTCGCTCTGAGGACAGACACCACCACCTTGCATGACTGATTGTCACATTTTTTTTTCAGGCATTTCGACTTTCAATGATCATTTTGGTACCGCTTGTCACCAGCAGAGAGGAAGAAATAAAGTTCATTTCACCGCTCTCGGTTCCTCTCCTCAATAGGCAAATAAATTTAGTATCAACTTTTTTATTCAGAAGTAGGGCTTTCAGGAACTTTGGTGGCTTTAAGGGTTGATGAAGCAATTTCTATTGAAGTTTTCAATTTCTGTTTAATTTCTCCTGTCACAAAAGGACTCATGAGTTTTTTGGGAAAAAAAGGTACACTTTACATTTATAACTTGACCTCAAATTCTGAGGTTATTTCATTGCGTCTGAGCCCCGCTCCTCCTTTCTCCCTTCCGTTCCATTTTAAATATACCAGGTGACTTTGTTTTAAAATATCCCTTTCTGCACAGTCATCTGCAAAGTACATATGCATCAAATAAAAGAGCTGCTTGGGAATTAGGACATATTTTCAAGAATAGTAGGTGAAGTGGAGCTCCAGAGTTTCTGAGGGCTGAGTCCTGTCAAAAAAGCTTAATTTTCATTATCAGATGAATATCTGTCCTTTCAAAACATGACTTCTCCTTTAGAGGGTCAATTTCAGCATCCAAAATGATATCATCAAAAGCACTGTTCCTATCTGAAAATTTAGGATTGAGAATTCACTGAAATGAATTTGATCACAGCAGGGAAGCGCTCGGGGCCTTACGGCTCTCCCCTGGCAATGTATCATCTGAGGTGACCATATGTCATTGTCTGGCACATTGTTAGCAGAACAGAGTTAATCTGTGTTTGGTAAAAAAAAAAAAACCTGCACAAATTCTGGGTCCCAGGTCACCCTTGAGATTTCTTGTGTTGTGTGACTATTTTATCCACTAACTTTCTGAGCAGTCAGTCAGTCACTGCAAAACGTTGATGCCGTTTTTATAACAAGCCAAGGCAATAATATATATTATCGGGCAAGTGCAACAATGAACTATTTCAAATACGTTGTCTGAACTCCTACCTCTTCATGTGCAAAAATGACTTCACGCCAAGGAGAGTTCAAATCTCAGCATCCACGCCAATTCCTGACCTGGCAGTAGGGCTCAGGATGGGTGTGTGTGCAAGGCAGAGACTGAACATCTGGGACCTGCCAAAAGCAACAGTGCTGGATCTAGTGCTGGCATCCTCCTCCTTTCCCAGCCAGTTTTTGCAGCAAGCTCCACCGCGCTGCCAGGAAGCGTTGTGCTGCTGGGAGCCGCTCTGCTTTGCTGATGAGATTTAAGACTAAGCTCCTGGTCTTTCGGGAGTTGTTAAAGATCCTGAGATAAAAGCGAGTCTCATTAGCCAACCTTAAGAAACTCATAGGAAGAGGGGCTGTAGAAGGAGAAATAGCTGTTTATAAGCACGGCCATGAAGAACTTCATGAAGTTCTTGCCCAGATTCTGCATCTGACCAATGCAGAAGAATGCGACTACAGAGACACCAATGGATTCTGAAATGTTAATCATCAGCTTCACAGCACTACCCAGTCTATCTGTCTCTTCTCCACTGCTCAGCTCCCTGATTCAGGGCCCCTTAGTGTCACTACAACCAGCTCCACCACACGGCTGTCACAGCTGAGCTGGGCCTGTCCTCACCCCTTTCGTCCAAGCCACAGTGTCCCCCTGGCTGCCCACCCTGCCCCAAGAATGTTCCACAGTGACACCGATAGGGCATGAAACTGTTTCCCAATTTTGGCCTACTATACAATTCTACTATTTTTGAATAAGACTGGTAAATTTTAGATAATCCTATAAAAAAAAAAGCCAACCACAACTATATTTTTTTAGCCAGGCACTAATCAAGTGGAGGCTAAAAACCTGATGGATTTTTTGCCTTGTGTCTCTTCCTTCCCTGTTTATTGCACTGCATGCAAATCCCTCTCTCCTCAAAATTCTTCCTTTGTGAAGTGATTTGATGGTCTTATTTTGAAGCATTGTAACAATTGTCTTTATTAGTAATCAAATAACAGTATTTTTCTCTAAGTACTTAGGTTTCTTAACTCGTATGTGAATAGGTACAGTAATTCCCAGGCATACGGCCACTACAAGGTAGAACTTCCAAGAAATTGCATCACTCTGCAAAGCACTGCCTGCTACACTTCTCTGTAATCGCTTCTGCTCCTTGAAATAATCCCCTCTGAAACGGAGTTTTGGAATCTGGCGGGTGATAATCCCGAGGGGGTATCTCAGCAATAGCCAACTACCCATAACTAACAAACATAAGCTTGCCAAAGCATCCTCTTCCTCTTCTCAGTTCTCTGATTTCCATATTCTTGAGGGCTAGCCCAGGAACCCTGGCCAGTAGCAGCGAGCCATATGATGGCACAGATTTAGAGGATCAAGAGTATAAGTGGAAATACAGCACAGTTGAAAAATTACATTTTAATTCAATTTTCTGAAAAACAGTCCCACACTTAAATGCGCTTTGGATGAAGACCATAAAGGTTGTACAGCTTCTCTGGCTGGTTTTCTAAACTCAAATGTGTGCTATCTCACTTTAATCTTAACTGCTGCTTAAGGTGATAACACTGAACAATGTGGCTCTAGAAAATATAGGCCAAATGAGAAGCAGGAAACATTTTTCCTTCCAGCAGGTCTACAGAGGTATAACAAAAAGAAAAAAAAACAAACCACAACACTCTCAGGCGCTAGACTAGCACTGAATGTAAATGATAACATTGTATGGGGCTGAGTTTTCAGTGATTTGCTCCTTTCTATCAAATGTTCTGCAGCTAATTGGCTTTGGAAAAGAATCCGTGCAAAGCTGGTAGGGCCCAGTCTGCTTTAATTGGGGTGGCGCCCACCGATAGTTCCTCAGGACCAAGGCAAAGGCATCCTCCCTCCAAGTATGGCTGTTGTTTACTTGCGTCGCCTCAAAATTCTTTCGTCATGATAGACTGGATCAGCCCAATCTAAATGTTTTGATCTGTTACATATGTGGAAAATGAGATACTGGCGCACACACACAAAAAGCAGAAGCAGCTGCTTTCTAAGTGCAGTGTCTTAATGACCTCTACGCAGAGCACAGGGCAAGGGAATTAGTCCTCCACCAACGGAGCCTGCTTTACCTTCCAGTATCCATGTAACATGGGAAAGGAAACTCAACGCCTACTTTAAATGACGGAATTAAGCTAGATGTAACTTGCAAATTGATTAATTTTCTCAGCAGACTGAGATTGATCTGAGTTTTCTCTTTTGCACTGTAAGTATTCTATGCTTGTCCTGAAACAAGTTAGCTAAAATAAATTAGTCAGCGTGGAATAAATTTAAAGGGACACTGACAGATCTAATTTAGCCCCAAATTAAGGATAAAAGTGAGAACAATACAAAATAAATATTAAAAAGTCAGCCTGAAAAAAAAAAGAAGTGCTTCTGTGAGACTTCTTATAAGGAAATAATTTCCATTTAAATAATATTTGCAACCTGCAATGGAGTTCTGTGGTGAAGGTGAAATTTACTTTCAGCGAGGTGACACCAGCAACTTCACTGCAGCTCCTCAGCTGCAGCCACCGACAGCAAACAGCCCGCAATGAACAAATGCAATATTTCTAACCAATGATCCAAAGTCAGTTGTTGACAGTTTAAATGCATTGCTATCTTGCTAGCATAATATTTTAGGGAACATCCATAAACATTTAAGGTATTTTAAAAGGCTCTTGTGATAACAGACAATGTGATTGCTGCTGGTATGATTGCTTTGATCCACAGGGCTACGTTGCCAGAGCTCCTCCTGTACTGATGGATTTCCACTTGGAAATCCAAGTACCCAACAACCAATTTCACCCACTTGCATGAATTCTGCGAAGAAGCAGTTCTACAGACCCTAAGACCTGACCCAGCATGACTGGGCTGAAACAGGAGACAAGAGTTCATTCACACCCCTTTAACACGTAGTTTAACCCAGTTTGAAACAGTTCCCCAATCTTTTTCCTGTTTCAACTTCAGTATCCCAGCTGCATATATGTTTTACAAAAAAAAAAAAAGTTTTCACATAAGTTCTGTTCAACTGCACTTTCCCACCTTGCTTTTCAATCCTGCTTTGGTCGCAAACCAGTTTAAAGCTCACAGCTTCCCATGGAGCACTGGAGGCTGCGTAACTGGTTGCAGCAGCTCCTGTGACGGGAACTCAGGGAAACGTGTGCCCTGCTTGCCCTTCTATGAAATAAAACCCATGGCATCCATACTATTCATGATTAGCCACCCCTCATTAGATCTCAAGTTGCTAACTGAGCTTGGAACTTTCACATTCTATATTATTTACAAGACACTTTAAAATAGTAAATAAAACTTGTTGTGTTTTATTTAAAAAAAAAAAAAAGACAATGGAATGACAACAGCTATTGAAGTTCCTTGTGGGAGAAGCAACACGGAGCACAACATTATCCATTATCCATGGCTGCAATAAATCAGCATTGAAAAGACTTTAATAAGGGCATTGAGTAAGAGGTAGAAAAAGGAAGTGTAAAGTTAGCTCTTAGAGCAAGAAGAAAATTGATTATATCACCCCGATGGTGATAAATATGGGGATATCAGCTTCTTGCTGCTCGACTGGATGAAATAGCACGTATTTCACTAGCCTATGGGATTAAAACCTAGAGGTGACAAATTGAATTGGCATTAAGAATAATGTTGGCCTTTGTAATTTTTGTTTTGCTCAAGAAACTTATTATATTGAATGGGACAAAACTTACATTTAAAGGAAGGCTTTATTTGTCACACATATGATCTTAACTCAATAAACCAAACAAGGCTTTTCTCTCTCCCTAAATCAGTGTAATAATGGTAGTTTTGTTTAAGCTGCTTGTTTGTACAAAAGCCTGTAGATATATAGACCTCAGGGTAATCCTATTGCTGAAAGTAAGACCTAAATGAAAACAAATCTCACCAGCAGATCTCTATTTTGAAGACAGCTCTATTCAAATCAGCTATGCTGATTATACTCTGAGATAACCCGGCACACCATTTAAGGTTGATCACTTTAGCAAACACAAGCTTTGTGCTGCAATTTTCTAGTCTTTCATTTTCCAGGATAGCAAAAAACCCCACAACGACTTCATTAGGGAGTTACACAACTTCAAGCCAACAGATTCTTCAGGGAGAAAGAAATAGATGCAAAAGCTCAATTTAAAAGCTCTGCGTTAGATTCTCCAGTGATGTTGGATTTTAGCACTCCTGCATGCTGAAGAGCAGGTTCCATTTTCTCTTTTTCTCCTTCATGGACACACTAATCAGAGCACAGAATGACGGCAGCTCAACTTTTTCTGTTCCAAACAACATCTACATCAAACTAATAAAAATGATGTGCAAAAACCTGACCTTGCTTTTACTTTTCTCAAATGAAATATTATTCTGAGGAATAAATAGTATCTATCAGGGATACAACAGAGAGCAGGAAAAGAGGAAACTCAAAAGAGAAACATCTCTTAAAATCCACCAGTCTTTGTTTTCAGGGGGAAACAAAACCTCTATATACTAGCAAAAAACCCGCTAAATGCTTATCTTCTGCAACTACATTGATAGAGTCAACCACTTTATGTCCACCAGTTACTTGCATGTAGATTTAATCATTAGAAGGAATTTCATTTTCTCTGTGAAAACATTTACAGAAGAGAATTGATAAACTCTAAATGCAACGTGGTCAACTTCCACTCTCGCCCTTCCTCTACCTTTTCTACCAAAGTGGATAGAAACAGCCCCCACTGAAGAATCGAAAGGGTTGGCCCCCAAGGGTTGATTGACCAAAGACACCAGAGCCCACTGGCCATCAAGGATCCTGCAGGTCCCTGTGACCCTCTCTGATGAGTCTGCAGTCCTTTCTTAAATGCACGTGCGTGGATTTGTTTGTGTTTTGCACAGAAGAAATATCGCCTGGCGTTGTATTAAGTTCTGAAAAGAATTTTCAATGGCAATTTTCATTTGCTGGAAAGAAAAACTCCACTCTCTCCATAACCCCTGCTCCCCCTACAAAGAGACTCCATGATAACCCCTCTGGTGTGGCCCACAGAGAGGTGGGAAAACTGCTGCCAAGCTGCCTGGCCCTTCCACCCCTCCTCAACCCCTTCCAGGCTGCACACACACACCGGGAGGAATGGCCGGGCTCCCACTCCCCGCTCGCTGCACACTCCGTTTGCTGCAGCGAGAGCACAAGTTTTAACAAGTCTGCTGACTTCAATAGCAGCCTTTACTAACACAACAAACGTCCACCAAGTCAGGAGCTCTTTAGAGTAAGGATTACAGATCGCTGAGGAAAAATCAAGTCTAAACAAGGGAGGTGATGGGCTGACTCTGAAAGGACAGATGATTTGGGTCAGATGTGCACTAAAAGCTTCAAAAGTCATATTGCTTTTTTCTCTTAAACCCTTTGTTTATATGCTCAACCCTGCCTTTCCCCCTCTGGTTTCTACCTAAGCTCTTACTTCTTCCTCTATACCTGAGGCCTCTTATCCCCCTCTGTTTTCCTTCCTTGTCTGGTTCCCACTCCCTGTTCCCATAAAGCGGTTTGTTTCTCACTCTTTTTGACTCTCTTGTTTACCCTAAATCTTTTTAAAGATTATTTCCTTCCCCTACTCCCCCCAGTAAATCCATTAGGCGAGGTGATTAATTCCTTGTGCCCCAGCAATGTGCCACAGCCCCATATTTTGAAAGGGGTGACACATCACTGCACATGGGGGACACGAAGGGGCTGAATGAAGTGACTTTGCCTTCATTGAGCAGGGAGGCTGTAGTGGACCTTCAATTCAATTCTGTATCTTCAAGTCTTGAAGATAACGTTTAACTCACCGCATCATTCACCCTCCTGATGCCTTTGGTCACTTGGCACCTCTTGGTGGCCAGTGGCTGAATTTAAAACTGACACTGTGGGATAGAAGGGCTCTCACTGGATTATCTCATCCAGCCAAGAGTGGAGCATCAGAAAACGTGCACTGATTAGGAAGACAGTTATTGCTGTATGTAATCAAAGTTATGACTCTTCTAACGCAGTATCCAAGACCAAACATTTCAAAATAAAGTTCAAGGGTGCCACGTGACAATGTATATCCTCCTGTCCCCTGGGAAGTCTCACCCCAATTTTGCATATTAGACATTATCTTAAAACCTTTCAAGAATGAGGTTTTATCTCCTTCCCAGTGCTCTCTTTGTTTGTTTTAGCTACAATAATGCTAGATATTTTTGTTATCTGCATAAATGTCTAATCCCTCATTCAGTTTTGTAAATTCTTGGTTTCAGTGAATTCCAGTGGCAATGAACCCCTCAGCCTGATCACACTTTTTGTGAAAAGGCAGGTCTGATTCTGGGAGCTAAGCCAAAGCGGGGAGTTTGTTGGTATGGAGAGATATTCTTAATTGGGGAATAAGCAATTTTAAAAAAAAACACACAAAAAAACCACAACCTGTATGTATCTTAGTTCTCTGCTAGGCTGATAGCTTAAGAAATTGTCATACTTTCTCAACTCCTTGGTCCAGCTGTAAATCAGGAGAAATTAGGAGATTGGCAACTCTGGTAAAAGCAATGCCACTGGAAGGGTGGTACATACATTCTTTTTCTTCTTGACTTATTCAGACACATCATTTGCCTGTTTCTTGACAAATGAATTTTTAGGACAGCATTGCTCTGTTGGCACATCAAGGCTCATGAACACAGTACACCAGGGGAAATAAGAAATGGATTTTATTAAGTTTATTAGCAGCTAAAAACATGATACTTCAAGGCTGGAAGTAAAGTAATCCACCTACACAATTTGAGTGGAATGAACATTTGGCTTCAACTACAGCTCACATGTAAAATATAAATCCAGTTTCTCCACTGGAAATCCTTTGGGGTCTGGTTTTACACTACCTTGATCAAACCAAGAATTAAAGTTCAAGCTGGTTTCCATTCCCACATGGCAACATGACCTACATGTCTGTATTAGTGGTGCTACTCCTTCCACACCTCTCTTCATATCAGTATTTCCCCCAGCTTCTTATTTTTTTTCTTTTCTTATTTTCCTTTCTTTCAAAGTTAAAATGAGTTTTAACACTATATAGGCATTATATTGTTAAGACAATGGAAAAAGTAATCAAAAACTTATTTCAGAAAGAACCACTTCTAAACGCAGCCCCACTTCTCTGCCGCTAAGTATCCCGTACAGAAAAGAGAGTTGCTACTGGATACAAATGAAGCAAGAAAAGATTAATCATTTTTGCAAGAAAATTCTAAATATCAATATAGTTGTTATCAACCTAAACAATAGAGAAAATCATGAAGCTTCATGGTCAAGGTCAAATTAGAGAAACTGGAGTTGGGAGAGTTGGGACTTCTGGGTTCAGTCCTGTCCCAGATACTCAATGTGTCTCTTGGGGCTTCCTCTCCATCAGAACTTTTCCATCTGGAAAACAAAGGTAAGGCTCTCCTCCCACAAACAGACGCCGCAAAGCTTAGTTCATATCTAGGGTGCTCTGAAACTCATGGATGACGAGAGGTATCTGCATCTGAAATATTGTTCTTACACACCTACTAGGAATACCTGCAATAAACTAGTGACACGTCCTGACTTCTACATTACTAGAAGACAGACCTGATTTCTTCCCAGATCTTCCTCTTTGTACCCGGGGAAGCAGCTGAAAAGCAGAAAGAAGTGCTGCTGCTGTTCTCCCTGAAAGGTTTTCACACCAAGACTATTGCTTTGATGGCTTGCCAGCTGACTCGGACCCTGTGCTGTCCCTCAGCCAGAGCTGTGCTGTCAATAGCCAGGCCAGGCAGGCTGAGGTCTCTAACAGATCAGGACCTGCAGGCAGCTCAGATCAGTTCTGTTCACTAACGTATCTTCAGGTCACTGTTATTTCTATGGAAACCTACAGCTTCTGATGATCACGGGATAGTTTGGGCCCCAGTCAGAGGACACCCCTCATTGACTGAGAAATTAATGGCTCTGATAATCTAGTTCACCTTCCTCTTACTGCAAGGTGCGGAGGCTTCAAGTAAATACTGTTCCAAAAGCCACTGTTACAAGAACAAATGGGATCAAAATTGATTGATAAGTAGGAGACCACATCTGGATACCAAATGAGATAAAGACAAGAAGGCAGCAGTTGCCTGGACTGGATGTTTTAGCAATAGAGTGCAGGGACACAATAACAAACTCCTATTAATCACTTTCCCGTGTACAAGAGGGAGTTAAATCAGCTAATCACGTATGCCATCACAGGCTGGGTACTACAGTGCAGCTCAGAAAGTCAACCAGGTTGTGGATCAGTCCTTATCTGTATAAGCAGCCTTGTTTTAATATATGGTGCTTCACCCCACCCATTTCAGAGAAGATTGATAAGCAAAATGATGAAGCTTTAATGAGCTTAATTGCAAATGCCTTATGTTCTTGCATTGTTGCCAAACAGCTACTTCAACATCCAGCAGTTTACTTAATAACTCCCCCCCTCCTCTTCCCTACCCCTCCAAGCCCAGTAACGTAATTATTCTTGCGGCAACCCCCTATTTCACTTTTCTTTATTTATTTCCCCTCTCCCCCCCCCGCTCCCGAATTACTGTAAATGGGTATCTTTGAAAGGAGGGTGGCAGGCAGCTTTTGGTACAGGGCTTACCAGGAAGCCCTCCATCAAAGGGGCCTTTGTGAGCATGCTCTGGACCGAGGCCAATCTGATCATCTTGCTGTCTGTCTCTGAAGAAAATTCGCCCCTGGTATGCAAGCCAAGCCAAGCACCGTAGACAGGGTGACTGCACTCCTAGTCCAACCTGTCTTAGTTGAGTGAAAAAATGCTGAAGGGAAAATTACCTGTTTGGCTCCAGACTGAATTAACTTTTTAATATACAAGTATGTTTATTATTTTTCCTTAAAAGTGCCTGCCTATCTAATATATTCATTAATGTTATCTGGTCAGTTCGCTTGAAATATTATGAAAAATGTGCAAATGCAATAAGGCTACAGTGCTTGGAGGCAAAGCAAGATGTATTTTCTAATTATATGACAGAAAACGACATTGTTATTAACAAATGACAGTACAGTGTAATCTCCTTATGTTCAGGCTGATACAAGGTAGGACATCTTTCCCCTCATACCCAGCACGCTGGAAGAGGTAAATGGCCTTGACACCAATGCTCTCCCCATTCACCCATCACCACAAATCCTCAGCATCAAACCAAGCATGACCCTCTTGGAGCCAGCTCTCAAACCCCAGCTCCACAAGTTTCTGAATGGCACAATCTCTCTTCCCCAGAAGATCCTCCTGCTTCACCCTGCACCCTCCCAGACGATGGGCTCCTGTAGCCCAACTCTCCTCCACTCCATGCCTTTCCATACATTTCCACCATCCTTGAGCTGCCTTCCAAGTCTCTTAAGAGATTTGCCTGAGCTAGTTGGGATTGTAGAGGGAATGCTGAGACCTCCTGCCTGCGTCCAGCTTTCTTTCTCCCCATCCTTGGGCTTGGCTGTGTTCCCCTCTGCCTGTGTCCCCCAAGCTCCTGCTACTATCTCGAATTCCTCCCTCAGCTGCCACTTCCCCTCGCAGCTTCCTCCTGCTCCCTATGTGCTCTCGACTCTTTTGTTCCTCTTTTTAGAAACACCTTGTAAGTGCCAGACAGGAATTTCCCAACACTATGTCCTGCATTAAGCAAGCGATAATGGCAGAAACAATAGAGAATTATGTCAGTAGGGTGCCCTAACAAAAGAGCAGAATTTAAATGAGGAGGCAGCTTTGGTCTTTGGAATTTGTCCACTATAAGCGACTCTTCTTCTTTTATTAGCATGTCTAGTTTAAGTGGAACACATTGTAATTTTAAATGGACAATAATAAAGAAGGATCATATGTTCTACTCTGACATATGCACTTAACATTCCCTGGGGGTCCTCTCCCTCTGCCATCCCCTCTCTTTTCACCACCACTGCACTCCATAGTTCTCACTATATTTATCTAGCTTGAATCCAAAAGTTCTAATGTAGAGCTGTGTAAAGTAAAAATAAAAGAGTGGCAACTTCAGCAATCTACTTGTGTACTGTCCTCGATCACACAATGCTTGTTCTGCAAATGCTATAGAAGAAAACTCAAATTATAGAACATATTTACAAAAACAGTTGATCTCATACCCATTATGGTTGTTCCTCTCTGAAAACGTAAACGACACTAGGATCCTTACGATTTCTTCTCAATCCTGGTTCAAATAACCTGCCAGGCTGCCTTTCAAAGCGCCATCACCAAGCAGGACCAAGGTTCTTAAGTAGTTCCTTAAGTAGCCATTCCTTCCTAGCCATACCCTAAGAGCTGTACTGGTGTCAGAGTTTCTGTAGCTGTACTATATGCCAGATTTTGCAAACTAATCCAAGTTAAAATCACCACTGACTTATTTTAAGTCTGGTTCCTTGACAACAGAGCCACACAACCAGTTGAACTGGTGTAAAAGAAAGTTGAAACATAGGTAGAAACTTGTGGCCAACACTTCCTTACAGCACTACTGCCAGTCTACTGCCATGCTCACAAAACTAAAGACCAAGTTTCCCAAATAGCAGTGTATTAAAAAAAAAAAAAAAAAGAGCTGCCAGCTTTGTAGTGAGCTTTTCCACTTATTTATCTGTCCTGCATTTCTTCACAAGCTAGTGTCCTCTGAAAACTGAGGGTTTGGGGTGAATACTGAGAATAACAGCAACATGGAAATATTCACAAGAGAAATGGAGGTTGTGCAGGAAAATCTATCAGCAAAGAATTGCAGGACTAGGCTCATAAGTGCCCTCTGTAGCCCAGACATTGGTTTTTAGCTGTGATTCTGATTGATTCCTTGACCATCAACACAGCCCTTACTCACCCCGTGCCTCAGCTTTGCCATTGGTTCTCAAGCTAACCAAAATGTTGTTAATGAGCCTGATCAAAGCACAGAAGTTCTGTGGAACATGCAAGCCCATGCTAGGGGTTAGTGCTGTCATTGTTGACAAAGACTTGGTTTAAAAAGAAAGTTCTACTGTGCTCTTGATTTTCATTCATTGGACTGTGGGTTACAGCCAGGGAGACCAGCACATACCATAGACTCATTTTTACTTTAACTGTGATCAGTTTTACCAGAACCTGACAAAGTTACACCAAACACAGGACTGTTTTTCTTCTAGCAGTGTGCAAAAAAAAAAAAATAAATTTTCATGCATAGCCTTTTTTCTCCCTCTTACAGTTTACAATTGCACCAAGAAGTACTTTAGATCAGGTAAGGAAAAAAGCATAACTGAATAATTTTAGTAGCCTTAAATCAAGCTGGCCAGAATCAAAATGCTCCAATTCCTAAAGCACTCCTTGGAATTTTAAGGGGTCTTTCTGGAATCGATCATTCTGGCACATAACACAACCAGGAAAACCCCCTTTTTTTCCATGCACTAATTTGTCATAGAAATCGGTTCTCTTGACATTGTCTCCTGTGCCAATAGATGACAGTCGAGAGAATATATGTAAAAAGAGCCACAGACTAAGCAAGCTACAGATAGTGATTACAGAGTGAAGAGCAGTCCAAAAATTCTATATTAAATCATAAAAAAAAAGAAACTTGGCTTCTCTTAGAAATAAAGATTTCTGCTCTATGTGCTAGTTTTCCATTTCCCAAACGTGCTTTTTTTTTTAAAGGATGCACTACTTGTAAAAAGGAATATGATGAGTAAGAGCTATTTCCTATTAATTCTGCTTCCTGTAGGGATTGGCTCTCTGGTGTGATCTCATGTGTTCGGCACCAGGTGTGGGTTGTATGTCCCAACTGGAACCTGCTCAGTCTATAGCCCTGTGCCTGATGAGACGATGAGAATGGAAAATGCCCTTCAGCTTTAACTTGCTTGACATTGCCTCTACAAAAGGCTGATTCAGAAATGGAGTCGATAATCTGAAGGCATGATGTGTCTCCACCAACTGTGTATGTGCTACGCTACCACAAGACATAGCAACTACTGACCTGAACTCCGCTTTAGATTTGTCCTTTTTAGTATTTCTTTGTGGTCTGGTATGAAATAGCAGTGATAGCTTTTTACAGTCCCTGGGCAAAGGACCCTCCTGCATTCTGCTCTCTCTGATTCACAGCTCCCATAACGCTCAGCCATCCGTGGTTAAGTCCCGTAGAAGGAGCAGCACCCATTTCAGGACCGCCAAACCCTACACCCTGCGCTCAGGTCCCCATGTTGTAGCTCCTCCTTGTTTGACTTGGACATCCAAGACCTCTAAGGCCCTTAAAACAGAGCCCATGGGTGCCATAAACACAAAAAGGAGAGTGCTGGGGCTACAAGGAAACACCCATGGGAAACGTGGTGGCGCAACGTATCCCAAACTGTTGATACACGCCTCATGAAAGCAGGTGAGCCTCTTCAAAGCAGTCACACAGGTTGGCCCAGAACCAGGGCCTTCACCGCAACACCACTTTGTGCCATTGGAAATTTTTTTTTTTCTTTAAAAAGGCTGTGGATACTCATTTGGGGATATATGTTTTAGTTGTATTCTGGAAAAGGAACACGAAACAACTAACTCTCACAAAACTTCTGCAAAACAAACTCCTTAACACCCCCAATTTCAGAGGCAGAGACAAACGCAGTCAATATCAACCCCAGGATGTGCACGAGGAGCTCCTACCCTTGTGTTCAAACCACAAGATAATTCCTCTCCTTTCAGGCCCCGATCCAGAGCAAATCAGTTGGAGTCCTTCTATTGAGTTCTCAATCAGCAGTGTAATCACTTTAGCATGTGTCAGGATTAAAACCAGCCCTCCAAATAAGACCATGTCTACTCTGCAAATGCCTTACTGATAAAGGAATACCAGCACAGTAAACAGACAAAGCATTCCTGGGGCGGTGTAAACTTACACTGGCAAATCTGCTCTTTGTAGTGGTATAGTAAAATCATCCCCGCAAGCAAAACAAGCACCATTTTGAGGTATAATTGCATCTACATGTGTAGTGTTTGCTCACTGAGAGGTGTCAGTCTGACCAGAACAGCTGTGCTGATAGAAATCTGCAGCACAGACCTGGCCTTATTTTTTCTTTAAAAAAAAAAAAAAAGTTTGAAGTAATTAATAACAATCAACATTGACTCTCTGGTCAAAGTGGTGTCAGTTTGTCTCTTTAGAGGTTTACACAAATTGGCTGATTTAAGAAAGAGAAAAGAAAGGAATTTAACATGGTTACATGGGCTTGCCTTGGCTGCTATTTAGAAGAGCGCACAGCTATGGAAATCAGATATACTGTGTGGAAACACCATTTCTGGACACAAAGCCAGGCTTTGTGAGTTTACAGCTAGATTTTTCCAAGACCCTATTCAGCAAAGTCCTGTAGTCATACCCTGCTAGTTCCACAGATGGAGGAAAAGGGTGACGTGGAAGAGATCTCCTGCATGGCCAGCCTCCCGCTACGGCCGTAACGACACGCTCCCTCTCGCTGGGGATACACATACCCTCTGCATTTCGTCTTACCTTCTGCTGTGACGAGTCAGAGGTGGAGATTAAAACAAGAGAAAGAAGAATACAAGGAATACAGAAGAAATACAAATACCAACAGCGAAAATGAGGCAAAAATCTGGCTGGGAGAATTATTTCAAGGGAAAACGCTTTTCTGGGATGCCTCTGAAAGACAAGAAAAATCATAGGTTTGCCTAGAAAAGTTCCCTTCTGCCCTTGGATCACCTGCTTGCTCCTATGTTAGGTACAATGCCCATTTTGACCATTTTTAAGATCCATTTAAATGAAACCAGATTTTACTCGATGTGAGATCTGATAAAATTATGTGAGGAAATCCTAATTTAACAGCCAATCCCTCGAATTACATTCCCCATGGAATCTAATTCTGATAACCCAATACAAACCCCCTCTTCACTTTGCTCTTTTGCATATGTCTAACGCAATCACTGTGCTGTCTGCTGGGTCACATCTTCACCCCTGATGAGTCTGCTTCCCTCCTGTGCTCACTCAAAGCAGGGTGGCTGAGTTACTCAGCTCGTGCCGTTGGCCTCCTTTTTGATGGATTCTCAGCAGCCACAAGGCTCATTTCCCTGTGATAACTTTGCAGTCACCATTTCTAATCCTTCATTTCTGTTATGCTCCCCTCCTCGATGGGGGCAACCTTTCTGAGTCCCCTTTCTTTTATCAACTCAAAGGTTGGTTTCATTTGCCTTTTCATTGATACGCACTGACATACAACTAAGGATTGGAGCATCTCCCTTAGGAGGAAAGGCTGAGAGAGCTGGGACTCTTTAGCCTGGAGAAGAGAAGGCTGAGGGGAGACCTTATTAATGCCTATAA
>JAOTQQ010000002.1:28984249-29058907 GCA_026546715.1 Gallinago undulata | reverse complement strand
CTTCAGCAGGGGAGTTGGACTGGATGATCTCTACGGTCCCTTCCAACTCTAATAATTCAGTGAAATTCAGTGAAATTTGACAGAGGAGCTGGAGAAGACATCCCAGTGATGCCACCACCACCCCTTCCTATTCCAAAGCCTCTAACTCCCATGTGAGCACTGACATTTCTCTTTCTTCCCACCCTGATACTCAGATCATCATTCTATGCCAGCCAGTAATGCATAAATCATCTTTTCTCCCCTTGTGCCCACAGGGAAGAATTAAATAAACAAACAGAACTGGAGCCTCAGCAATCTCTTCTTTACTACAGACTTTGCCTCCTCAGCTTCCAGTTTTTTCAAACTGTCCAAAATTGTTCAGGTACAGACTACTTCTCTACTCCCACACTCTCATCAGAAGGCCATGCTTACTTGCTAAACAGCACTTCAAACTTTTTTCTTTAAAACACCACACTTCACCCCCATATGAACCAACCAGCCACTGTTCCCCGGCCGAGCCTCAGCCCCAACACCTACTCTGGAGTGGGATGAAAAATGAGACGACTGTTTCCTAGCTGTGCATACTTGAGAAAGAAATATGTATTTTTGCCTCCCTTTTGCCTTGCTGAGCATGTCACAGTTGTGATGACATGCCGGAGGTGATTAGGCACTCAGTTTGGATGTCACACAGAACTTATCCATGCGGCCAATAAAACCTCCACACAACACCTCCCCATCCATCTCTACAGATCCTCTCGATTCCTACCCCAGCCTTCAACACCCAGGAAAGTTATTTATGCCTAAGTGAGTTAGCTTGCTAAGAATAAGTGGAGTGCAGTGAGCCAGCAGTTTTCTTCCACAAATGAGAAAATAACTAAAGGGTTCTCATAGCACAGTGTTGCTGAAAACAAATTGGCACGGCTAATTTTGGCCTGACAAGTGCAGTAAGGATTCTCTACATTTCCCATACAGGTCAAGCTTATCAGTTCACACTTGTTAGTGCAAAAATCTCTTTTCCTATCTCTGTTTCTGCCACTTCTCTTATCCTGTCACTCTCCCCGAGTAAGTGTACTGGCTGGGCACTTCAGTAGCCATTTTTGCAAACACTCTTATTCCATTACAGAAAGATATTCACACGTACGCACAAATGACAGTAGATTTCAGTGCAGTGCTTATCACAGAGAAAGGACAGGACAGCCTAGTGTACCTACTGCAATGCTTGCTGCATTACACAGATGATCTCTTTTTCGGCAGCCTTCCTTCTGGAAGAGACAGGCAACATTTCACTTGAATCCTTTAAGACGAAAATTTCTTCATGCAAAGGACAGAGAGAGGGAAGAAAAAGAGTTACCCATGATGATTCATCACTGCAAAGGTAGCAGCTGTAATTTCCTCTGACTTCTGAGCCCACGGGTCATGGACTTGACTGGGGTTGGAGTGTCCTGAGTTTCAAGTTTTGGGTTGTTAAACTGCCTGGCCGTAGGCGGAGCGCAGCAACCTGCTGACACAGCACTTTCTTTTCCAAAGCACAGAAAAAGAAACTGCAGAAACAAAACCTGGCCAGTGATTTTGAAGGGAGACACCCTGGTTTCAGGAGATTGGGATTTGCAGGCAGGAGGTGATTTACTGAGTTTTACAACTCCTGGGAAACTGGATATGTGCTGAATCAGAAAGGAATGGGTCAATGGGAGTCCGCTGCACATAGGCTGGACTTGGTGCTGATCCAGCTACTGCAAAGCACTGCTTGAAGGGTGAAGGGATGGTCTGCAAAGAACTGGGAGGAGGCTGGGGGTGGAGAACCTTGATGGGAAGAGAGCTCCTCTAGGTACATAGGGAACTTTGGATCATAGGCAGCACATATGCCGAGGGATCTCCATGGGATGCGGAAGCTTGTTTTATAGTCCACTGGACCACCTGAGAAGTAGGAGACTGTCTAAACCTCCCCATGTGAAGGAAAACCACAGAGGCAGCAAGTGTGACATTTTTCCTTCAAATTCAAATCATTCTACAGCACATTTCTCCCCTCAGTGAGTCAGAGGTGCTAACCACAGATCCCTGAGGAAAGCAGATGTGAAGCACTGGGCAAGGTGGTTTTGTGAAACTGGTTTTAGCGTGTGCTTGATCCAAAGCGATAATTTGAAGTACCAGCATTTTTCTTTTTAAGTAAGGGAAGATTTCTTTTTATGAATCTTTCATAGAATCATATGGGGTTGGAAGGGACCTCTGGAGATCATCTAGTCCAACCCCCCCACTGGAGCAGGTTGCTCAGGAACTTGTCCAGGAGGGTTTTGAATGTCTCCAGAGAAGGAGACTCCACCACCTCCCTGGGCAGCCTGTTCCAGTGCTCCACCACTCTCACAGTAAAGAAGTTCCTCCTCGTGTTTAGGTGGAACTTCTTATACTCAAGTTTGTGCCCATTTCCTCTTGTCCTGTCCCTGAGCACCACTGAGAAAAGACCAGCCCCATCCTCCTGACACCCTCCCTTTGAGTATTCATAAGCATTGATCAGATTCCCCCTAAGTCTTCTCTTCTCTTGACTAAAAAGACCCCAGTCCCTTAGCCTTTCCTCATAGGAGAGAGGAAAGCTTACAGCTTTCCCCCGTGGTTTACCCCATGGCCAAGAGGGCCACGGCCCCTACCACCCTGCCTGGGAAGGGGACACTCCACATCCCCCCAGAAGCAGCTCTGCCACGTAGAGTCCTCTCCGCTGCACTGTGGGTGCTCCCCATCCAGTTCACTGGCTATTCTCACATTCCACACTGGGCCAGTGAAAACAGTACTTGCACCCCACAGCAGACACCTGCAATTCCTTGCTGGGGTCCCCTCCTCTCACACCTCCCGATAGAGAAAAATCCTTGCTAATCTCCCACGTGTAACACACGAGCAGCTTCTGGAGGTGACCGCTTTCCCATCAACACTCTTCCTTTTTTTCCATGCCCAGGGAAATGCCAGCAGTTGTCCTCCTCTATAGATTTTGAAACTTGATGAAGAAAAAGAAGCATGCAATAAGTTCTAGTCAGCACGCAGGCTGATTTTGTATCCACATAAACACCCCAGCAGCGCACTACGGGGATAGTTTTAGCACCTTTGACGCACTCAATTTTGAGAGGAGAAAAAATACTGACAGAAGAGAAAGCAAGTTTCAGTCCATGTAACACAGAAGAATTCAGTCTACAGGTCCAAGGAGGAGGAGGGAGAATTATTAGCCTGCTTCATAATCCTCTGAGATGTTCAAAGAACATGAAACTTCTCTGGTAGATTGGGGATTCCAGTTCAGAATATTTCACACCTTGCAGCCCGTTTGCACAGACCCTGGCTGCTGGGATTCCACCTCTCACAGTGGGCCATTTGGAATTTATTTAACACGTGTCACACAACGCAAGACTTGCTTCCGACGAATAGGCAAATCACTTCTACGTGTGCATTTACAAGATCAGAAGTCACGGAAACCACGCTCACTGCTTGTCAACTTATTCAGGGGAAATGGTGTAATCAACATAACGTAGCAGTTATCCTTTACCTAGAAGGTCAAGCTCATAGTTCCTGTATGTCACCACACTTGGTTATTAATCACTCAGGAGGAAATTCATCATTTTTATTTAAATTAAACTGTACAAAGAGGGGTTAAGTCTGAATTCAGATATTCTCTTCCAGAGAAGGCAAAAGAGTCAGACTCTATGTAGTTCAATCCCCGCCTTTTGGGGGGAAAAATGGGGAAAAAAAAGAAAAGAAAAAATTTGAGTGAAGGTTGCTAAACTACTTATGTCCTCATCACAAGCTGTTAAGGAAACAGGTAGCTAAGCCACTCAGCAACCTCTCTTTCATCTGTTCCTATCTTTTTTTTTCCCAAACAGTTTGGATCCCACACTGAATTTCTGCCACTGGCGTTTTCTTCTACCTTCTCTGTTCCATCTCCTACGCGATTCATGGCAACTCATGAAATGAAGCAAAGGGACAAAGTGACTGAGGGTCACGTTATGATTAGACATGATGTTCTCTCTTGTCTAAAGCCAGAAGACAGCTCTTAACAGAAGACAATGCAAAAACATCGTCATCCCAGTGTGGTGCCTGGAAACACACTGAGTCCTGCACACTCTGAGAACTCTTCATCCGAAAGGCCCCTCTGGACAGTGCTGCAGCTCATTAAATGAAAACTACTTGAATTTTGGAAAGACAAGATCACATTTTCCCCTGCCTGTCCTTCCAAAAATCTCAGATCACATTATTATAATATTTTTGAATAAGCATGCCAGCAAACTGACAACAGCCCAGTTACCCCTCCCCACCACTGGTGTCCTCAGGTAGTCTTTCTCTACCTGGACTTTCCCTGCAGTGAATGAAGCTGTGCCATTTTTGTTTTGAGACTGTTTCAGAATCTGCCACTTTGGGATGTCTCTCCTGTGCATTAAATTGCATCTGGTTACACTCCAGAAATACATTCTGCCGGGTCAAGAGTTTTTCTTCCCTGGGAATTAATTATGAAAAGTCTTCATCTCCAACATGTACGGCTACTTCTTATTTGCTGCCTACATGCTTTTCACTTTCCTGTTTTTAAACGCGTTGGAAATGGTAACAAAAGAGATAATCCGCCTTTGTGGGTATTCCCATAATTAGCAACACGCACATCTGGATAGAGTTTCAATAGTCCACTGTTATTCAAACAATTTGTAATCACACAGACTGCGCAGTGAACCAGCAGACCGGAGCATATAGCTTTTCATTATTATGTGGTATACAGTACCCATAATATACAAATAAACTCAGAACCTGCAGCAGCAACAATGGCACATTCTGTGTGGCCTTATTCACCACACAGCTCTCTAAGAAGTCTTTACTGAAAGATGCGACACATCCACTAATTATTTGGGGTTGTAAGTGGGGAGGAAGCGTAGGAAAAAGTCTTGCTGCATCTGTTCAACATTCTAAAAAGCCAAGTCGGGCAGCGCTTACAGGATTTAAAAAATAAAGATTATAAAAACCTAGAGCTCAGAGCTAAGTTACGTGGTACTGTGCACCCACATAACATGTAACACTAGCTGATTTTACAGGATATGGAACAATACATACCAGCATAGCCAAAGGCAGGATCAAGCCCTTAAAATTTTACATTGTGATTCGTGCTCAAAGATTCATTTCAGTCTGGATGCCATGACTCATATTCTCCATTCCCCCAGTGCTTTATCCCTTTCCTTCCCCATGACCCAAGCTAACTTTTTATTGAAATGCTCTGGATGCAGATTCGCTTTTGTAAGCTTAGTATTTATGGATTTCGTCCTGCAACCTGTACTCGCAGGCTGGAGTCCCAGACGACACGAATGGAGCTACTTCCACACGGAGCGCGAGACCGGGCTGCCTGGAAATAGTTACCGCAGAAAGAAAAGAGGTTTATTCCTGCTCCTCGCCTGTTTTCCTTTTAATGCCAGACTGCCCCGATCTCCTCAGCACAGGACTAACAAGGAAACCCCTCCCCATCTTGTTTGGCCTCTACACAGCTCTTCAAGCATCGTGTCTGAGCCCACACTGTACCGGCAGACAGTGCTGATCCCTTTCTACGTGGTTTGTCAGAAGTTTCAAAAGGCATCTCTAGTAGGTGTTGACTACAACTACAAGACTTCACGTTAAAAATTTAATATTGGAAGAATGTACAATTCAACACTGGTTTATGGAGAAACAGCACAGCGCTGTAAGAAATTCCAGTCTGAACTTTCTCAAGCCAAGGATTGTTAAAGGAAAGTCCGTATCACTGAAATGCTTTATACAGAGAAGGCGATGGCCAAGTGGGTGAATATGACTTGATGATGATAGCCTGGCAGTGTAAGTCAGGATTTCCCCCTGGCTCTTCTTGTTGATGCCCTACCCGAACCTAAGGAACTAATTTTTAATCTTTATATCCTTTTGCTTGCCATTTTTCATGATACAGAACAACACAACAATAACTGCAGTGTAATCTTCCCCCGAAATAACCTGCCAGCCTTACTTTGCACCTTCTGCAGCTTACCTGGGCGGCTCCGAGTTTGGATAAGCTTGAAAAATACTTATTTCTAGCAGGAGGACAGAGTTTGTATCTCTACCTGTTGTGGAGATTCTTGGGGCATTTGGTGACAAGACCAAAATAGAGGCAGTGTTGAGCTTCCCAGTACGGCCTGCTGCTCCAGGACTAAGGATATTTCAGAGCGTTGTAAGACCAATACGTTCCCCTATCTCCCTTCTCCAAATTCTGTGAAATGCTTTTTGATCGGTATTATATACATCAAGGGTTGTTAAACTGAGTAGTAGCAAATACATTGATTTATCCTTTAAAAAAAAAAAACAAACAAACTTGTGTATTTACACAGTCCTATTTAATGATAATTCTTCAACGACAAAAGCTGATACTCACCAAAACCCGACACCTGCACATGGCACACGTTCTGGCAGCACAAATCCACATGACAATTATCTGGGTGTTTTGACTAGCTCCTAGTGTTACAGATCTAGGTGGCATTGACAATAGATGCTTTCCAGCCAATTCCATACTTTTTTTTCTACCAAATACAAGCAAAGAATTTCTTCTCGTATGTGACAACACATTCTTATTTCTCAAAGGTATTGTACAGCTACATTAATGCATGAGAAATGTGTTGAGGTGATGAGTTGAAAAACACAATGAAGGTGCCAATCAAAACTTAGAATACTGACAAACATTGAAGAAATTCAAACGTACATACAAAAGCCGAAGCTCAAGGCCCATGTGAAATAAAAAAAAAATTGTATAACCTAAGAAGACTTAAAAAAATTACACTTTTTTCTTATGAAATCCAAAGTAATTGTTTGATTTTTTTCAAAAGTAAAGTTACAATAAGCAACAAAATCTCTTGCACAAACTGTGCAGGGTAAGTTAATTTTGAATATAACTAAACAATATATCAGCGAAGTATTCCTTTCAGCTTCCTGGAGACTTGTATATTGCCAATTTATAATTAGTTGCAGATTTTCAATTACTTTCTAGCTAACAAAACAGTTTCATTTGCATTGTTTACTTGCCACTTAACTCAAATTGTACGCAAATTGGTTATTTTAAAATGTGACACAGATTTTCAGGGCCAAAGCAAATTCTATATATTTTAGTGTAACAAGCATCTGTATTTCAGTCTTCAGTGATAAAAGTGTACAGGATTTGGCCAAAACTCAATCAACTCCATCACAATCTCAAAATGCCTCCTGTGCAATTTGTCAAAAGCAGATTTCTTGGCAACAACACATAAAACTACAGCAACGTATAATGAAGAACATAATCTCAGAAAATACGCAAAGTTTGTTTTGTGTACTAATTGAAACTGGGAAACCACTGTAGGCAAATTTAAATTCAACAGAAGATCAAAGAAATTAACCATCAAAATATCATTCTGCTACCGTGCTTAAATATAGTCCACCACATTGGGTTTTGTTCCCGATAGCCTCATTCACCAGGAGCATGCTAAATTCAAGGTGCAGAAATTTGGGGGTAGAGTGACTAACAAGAGTGATTTTATTTGGTGCTATTGAGTACCAGGCAGCCCTCACCTAACTGTGCTATACGATGCGCTTTATGGTAACGTGCCCCCCTACAGGACTGAAGAACTGGCTGTCTGCAGCAACACCCCGTGCCAAGAGATTCCTACTACCAGGGGAGAGAAGTGCTCTCCACCCCCTCTCCTTCCACACATCCTTTAAACAGAGGTGACTTCTGACTTTCAGGACAGTAAATGCAAGCCTCTGATCAGCACCTTTGTTGTAGTACTTGTTCCGTAATTGATCACCTTTCTCCTCCTCCTCCTATTAAATAATCGCTGTTTTTATTTTTTTTAATTTTTTTTTTAAATGTGGAATTTCCAACTCAACTTCTCTAATTGTTCTGAAAATCCTTCTATCTTTGCTGGATGCTGGGGGAGGACACCTGTTATCTGGGCCAGACAGTCGCTTGAAGATAAAGACACACCCGGCATGAAGCAAAGCTTCCCATCTCCTCCTCAGTTATTGCAACCTGGAGGTGTCCTCATGGCCCCGAGTGGGATGGCACCAGTGTCTCTTGCCTGATGAGGAGTGACAGATTCAGGGCTTACAAATTCACTCTCAACCGTATGCATATTTCTGTGGCATATACTTCTTTTACCTTTTCTGTGACAAATCTTACTCAAAACCACGTTATCTGAATTAGTCTAGTTTTGTAGAGCTATTCTACAATTTCTCCTTCTCGTCCCCTTTCTTGGGCAGGAGCTGTCTGGGCCATGGATTGCCAGCACCAGCAGAGGTCACAGATCCCACTGTGGTGAAGTCTGACTGCAGGAAATGGGCAGATATGACGAGTTCACCCAAGGCTGGAGAAAACTTCCCTGGACATTTTTGACCAAAATTTGATTTTATTCTTGGATCGGAGCTGGTGTATGTTTCATGAATTGTGCTGGTGGTCGAGTGCTGGTGGTGCAACAACCAGATGATGTTTTCTCGGTAGAGAAGCATCTTCCGGAGGAAGCACTAATGCTATTGTTCACCCTGTTCTCCTGCTTCTTTTCCTTTTCAGTAGAGCACGACAGCACTAGAGCAGTCTGTATAACACAGATCCTCAGTACTAACCTACGGTATTTCCTAGGGAATACTACCTAATTATATTCTATGCACAATAGCAATTTAATAAAATATATACGTTAAAAAAAACTGAAGTCTACAATTCCTAGCTCCACTCCTGAACACCCATTATTGTCTCCTTCCAGCAGTAAGAAATGGGCATTTAATCTTACTTTTAACTTTCAGTCTTTAAATCAGTTTTAAATCCATGACAAGACTTTACATCCTACCCCATTGTTAGCAAGATTCCTTAATTGCCTCCTTTAAAAGACTTTATCCAACCCTTTTGAAAGTTTAAATAAATTATATCCACTGGTTCTCCTTTATCCATTATTTGTTAACTATTTCAAAGAAATCTGACAGGCTATAGAAATCATGCTGATTTGTCCCCATCATATTATCCTCATCTAGGTCCTTTATAACTTGATCTTTAATAATTCTCTCAACCATATTTCTTTATGCCGAGGTGCCTCCCAGGTTTATGATTCCAGGGCTCACCCCTAACACCTTTGTTAAAGGAGGGGAACAACGTTGATCATCCTCCAATACATCTTATTTTTATCAAATTAATGCACTCTCACCATTTGTTAGTTGCTCTGTTACCAGTGATCTGTATTTATGACCTCTAGCTTTGCTTATTGAGTCTAGATACAGTTAGGGACAAATTCACCAATTCTAAAAATCTGTGACCAATGCAGACTCCATCGGTCCACCTTAGCATCCAGAGCTGTCGGAGAACATCCCCACAGCACTCTGCTTTCGTCACTGGCTCTCTACAGCGCTAAGGTCACGTTACTCCTCAATCCTGACATTCAAAACCCTCATGGGATGGACCATGTGGATGCTTCCACTGACTGAGACCATCTCTTGTAACACTGAGCTACACCCTTCTCTGAGCATCTGCTGTGGGATCAGTCAGCAACAAAGACGAGGCTTGCAAAACTCTAAAGACAGTTGTCTCAGAGGCTGGTGCAAGAGTAAAATTAACTTTTGCAAGAGAGGAAAGTAAGAGCAATACCATGTCACTTTCCCAGTAAAGAGCAACACTTATTTATTGGGTTTTAATTAATAATAGAAATAAGCATAGCCAGACCTTTGCGAGACGATGGATGGGGCAGCTAAATAAGGAAGTGAGATATGTATATTCTTATTTAAACTTTAAAATGCATAAGGCATGCAGACGCTATTTTGACAAGAGAGTGAAACCTAAAAACCTAGAGAGCTATTCTGCTTGAGTTTCCTCCAAACTCATATCATTGCCATACAGATCCAATTATCTATTACAAATTAATTCTTCTAGTCCTTCCAGCACATTTTTTATCCCTTTGTCTCTGTCAGAACGCTGCTGTCACTACTTGCAAAGAAAACCAACGGAGGAGGTATTTCCCCATTGCCTAGTGATGCAAACAAATAATCTAGCTTTTCTACACTCTCCTGCTCATCAAGCTGAACTAGGTTTGACAACTGGAATGTATTAATTAAACCCTTGCACATTTAAGGGGAAAAGAGTCACTCTGCCAAATAAAATGGGACAATAATGAGGACAGCATTGGAGCATCTCTACTGAAAAGTTGCCACATTACTAGACATGTATTCATTCACCCACTCATCCCTCTCCCCCTCCCCCAGGATCACCAGTTTGGTATGAAGTTCAGAAACAAGTATAACAGCAAGCTGCGGAGGAGATAAGTGGGTGCAGAGTGCATTTTTTAATTTCCCTTGTTAACGACGTGAAGAATTGGTTGTTTTTCAAAGACTCATTATTTTCTCCTACTGTTCTTACGAAGGGAAGTGATAAGACTAAGCAAAAGGTCCACACTTTGCCATGCAAACACTCAGAATCAAGGCCTTTTTGATCTGCTCAGGAAAGGCAGAGATTTTCCATCACACGTGGAATCTCAACAACACTCTTTTGGGTTTTACAAATTAATTCCACTATGGAGTACCCCCTACTTTTGTAGAGTAGCATGCAACCAGGGAAAATACTGCTTGAAGGCTTTGCTTCTACAACCAATGTACCTTAGTCCATGGTAGGAGGAGAGAGAATACCCACCCCCTTTTCCTCCTTTCTAGCCCGTATGTCAGGACCCCAGTTTGCAGCTGCAATCCCAGCAAGGGCAGCTGGGCAACAACAGCCCTGGTGGCAGATGAGACGGTCACCTGGAGTGATTGGTGCCATTGCCAGATGTCCATAAAGAAAAAAAAAAAAAGTCCTGTCACCGCATCCTCTAACAGTGTTGTGTGGCAGGGGTTTCCAAGGATAGCCTGAAAGGGAGAGCAACACTCCAAACACTTGGAAACGACTAATTGCTTGAGAGAGACTGTAAACTTAATAAGGAGGCGACACAGATCACATCTTTACCATCAACATGTTGAACCATTTATAAGAAAGTTTTGTAATTCTGCATAATTAAGTCTCTTAATAACGTAGATTTGAAGACTACAGAGCCACTGCACTTAAGGTTGATGCTATTTTAATTACATAGAAAGACATAATTTGGGAAGAAGCCTTGCAGTTTATTACATTTACTTCTGTCAAATAACTTATAATTGCATGCCAATGTGCCTGAGAAAGGTATTGTGGGGTTTTTTGCCTTTTTTAAACAGCTTATGCCACTCGAAAAGGATTACTTCCTTTGTAAGTTGCTGTTTCAACTGAAGGGTACCAATTAATTAAGCCATTTACATAAAACTGTCTTGGATCAGCTACCTACAAAGATAAAGGCTGAAATCTACCTTCTAACTGAACAAATAAAGTTTTAAGAATAAATATATGTTGGTAATTATCTGTAATAAAACAAATTAGGAAATTTAGCTGATAAAATGAGTATGTCAGAAATTAAGACTAAATTCTTATCATCCAAATTGAATAAGGAACAGTCGATCCAAAAAAACATTCTTCTAATTTATCTTTCATTTATTGTCACATTACATATCCTCGTATCATTTGATGTCTTGCCATATCAAATGATGCAAATGGAGGAGGTGGAACGTCTGTATTTCAAGGGATGAGCTTATTCTGATAAGATTTCTTCTCTTTTTTTTTTTTTGTTTGGGGGTGGACAGGAGAGAAAAGAAAAATCTTTTTTTTCACAAATAGGCATTATACACAGCAGGGAATGAAAAATGACATCATTTAGCAAAATAACCTGGGGTACTTTAACACACACAATCAAAAGTAAGCTGTTTATTTATCTAACTGTACGCAACTGATATGAGTTCATAGTACACTAATATATCAAGTGAAATAACATATGCATGTCTTTTGTTGCAATAGTTTTAGCAGCAGAAACACAGCTTTGAGATAAATCATGGTCTCTTTAGCATTTAACTACAATCTATATTTTTTCCTCTAAGCTTAAAAGAGGAAATTGTACAAAAACTTCTTACACCAGTGGAGAAAGATCTACCCCAGATATCTGCATTGCTGCAGCCACAGCAGCACAGAGAGACAGATCCCACGAAAAATAATTTTTATGTCCAACTCCAGCACAGAAGGTGGTTTCTCATCCTCCACCTGTGTGGTGGTTCAGCTGATTAATGGTCTGGCTGTGACAGCTGTTACACATGCAAAACTTGCACTGAAGCGAGTAGTGGGATTTTTTTTTATCTGCATAATGACTCGAGGACACAATTCCGAGTCATATCACACGTTCTGAGTCAGGTCTCTTCCTCTACTAATTATTGCATTCTTTGCTAATGGATGGGGTACGTTTTCTTCCAATATATCCCAACCAACTCTTCTTGCCACACATAAATCAAGATTACAATACTAAAAAATTTAATCTAGAGAGGTTTCATAGGAAAGCTTGCTATATCTGTCTCCACGCAGAGATTCAGGACCTCAGAAACAGCCGAGATTGTGCATTACACATGTTGTGCCTGCACTTACCAAACCAGATCGCTAAGACTTATGAAAACATTTATGTATACAACTTGGAGTGCTCAGTGGGAGTATGCAGCTACATCACAATGAGCACAATGGTAAGTATTCACACCATCGGGGCTCAAATCAGCAAGAGATTTCACACTGCAAACATGCCAATATCAATTTTTACTACTGCACAATAATAGGATATTCAGTGAGGATTACTGGGTTTCTACATCTGGAAACAGAGCTGAGAAGGTTAGCTCTACGGGGCACAGGATAGTCCTACTCCTAGGTTTATGCAAAGCCTCCAGGCTGTGGGCTGCCCCTAAAAAATCCAAACAAACAAGCACCTGGCAAATAATCATTTAATAATACGTCTGCTGTCTGATCCTTGACTGCAGTACCTCAAAATTTTCATAAGATAATATGAATTGAGTTACTGAACTAAACAAAATCATCTTTTTACTTAAACGATACACAGTTCCCTGTGCACCCTCTTGAAATCCACAGCTGAGTTGCTGTTGTCAGACTTCACCGGTTCAGTGCTGGGTTTGCACCTTCTTGGTGGACCAAGCTGGACCTGCAAGATGCAATCCTGATGCCCAAGTCCTCTCCCCATGGACTGACGGGATTTCCCACCAGGAAAAATACACCAGAGGCAGCTGCGAGGGATGGCACTGAGCCTGGGAGAGGCCAAATGGAACCCATGTGTGTGCGTGTGTTGTGCGCGGAGGGTGCAGGCTGTGATAATTAGGGAGGAGAGGCTAATGCTGCAATAGCCCGAGATGAGATCAGCTGCCAACACCAATGGGTCACACGTCAGAGGAGCCCAGTGCATTACTCAGTGACCAGGAACTGGTAACAGAGCTGCTGGCTCCACAGCAGCTATCATACCCAGTCACTTTCAGGAACTTTTGGGTACCTGTTTCAGTGATTTCTTCAGCTCCAGTCTAAATATAACACCAGGTAAGTGTGACAGGCATTTACCAAGGCATTTTACAGTCAAAATAGGGTCTCTCTCTTGCCCTATTTTTATACATATTTCAAGGAAACATCGCAAAAAAGGATATAACGACAGACAGAACTGCACATCTACCACCATAAGCAAAAATTAAACACCTTTAGATATACACCTCAGCACAAGCGTGCACACACATCTGTGTATTTTTGTTTTGGTTTATGTAAGTGCACAACAGAGATATGAATGAACATAATGGATAAGAAGTGTCACTTCTTGATCCAACAGAATGAAGCTTAATTCAATGCTTGATTCTTGACCTTTAGCAATAGTCTAAAGTCATCGGTAAAAAAAATAATGGTGTATGAACCTAAAACAATACAAAGGAAAAGTTGTTTTCTTCTGCGCATTTATCTTTCAAACAGTGGTTCAGAAAATCTCTTTGTATTTTATAACTTCTCACAAAATTGGAAGGAATTGTCACCCAAACAGGTTTACTGATCCTTGGCTTAACAAATATTACGTAGCCGCTGCCTCTCTGAGGGTGCACTGCCACCTCCTAGAAAGCAATGCTTTCATTTCATGTTCAGCAGGGAAGGTGTGATGAGTACAGTCACTGATGGGAAGCCATAAATGCATTGTGTGCTGTCATTTCATGACAATGGAAATAGATACCACATAAATACCATTCACCACACTACAAATAACACACAGATCACCATCCTCCCACACTTCTCTATCCACCCTGGGTCACAGTCAGTGGTGCTAACATGATTAATAAAACACAATTTAGTACATAAGAATCTGTTTTTACTTTTACTGAAAAGCTCATCTTTCCTCCTTTGCCGATGGCTCTTTTATTGTTCTTCAGCTCTGGTTCTAGCAGATGGCCCCACTTTGCAAAATGCTTGGGGATGCTTCATCTATGGAAGATGCCATGCTGAATAAACCTCTACATTGCTTCGCTGCACATGTATCAAAAGTGAAATTTCTTCTGGCACTAAGAGCAAGTGTCATCTGAAAGAGACAATCTTATCCTGAGGAGTTATTCAAAGAGTAGATGCTGTCTGTGTTTAAAAAGAAAGTAGCAGAAAACCAAAAATATTCTCCTTTGCAGTAACATAGTAATTTTTAATCTCAAGATTGATTTGAACAAGAGAAACGAACTCTACTAAAGCTGCATTTTTTACAATTGAGGTTTTAACTTTACATCAAACAATTAAGACCACTGCTGCACACACGTAAGGCTGTATCTGCAGAATGGTTCATTTCTCTGAAGTCTATCTAGAAGCTGGCCATAGATAAACAATTCAGTTTTAAGAAAATGTCCATTTTTGTAGACAATTTGGATCATTGTCTAGAAGTATCTACTGAGCTATAGGAAGGAGATGGTCTTATAAAAGAAAGATCGTTAGCTCTGAACAGTAAACCCCATTGACTGCTGCTGTTTTCTGTGATACAACAACCTTTGGCACACATATAGACTGGAAACTATATCACGCTCATCTCCTTTAGTAGAAAGGAGACTAGCAAGAAGTTTTCTGGCTGATGTGCCTGGAAGCTGGTTTCATTTGTACTCATCGAGCAGGTAGACAGCAGTTAAAACCTTGCCCCACCGCCTTTACATAAAAATGAGTTTCAGAAATCAGTTCTAGAGAGGAAATTATAATTCAGTTTCTACTTCTGTTTTGCCCCAGATGACTCAGACATTACCTCATTGACAACGATCAGAAAGAAACCACTGTTTCAACTTGCCAAGCCTGTGGCTAGAAGTGACATTCTGAGTCTGATCTTAAGTAACGATCCCTAAGTAACAGGCTATATAACTAATTACTAATCCCTTGAGCTGTCTAGGCTATAGATGGCACCATCATACACTATTTATTTATTTGGATGAAATTCTGCATCAAAATATTTCAGCAGGACTACAGTGACCTGGCAAGATACTACAGGGATGGATGACTCAGATAAGCCACAGATCAGACAGATATTCTTAGCAAGTGTATGACTCTCAAAATGTTAAAGCATATGAAGCTACTTATCAAAAAGCAAAACATACTGCAGAATTATTTTCTGATTTTTTTTAACTTTAAGAACAGCATATAAAGAAACAGTATTGAAAAGTCTTAATTTTTCATCAGCTAGCTCTATTCCTAATTATTCCTATATTTTATCCTCTGCAGATGCCAAAGATAAAATAGAAACATAATTAAATGAAAAGCAAGGAAAAGATGTCCTGAACCTAAATGTGTCTAAGATAACCTAGTTTTTGGAATCTAAACAAACCTCTCTTTAAACATTTCTTCTGCAGCGTGCCTCACTCGGAAGCATCTTCATTTCCACGTGAAAATCACAAAATTGAATCCCTGACACCAATGTGACTAAGACCTCAAGGGCTTTTCTCCCCTAAAATGTACAATCATTTCTCACTAGCTGACACTAGCTGTTGACCTGTGTGATTTGTTATCTTCGACATAAAGTACACAAAAAGCTTTAGAAATTCCACATACAGGACCATCTGGTTAGTGTTACCCCATTTATTCCACTCTTTTTCCATGAAATGTTTGAACCAGAAATATACGAAACACCAATAATAAGTAGGATGTTCAACAAATGTTAATGACTGACTATAACTTATCACATTTTTCATTCTAAATTCCTCATGGAAGGAATTCATTTGTTTTTAGAAATCTTCACCAGTAGAGAATTTTCTCACTGGCCTGAAGAACTGATAGTTTTCCTTTTCACAGCGCTTGCCAGTTATGTGTGTGTAGAACTCAATCACGGGGAGTTAAAATGGCATACATTTTACTTCTGGCATACAGCCCCTTACACATGCTTAAGTCCCCTGATAGGACTATGTCTCCATTGCTTAATGTGTTGAATAGCAAAGGTATCTGCTGGCTTTCAAGTGCATGGCAAAAAATATTCTGTGCAGATGTGCACAGGGTTGTTTTCTGAAATTCAGACACGGTGATGAGTGGGAATCCATTTTCTCATCCTACAGAAATTTTCAAGAGCTCAAAAATTTTCCAAGCCCACATCAGCTTGCAAACCAATTATTTTTACATGATAAACCAGAGAAATGAGTACACACTCCAGAAAAGGTAACAGCTCCACTATTGTGCTCCCTGTGATCTGAAAGATCAAGATCTAGTTCCCTAACTCAGACTGAAGATTCAGATTCATCAGCTGAATCTATCTACTGACTCTTCTAGGGAAGGTGTCTCTATTTCTCCTCTTACAATTATTCATTTCCAAATTCAAGTTATTCATAGCAGCAAACATTTGGATCCACCCCCACAGCTCCCCCAGACACAGCCACAGACTATTTGGATGGATGAGAAAAGGGCAATGGACACTAGGTCTGTATATCTCTCTCTTGAGCTCCTTTTGACCAGAAACAATCTATCTTTCTCAACTGCAGCAGGAAAGGGCACAACAACAATGTTGCCTAGCTGATTTTTTTTTTTTTGTTCTATAAAAATCTCTCCCTATTTATGCTGAAGTGCTACCATGCTTATTTGTGCACATGGTTATATCAGATAGGATAGGATCCACAGGACTCAGGACTTTCCAAAAAGGAGAACTGAAGATTGCGCATATTGTCTCTCAAACCCACTGCTCCTACCCTACCAAAAGCCAGAGCATTTCCCAGCCACTGATGCGATGTGTCTTAACTCAGCTTTTTATCCTAGCAGCTGGAAATCACCTCTCAAGCTTTTGAGCTCCCCCAGATTCTCCATTCCAGTCTGAAAAGACTCGTTCAGGCTGTGTAAGAAAAAATGATGCTACTCAGAGCATCAGCCAACACCTGGAGTACAGTGGCTATTGCAGGGCAAGCGAGTTCTGAGAGCCCAGTTACCCTCCAGTGCATTGTCAGGCTTCCAGTGACTGAGTCAAGGACAGGCCTGGAGCTGTTGTGGCACTGCAGTACATTAGACAAGATGTGTTTTAGATTGACTCCCTTGCATTTTATATGCATAATAGAAACTTAAATAACATACATTCAGGGGAGAAATATATTCTAGGAGTGCACCCGTGTTCATCGCGTCAGTGAACGTTTTATAATCTATTTTCTTATTTGCAAGAAAAGAAACAAGTGCTAGATTCCTGAACCAACAGTAACCCCTACTGAGTCTATACATGTAGCAAGAGAAAAGTAGGAATAGGATGGTGCATGGCTTCAGAAAACTTTAAGAAACTGGATCTCCTTTCAGATCATCTCAGGTTCATCCTCTCAAACACCATTATAAGTTAGAGCTATAATGAATTTTGTCATGGGTGGGGGTTTGGTTTGAAGCAACAATACTACATTTGATTCGAGAATAATCTGTTGCGACCTATAATACCAGTGTGCCAGCTTTTTTAAATTAACTGACCACAGCTAGCAAACAGCTATTAACATGGTGACTGCGTGGGGGTACAAAGATATGCAGTGTCTGTGCTGTTGAACCACAAAGTATTTTTAAAAGAAGAAAAAATTAAAGAGGACGGCCTCCCCCTCCCCAACTGGTCACTGAGACAATGAACTTATTCAATCTTTACAGTCTTTTGTGCTTCTTTATAGGAATATTCCACCAATTTCCAAAATTATAGCTGGTGGTTGACTTAATATGGTTTGTGCACTAAACAAATGCCAGGGTTCACAACATGGTTAAGCGTTATATTAAATCAGTGACATATATACAAGGCAGCACTAATCACACGTCAAAACCATCATACAGCTTTGCAATTGCCTGTGTAAGTATGTACAGTAATAAGGCCACCCTGATATCGAAACATCCAGACACGGCTCACTATATTGGTTCAGCTCCTCCACCCAGTTTCATTGACACCAACTTCTTCCATTTTCCCTTCCCAACAAACTGGGGATGTGTCTTTTGTGCAGGAGGCAAAACTAAAAGACTTAAGGAATGACCTTCAACATAGCAACATGGATATGGAGTTAGCAATGGCCACACCAGCAGCAGCGCTGGCTGCATTCTTCCCAAGAAGGATGGATGCACCAGTGCATCCCACTGGTCTCCAGTGACAGAGAGGACAGCAGTGATGAGGTCAAGCTAAGTCCTGGGTCTTCAACCCAGGCCAGAATTATGCTGCTATTGCACTAACAGGCCAGTTCAGATCATCTGTTCTTGCCTTTCCATCAACAACAGATGGTTCATATAAGAATACTGTATATCCTCAGCATGGTAAGAAGTTATGGGATTTTTTTATTTCAGATTTTGAGGAATATGGTTGCCTAAGGACAGATATGTGTTTCACTATAAGACTGCCTGGTAGTAAACAGCCTTTTAAAAAAGCCAGTAATTTTTTTCAGAAGCTAATAATGAAAATTGCACATCTGAGGACATAATGAAAACAGTGTTTGTTAACAGAGTAAGAAATCTGTAAAGCTGAATTTTAAATTATTATGAGAAATCAACAAAGCAACGACTCCATTCTTGTAATAATTTAAAAAAATGCAAATGAAGAGACCAATGACTTTTTTTTTCCATCAGGAAAGCATAGTTTTCTCCTGCTTCTTTATAAAAAAGAACAAGAAAATTATTTTGAGGTGAACAGTTATATTGCCTGAGCCAAAGGTCGATGCCAGCCTTAGGAAATTTCTAGTGATAATTCCTGAGTTTCAGAAAGCCACTGTGAGCAGTTGGTTATGATGGGGACACACACAAAGCCATCGTTACAATGCTCCTCTTCCTTCTGCTTATTGAAAGAGCAGCTTTGGAAAAGCTTGAAGAATATTTTTGATACCGGCATTTTCTTTGCTCATCACTTTGACCATTGTTATTCCTCTTTGCTGTGGTTTCTCTTTTTCTGTTATATAAACATAATCTACTTGCTTTTTCTTTCAAAGCATTCTCAGCCTAATCCCCTCCCAACCTATTCTCATTCATTTATTCCAGAGGGGAGAGCTCCCACCTCCAGTCAGCCCCTGACAGTAGGCTCCATCACCCATTTGTTACCTTTTCAAGCAAGGATCTTTGTGCTTTCTCCCCTGCTGCCCCCTTGCTTGGGTAGAGCTCCTTGTTCATGTCCACAAAGCTGCCTCGTTATCCTCCTTCAAATCCCCTCTCAAGCCTCCTCTTAACTCTGATGCCAGAAAAAAAGCCTGACAATGGCTGTGCCGCTGCAATATTGAGCCCACTACCTATGAAGCCGACCTTCTTATTCACTCCTCGTGCTTCCCCATCTGCTTATATCCACCTGTTGTCTCCTCTCGTTGGGTTTAAAAGTTATCACAGGAGAAAGGGCTAATTCGGCTTGAATTACTCTGCGTTTGCTGAGAAATCATATTCCCGTCAGCTGAGAGGAGGCAACTTGTTACCCTGAGAAAATATCTTTATACGCCTCAGCCATCTGGATGTAAATTCTCTGGAGGGGGCAGCTCTTTGCTCTGTGTTTGTACGCTGCCTAAGGGTCCTGGTCTTCGCTATTTCATAGCACAAAAAACATTGCTGGATATATAGTAAGGATTATGTTTGCTCTTCTAGACCCCTAGTTGTGTGTGCTACCTGAGCTTGAGCACACGGACAGAAGACAAAGTTTACTAAACAGTTGAATGAAATATGGATCAGCCTCTCAAGAGTATTGAACATATGGCCCATTTTTAAATAGGACTAACACACAGGCAAAATGTCTATCACCCAATTTACTAAATATTTATTAGACAAGCATACACAGCTACAAACTACTTGGTTACCCATCCGTTAGTACAGCTACCAGGAGAGGGGGATTCAAAAAGCTCAGCTTTAAGAGGAACACCATCTATCTCTATCAGGTTGCTATTCCCACTCCCTCCTCTCCCCACCACATTGGGCAAACTATGAAGCTGCTTAGACTGAGTGATGCTGCTCTATAGGCAGGATTAAAACTTTTAGCTACTGGCAAATTATCTTTTTTTTACAAAGGTAGAGTTTATTTTATAGATTAAGTGGGTTTTCAGTGATGCTAACAGAAGTAGGTTGGTGCTGCAGAGGACAAGGAAGAAGACTTCCTCTGAGAGGGCAGATCAAATCTCTGAATTGTTCAAAGCATGGGAAAAACATCTTTGATTGAAACAATCAACCCAATTTTCAATCTGCTATTTAATTAAAAGAAGAAAAAAAAAGGTACTTTTACTCTAAAAGTAAATACGCAGAATTCAAAAGCAAATCTCACAACCTTTGCCTTTGTGCTTGCTTTTTGTCTTACGGTGAGACTTGAATTAGTGCTTGCCTAAAAGACCCATTTAGGAAAGTGTGGGATCAGTTTCTTCCTTGCTTTTTTAAAAAAAACTTTTACAAGTGCAAAAAATCCAACCGAGGCTGCAGGGTAATGTTTTTCATTAACCGGAACGCACATTTTCAAAAGTAAAACTGCATGCTTTTTTCTGGCAATAATTAACAAATTATTGTATATCTTTTTTTTTTTTTAAATTACTCCCCAGATAATGACTTCTCTGTTTCTTTACACCAATGAATATTGGCAACCTGTTTGTTTTTAAGAACAAAGAGAGAAGTCCAAAGCCCGTTGCTGCAAGCCATATTTCCAATGCCTATCTTCTGCAGTTTTGAACTATAAAAAAGAAAATCTTTTTCTCAAACTTAATATAGAAAAATTAGCATGACCAAAACAGTTTCAAACCTCAATCTTCAAATGAAAGTGCAAAATGAATTTAAAACTGCAAATGAAGTAACATTTGTTTTAGTAAACAGCAATTTGTACTGACAAGGTTATTTACACGAGAGCACACCACATTTTTTCCATCTGTATTATTTGACAAGATAGATCCAACATTCAAGAGAAGTAAAATTGAATAAACAAGAGTATCTGTGTATTTAAAAATCTATTTCTTTTATTACTCCACCTAATACTAAATCAGCACAATGCAACTGCCATTTTAGGGAAGTCTTACAAAGTTTGAATGAGCAAGTGTACTTCATTACAAAAGATAAAAGTTTCTTCTTCCCTACAGTGAATACAGGTAATTTCAGAAGCTGTGGCTTATAATTATTCACTGCTGAAAGGCTTTTAAAAGGTCCATATTGAAAACAGTGACCCCCAGCTTCCCTTCAGAATGAATGGAGGTAAAAATTCTCATTTTACTGGAATGCTGGTTGATAACTGTTAGGCAAAACATGCATTTCTTCATTACAGCGTGGTCTGCGGGTTCATTTAAATAACAATATCATCCAGCATAAAAGTCACAAAAGAATTATCTGGCAATTTCAATATGTTGAAATGTATTATTAGTGCTAACAATGGGCACCTCGAGTAAATAAATGAATGTCTTTTATTGGCAGCATTACTTCCGATTATTTAGCTTTATGGAATATCAAACTTTATAATTCAACATCTTGGTCAAGAGTGTTTGCTTGCGTAACTTTTGAACTAGAATTGACATTTTTAAATGTCGCTCCAATTTCCTCTTCCTTTCTCCACTGTTACCAAGAAAGTTAAAAAAAAAATATATATATATTGCCCAAACATAGGGAGCAGTATTTTGTCTTTTTGTAAGATATTTAAAGAGCCACCTTCACATTGTCATTATTTTTCCATGCAAAAATAAACTCCAAATATGGAAATCAGATTTGGGTTTGGTTTTTTTTTTGCGCTACAGATATCAACCCAGTATTTATAAATATCAACAGTATACAAAATGCCTCAACAGTCTTTGCTGACCTGCAAATCCCACAGAAAAATTTAACATTTTAGAATCTTATTATTAGAGGAATATCATATCTCTCTCAGGAGATCCCAACCCAATTCATTACCATAAAGATACAAATTACAGCAGGAGAAGTACAGCCTCTGGGCTCGATACAGTGTCCAAAACCATGCAATGACGGCAAGAGCGCTCTTAAAAGGGTTCCCACCACACATCTTCAATTAGCTCCAGGAGGAGCTGTGCTGGTTATCAGAGATCTCACTGCACTTGACTTTGCAGGGTCTTTTCCCTCAGCTGCCTTTCTGATCCACTGTCCTCCTCTGCCACGCCAGCCCTTGGCCACTTCCCCTGGGACGACATTTCTGCCCCAACAGCAGAGCTGATGCCACGGAATGGGTTACTCAGTGCAAAGCTTGGTGGTTCAGCTGATATTGCCAATGAGTTAGGTTTGATTTAAGCCTCTGGTCTTTGCACTGACATGACTGAAGCACAGCTCCCCATGTTCGATTTTGGCAGGTCTGCTGTAGGGTTGGTAACCTCAGGCGTGTGGACGGGATGGACAGCAAAGAGATGGTAATGTCTGATACACCACAGCTCAATGCCTTGGAGTACAGCTGTCAATATCCTGCATCTACTGAGTTTGTTAGTCACTTCTTCACATCCAAGATACCCATTTCAGAGGATAGCCAAAAAATAAATCACCTCACATTAAAATGGCAGGTTTTCAGTTGAGCCTGAAGAAAGAAAAAAACTTTTCGCAAAAGACAGTGAATACAACCAAGTTGTGCAGCACGACTTGGGCAAACATATTTATACCATTAACACAAAGATGATCCTAGAAATGAATGGAGAACCCTGGGACATGCTGAACCAGAGAGCAGCTTTAGAACATGGATATACTAAAAACAATCCTTTCTTTTTTACCAGTGCAGCAAGGATGCAGTTTGTCATTCAGGAAGCAAAAAATTCCTTATTTTCACACATCTGCAGGTAAAGAGAAATACAGTCCTGTTTATAACATTAGCTGTATTGCTTTCATGATAGTACATGACCTGGCACAGCATCAACCTCAAATGCTTGCAGAGCCTATCAAGACAAGATAGAAGTCAGTCTTGTAATTAAGGCAGCACATTCAGATACAGGAAATCAAGGTTCATTTCTCAATGTTACATCGCATTCTCTGTATCACCTTTGGTAAGTTACAATCTGTGCATCTGAAGCAGAGATAACACTACTCCCTTCTCCCGTTCTTTGTCTTGACAACCAAGATCATTAACTCATCAGTGCAGAGGATTTCTCTTAATTTGTGTTTATACGGTAATTTGTACAACATGGCCCTAATTTCAGATGGAGACTCCATGCACCACTATACTTCTAAATAAAGCCTGGCCAGATTTCTTCAAGTCCACAGAGCCAAATTACAGCAATTCATTTAAACAAATTGAAGAAGGGCTTGGATATGGAAAGATATAAAGAGACTGAACATGTGGTTAGCAAGGGGGAGTTTCTTGTGCTGTTAATCCAATTCCAGGGTGACTGCTGGGAATCTTCTTTACTCAGTAAAGCCCTTAATTATAAAGGGAGTCTACACAGAACTGCTGGGGATAAAAACAACGAACAAGTGTCATGGTTAAACTATCTTTGCTTTTATAATTAGCTCATTTCAGAAGTCTAATAGAGAAGTGTACAAACTTGGAGCCACTGGACCAGAAGCACTATATGGTTTTCTATGATGGGTCAATGCCATCCATATCCTGTAGCTAAAAAGGTATGTTCCTCTGTGAAAGTAATTTATAAATATTACACAATCACCGCAAGGAGTAAATAGCAGGGAATAGTAGTAGCCTGTGACGATTCCAACATGTGATACTGAAAACCCAAAAAGCAATTTGGCACTTTCAAATGCTGGCACTAAATACAGCCGAGTAATGTGTCTCTACAGCTCTTGTTCTATACATCTGTGATCTCACCCTCAGGTCTATAGCCAAATACAAGAAAAGAAATAAGGAGCTGCAGAGACACGTGAGAAAGAAATACTAAATAGTAGACCATTCTCCTACCCCTGTTGCTATGTGGCACAGAGACAAGGTTAGCAATGGAAATTCTGCTGCAGGCAGCCAAAAATTCAAAGAGAAGAAGAATCCAAGCAACAACAGACCTGCAAAGCTCAAGAAGATCCTACAGCCAGAATTACAGCCTGTCTTAGGTTCCCTGCACAGACAGGTCTGATCCAGCATGCCATTTGTTTTGTTTTTTCTTTTTTCTCTAAGCATGAAAATGGTTCATTGCTCCTGACTTCAACATATTTTTGATCTAATGTGCAAGCTGCTAGACAGTATGACACTAGAGATTGATATCATCCAAATATCACACAGGATTCTGCTAAAGTATTATGTTAGTGCTCTGACCAGTTATTAATGGAAGCTTTCTCAGTTATTACAACCATCATGTCAAAACTCAAGCCAAAGGAATTTACCCAGGCTCTGTCCAAGGAATATGACACAGGAATGCAATACACATATGGCAAAGATTTAACGTATGTGATGACTGCTGGGCAAATGATGTTTTTATTGTCCAAGAAACAATGGCATATTCAAATCCGGAATAAGTAAGGAGTGAATAATGATGTTAGATCACTGCACCACAAGGGAAACACAGAAGAAAAATTTGTTGCAAATTTAGTCTCTCTGTGAACGGAGTAAAACGATACAGAGGACAGGCAGACCATCAGGAATCCAATTGCTTTCGGGAAGAGGGGGGCTGGCACTTTTTTATTGCCAGCAATTTTCTAATGAACTGTTGACAGTCACAGATGTTCTTACACCTCAAACAGCTGGGGTTCTCAAAAATTCACCATGTGGCCAAGCGTCAAATTTTAACTGGCTTTTACCTGCCTTTGCAGTTCCGACTACGGAGAGTAAGCCAGTGGTTTATATTTTTGCTGTTAGTAGTTGTTAACTAAATTCAAAAGTTTTCACAGAGGAGTACCAGTGGCTTGCCTTTGCCCTGTTGCGTAGGTAAACACTGCGGCTTAAAACCAGGAGTAAACAACAAAGTGAAAGGCACTCCTTGTAAATGGCAACAATAAAGGCAAACAAATTTCCCAATTGGAATGAGATCTACTACTTTTCACGTAGCTCTTTAGGAGCATCATTAAGATGTGCACAAAATCACCAGTTTTCCACACCCTTCTCCTTTTTTTGGTTATTGAAAAAAAAAACCAAACCCAAAACAGTTAAAAGGGACTTATAACCAATCCCCGGGCCATGAAATTGTCACAGCAGCAATGTAAAAAAATAAACATTAAGAATTAAAAACATGGGACCTGCTACCAGGCAATCACTACTTCTGCAAGTTACAGGGATCTCTGTTTTTTTGTGATTGCAAACAAGAGCATTTACTGAGAAAGCTACTAGAACGGGATGTAAATGGATCTCTATAGTCACTGGTCTGGTTGGATTTCCTGAAACAAATTAGACTAAGTTCAGAATTTCCCTGGATTACAGAAGCAGCCAAACTTATACGAGTCTAAGAAATCAATTGGAGACCGTTGCTTTTACCTAGTTGCATCCTCTAATCCAAGGGTGGAAAGATTGCCTACATCTCTCCACAAATTCAGGGTCTCAAAGTGCCTTAGTCATTTTCCCATGACAGGGTGGGACATCTGATTTAGACAGAAAACAGAAATTGATCTTTTACATGGTATTTTTTAGAGGCTCTTTTGTATAGGAATGATTCCAATCTTAAACAGTTTTCTTTTACTCTAATAAACACTGTTCTTGTGAGCTTATGCTATAAGAATAGCAGTATGTATGAACTGGTATCTCTTGAATCTTCTCTCTCAAATAAAGTAATTCTGAACTTGAAACAAACTTGTCTTTTTATGATCTAGCAAAATGGCTGGTATTCAAAAAATGTGTTCTTTTTTAATTTATATGTATTTGATAGTTTGACTTGGTTTTACTTATCTAATACAGAGGTGACTTGCTAATAGTGACGACAGAAGGACCTGAAAATACCATTCATTTACAGATTTCAAATTTAAGATCTCGCAATGCTTTCTGAGAAGTGTCATCTTTACTTCAAAAACCAGGAAAAAAAAAAAGCAGAAAACACATTTCATAGGGTGAAGTGAGAGAAAAGAAGTCCAGCCCGATTATATGTTCCAGTGTGGTGTTTCATTGCTAGATTGCACAACTCAGGTCTCTCTTGTCTGTTAATGTATATAAAAAGCAGAACAAACAAAAAAAAAACCCTACAACTGTTAGTTTAGAACAGGGATTTGCACAATTCTTTTGAATTCTTCTACTCTGTATTAAAAATGTATATTACTTTTAATCTTGCAGATTAAACTACAACCGACTGTCACACTGTGGTTCCTCCCCTATGGAAACACTGCAACAAGTGTCCTCCTTACACCAGCAGGCACTGGGGCTGTTGGCCCAAGACCACTATTGAGATTCTGAGATTGCCCAGTAGCTCAGTGCATCCCAGTGCACAGAGCTCCCACCTGATGAGCAGTTAATGACGGTTCATTCTTCAGGGACTTACAGCAAACACACCCAGATTTGTGTGTTTCCTTTGCTCTATCTCCATGCGTTCACAAGAAACACCCAGGAAGATGCGAAAGTTGGTACGGCTTTTGGCATGTCGCTGACAGACCATGTTGTGGCTTAGACTGGATTTATCCAAGACGGGACTGTACACAGTCCTGCTCCACGTAACTTACTGAATCATGGTTTCTCCTCCTCTTGTGCAGAAAGCCTCTCTCTCCTTCTGTGAGCTTTCACAAAAAAAAGGAACCTCTGAGGCGATCGCCTTGCTCGTTCTCCCCTGCCCGAGCTCTCTGCACATTCTCTAAAACTTTATATTTTAAAGTACTGTGCTAAAACAACTGGCCTTTTGTTCTATCTCGGGGGACTTTTTATTGTTGCAGACCCCAAGCCTGTGTCAAGAAGCCAGAATGAATGGGATTTCAAAAGCTGCTCCCATCCTATTGTGCTCTGAAGCATCTTTTGAAAAGGAGCCAGCCTGTCACTCACTCTGTACTGTTAGCACCTTCTCCCCTCCCAGGGAATCTCAACCCAAAATGGAGATAAGACAACAATGGAGAAAGTAAATTAGCCCAGTAATCAAAATGGAGACAGCATTCAGGTGTAGAAACACAGTGTATCTACGATTTCAAGGGGAATTTGTAGAATTTACAGAGCTCTGATATAATCCAGCATCACTGTATACATGTACGTAAGTGTTGTTCCTTCACCATAGTTTGACAGATACAGAAAACATGAGATACACTTGTGATTAAAAAAAAAGTAGTTTTTTGAAAAAAGCCTCCTGGATGACTTTCCTCAGATACCCTCAAAATAATTTCTGTATCCTCCTCTGTCACATAGTTCCTTCCTTTTTCTCCTCACCTCATAAAAAGTAAATCATCCTCTAAAAAGCCAAGTAAAATTTTAAAGCAGTATTCCCCCCCCCCTCGAGTCATGTAATGTGTGGCTCTGTTCCAACTCTTATGCAGGAAATCTAGATAACATCTAATTGGCAATGACATTTTTGTTGAAGAGAAGCTACTGTGTAGATCTAACATCTTCTCTCCTAAATGAAGTAATTGGTTTGATTATAAATAACCAAAAGCTCTATTCTACCAAGTTACCCAATAGACTGAAATAGAGAAAAGCTACTGAAGACTACCTCCATGTGAGCCCAGAACTCACCTATTTATCTTGTGGTCTAGTGTGAGCTCCAGCCAAAGTTTTTCTTTGGTTGGCCTCAAAAGAGAGGCCAGCAAAACCAGAGGTCACCACGGGGACGCGGATGGACAGAGAGCGCTGACACACTGTGCTCCTGGAGGTTATCACCTTCTCTGGAGGGGTGGCTGAATGGGAAATGAATCTGCTTGTGAACAGCTGCAGTTTACAGCCCAGCATTACAGTGTGCACTAAACCAATGTCAGGCTGCATTAGTACAGCGGGTTAGAAACAGTGGTGGAGGAACAAATGCAGGTCCTGTTCCACTCTCACCACGGTGGCACTACTGACTTCCCAAAGACAGGCAGAACCTCCAGCCACGAGTAGAACCTGCTTCAGCCGTGCTAGTTTAATTCACTGTTGAATGTTTCCTAAACCCCAGACACAATGCATGAATAAACCTGGTTTCCTTTGTGAATTGATCTGAGAAAGAGGGGAAAAAACCTATTCCAAAGAAGAAAACCAATAATATTAGAAGTTGAAACAGGCAGAGATCATCACTGCCTTCACTGCCTAAAGAGAGGTGATCCAGAGACGTGGAAATTACCAATGGGGCCAGAAAGACTGCAGCAGGGATCCAGCCCACAGGTCAGCTTGAAGCTTTGAGGGATAACCCACCTCCTGCCCTTCAAAGTCAGGCTTAGTAATCACTTGAGAAGACAGAACAGGTTAAAAGAGACACACTGATTTGTGTAAGAGGCTCGGGGCAGGTGAGGGGCAGGAATCACGTTTGGCATCTCAAAGATAACTAAGTTTAGACCCTTAGAAAATATGGAGCATCTACACAAGTGACATATAGGTGGAATTTAAACACCTCTATTTAAGATGAAGAATTGTAGCTTTGGCAGAAGAGGTGGAAAGCAGTTCTTGCCCAGCTTCTCCTTAACCTGGCTGCTATGTTTAGCTCTGATTTATGAATCCCGTGATTGGAAGGAGGCACCTAAAAGATAGGGGTGGCAAATTTCCCTTGTGTGACCAGGGCTTAAATGGCCACTGTTAACCAAGGGTGAATAGCATCCCCAGATAAAACCCTTTGAAAGGAGAGTATCAGTAAAGCACGCTTGAACATACTGACATATATAAAATATTTTCCTAGTGGCAAATTTCATGGACTCTAACCTTACAAAACTTTTGAATTTATGGAGGCTTTGGCAATGGTGAAGCGTCACTAGAAATGTTATATAATTAGAACTAAACACAAGGAAAAATAAAGACTTAAATTTGAAACTATCCATGAAATCACAAGTGCTTGCTTTCCTCGTCAAACTGTATTTGCAATGATGCCAGAACAGTATAACTAGACATGTTCAAAGAGTAAAGAACAAATAATAACTAGTTAAATGCTATGCAACAGCCTAAAAATGCTACCATTAAGTTAGCATAACAGGTTCTCCTAGAACATTATATCTACCCACTAAATGAAAAAAACCGTAACATTCGGTACTACTGAGTTGTGACACTTTGTAACCTGTGCAGGAAAGTAGCAAATGAGATCTAGGGGAAAAAATCACTGGAAGCAGAATTTAATTTGCACTGTAAAATTATCATAGTCAACTACAGTCTAGAAAACCACAGGAAGAGAGATAACAATGGTATGGTTCTTAAAACCATGAAGGAAAGTAACTCCTGAGCCATGATTGAAACTTGTATTCTCAAACTACCTGACCGGGTTACGGTACTGCAGGACATTGCCTAAGAACCGTACCATATCAACACAGAACCTCAGGAGCTTACAGTTTGAGAGCCACCTTCAGCTTCACCACAACCTCAAGCTGATCAGATTGAAGGACTTGCTGATCAGCTGCATCCACCACTTGTAGAGTGCTAATGCTTAGCCTCCACAAGACTCTTTTTCTGGCATTGCTATGCTGGCTAGGAACAAGAAAGACAAAACCAGACCAGACCCTGCCAACATTATTTTTCCAGCAAAACTTCCAGAGTTAACGTAGCAGTAGTGACGGAAACACGCTATTGTTGACTCAGCTAATGTCCTTCAGAGAAGCAGTGTAGCTATGCCAGGGATAACAGACCACTGGCACCGGTACCAAGTTTGGCACTGAGCTTGATTGGGGCTGGTGCCAACTGCAATGAGTTACAACGCCTTCTCAAATAAAATATGGGGACAGATTCACCAGGGGTTCCCTGTGAGTGAGATCCTCTAGTAGGAAAAAGTCCTCAGGCAAGCATGCCATGTCTCACCTACAGGGTGCTTCAATGAAACGACAATAGCAAAACGGCTGCTGGAACAGGGAGACAGTGGACTGGAATGGGGGTGACACAGCTTAAGAAACAGGCTGTTGACCAAGCAAGGGGAAGTGTCACCTTGACAGCAATGTAAATTGGAAATGATTGCAGACTTCCTCTCTGTACATAGATCTGCAAAAGCCAGTGTGGTTTTGACAACGACCATCAACTTACGGGCCTGCTACAATATTTGTGTCATCATCTTCCATCATGACACTGAATTAATTCATATTTATTTTTTGAATGACTCGGGGCAGCATGTTACAGAGGCAATAATAATGCCTGAATTAGCACAAGGTTGTGCCATCAGTGGCTCTTAAGCTAATATTACTAGGACAAAACAAAAATCCCATTAAAAGGAGAGCATGTTCAGCACTGAGCACTAGAGAAGAGTATTTACGTTCTAAATCTTATTAATAAACACTCCAGTATAGTAATAAAACAAATAGATAGCAGCCTGAAATATTTAAGTACTGAGTCTAATAGTGCTGAGCCGGCATTAGCTGTCATAATCGACGGGAACTGTTTACACAGACTCCATTCCGTCGCTTACGCAAACATCCCATGTAAACACTAGACCGAACACATCGGTTGGTGGCCCCATTCCAGGCTACTGGGAAATGCAAGATAGTCCCAGCCTCAGTGACAGCATCACCCCACGGCCAGAGCTCACAAAAAGGGGATGAGGCAAACTACGCTCAAATTTTGTGCTCAGGACACACACGTAACATTGGGCAAGTTGCTTCCACTTAGAAGGAATTTTTTCCACTCCTCTAAAGCCTGTTTTTCTCCCACGGCTCTTTAAGAATTATGGCAGAAAGTGAGAAGATGAGTGTTCTTAATTACTCCTTTGGAAAAATCCTATAGGATTCAGAAACTGGGGTGGGGATGGGTTGGATTTTTACCTAGGATGACAGAAAAGATTTCTGCAATGGAAACTTAAAGGATGATTCAAAGCTTTACAGAAAGAATACTCACTTTCACTAAATTTGAACAGAGTTGTGAGAAAAAGCTTCAGATCCCTGCTGACACCAGATTTTCTTACCACATTCACTATTTCTTTTTAGAGGAGGAAAACGTTTCTCCCATTATCATCATCAAGAAGCTATATTTTTCCCTATGTCCCATTAAATACCTTTTAATGATCTCCCTGTTCTTTTTTAATATTAATATAATGTATTTATCTAGTTATTTTATAAACTTTGCCAGCATACGACACGATGTTAGTGCTCATAAAACTAAAGCTGACTTAACTATCCTGAAGTAAAATATAATGATCTGGGGAGCACCATCTGTTCCAGAAGAAAGAAAACACGCTTTCTTGGTGCATTAGAAAGTTATCAACTTATGATACCTAAATAAACTTTACAAGGATGAAAAAGTTTACTATACACTCATAAAATGGACCCATTGCTGAAGTTTCTAATGTTTGTTTGACATTTTACAGCTGATGTGCAAGAATACTAAGAGGCAATTATGTGGTTGAAATGGAGTTTCAGCATTTACAGACAAATTTAAGATAAACATTGAAAGCAGAATCTGGATTTTGTACATTAAAAAGCACCAGCCACCCATTTGGCCATATCCTCATAAAACACATCCAGGGTAACATCATCATATTTAAATCACATTAATATTACTAATTTGTTAAGTTAGCTCATTTTTGAGTAAGAATGGGTGAGATCAATTTAATCTGCTGTTCACCAAAGCTGTAGAGCTCATTAACAGTGCTAGCAAACAGTTATCATAGTATGGTTCAAGTCAGCCTACCAAGTGGAATCATAAAAGAACGATTACAGGGACACAGGAAGAGCCAGAAGGGCTGTGTGTTTCTCAAGGATGAGTTTCCACAACACTGGTCTACATCAAAGTTAACACAACAAACTTCATCTGATTATTTAGAAAAGTTTGGTTGAGAATTTGGAGAATTTTAAACCTCCTGAAAGTGAAGGCCAGAGAAGAAACACTTCCTCCTCCCAGAGCTTTGTCAATTCTTCTCATTCAGACCTGTAATATTCAGCTTGAGCTTCCAAGTCCACGACCTCTTTAAAGTAAAGCCACTGGGCTAGGTTTTTCTATAAATTCAGCAGAAAACAGACAACTCCCGTCACAAACTACAGCATGTCTGAAGAGAGGCTGCAAGCACTACAAGCCAATGCGTTAACCGCTGTCTCACTGGCCTCCATCATCCTTTCCCTATCACCCCAACTTTAAAGAGCACTTTCCAAATTTATTGTCTGGAAGGCAAAATATTTAATGCTAATGCAGTCAGGAATAGTCTGGAGGAGGTTCCTAGGTTCAACAACCCATTTCTTGCCTTGTCTGACAAAAGCACTTCTGACTGCTTATTCTGTTTAATAACAACAACAAAAATCCAAATTTTAAATCCCTCAGAGAAGATATTTGTTTGAATTAGGTAGCTGTTGACCAATTTAACCCTGTAAAGCACCATACTTAGCTATCATTAAACTGAAAAATACCTAAGAGTAATTAACATGGCATCTTTAAAGAACTTTCTTTTAAAGGCTTTTAAGAACTGGTGTTCATTGTTGTCTGTCACAGAAACGCACACTTTTTTCAAACAAATGGAATATCAGAGCAGTTACCCTGCATAGGAAAGGTGTTTCTACCTCCTCTCCGGGATGCATCAAAATGTGCTTGAGTTACTCTTTAGAGAGCCGATGTGGATCAACACTCTCCAGCTCAGCTCCTGAGATTGTCACAAACCTACTGGGTCTCTTGAGGACTTGAGAAATTCATTGCACCTTGGCTTGTCTGTTTATAAAACCGGCAGGGCATTTTCAGTTGTGTTCTCACCTCATGCACTTATCAGTTTATTTTGGGGAACAGAATTTGCTTCACACCTTGAAATACACAGATTACAATGAAAGATTTCTTAGAGTGTTACCTGCCTAGCTGTTAGACAAAGAATCGTCTGGTTTCTTAGAGTACTTCAAGATCTGCGATGACTAAGAAATATACGCATCAATAAAATTTTTTAATTGTCATTATATTAGTGACTATATGTCTGGAGGATGGAATTATGAACAGCACCGTTGTTTTCATTGGTGCAAGAAGCTGTATTTCAGGTGGCTGCTAAATATGACTAGCTAAACCTGAGGTTCACTTTTAAGAATACTTCCTTACTTCCCAAGGAGCCAATTAAGCCAATGGAACCATTCACAGAACAAGGATATTGGAATTCAGCCTTTAAATCAGTCTGTAACTGGTTAAATCGTGCTTCCTTAGGAAATGGTTAGAAAGCAATTCGAAGTTAGAGCAAAAGCTCCACAGCCAGACAAAAATCTTGGACTGCTCCTGCAATTATTGAGAGTTAAATCCCAGCTTTGCTCTAGTTTTTGAGGAGAGATTTGGGCTATATTATAGCTGTGTTATATACAAAATTGAGTGCTTCTCCCTGCTTTTCCCCAAAATAAAGCTTTCATAGTACAAATTCTTTATTTAACAAGACTTTTAATCTTGCAGAAATTAGAAGCCCAACACATTCAGCTTCTAATTCATTACTTATTTGTCTCTTAAAAGGAAGTCAAATTTCTTTTGAAGGACAAAAGTTGGATATGCTTTTAACTTGCAAATAATAAAGACAGTTCTTGTACTTATTTAGAACAAAACCTAGCAAAAAAAGTCTTTCAGAGCAGAGCAGCTCTGGAAACAGCTTGGCACAAGCCTAGCAGTAGGAAAAGGTGAGAGGAATGTGAACCAAACTACAGGTGCTAGGAGAAAAAACACAATGCTATACAGGTTAAATGGGTCTGCAAATGCCTTTGAGAACTATGTACTACAGAATTAAGGGGCCTCAAAGCTTCCCATTGAGATATCTCAAATTTCACTACCGTAAGAACTTGCCTTTATATAACACAACCAGAGCCCCAAACCACTTCCCAGTGCATCATGATGCTGATTGTGTCTCATGATCTAGACTTTACTAGAGAAACAACGGTGTTTGGAACCAGTACTCAAGGGCAGCCTTAAGCTTTTTCACTATCATGAGCTACAAGACCTTAAGCAGTTCTACAGTTTCCTCTCCAGGGCAATAACATAAACATGCTGCACAGGCTCCTGGCATTGCCTGGGAGTGAGTGTGTATGTCCTTCTGGCCAGCGTTCAGGACTGTGAGAAGGACAGGAGGTCACAGGTATTGGGAGGCACCTTGATGAGTGGGGAATAAGGTGCCACTTATCAAGGGAATAAATTAGTTAATTAACTCTCTACAAGTCTTAGAAGGTACAAGAAAATTATAAGCAGTTTCATGGAAGGTAGAAGCTTTCAGAGAGAAAAAAGAGCTATGACAAAGAAGTACACATACACACTGTTTTATGTGATGAGAAATATAAGCATCTGTTCGGGGGAAATCTCAAAAATAACAAGCTGCTTAGAAAAGTTGCACCATTTAGGACCTAGAGATCAATGCCCAGTCTCAAAACATCTCATGGACAATAAGCATCTATCATCAAACTGTCAGTTCAAAACACTGAGGATTATGCAGTTGTGGGTCACCAGTTGTGCACAAGAACAGCTGGGGAAGTTGGATCAAGTTGCCTTCACTGTATTAAAATACTGCAGTAACAGGCCAGTTTTCTCTGCAGGTGCGATACAGAAAAATAGAGAGACGTTCTTCAAAGTTACCTCCAGCCTTGTGTGAAGGATAGTTGTGCTGTATCAGAAGCACATTAGAAACTGTTCTGGAGTCACTGTTCAACCTAATGATCCCTTGAGACACCAAGTTATGCCATCCATAGACTAGCAGACAGTAAAAGAGAAGGAAGGGTACCCATCAAGGATGATGGTCTGCACAAAGGCCAACAATACAGAAGCCTTGCCAGGGAATAATACTTTCCCATCTTCCTTCCATCCCTCTGTCATTAGCCCTTTCCATGGGTAGCTTATCATTGAGCCTTTTTACATAGATACAATTACCAAGTTAAATCAAAACAGGATGGCAATGGAAATCTGTGGAACCCTGGTAAATGCAGTATGACAGCTTACATTTTACGACATAAGCTAATTAAAACATGCTTATTTTGTTTCTAGAACAGCATTTGAACTCAATGAAATAAAATATTTCATGGACGTCAACAGGGAGAGAATGGGAAACAATCGATCATGTTGCCAACCTCGAGAAACATCATGTGTACCCACCAGCAGGGACAAACCCAGGGATACACACAGCTGGGTGGGATGCAAAACTACAGTTTTGTTCACTCATGAGAAACCTCTACAGTTGGCAGTTGATGGTTTGACAAAAAAAAGTGTGAAAAGCCAGAAACTGAAGACACGCTGCATTTTCACTGCACAGGCCATTCTAAAGTTTCCAATTTGTTTGTGACTCCAGGATGCAATTTCTCCTTCAGTCTCGGTTCTGTACATTACATCTCAGTAAAGAGGCTCCCCGAGGACCATCGCTTCAAGTATTCAAAACAAGCCAGTTTTATCTGTGGCAAAATAAAAGCATGAAAGACCTGAAAAATGCCATTAACGTTTTTAATTAGTCCTGTTTTTCAAAAACCTGATTTGTATTTTGTGTCATTTTGTGGCAATAATTTGCTGGCCACAGATGTTACTCCAAAATTGGAAGCAGGATTTCTTTTTATTAGCAATTTTTAATAAGGAAGAGGAAGACTCACATCTAGAACAGAATAAGGTAACAACATCTATAAAAGTGTATTATTTAATAAATTATATCCACGTAGTCCCATTACCAGGCAAAGTAGTAATTTCTTGTTGTTTCATAATGCCATACCCATCTGATATAGTTTGTGTACAAAATTGGGCTCTATTTCAGTTTCTCTATACGGTTTAAATGTAAGGCAAAAGGTCAAAACATAACCTTAAATATTTAAACTGGTCAACGACAGTCATACTCTCAATGACTTATCTCAAGTTTACTGTTAAATATGGGTAGCCTTTGAGGTAACCTCAAGTACATGTCATGGCTTTCTAATGAGTTATTAGGTTATTAAGCTATGAAATATATCTGAATTTTAAGCAAGATGAAGGAGTAGGACCCAAGTAAAACAAATTAAAAGGATAATAATTATGCAACATCTTGAGATGTACCAGACAGTCACACTATGCATATATCAAAAAATACATTAATAAACTGAACAGATTAATAAAAAGCTAAGACTGGCCCTTCAAGACCTCAACACTAATTGGAAGGGATTTAGACAGCACATCTTGAATAACTTCCATTAACAGTTTTGGTAAGTCACTTTTCAACTATCTAAAACTGGAATAACTTATTCTGAAACTATATAGTTCATCTACTGTATTATCATTTGTGAAAGATCAGTGAAACATCATTAGACAGTTTGAGTAATGAAGCAATTGTCTAATTGCCCCAACTTGAATCTTATTTCTGATGAACTGAAATGATTAACCATGAACTGGTTTCTAGACTTTAAGCACCACAGTTCAATTAAAGGCCAATGATTATCATCATCCCTGAGATAATTTACTTTGAACTCCGCAGAATTCTTTCAAAAAGGGTGACACTTAAGCAGATTTTATTTTTAACGAAGAGGCAAGCTTCAGAGCCAAGAGGCAGCTGTTATGCCACCGTACCTAGAAGGGTAGGAAGCCCACGCAACCCTCCAGTAACTTTGTGATCTGCTGTGGTACCATCCAGCAGAACAAAGAGAGATTACTGCGGCAGGAACAACTACCGGCGCCTCCCATTTGGCAGCTGACAAGTTGCTTCGGGGTCTTTCAAGTCACAGTCACTTACCCAAAGTCTTTTTATGAAAGCGTGAGTACGTACACACACGTCTAGAGCCCGCGCCCCAGGAAGGCAGGCAGCAATTAACAGAAGGGCTTGGCGCGGGCAAAATTCCTGCCGAGCCGGGAGACGGACTCCTGACCCACACCCTGACAGTGATGCTCAGGGACATCTCGTGTCGGGGTTTACCTAAACAACTTTGTGAGGATCAGGATCAGGCCCAGGACACGCTAACAGTTACCTTAAAGCCTATGACAGCCACTATTTTAATTGGTCCCAGGCTGCACTTCACGGTCTAGATGAATTTCTGTGATTCCCCAAAACTTGCATTCTCTGAGATTTTAATCTACTGCCAGCTTGGATACAGAGATTCTCTCTCTCAGGCTTCTGCTCAGTTTTATTTTCTGCTCCTCTCCTCAGAGGAAAGCACAGAGGATTTTGGGCATGTTCCTGCCAACTACTCAGACAGTGGCTGCAGTTCAGAAAGCAGCTTCCAGGGAGAGGGAAGAAGGAGACTCCAGTGCAAACTCAACAGCTGTATCGCTCACTTGAGGAGGGAGACCAGGAGACCCTAAAACTGATGTCCTACCTGAGCATTCAGCCACGGGGTTACTCTGGAATTGGGTCTCTCATAGCTCTCCTGTTGGAAGTATTCAGATTTGAACAACAAAGCCTATCTTGCACATGCCATAAGAGCAGCCATGAGGCTACACTACATTGCTCTTGCTTTCTATGATGGCATAAACTGAGCACATTGGATTTGGGAACCCTCGGACTACAGCATTTTCTGGGTCTTGGGAAACTTGAAGACCAGATGCTGATCTGAATATAAATTGAGTACTGGAGCTGGATTTTTCCCTAACTCATGGAATTGCCCTACCCAGCACATTACATGCTACGTGGGGGCACCAAAAGGGGGTGAAAAAAAGGAAGAAAGCACGCACACCTTTCTGAAAATGCAAATGTTTTTCAGGAGGGAAAACTGTTTACCTGGAATGATTGATTGCCGTATTGTATCAACAATAAACCGTAGTCAAAGAGTAAGTAACCAGTGTTCTTTTTTGTGTATCTATTTATGATAATCAAAGCTATTCATTATATCTTTTTGTATTGATTACAAATGGAGTAGGCTTAAATGTATTCTGCAAATTATGATACTCATTTCCAAGAACATAATTTGAGGGTATCAACCAAGTTCAGCTGCTTGCTTGTATCTGTAGCTACCAGAACTTAACCCAGTCATACAAAATATCCAGACCATGAGAACAGAATAATCTCCTTAGGAACGACACAATTGGCAATATCTGACTAATGTCATTCTTCTGATAAACCTCCAAGTGCCTTTCTCAAAGCTGCAATGCCCTCTTCTTTACAAATCCAGTAAGAAAGAGCAGTCTCAGAATGACCATGAAAATCTGAGAACACCTCAGGTAATTTCAGGAGGTGCAGGTAAGGAGAAGACTTTGCCCCAGGGACAGGGAGAGACAGGACACCGTGTTTCCCAGTGAGCACACGGCAGAAGGAAAGTCCCCATGGTGGGGAGCAGCACCTTGCTGTGATGGTGTCGCACTGGGTCAGGAGTTTTGCCACAGGGCACATTCAGACCTTGGTATTTGTTCATAACCAACTCTCATGCCACTAGCAGTGGGCTCCCTCCATTTGATGAAATCTACACTAAGATTCAGCTCTTCCCTTTAACCCCCCCGCGACACCAAGCGGATTACAAATCTGCTACAGGAATCACTCCATCAACATAGATACGCACAAGTCTCAAGGGTGGAAAGTGGCAGCTGTTCAACACATTCACTCACAGAAACATTGCTCACCACCAGTATTTGTTTTGCTATTGTTACACAGCTTTGTTAGCAGTGAAAAAGTCTGAAATATTTGTTTGCTTTTCAGAAACAATCCCATAATGCCTCTCTTTTTTTCTGCAAATAATGCTTTGTGAACTGCAGATTAATAAGTAAAACAAGTGGTTAAAGAGATCTTTTAAATATCATTCCTTTCTCTACTCATTTTATAGCTCGAGCCATGTGTCTCTCTTTAACATGTGATTTGCAATGTAATACTCCATGAGCTTCCATATCTGTCTTGTATAATAGTTTCAAATAAAATTTGGCTCTCCATATATCTTAACCTTGGGAACAGGACTCTTAAAATCCTAGAGGCCAAATACCAATATCCCTATAGGATTATCATGCACATCTGCATTTCTGGAAAGACGATATTTTTAAGGGAAAAGCTTTCAATTAAACGTTCCTCCAGAAATGGCTGTTTTGCCCAGCTCTTTTTTGTTGCTCTCCTGGTATAGGGGCACACCAGAGGGCAAACCTTTGCCATACTACAACTTAAAACTTAGGGCACCTCCCAGATTATTTTTGTTTAAATCTCCTTTAGATTTCCAGAGTTGAGGTATAGCTGCCCTGAGAGAGTGTGTTATAGCAAGAGGACTGGAGAAACTCCCTCGTATCCCCACCCGAGACTCAATCTTACCCTGTCATTTGCAGGCAGAAAGTTGCTAGCAGCCCACTCGTGAGGTGAGTGAAGTTGCAAATGTCAGAATTTAGCCAGCCTCTTAAATGCTCCGACTGAAAACAAAAATGTAAGACACTGTGTATCAGACAAGCAGATGCAGATGTAAAAGTGTTTCCATTTTAACCTCCTGTTCATAATTCATTACCCAAAGTTTCTTGAAAGATGCACTTTTGAGAAGGAAATTTCTCATTTTTGGTTTTGGCTAGGTGATCTTCTGCTTACTTGGGGTTTTTGTCTGTTTGTTTGTTTGGGGCGTTTTTAAATTTGAACAAATGCACCTCAGTTATTTGAACAAGCAAGATGTTAAACATGCATATTTCCCTTCTATATACTACGGGGTTTGGGTTGATTTTTGAGGCTGAAATGGCAAAGGGGTTAATAGCTAAAATCCAGAATGAAAACCAAGAATTCTTAGCAAGAATAAGAGGCTGGGCTTGTCTTGGAGAGAAAATATTCTGGTTTCAACAAGACACATGAGCCCAAGCAAACTGAGTACTGACCACATGTGGTAGATTTTTTTGTTTGTGTTTTTGCTGAACTAAGAAAGGATGCACCCAAGGGAGGGATTAACAAACTGAGGCTACTCAGTTCACAGTGTTTGTTGTCCAAGTCACAGAGCGACAAAGAAAAAGATGCCAGAAAGTCCAAATATTCTAAGAACCTAAAGATTTTAGCTTATTTTATACTTCACCAGCCTAGAAAAAGATAAGCCTGTGAGACTGAATGACTGGGAATATTGAAAATACAGCCTCAGACTTGTGTACCATTTATTAAGCACCAACCTTCCCCAGCATTTCCCTTCATCCCTCTTTTTTAAAATACTATGAAAATCATAACTTAGAAAGGGAAAGACCCTTAAAACACAACGTGTTTAGTTTTTTATCCTACCAGACTCACATAAACTATCTTTTTTAATAGGTCTTAAATTATTTTTCCCCCAAAGATCAAGATTACTGTCTGTGGTTTTGTGACTTCAGTAATTAGCACAATAAGTCACTGTTTTGCTCCAGCGAGATGTTATGCCAGTACATATTACTTAGTCCTACATCAGACATAAAAAACAACAACAAAACCAAAACCAACTGAAGGGTGGGATTTTCTAAAAGCATTCAGCACTGGCTGAATTTTACACCCAATGAAGTCAGACCTTGACTTCATTTAAATGAAGAGAAATCTTCATTTAAAGCAAAAATAATAATAATACTAAAAAAATCCAACCATAACATTCCCTTGTACCATATCATAATGAGGCAGTAGTAGGCTGAAGAAAAAGTCTAGCATCAAGGTTCAAATATTCCCTTAAGAAAGTCAGTTGGCATGAAATACTAGTGGCAGATAAAGCAGAGGACTGGTCGGAGAGGGCAGACAGCACATCTCCGAGAGTCACTTCCCTAGGTGCTCTCCTGGTGTGAGGGCACCCTGGAGAGATGACAACAGCTTACATGTCCTCATGACATGAAACCAGAACCTGGAATAAGTATTTACCTCTTCTGATGTCATGTATTGGAGACAGCTGATGCAGCATACTTCAGTATTAGAAAGAAGGTTGCCTTTCTCATCCTAACATGTGGGTAAAACAGAAGGAAAGTTCACACAGAAGGCCTGTGGGACCACATAGCCATACATGTGATACCACAAGGTAATGACATCATCTCATCCAGAATCCCAATATATTCAAGATACTCAAGAAAAAAAAAAAAACAAACACTGCAGAAACCTGCATAACCCAGGTATGAAGATTATGGTACGCTTTGAACCACAGTTCACTACAAACAGTTGTGTAATGAATCAGAAAATATATCCAAAGATAATCTCATTCTTCAGCTTTTAGACAGTTGCACAACACACGGGCTTTTTTTTCACTTGAGTCGCAGCTAGGAAAATGCCTTCAAAAAAGAATTGTAAAGAAATGTCTTGCACGAAAAGATGGAGTCCAGTGTAATTCCATTTGCAATTCTCTTCAGTATGGGGAGTAAATGAAACACAGATCTGTAAATTCAAAATCATTACAATGCTACAAAGTCTAAGGCACTCAAATCACCTTCAGATGTTGCTGCTGTTGAAATTAATAATAACAGGAGCACAGTTGCTAATGTTAAGAAGTTTAGTCTATGAAAATGGTTTGCCACTACAACAGCATAGCTATTTTGGCATGAACTTCTACTGGAGCTGCAACTTACCAGCAAAAAAAAAGTACTTTTCTTGCTAGAGCTTATACCCTCCCCAAGCAAAATAGAATATACTGGCCAAAGGTATTTTTTTTTTTTCTTCCTGGTACAACCATGTCTATTCTAGGGCTTTTGCCAATACACACATGCAGCCAAAAATCACACCTCCAACTGACATTACTATCCTGGCAAGCATTTCTAGCACTGGCCTTAAAGCAGTTATTTGTTCAATCATTGCTTTCCACAATCACCCCTCACCCTAAAAATACTGTATTTCTTCACAGGTAGAAAGCTGGGAAAAAAAATAATCTATCATCTTAGGTCTTGTTCAGCTGTTTCTTATATCGGGAAGGATTTTTCTTTTGTCTTCACAAAAGTTGAATTCTCCCCCTTACAAAAACAGAATAAAACATTCTTCGGGGGGAAGCATGAATCTTTAACCCCACAGCAGAACAAACAAACAAAAGTTCAGGTCAACCCTTGCTCATCTAGCAACGGGGGCAGAGAGACAGAGAAAGAACAGAATTCTCTCAATACTAATGACTGCAGTTGCCATTCTCTACATACCAAAGTGAATACAGTCCCTCAGCTTTGAAAGTGCTATTTCTGTTCCTATTGCTGCGTCTGACTTCCCAGCTAAAGCAGACTCTTCCATAAACAAAAGTCAAACAATTTTCACTCTCAAAGCTCACACAGAAAGTAGTACTTTCAAGAGGACACAATTAGTCCAAAACCAGGGGATAATGGGACAGTGGAAGGAAGTAAGAAATGCTTTTTCACAAAACTTCAGCCTGCTCTCCATGAGAAGAGGAGGATTTTCATGTGACTTGTCTTGTTTTGAGATTACAAAGACCAACTATATGTTTTCAGGCACATTTGTTTTCAATAGTTATAATATTTTTTGCAAAAAAAAAAATTATCAAAACAATGACTTTAAACATGGTATGGGAAAATGGAGCCTAAAGTGTTTCATTTTACTTCTAAAGCAGCGGTACAATATTTTCTTAATATCCTCCACCTCTCCAAGCCATTTCCTGTGGTTTGTCCTAAAATTTACCCTCATCAGCCCAAACAGTAGTGTCAACTATGCGTGAAGAATCAACTTGCTTTTGGACTGAAAACAACTGTAGCCTTTTAAAACGCCCTGACTGCAGCATCACCAGAGAAGCCAAAACCTGAGTGGATCTAGAGAGAGAACTCGCTTCTTCTTCAGGTTAGTTCCCGAGCTCAGTGTCAAACAAGTTATTTTCCAAAACACCATGTTACCTCTGCCTGTGCTGCTTCTGTTCTGTACGTGTTCAATAGTAAGTAGAGATTTGAAGATATACAGCGGATTTGGCTTGATATTAAATTAAACAAAATTTTCCCTTGGAAACTGTCTAGCGGTGCCTGCAGAAATTAGTTCTAACTGCACCTGGATGTGGAATACTGTAATTTTTAGGGAAATTTCCATGTCATACACTGGTTTAATGCACTACTGGCACATGTAACCTGCACAACTCAGATGTGGATACAGATTCCAAGGTTTAGAAATATCCACATTTAGGTTTTTGCTTTGAGTTCCTCCCAAGTAAAAAAGACTTCTTCACTTCTGAGCACATAATGATACTTTACAAACACAGAGCTCCGCTACGACTCTTCACAGGTTGGAAAAAACTTAGACCTTTCATTGTGCAAGTAACTCCTAGGATTACCAAAGGAAAGTGAGCCCCACAGCCAGCCCATCTGACACAAGGAGAGCGACAACCGGCCGTGTTTGGAGAATCAACACCTCCAATCCTGGCTTCGTGCTGCCAGGAGCTTTTTGCTGTTTGGATTCAAACATAAGGACACCTGGGAGCAAACTCAAATGATCTCTTTCGATTTCATCCCCGGTGACGTAAGGTAAGGAGCGCTTGAGAGCGCCCAGAGGAGCTGGTGCCCGCAGCCTGCAGGTACTCGGGTTCCCCTGCCCTGTTCCTTCAGCCCTGGGTTTCTCTCAAGTACTTGTGGGCAGCTGCACTGAACTGCATACAGAAGAACAATACGCAATAAACAGGCATCGTTAAAGAAGTGTTATTTTTCTTATTATGGAAAAGTTGAGAACTTTCACAATACCTTGAAGCAGTGCTCAGAAATTACCTCTTCAGCTTGGCATCCATTCCCTCTTTAGGAACAAAACAACCCCAGCAATTACAGGAAAAAGCCAAACTGACATAACTAAACCAAGAAAGCCTTTTATCTATTCACCTTGCAAAGTTTTGTTTGTTTTTGGGTTTTTTATTTTTTTTTTTTAAAAACTCTACTTCTTAGAGGCTTGGAAAAAAGCATCAGGTGCTCTTTGCACACAGAACACTTATGACCTTGTTCAACTTCTTCAATATATTTCTTACTAATGCTTCCTGTATTAATGGACTCAGCCCAAGAAGTAGTAATATTGAGCTTCTTAATTGCTTTACACAATTAAATGCTAATGCTTCAATCATTAACAATAATGCTGAATACCACGCTTTGGAGCACAATGTAAGCAACGTATTAAAAACAAATGCTTCACCAGGTTCCTACCTTTTAGTATTTATAAGTAGTTCAGAATAAGAAGCCTAAAAAATAAATAGCATTTATTGTCACTGGAGAAAGTGCTAGAGTAAAAAGCAGCAAACAACTGCTAGCCACAGTTATAACCTCCACCCCTACAGCCTTCACAGAGCCTTCGCTGTTGCTGTCTATGTAAGCAGAGCAGACCTGTGAGACTTTTCTTGGAAATGTTTGCTATAATGAGAGAATTTTCTGCTCTTTTTCTTTTAATCACAACACTGTCCAGTTCCGAGATCTGAATTGATACAAAAAAAATAATAAAACATCTAGATGACATTTCAAGGAATTTAATAATCAGATGCCTCATTGCATTGCCTGGGAGTGTGTTTCACATTATATTAAAATTATTGGCACCCAGTCATGCTATGGCAAAACTAGCTGACACCATGCTTGGTTACAGCTGTTGCCACAACAGTAGTTATTTGGCAAGTAATGTGAAAGAGGACAAAGTGCTATTGTGAGCTCACACCAAGCTTTTACACATTATGACTCTAGCTCATAAGGAGGACGGAAGAAAAGAAAGGCTGCCTTTTCTTTCAGGATAACCACATTGGGATCCTAAGTGAAGGCGTTTGTCAGAAGAAGTCAAAACCACGTCAGACTGACAGGCTCTGAAAACCACAAAAGGGGATGGAGAGGAAGCACAAGACTCCTGTAAGAAATGCACCTCAAACTTTAGGAAGGTAAGATGTGGTAAGCCAGAAAAAAGAAGGGCAAAAAGCTCTTGGAAAGCAAACTGGCCCTTTGTCTCCCAGGGGAGCAGCAGATCTCAACTGCAACATTGCTGCAGATCACACTCTGAAGGCCAGGTGCGCTCCCAAGGGACTGTCTGTCACAGGTTGGCTGCTCTTGAAAGTCAGGTCTTCGTGAGTGTGGTGAGGACACACTTTCCTTCATGTCTACTTTCTTTGTGAGTCCATCCACATTAGAGAGGGAAGAGCTTTACCTTTAGCTACAATACTCACCCCCCCCCTTTTTTTTTTATTCTCCAGAAAGAAGCTGGAGAGCCTGCCTTACCACACAGATGGTTTCCCATTAAAATAATCAACAACAATGTTGGAACTCTGTTCCTTGAAAGGAGGTTTGTCTTTGTGCCCAAGTGAGCCAACAGAGGAAAAATCAGCTGCTACACATTAAGGAAAAAGTAACACATTTAAAAACGAAAAACAAAAGGAAAGGAAAAAGAATATTCATACAGTATTTAATTGCAAAAACATGGCGTGAGAGAAAGAGGACTCAGGAGAAACCCCAGGATCTCTTGCATCTGAAGCATCCATTTTGCAATGTATGAAAGAAATGTTTCAGTGCTGGTTGGTTCAGAGAAGTGCCCTCAACCTTTTAAATTAATTTGCTGACTCTGATGGCTCTTTTTCCACCACATAATGTTACCCTAAGCCTCTCCTCCCATCTAGTTGAGCTCTAATCATGACCAAGCATTTGTACAATGTCCATGGTTTTAAGAGCCATACTCTATTAGTCCAAAATGAAAAATTCAGAGGAGAGAAAACAGCCAAACAGTCAACCTATGTGAGTTTTGACTGCTGTATGTGACGAATTCAGCACTTTCCAGAAAACTCAACCACCACGGAGTATCCAAGATGCAAAAGTGATTTCCTCTTGTAAGAAAGATCTCTCACATGTGTTCTCTTTTGACAAAGGCTGATTTGCATGGTAGCCACAGGAATAATATGTATAAATTGGCCTTACTATGTGACAAGAAATCTATAGAAAAGCAGGACTGCATTATTTTTTAAAATTTCTTCTAACACTAGTTTTTAGAATGTCACATGCAAGCAGCATAATCATAGCACTTGTTTACTTTTAAAATGTGGAAGACACTAGAAAATATTTTTTAAAGATTTTTTCCCCTTCCTTCCTCTTTATTCCCCACTTATTATTTAAATATTCCCCTGCAGTGGGGAATCACACTACACTTACATGAAATCTGCAAAGTGAAACTGAATATAAACAGAAAGTGACTGATCTCATTTCACTGAGCAAGAGGGTTGAAGGCCAGAAAGGAAATAAATTGCTTTAGGGGTGGGATGTTAAGCAAATATTTACACAATTTTCCAGTTTTTATCAAACATAAAATATAATCTAATAATCATCTAAGGAATGTTTTGAGAACATTTTCCCTTAAGTATTACTCAACATTTAGACATGGATGATCAAAAAGTAGAGACCCACTCCCATCAAGCATACAGCAGTATTTATCTCTAGCTCTCCCTAGTAGGAAAGATTACAAGGATTAGGTTTCAAGCTTGTGCAATTGCCTTTAAACAAACTCAACAATATGCAATAAACTACTATTCCCCAGATGACTTTAGAAAAAAAACAAAAAACAACAAACACACTAATGACAATTAAGACTGAAATAAAAGAAGAGCCAAATAAGTAACAACTCAGGACAAAGAGGCCCCCTTGAAAGATGCATTAGCATGGAAGCCATCAAATCAGAGGGTGGTGCCTGTCCATGTGGGGAGGCATTCTCTGGGGCCACTTCTTGGCTTCTCCCTCACAAAGGAATTCATTCCTTTAAATGATGATTACATTTTATCAGGGTTTGGGTCAAAGAAAGCTGGGTACAGTGGGTCTCAAACTAAAGTCAGTCTCAGAACTCAATAGCGTAGAGAGGAGGGTCAGGTTTAATAGTCCTCCCAACCAATCTTGCTCATCCATGTCAGCTACAACAATATTTTCCTATGAAACCTGTTTTTAATTGAGTCAGTGAAGTAAGAGGACAAAACAGGAACTCTACTGTAAGCTAGTCTCTACATTTATAGAACAGCTTTTCTCTGGGATGTTGTGCACCTGCTCCTCCTCCAGATCCAGAGAACAAGCATTTGGGCACAAGCTTTTCCTTTGATTTCAATGAACAGAATTATAGTCATACAAAAAAAATCACTGCCTGAAAGAGTGACAGCATCTTTGTGGCATTGCATTTTCTTTGGGTCATTCAATGTTCCCTACCCCACCTACATATCATCTCCTTACAGTGTCCTTCTCTGACATGAGGTCCTTAGTTGACCACTAAGCATCTGGAACACTGCTAATATGGTTTATGTAGTTTATTATAAAACAATTCTACAACTTGCTTAACATCATATTTGTGCATCATATAATTCCAAATACTCCATCTTACTCCAAAGAGGATACCAGTGGTTTACTAAGAAACAACTGTTTGTGAGCAATTCCTGTTTGAAGAAACATGGCACATCTTATTTGGTCACTTAGATGCCTCAAAGAGGAATTATCTGAAGGAACAGACATTTGGGAGCTTAATTCTCCCACTGCTTCCTGGTAGAGCTTTAATAAATCATCGATTCAAAGATGACCACTATGATATGACCAACTGAGTGACCAGCACAACAGACATTCTATAAAGAATACTCTTCATGAAGAGGGTGCTCTGCAGTATCATTGCCAGCTATCACATTTGAACTTCATTTTACCCTAGCTTTCAACATGTGCCTGCTACACAAACTATCCTACAAACTCTCTTCTAACTTTAGAAGTTTCAACAAAAAACAATTGAAATCCACATTTTTATTTTCTCCTTGACCAGAAGTTGAACAGCAAAATATTGGAATGTCAAAGGCTCACTAGTATGTTTTTGGCCATCAAGTTACTATACATGAGAGGAAGCTTTTATGCATTCCTCCACGGTTTATCTCCATGGCTTTGCCCATCCATGTTCTGTAACAAACTACATTTCTTTTCATTTCCTCACAGGAAAGGGGTGATGGTGCTACAGGTAATTTCGTCCAGGGGATGTGACCGTTCACCTTCACCCTCGAGTCTACACATCGCTCCCTTCACACCTTCTTTGAACAAGGGAACGACAGCACTGTGATAGTAAGTCATAAACTGTTGTATTTGTAGGGATGTATTTCTTCTTTGAACAATCCTAAAGTACTTAACAAACATTTGTAAAGTTCTGATTGTTTGCAGGTTGACAGCAGTCAGCAATCATTCATCTCAGTCCACAGTAAGCTATAAGAACATTATTTCTGACAGAAGCAGTAATGAGAGATTGATAAGGAAGCAGCAGTTGCCTGGGATAGCACGTCAAGTTTAACATTATTGCTCATATATATACTTAATCATTATGTCTCCAGGGATGCGTTAATTCTATTTGTCAAACTAACCCAAATACTCTTTTCTGTCCGTAGCACTCCAAAAATGTCACCCAAGGAAAGTTGAGCCTGTCACCTGTGGCCCTCAAAATTACGTTATCTGAAGAAGACAAAGAATGGATACCTCCTCTTCCTTACATCTATATTCAGTAGTTAAGGAGATCAGGTACATACTTGGTAATGGAGTATTATGGGAAACTCCACACCCCTCTAGCCTAAATTCTTCCCATGCTTCTCTTTCACCCCTTTTAAAACCATTTAAGCCATGACTCCAAATCAGGACAGGCACTGCTACCAGTTAGCCCATCATTCACAAACTCTCATCAGGTTGTCATGTGAGGACCATGCACAGATTAATTAAGGGCATTTGCTCTGGAACACTTTGCTGAGATGTGGAACATTATCCTCATTTTAGAGATGCACAGAAACAGATGTGTCCACAGTTACCCGAGAAAAAACATTAGTAGTCAAGTTTCTGATTGTTTTTCCTAGATTGGGATGGGAAAACAAGATCTCAACACCTTTATGAGATTAGAAATAAGTTAGTTACACAATATCTTAAAATTAGAAGGTAATGCATCCTGAAGCACATGGAAACATGCCAACGCTTAACTTTCAACCTACATGAAATACAGATATGAAAAGCCTATAGAAGAGACAGTTACAGCTCAGTCTTATTTTGTTGTATTTTAAATATTTTAACTATGAAAATATTGTATATATTTGGGTGCATATATAGTGGTTCATAAAATATTTTCTTCTCTTTGCTCATACATACCTTATTTCCCCCACCCCTAGATCAGAAAAAAAGGCTTAGAAAGCTACATCCTCATCTTTGTTACACGAATATAGCTGCATTATGTAGGAACAGAAACAAAAACGAAATTTTCCTAGATATTAATATTTTGCTGCTAGTTTTTTTATACAAGTGCATACAACAAGAAATGACTTAAGATCTCATCCTGATGGACACTTTGCTGCTTTAAGAGATGATCTCAAACTGAGCTCACGAACGGGCATTTACAGAGCTCTGCCTTTAATTGCAGACCCATTGCTGCTGAGCAGCTGCCCGTTAAGCTCAAGACTCCTCCAGCCTTGCTGACCTGCAGGCTCACCCTCAGCCACACCACTTCCACAACTCCTTCCCCTTCCCTGTCTACCAGCAACACCAGCCAGTCCTTCACCTGCTGATAAACCCAATTATCTTTCCTTGTGAAACACAAAGAGAAATGAGACTGAGTCCTCCAATAAATACCTTAAATTCTAGGCATTTTAAGACAAGCTGTGAAGTAAAACACTAAAAAAAAAATTTAATATGGGATTGTAATAACTTCCACATCCTTAGAAGTGTGCTAGCAAATGAGATTTTACTTATTAATGCATTTTTAATGTATTTTGGTGGTTGTTTTTTGGCTCTCACCAAGGATACTTTGGGGAAATATCAAGCAATTTCCATTGTTTCTAGCACAACTACTCCCATTCACCTCTATCTCTTGAATAAGATTGGGTTGTGCTGTTGCTGTTTGTTATGTTCTGCTTAAGCATTGCTGAAAATAAAATAAAATTAAATCAACTGTGAGAGAAGGCAGCTTCTTGTCTTCAAAGTTTTGAAATCACAGAACTTTCTCATATTTAATAATTCAGACTCACGCCTCTAAATTTTGTCCAGGAAAATAAGATGGTCTTTATATTCCAAAGATGTCTTCACAAAAGTCTGTAGTACTGGAATTTCTGATGCCAAGTGATTATGAAACCCCCTTTTGTTCTCATAACTTCATGATGTATATCTATAACTCTTTCTTGTTTGGGAAGATAAGACCAGCCTTGTCTCTCTAAATGGCATTTCAAAGGAAGATTCACAGTTGTTTGACTTTTGATCTGTGTGGCAACTAGCTCGACCACCTGCGCTGGGTTCGAGCAGTTACTGAGCTTGCTTTGTACCATCTTACGAACACAGCAAGCCTTTTAAACCAGAACGAGCTGATGTGTGAATACACCAATTTACAATGTAAATACAGGGTCCAACAATATGGGCATCTTTAATGACCAAATGTGTAAAGTGCATATATTGTTTACTGATTATATCATTAAATAAAACAGATGGCTCATATTCTCCATCCACCTACAGTGGATTAAAACACAATGGTGTAATAGTCTGGTAAACTGGTAATGTGAAACATTGCTTTGTACTGGTGCAGTAGTATAAATAGCTGTTCACAAATGAGGTACAAAGCCCCACTGCCACTAAGAGTAATTAGCTTAGGGCCGGACTGAAAGAATTCTACCTTCACAATCAACACGTGTGTGCCATTCACACTGAAAACTGCCTCTGAAAAATTATGGCGGTGACAGAAAGCAGCAAGGGAGTTTCTCAGCATGGATAAAATAGACCATATGCTTCCCAACATCTAGGCAAGACCGGGCACACTTAGAACCACGTTTCTCAAACAATGCCCTATGTAAACACATTATTTGCAGCCACGATAAGGAAATGACAGAAACACACAAGTGCTTTTTTTCCCCTTGCACAAGCATTTGTGTCAGGAGGAAGGCAGGGAGTTGGTGCAAAAACAGTTTTAAGATGCAATTTTTATTCAAGAAGAAAAAATTAATCCCTTAGTGTTGCAACCAAACTATCAGCAGATCTATGAAATAAGACAAGATGAAGGCTTTGCTCTAACTTGCAAATGTTACAAAAACCCTATGGGTTACATCTTAGTTAATATAGCAAAGTCCAAGCTAAACAAAAGCTCTTAGGACATAAATGCTACACAGAGAGATCCTGCAAGCTAAGCCACGTTAACACTCAGGGAAAAACAGTAGTATTTGCAGAAGGCATATAGGTCAGGGAAAACCTCTTCTGCTATGTTTTTAAACGGGAGAGCATTAATACCACTTATAATTCTAATAAATTGTCACTCCTAACTATTCAAATACATTGGCTAATTTTTCAAGTCTTCAAAAAAAACCCAATTAATAAACTGATTTTAAAATCTGAGTAATAATCCTAAAACTGGAGAAGTATTAGCACTAAAAATTTAACAGTTTGTCTGAAGCAGGTGGGTTGTGAGAGCCTCTCTCTTATTTATATTATTCTAGATATTTCTGAAACCATTTCAGTGCTTTTCAAGGAATTACTTTGGAGCTACACAAATGTTATAGAGAACATAAATCTCACTGTTTATAGTAAAATTGCTTTCCCCTGTCTTTCCCATTTTTGCTCAATTTCCATGTTGACTTTGCCTTCTTGATTAGGTTCAAGTCTTCCGTATTAGTTAAATAGCCAACCAAAATTAGCAAGTTTTCATCCTTCCTATCACCAAGCAGACTAAACAATCTCTCATTGTAAGACCACACTTTCTCATTCATGACTGTTATTCTTCAGACAGATACCCAGCAGGTTAGCAATGTGTGAACATTTCTTCTAGAGAGTTTTAAAGGCCCATTACAACATAATTACATGCTACACAAGAATATAAATTCTCATTTTTGGTCCTGGTTTTCCTTAGCTGTTGATTTCTCACACTCATCATTTATGGCCTTCTTTTTAAAACAACAACAACCACCAACACCCTCCATATCAGGGCTACTAATGTAACAAGAAAAGCAAATTACTCACGTGAGCATGACTTGCAAGTTCAGGTCCTAGATGCTGTGGTAGACCCCGAGTGATGGACTTGAACAAAAACTGAACTCAGCAAATCCCAATTTTGTCTTTGTTCTAGTTGGTCACTTAATCTCTTGTGTCTCTTAAGAACAACCAAAACTCTGACCTACTACTATGAGCTAGATTGACAAGATTAGCCAATAAGGACAAGGTCCTGATAACACAGGAGTTTTAAATCAGTTTGATGACTTCTTCATTTTCTTAAAGGTAAATACCTCGGTATGTGATCAGAATCATGCTGGAAAGCTGAATTAATTTTGCTTTTATTAAAAGCTGGCGATTTCAACCAAGTGTGGCAATAAAAGTGCCAAGTGATACTGGAGATTATACTCAGAAAGCACAAAAGAGTTTCTTTACCTGAAAAAGATTAACAAAGCTCCTGCAGAGACCTGACAGAAGACTAGGCAAAACAATTCCCTTTTCCACCATTTGTATCCAAATACTAAATCTGTCCAAAATGCTGGTGTGTCTATAGGCAAGGGTGGGAGAAATAATTTAAAGATTCTGATTTTTTTTTTAACAACATTACTGCCTTTTTCTTAAAACATTTAGAAGTGCAATGAAAAAGTTAAATCTCTTCATTTTGTTGATCTTGTTTGAGTTTCAAATGTTACTATTATTCAGCTGAGCATACAGTCTAGTTTTAGTCCAGATATGTAACCTCAGGAGAATGATTTAATTTTGGTGTCTCTATTTGCAAAGCCCAGGGACACCTACGCATGAAGCTACTGTTTGGAGAGACTGAGCTTCCAGGATTTGCCTATTAGAACACTATCCAAGCCTTCCACTTTTACATTCCCAAAGCCCATCAAAAGGCTTTGCTTGATGAAAACTGGAAACTGTAATTGAATTCTGTACACTATTATTTATGTTCCCTAATTCTTGAAAAGTTCACCAGATATTTCTTTCCACAGCAGAAGTTATGGGCCATGACAGAGCACAGAAATCTCCTCAAATGCACCAGTGCTTAAAAGCTCTCTGTCTCAGGAAGAAAGGTTTGGGCTAAACTTTAGGGGAAACTTGGAACAGTCTGATTGAAGAGATGGGGAATGCTCATCAGTGCCAAGCAGGCCACATGAATATCTGCCAGGATTGAAACAGGGACAGTCAATCCTGCCTTAACACAAAGGAATGAACTTTTCTGTGATGATTCTATTTCTTGATGATTCAAGATGATTCTATTTCTCTTTTGGTAAATTTGTGGATTAAAATGAAATGACCCATCTAGCAAGATATCATGTAGATCTGTGATCAGAAAACATTACATTTAGGAATTTATGGCTTAAACACTCCATAGTAAATGGAACGTGTAAAATTTGGTATCTATTGTTCTGTGACAGTTATATTGTGAGTGATGTCAAGAACAACATGATCCTTAATTTACTACTGGCCTTAAGGAGTTTGCCTTCATTGATTTCTAAAGAGTTGTCTCCAATTATTTCAGCAATTACCAATGTTAGCTTTTGCAAACAGACTCCCTACTTCAACCTCCTTTGCATAAACAATCCCACCACATTCAAAATGTTTTTGCTACCTTTGCTGTTCCTGAATATCATGTCAGAGAGAACTCATCCAACTGCAAACTACTTGTAAGTACTGCAAGAAAGCACTGCACTGCTTACGCTGATATAAGACATGCCTTCTCATGAAAGCATGCCATGGGACATCTATTGTGGTTTAGACGTGACAACGGTGACTATGAAACGCCTTTTGTTTCACTCATGACATTGTGAACTTTTTTAGGCTCTAGCTGCTTAATGGTAGTCAACATATCTCAAGACAGAGAACAATCACAAAGGGTTACTTGATATTTAACCTATTACGATGCTTTACATTCTTGGTATACGCAGCCTAGGACTAGCTCAGATAATTATCCATTGGGACCCTGCTTTCCTGCAGAAACACAACTGTGCTTTAGATAATGTTCTTTCCAGCTGTTCAGCTGGACACAAGTAGATGGAAGGGGGGCAAATGAGATAGTAATTCCAGATGATAGAAAAGAGGGAATGGAGACAACAGAACAAAGGCCATTGTACATTTAAAAAGGAATGAAAAAAGCGAATTAGAAATATCGTCTGAAGAATGCTGAGAGCCCTGCTCATAGTGGACATAGTGTAGGCAACTTGACACATGGATAAAGCTTTCCAACAATCTGAAAAATAAAACAATGCCACAATATAAACGCTTCTATCTCAGTGAATGAAGGACATATTCTTCTAAGATTTTTCTTAGGTGCAAGGAGATTGAAACACTGACTTATTTTATCCTATGCACTTAAGCTATTAAAATGTAAAGTTCAATCATGATGCTTCTTTTTCCAGGTTTGAAGTAAATTTAACTCTGTATGACTTAGGCTGCTGGTGCCAAAGGTTTGTAAAGGCTAAGGTGGCATTAAACTAACCATAGCTACGTGCTGGCAATGTTGAATTTGGTCCCATTCCGTGAGGCACTCAGTACCTTCGTTATACGGCTCGGAATTCTCCATGTACACTGCTTGCTGTAGCTACGGTGGTTACACAGCAGCTCAAAAGACTTCTGCTCTTTCTCTGATGCATGAACTGAAAAGTATTTCTAACGCTGAACGAAAGCAGAGTAAGATTTTTCAAAAGCATTTTGGAAACAACACAGAGAACACTGTCCAAGAGAGACGAGCAGGGTTTATAAAATGGCTCTCAATTGATTATTAGAAGCAAAAATGCATTTTACATACATCAGATTACATCATACCTAAATTAAGAACAGGGAACCTACAGTGTCCCATACTATTTTAAAATTCTTGCTGTTCAGACCCAGAGGTATGTTTCCTGTTTTTTTGGTTGGACTCCTAATGAGAAGAACGCTTTACTCTTGGGAATTTTGCTGACACTATATTTACGTTTTCCACATGCTTTACCATCACTTCAACAAAGAAACAAGGTTTCTTTTTAAAGGCAAAGTGAGGAACGACCAAGTACTAATTAATGCCAAAATTTAATCCAGAATAACAAGTTGTATGTTCCTTATCCAAAGACTATCTTGTGATTAACAGCACCACAAAGCTTATCAGTTTCCTTCTGAGAAGATTCAACGCTGCGTAACTGATTAAGATTAGTTGCATATTAAAACATAAACACATACAATAATATAAGAATCAAGTAACTATATTAAATGCTTAAATGTCAGGAAATTTAAAAAAAAAAAGTTCTTACACCGACAGTAACAAGCACTAAAACACCCTAGGTGTATTTTATGGTTTCCATTTAACAACAGAAATACTAGGGACAGGGATTGCTCTGAACTCAGCCTTGAGCAAGGAGCACAATGAAAGCTACGCTGCCCCACGAGATGGCCTGGAACCATTCTGCTACTCGCTCCCCCCTTATTCAGTCTCCCTCACGTTAAGGGAATTGCTCCTCTGGTTTAAGTTAACCATATGCTTAAATATGTTCCTGAATCAAGGTCTAAATTACTGAAGGAAACAGCTGCAGCTGTAAATATTCAACATGGAGAAGACACGTTGCTAAAGGGTTTGTCAATTCAATCATTTTTCAGTGTGGAAATACATCTTGAAGTAAAAATAGAAATACGTGTACCAAAAAGTTGCCGAAACAATTTCTTTTGGCTTGAGACCAAATATGCAAAGTTCCTGCTGGAAAGAGGAATTCCTCTATTAGCACAAAACCAAGGCAAATCTAACTGTATGTTAAACTTCACTCAGTATCTGAGACACAAAGACCTTCCTCCAGGAAACTGCAGAGAATCAATAGTCATGGCTTAGTACAACTGATATGGGGATAGGCTTTAGTTCAGAAGAAAATCTTTTTTGTTATGGACTTTGGGGATGGAAACAGAGATTGGTAGGGAAATTGGGGAAAAAGACAGCAATAACATTCACTGTTTTGGTTTGCCTCAAAAGGGGCATGACTGTCTCCGCTGCTATTCTCCTGCATATGGAAACGTGGGCTTTGTATTCAAGAGAGAAGGCAGAACAGACATAATTTAATTTTCACATCTCTAGGAGTGTGAGAAAGCAAATATTAAAACATTCTTGCGCATCCGCTGCTGAATGGCCACCTGACCAGGTCAATGGGTGAAGGCAGAGCACCCAACACCCTGTTTAAAGAATTGCCCTACACTGAGTGCCACCTGAGCCTAATGACCACAGAGACCTCTTCAGAACCGCTGAAGTTGTTTGAGAGTTGCTAGGAATGACTGCAATCCAAGCCTGAACTCTGAAGGCCAATTCAAAAACGCTTATGTTTTAAATCACTTCTGCTTGGACCACAGGCAATGGACACAAGTTGGATGCTGGGAAATTTTAATTAGATGCCTGGAAAAAATGTTTATTTCAACAGCTACTGGAACAGATTGCTTGGAGAGGTGTTGGTAGCCCCAGCCTTGGACGTGTTTGAAACTTGACTGAAGAAGTCTCTGAGCAACCTGCTCTAATTAGGCTTGCTTTGAGCAGGAGGTTGGACCAGATACCCTCTACAGGTCCCTTCCAACCTAAATTGTCCTATGAGTCTATGACATGTTGAAAAATCAGTGTAAGGTCTGGACTATCCTGGAGTTCAAAAGTACAAGGAAGTTTGACTAGAGGTAACGCAGGAAGCAGGATGATCAGAACTTTCCTGGAAAGAAGACTGAAGGAGCTTGACCACAACTAGTAGAGAGGGGGAGGTGTTCCCTGTTTCTGATTGTAGTCACATTTGCAATCACTTAATTTAGCACCTGAGAGCTGAATCCTTACTGCTTCATTCCCATCAGCTGGAGCTTGTGTGTTTGCCCTACTGGAAATCAACATGTAGAAGTGTCTTTTATAAGAACAGATGGGTTCATGAGCTTCTCAAAGCATCATTGATAACAACTCAGAAGATTGAAATCTGAAGATTAAAAGATCATTTTTGGCAAAAAAATTTCCTGACTGAATAAAACATTCTTCTGGAGGGTAGTAGCTATTTTTCTGTAATATTTTTCTGCAATTTGGAGGAGGGTAGATAGAATTTATCTGCTAAATGGATAAAGATTCAAATCTACTGATTTTTTTTTTTTATCTCGTTACTTTTAGGTCTGTTTGTTTCCAGCTGGGCCGTGTGTGGTTTGGAGACTGTCCAAATTCTTTTCTTGAAAGCTTTTCTAGGCTATTGGCTTAGGATATGGGGAAAAGACTGAAGATCTTTCAGAGCATATTCTTTTCTGCTTCTTTCTGACACACTGTGTGCTCCCCAATTCACATTGGGGTAGAGGCCAAGGGACAGATGTCTGAGATGGCAGTATTGCCAATGACCGCAGAAAATAACACTTCCTTATGTTAAAACCTATCGTTCGGAAAGTCTGTAACTGAAATGATGCTGAGCTTCTGTTATAGTCTCACACTTTAAAAGAGGAGTCATAAAGTGTCAGGATGTTCAGAGCTATAGATACATGTAAAAGGAAATGATGAATGTTTTGGTATTATCAACATGCAGATATTATCCTAGTAATTCAACGCAGTAAGTGGAATATACTAGTTTAGTGGAATCTCAGTAGGCTTATTTACAGAAAAAAATAATAAAATATGATGAATGTATAGGTCATTTCAGAGTGAGAATATTTAAAAACATTTACTACAAAAATTTCCTTACCCAAAACCCCCAAATACTGGGAGATAAAAAATACTGATACATAAGACTGGCCAGCGTAAATTGCTGGGATAGGAAGTCTCTCCCTGTTCTGCCACTGATTTTCTTAGTGAGTTATGGCACCTACAAAACCTGTTCCTGCTTTTATTCCCCGTCTCCAGAATATTTTACGCACAAATACATGGCCAGAGAATTTAGGTCATATAAAGGGAGAAATTCAGCTCTCTAGCTATTTAAATATCTAATCTCTTAATATATTTGGCCAGACTCAGAAGAGGTGCTGCTTTACCTTTCTGAGATGATAAAAATAGAAAGTTAGGCATTAATTTGATGCACAGGGTGTTAGCCTGGCATATGACATCAAGCATATCAGCAAACACATATTGTGGGAGCAGCAACTAAATTGAGCAGTGTTCAGTTTAACATTACCTTTTCCGTATAATGATAATGTGAAGAATAGTCCTCCAGTGTTTTTCTCTATTGGTTCCAGCAATTAAGTGAAACATTGTGTGGTATGTACTGAAGTATGCAGAAATTAGGACACAACTGCCAATCTGTCCTAATTATTTTTCTTACAGTTGAATTTATCTAATTTGTGCTGATTTCTTGGGGTCTGTATTTTATGATTATTCTTGTGACTAAACAACATTTGGACGATGCTGAAGCTGGGATAATGCTAGATCCTTCTACCCAACAGTCATAAACAAATTACATGTTTTCACGTCTATTACGTGTTTTTAAATAACATCCTGAGAATCTTCTACTGCAAACTGCATCTCTGCTGAAGCATTTCTTTTGGCACATTTACCTGAACTGAGCTTAAATCTTAACCTGCCTTTCATCCAGATGGGTGACTCATCTCAGCATTTTTGTTAAAGGAAATCCAGTGCCTTTCTGACACAGAGAAACATGCCATCTTGGTGTTCGACTACATAATCCTTTTGTCTGGAAAGAAGAGCTCAAGCATATTTCAGAAAGATCATATTTTTCATTTGGCTTATGGAACACTTATAAACTAGGACTCCTAACTGTGATTCCCAAATACAAAACAAAGTCAAAGGTTACAGCATATGTTTTTGTTTCAGCTTCTCTAAATTACTTGCAAATGTATTCAAACACAATATGAGGAGATACTTTATTTTATTGAAAATAACAGACTACAGGGTGCTGCAAAAAAGGCTGAGGTACCTCAAGCATAAACATGGAAAGAATACATTGGTTTAGAAACCCATAAATCCTTATTTGAATCTGCCAACCTGAAAGCCAAGTAAAGCCCGAAAAAACTATTTTTCCTAAATGCTATGTCTGATTAAGCCATACTATTAAATGACAGCTGAACTTTAACATTAATATGATATTATTTAAATAACTGCATGATTTTTTTTTTACACTAAAATGATGAATGATTTTTGGACAGCTCAATTGACATAAAGCAAGAAACCCCTTTAATGAGATTTGACAAAATGGAGACATATGCAGAATATTCGTTACAGCTCATGTCGCAGAGCCCTTCCTGGGGAGACTTGGGTTTGGTTGTGTCTTTTCTCTCGTTCATTTTTTTTATAGTTTATTTTGATTGTCTACAGGCACTGAACCATCCCTTTCAATTGCCACTTTCTTTCTCCATGGATTTTGAATTTAGCTTGTGTCATTTACATATTACTCTTAATCAGAGAATTTTATGTGTTACAGTTTGGAGTTGGAATTGTAAGAAATCTGTGGAATGAGGTTCCGTCATTTTAACCTTTGTCAACTGGGTATACAAGGAACTAACAAAGATATTTTTCTGAGGAGACTTATGAAGAGATAAAGCTTGCACTACAGAGCAACTTACTAAATTCTGCGTTTGTTTTTTTCCAAGCCAAGTGACAAATCAACAATTCTGCTAAAACTTTCTCTTTCTTTTTTTTTTCTTAATAAGCAAGTTGCATTAAGCAAATATACAACGTAAAAGCCCATGGCAAGGGGAATTTCCTACTAAACACTTCAGAGGATGCTCTAAACTTCTTCAAAACTGTGTTTTCATAGCACCCAGCAGCACCTATCAGAGGGATGCTTTACTTCTTCAGGAACCTCTCTATATATAGAAATATGGACATCACAGAGAAGCTTGGGTGCTGTTTCACTGGGTAAGGAACACATATCCAGAGATGCCACTAATTCAAAAATTCTGTTTGGGAAGGGACTGATGTAAATTTAAGGTGGTTAGTAATCACTGGAGAACTCCATCTTGCAGTCCCTCCTAGATTTTTTAGGATGTTGCAAATTTTACCAGTCTCTGTGACCTCACTTTGATCCCAGGGACAATTTTCGTAACATTGAAAGCATGGAAGAAACATGCTGAAACCACAAGGACTGACAATGTGTCTGCCATGTCTATTCAGACAGAATCAATCGTCCTAACTTTCCCTCTGTGTGCACATTTACACAGCCCCAAAACATTTACAAACTTTCTCACACAAAATCTAATACATAAAAACCCCTCAAAAAACCAATATCCCGCAAGAAAAAGGAACACTAGAAGTCATCATCAAAGAGCTTAATTTTAGAACACACATACAAAAAAACCCCAACCAGCAAACAAAGAAACAAAGATGAGAAATGATTGAGCAAAGGGTAATCCCTCAGGCTACAGAGAGCTCTTTCCATAGCTGTGACAAAGCTCTAACCATGCCTGCTTCACTACCAGAGTTCATTTGAAGACATTCTACATAACAGCCTGTGTAAAAAAAGTCAGGTAAGTCAGCAAAATGCTGACATTGAATTAAAACTAAAAATAAAGGCAGGGAGGGAGAGAGAGAGGAAAAAAAGAAAGAGCAGAAGTGTCCCTACCTTGGCCTTACCTTCGCAACATTCCCGTCAAAATCCTGGAACTCTTCCCCAGGTTTGCATCTGTTTCTCTAAGCTGGGGAGAAAAGAGTCCCATTAAAGGCAAAAGGCACATGTACTCCATTCTGTACAAAGAATAGATATTTCTACTGTCATTTGAGTCAATCAACTTCAGATTTAGCCCACAACAAACTCACATGTAAAAGGGACACCAAAGCTCTGAAATTTAAACATGTTTTGTCCGGTTTTCACTTACATGAAGATGAAACCCACAGAAGATAAGACATTGAGGCAACAAAGATGAACCCGGATAAAGAGCAAAAGCTTTACAAATAAAGGGTTGCAGGTAGAAGCTATATAAATTGGTTGCTATAATTCCCATTGATGTGTGTATGTGTATTGGTTATGTATATTAGTGAGGGCATCAAGGGATGAAGAGACAGCCATACGCTGTGTTCCTGATGCTTTATAAAACAAAAAACACCTCTCTCTTCCAGTGTTTTTCAAAGACAGTAGTTTAAAGAAAAAGTAGAAATACAAAACAGTGTCCTGTATAAAAGGAAGATGTCTATATTGCTCCTTAAATACAAAACTTGTGCTGATCTTACAGCAGCCACCACTGGGATGGATGCTCAAATACTTTTTGAACAGAATATAGTATGTACACAAGGCACAGTTGTATAATATATATTTTTGCATGTAAGGATCACTCACTTACTGAAAATAGAATTTTGGTAGTTTATTAGGACAGAGGAAACCTGCATATGTACCTAAACTTGATTACCAGACTTGTTCTGCAGCTCTCAAAAATTTTGCAAAATAGGTAAGAGCACAACTGAATAAAAAACTGAAATTGTGGAGATGAAAAGTTATGAAGCAAATTAACTTCTTATTGAAAAACAATTGCTTCTATTGTTCCTTAGAAGGGATTAAAACCTCCCCTCTATATTTGTGTTTATTAGTGTCCCACAAAATGAAGTCTAGAAATGAAGAGGTGCACAGGAAGAATTGAGTTACTCTCCTCTTTTGCTACTGGAGAGACATCTTGGGACACTTTAGACATCTTGGAACCAGTGGGACATCAAAATCTACCGTAAACGATAATGTAATGATTGTCAGTTATGAAACAGCAGAGACCACTGTTTCAAACGTGCCCCGAAACACAGCTGTGGGTACACACATAAAAACATTCGGCTCCTTACGATAGCTGAATATTTACCTCTTCATTATCAAATCAGATGGAAAGGATTACCTGACTCATTGGCTTCTTACTAAAGCAACTTTGTTGGAGAAGACAGAATGCATCCTGTGTTATAAATCCATCAAAACAGTAGCACCGCCAAGAAAAGTGGCAGTCTTCCAATAACAAATCACCTTCACCATAACAAACCACTATTATATCTTGAATATATGCACAGCAGCAATATTAAAACCTAAAAGCTTCTGTTCTGGAGCCCAGTAATGTAAATATTTGCTACCAGATTTAATGCTTATTACTGAAATTAGTTGTTGCAATCAATGACATAACCTTTTTGCATGGATTTCCTCCTTGTTCTTGTAAAAGGTATTAAGAAAATACCAAATAGAAGCTGGGACTGGATAACACCAACCAAGACTTGCTCTGAGCAATATCCTATTCAGTGGGAAGGCTCAGACCGACTCTCAGATCTCTGTAATTATGTGCCATGATGGAACAAAGATGAGCATTAAATTCCAGGGAGGCCATTCCTTCATTTTTTCCTGATTCATCTAGACAATTCAAGCTCCAGAAAAGCAGTTTAGCCCAGTTTGACACAAGCAACAGAGGAAAAAAAGTCACAATAATTTTTAAAAGGCTCATTAAAAAGCCAAGTTCTTATCTATGCTAGAAGGGAATCTGAAGTACAAATGTATGCTTTTCATTGGTATTTTATTATTCATAAAGATGCATTTAACACTTGGGGGTTCTCCTCCCTTTTCACAGAAAAGTAGCTCTCTCCTTTTTACCATTATATGTTTGATCCTAACTTTCCTCTCTTGCTGCAGGATTCTACCTGACAGCTAGAATCAGTACTGATAGTTAGGAAGGGGACGCTGAGTCTTAGAGGTTTGACAAACTCCTCTAAGCAAAACGACCTCATATTTTTATGATAATAAAAAGCCCCACAAAATAAGCAAAATAAATGTTAAGAAACAAATACGTACACACAGAGATGGAAGATCTCTAGCTACCTCCCAAGAGAACACTAAAAAAACACCTTTTCTTCCTGCATTGGCAGAAAAAAACAACATAAAGAGTTTCAAACTGTAAGTTTGTTTTTACTTAAAACTGAAAAAACTGATGGGCTTCCACTATTTCTTTACCAGTACCAGCACACTGCAGAAGCCAAAGAACTGGTGGCATGCGAACCTGAGAAATGGCATATGATTGAACTTGCTTGTTCTGCAGAACTGCTGTACTGAAAACATTGTGGACACACGTTGATATTAGCACTGGCAAATCTACCCTGTATTTAAGAAAGCTTTTAAAAATATTATTAAGAATAATAATGAGAAAGGAAGGAAGGCGAACAAGATGCTGACGTTGATATCTTGCCTGCCTTAGACACATTTTAATTTGAGATTTTCCTAAAAATGTTGCATGTTAGAATCCTTTATATTCCAGTTAACCTATCTGACTCTAGTAGCAGAGCGTTTATCCCTCCTTTTTGGTTTAAAGAAAAGTAGTTTAGGTAATTCCTTTTCATACATGTATTTTGCACTGCACGTCATCCTCATTTATTCAAAATGATACTAGCTACATCTTGCATTTTTCTTCATTCCAACATTTTACTCTGTAGACAGAAAAACTCATGTGTAAACAAATTATAGAGACACTAACTCATTTAAATTTTGCTCATAAGAAAATCTGTCTAATTTTCACAACATTAAACTGGTAAGACCTGATCATCATACTCAAGTTGTTGTTTGACTTCCAGAAGACAAGTTTGTTCCCTGGTTGGTAAGACAGTAATGCCATGTATTGAGTGTAAAGCTATTATGCATCAATAGAGCATCCCTCTGTCTTGGTCTTTAAAAAGTTTCCACAAAATGGAAAACTTGCTCAGTTATCCATCCATCCATCCATCCCTGACTGTACATCTGAGTATACAGACAGCTCCATGTGGCTCCAATGAAGAATTTTTCCAAATTCTCTAATAAAAATATTTTAAGTGGCATATGATAAAAACTTGGAATTTGAAGTCTTCCACTGAACTGTGATTGGATACACCTTCCTAGAATACCTTTATTTTTAATCTCACTCCTTGCAGTTTACAGGTTTTGACATAAAAAAAATAAATCGTTCTTCAGGTGGAAAGCACAGAAAAGTTATGCGATGAACGATGTGTATGGAGTCATCAGAAATACACTCCCTCTTTCCCGAGGATTTTTAGGATCAGCAGAAAAGGAAACATATTATTCATCTCCACTGCCTAGGTTTTACTTGTCCAGCTAGAAACAGAAAAGCAGCTCAGACTCAGCAGTCACCAGGGATTTAAGGAGTGGAGATTAAACAGGACACAAATGAAGTTGCCTGAACAACAGTTGGTGAATGTTCACAATCCTTAGTTACATTTAATGATTTAGTTATACTTATTGTTTTAAAGTAGATAACACCCAGGACTTCAGAAAGCAACTGTAAATGCCTTGTTAAAGCCATCCTATGAGGCTTTACCAATCAAAGTTATCCAGGTTATGAAGCTCCCTGGGACAGATACAGGAGGTTTCTTAAGTGGCCTTGGCCAGCTAGAGGCCTGTAGGAGGATTTAGCTTTGTCCTCTGGACACTCAGGAAAGTATCTGATCAACATGTCACGGACAGAAAGTCATTGGTGCAGTCACCCCTGGTTCTATGAGCAGAAATCAGAACCAAGGAGGCAAATTTCTTAAACCGGAGTTCATAGAAGTTGTATGTGTTGGGTGGAATGGGCTTCTCAGCATCTTCATTAACTCTACAGAGTAGGGTTGATGCCTACGGAGGCAACAGATGCCAAAAAAATGACACCAATATATTATCTTGACTGCAGTGATGGAGTAGCAGTGTAACAAACCACTACCTGTTCTTTCACACAGACTTGCCTGAGGAGGTAATTATTAGCACTTGGAGCTACAAAGAGTGAGATTGCTCAACTATTAGGAGGTAAGTCATGATAACAAACTTTGTTTCACTGAAAATCCAAGAAGTCACTGCAATGGACACTATAACAAAGTACAGAAACCTGACTTACCTATGATGGAAGTAACAAAAAAACTTGCTTCCAACAGTGGGTTTGGTGACTTCGGGATGATGCCCTGTAGAAGCTTTGCAGGATTGGGCCCATATTAGACATTAAGTGCTTCACTGCAAATGGTGATTATATCTCACAATAGCAGCTGATTTATATAAAACTGATGAATATGCTAGATTATTTTGGTATGCACAGACAACTTGCCCAAAACATAAAATCCGAGACCAGCAATTACTTATTATCAAACTTACCCTTTCCCGAGCACGCTGGATCTTCTCTCTGTCATGGCTGAGGTTTTCCAGCATCTCCTGTCCAATCTGCTCTGCATTAAAAAATCAAAATGTAAATTATGAAAAGTATAGCTTGTGACTGTAAGGCCTCAAAATGCCAGGTTAGATAGTAACAACAGCATTTAATACAAGTGGCAGCCTAATCACTCCTCCTAACTGCAAAGAGGAAGACATCATTATAGTAAATGTTAAGTTTTTCAAGCAGTGTAAAACTGAAGAAGTAACAACCAAACCAGAAACTGTCCCCCTGCAATCTCTTGAGGTTGTCTAGGGCCCTGGGATCTGAGGCTGACCTTTGGGCTGCGTAACAAAGGCAAGAAGACCTTCAGACTCGCTCTAAGTACTGGGTGTTCATGTTTCCCGCACGCTCCCCAAACCCACTCCTTGTCTTAGAACGGAAGGCAGGAAGCCTTTGTTAAAACATCAGCTGTTCTTACACCTGTAAAGCCACCAAGACATCATATTAGAAGAAACCCACTCTCAGTGCCTCTCAGTAGCTACCAGTGAGGCTTTAAATAAAAGCTATTTCAGGCTAAGCCCAGTTACTGGTGTCTATTTTGCTCCATCATAGACTATTTCTGGCAAGCTCAGTAATGGATCTCCTGATGTTTTTAATAGCAAACATATACATTAATTTATTGCCATCACTGTTTTTACAGTGTTTTACAGTGTTTGCTTCCACAGCTTATGCTGAACCAAAGGTTGCAAAATTATAGTGGGATTCAATAATACCCCATATATATAAGATATGGTACAAAGACAACACAAGGCACCAGAACTTTACTCTCCAAACAGCTTCAGTCAAATGTTCCTCTTACACTGAAATATTAGCAGCAAGTATAGAGAAGAGATTTTAATCTTCAAAGCTCTATAGAAACATTAAGAAACTGTATTTCTCTGTATTTCCCCGAAGGAGAAAAATAAGTTAAATCATTCCCATTTTACAGATGGGGAAAGAGACCCCAGCAGCTGTAGCAGCTGCAGCTTGCCTCAGGACACACAGCATGTGTGAGACAACCAGCATTTCTGTGCACGTTCGTTTAGGCTACATAGCTGCCTTGCCAGAGAAAGGCACCAAAACTGAGTGAAATAACAAAATCATGATTTTTTTTCATAAACAACAAAAAATCATGCCTTGCTTTTGCTCTGATGACTGAGTGGCATCTAAAAATGTCATTATGTGGGGAGTGCCTAGAAAATTAATCATCTAAAATTCACCAATCTGTTAGTACAGCAAAAATGACTATTCTTATTTTTTTTCATAGATACAGTCCATTTTAGGAAACAATCCAAAGTAGAATCAACCCGAACTTTACAAATTTGAGACAAGCGATTTTTTTTCCCCTAAATCTATTTAACAGAAAGTACACACTCTGCCAGATAAAGTCTAAGGAAATTCATTACATATATATTTCTCTATCTGTTGCCAAGTACAGTACAAGTAAGATAAATATTTCCTCAGATATCTGACCACAAATTGACATCCTCATTATGCTATCTTGTCCCTCTTGGCTTGCTGCTCTTTACTTTTAGCTGTATATACAATGCCTCCCAAAGGTGAAATGTGGTAAGATATGTGGTTATTGAGTTAAAATGCTGTAAGGTGCAGTACAGCTATGCAAATGGTAGCCTAAGAAAGCAATTCAAGAGAGCTTTGCCTATGTTTGCATGTCAAAGGACTTACTGGATGAAACTATACTGAGCTTATTCCTCATCAAAGCACTTAAAATACTGGGATACACAAAGAGATACATGCATTCAATGTAATCTGGGGGAGAAAAAACAAAGCAAAATCCCTTAAAAATAGAGAGGGAAAAAAAAATCAACAAATTACTAACCAAGTAGCATCAGGTGGAATGATAACAAATATTTATTGCTAAAAATTATATGTATATTTCCACAGACATAAAGGAGTGTGAGGAGCAGATTTTCCTTCAAAGGAATAACTATAAAGTAAATGGCTGAAATGGCTTGGTATTTCACATAGCTCAAAAATATCTTTATAGGAAACAGCTCTATTTTTATTACACCAATTTTAAGCAAGTTACTGTGGGGTTTTTTTTTTCATCTTCTTCCTGTCACTGGCAAGTTCACACTCTTAGCTTTTTATAATGATTGAGTTTATTTTCCAACCATCAATGTGACAGCAGCATCAACTGTAAGTGAGGGTAAAACACCGTCACTTTGACGAATAGTGTATTTTCCTCTCATTGTCGATGACTGAAGACATCAATAAATAAGGAAGGAGAGCATGTCAGCCAGAATATCACAGAATGAATTGTTGATATGACACTTAGGGATTAAACCTTCAGCCATGAAGTTCAACCTAGCAGAGGGGTCTGAGAACTGAGATAGTTGCATTTCTTCCCAGCAGCCTCTATAGATAAATAATTGGACGGATCATCAATTTTACAGGAGCAACTTTACTCTACATGCACTTTAGTTGATGATCTTTGGCCTTTTTTGGGCTAAAATAACAACATAAGTTGAACAAAGAGACATAACGGAGGTAACATAATCTCACAGTAAGTTTGCAAACATAAATTGACACCTTTATCCACAGATCCTCTTCATATCCTTGCTCTACTCAGAAAATTCACTGATGACAGTGAAACTTGATTTTTAGCTGGAAGGTCAAGACAGTCAAACAAAAATATTAATAAATAAAGAAAATACAGACTTATAAATGACATGAAGACATATCTTCTCACTTGGTTTGTAACTAAAGGTGCCCAGGACTGGGAAAAAAAAAGGTAACGTTAGCCCACAATTCAGCTAATTACAAGCTTGATGCCATTGCTATTTGCTTGCTATAATTTTTCAAGTTTCCCCCCAGTTCTGATGTTTTCCTGCCAGTTAAACCCTTGGTCTATGTGGCAGATTCATGCTTGTAGTGTAACAGCGCTCCATAGATCCTTCCAGACTACTTATAATGCAAATCATTGACGATGCTACTACAGTTATGTGAAAAGGTCAGGTTTCTAAGATATACTGTAGTGCAGATGCATGAATTAAGATCAGTACACAAATTGAAGGGTGTTGCATGTTGCCAGTAATGGGACTATTTCCATAGAATCTTAACAACATCAACTATTAGGGGATTACATTTTAGTTGCTACGTACGGACAATGTTGAGAACAGTGCAGTCCCAAGTCCTACAAAAGACCACACGGTGCTGCCTCTTCTAACGGAAATTCCCAGAGAGATGCATAAAATTATGTTCTAAAATTACAGCTAAACTATGAGAAGCAGAAGGGTGAATGCATTTACATCATTATTATCTATGTACTGACAGAGGGCAGGAATATTCAATATAGCAATTATCTCAGTCTTAACCAATGCTGTGATGAACAGAAAAAATAATTCTGAAAAAGCAGATAACTTAATATTAACAAGCATCAGCCTTAAAGGATGAATGGTAATATTCACAGCCCTAAATGTATTCCACCTTAAAGGTGTTTGAAGAAGGTAGGGGAAATCAGCCTTTTCAGTGCTGAACACTTGAATAACGCTGTGTTGTGACTCCAGCACAAATGGTGCCTGGTTCAATGAGGCTGTGTTATGAAAAAAATATAACATTTCTTACTCTAAAACACTGAACCTAATTAGAAGAATGAAGATGCTTTCCCCAACTGAAGAAAAAACAAAACCCCCAAAATCCGGCAAACGTAAACCCAACTTCCCCCTTTATGTGTGCAAAAATTGGCACAAGGTTTTCAACTTTTATACTGAGGTAAATCCAAAAGATAAGGATCACTTCTAGTGATGCTTGACACTCCTGAATATGTCCTTCCTTTGGAATTTGTCTGTAACTTAGGTGTATATTTGTACCTATAAATTACATATTTATATGTACAAATCATAATTATTTAATATATGTTCCACAAAGCTACATTTCTAATACCTACACATGTATCAAGGATGCAAAATAAGTTGCGCTTGATTGGTGTTTCTTTTCCTTTTTCGCCTCCAGCCATTTAAGCATTAATTTACTTTATTAGCAAAACTGATTTTGAAAGAGCTTTTTCTAATCACTTGAGTCAATAATACTTTCTTCCTTAAGAATGACTAATATATTTACTCAAGAGACAGAAATGATACAGAATGAGCCTCTCCAGGCTTTTGGATAAATAAACATGTATTTGGAAGACAAAGTCCTCATTTTTCTTTTCATATGAAAAATAAAAGAATCCAACATGATTTTTACAGCACTTTTCCTCTCTAAGTGTACCTTGTGTGTGTATAAATAAAAACATTTCATAAGAGGCAGAAGGTATTCTGATATGGTTTAAAATGTAAAAAACCCCAACCCTTAAAACCAATGAAATCATGGAGAGGACGCCCAAAGTACGATTTGGCCAATCTCATCATATGTATAATGCATGTATCTGAGCTATGTAATTAGAAGTGGGAAAAGACTAATTTACACTGGAAAAAGCAGAAGATCATGTTAAAAATCAAGATGCCTGTTCTACAGAAAATAAACTCCAAAACCCACTGTGTTGTGAGAGAAGGGATCAGAGCAGGAATTGGGGAAGACTCCCACCCTGAGATCCTCACCTTGCCTAGTGAATAACACCATTCGGGGAGAGCACTTCTTTGTTGTCTTTGCACAGAGACATCTCATGCTCTGAAGATGGAGCGAGAGTTTATGCAAGATTTTTGGAGAAGATTACACAGACGCAGGCAGAAACTCACTAAACATATTCAAGGCTGGGACAGTTTTTTTCAATAAGCCGCTCCATTTTGGAGAGGTTAAAAGTTTAGATTTTAGGACACTAAAAGAGATAAATCACCACAGCAGTTTCTTGAAAAAAAATGCTAGAAAATGTTAAATGCTAGCTTTTCGGAGGTGACAGCACGTAGATTTACAAACTTGGAAAATATACGTTGCAGGAGTTAGAAGAATTCAGGGTTGAGTCAAATGTTTTATACGTCTGACAGCTGAAAGTTAATAAAGAAAGTGATGACATATTTTTAAGAGTAGGGACACAAGTAAAAGTCTTACAAATTTACAAGTTCGCAGTTGATATGTTTCTACATTGAACAGCCAATATAATTAGAGACAGAAGGATTTAGATCATTAAAGTTATTAAACGACAAGTACAGGTTAATACAGATAAATGAAGGATAATATAATGGCTATAAGTCAGTGGAGAGACAATTTGTAGAACATTAACAGAACAGTGAAACATGAGAGTTGGTGCTCAAATGCCTCAAGAATCTGCCACAGAGAAGTTAATCTGCATGCTGTTAAGTGGTCACTTAATAAAATAAAAATTAGGTGCATGCTGTAGGGACTAGTTGGCTTCTTCAGCAGAAGCATGTGTCGTACCAGGAGAAAGAATACTGACAGTCAACAGCATACACTGAGGACCTCCAGCACTTCCAGAGCTCTCAGACGTTCAGTTGCAAGAGAGGATAAAAGAAGTTGCCCAGTGTTACTGTGAAAGCAAAAAACACCTAAAAATACCTCCCAATCCTGCAAAGTCCAAGATGTCCACCAAACTTAAAATACAACCATTTTTCAAATGAAAAAGGTCCCTATAAGTTATAATGGATGTTCATGAAATTATTTTCATTGGCCAACAGCAAAAGGGGTCCATTGATCCCGAGGTCAGGGAAACCAGAAAGAAAAACATCCGGAACACCTGAGCAGAATTCAGGCTTTGTGGTTTGTTCAAAATAAGGAAGAAAAGATATTTGAAGAAGATGCCACATGCCTTTAAGAACAAACTGGGAACATTTCATAACCAACACCTCCTATGGTCCAGGCCTATTCTGTCCTTCCCCAGGAAAAAAAAAAAAAGTAGATGAATGAGAAGAAAATAGGAAAAAGAAAGGAGAAAGATGATATATGACAGACCTAGTAACTTCACCTGCAGTAGCCTTTTCTTTTTCTAAGGTTTCATACCTTCTCTGAAAACCTAACTTACACCAATCTGCTGGTATAAAACTACTCATCTCTCACTAACTGATGTATTTTTTCTCTGTCTACTCCCATCACCCATCTATCTGAGCTCCCTCACTAACACCCTCACAGCAACATTCACAGGAGGTGGCAGACTTTGATTCTCCTCAGCGCTTGTCTACATTGAAGCCCAGCCATTGTTCTAACCATGCACTAGCTCGGCAATGCTCATCCACTCCAAATTCCTCCCTTCGCTCTTTTTTTTTTTTACCCCCTCTTCCTTCAAAAAAGCTCTCAGGCAAAAGAAATCCTTGCTTCGTGCATCAGTAAGTAAACAACTTGCCACCCCCATATCAATCACTTATGTGAGTGAAGTTGGGAACCAACCCTCAGCATCTTCTTTTCCTATTCCTTTAAGGACTGTCAGGACAGCAGAAGTCCCTGCTTCCTCTGGGCTTGGTGCAGGGAAGGGATGCTGCTTCATTACCCTACTGCTGATTCTGAACTTTTCGGAAAGCAATAGAGCAGGGGTGAGTATGAACAATCCCAATTGCATCTAAATAAAGTTACAGAAAGACACCCTCTAGAACTTGAGCCACAAACCATCACTTAATTAAACCTACGACTCCAAACAGCACTGGGATGACACAACAGTGAATTCTGGTCTATTTAAGGCTGGATTCATAGTCATAATTTAATCAAATACACTCCACCATCTACCAAGTTTGCTATAAACTCAAAGCAGTGTAAATAATTACTCTGGGCCCTGCGGTACTGGTTATTTCAAAGACTTAAAATGTGTAGGCAGAGAGTTGGCAACTTCGCCTCCTGCATTCAGCAGCTCGAGGCTTGCAAAGTTGGCCCTACCTCTAGAGCTGATTTACTCTTAAAGCAACAAATGCACTTCAAGACACAGAGTTGAGTACAAAACAGATGAAACAGACTATCAGCCAAACAGAAAACAAAGTTACATTAAGTTTTCAAAAGAGAAGAAAATGTTTTGAAATGTTGAAATATGTTTTAAAATTGAAGTGTGGAGCAAGAGATTTTTTCCAAAGTTATTTAACTACAAAAAAACTGCAGCATATGACATTTACACAGTACAAAGATGAAGAACAAAGTCTGCTAGTTATATCTGTAAACACTAGAACAATTCAACATATATTTTTAAACTGATTCTACATGACCCATGGATGTAAATGGGTCTTGAAGAATAAAACTTATAAATAGGAATAAGGTTCTTTGCAGTATCTCAGTTTCTGGACATCAGAAAATCTGTGAGAAGAGTCTGTCCTTCAACCGTTTCGACCTGAGCAATGGCTCCTTCAAACAAAAAGCAACGTCAACAAATGAAAACAAATCTAGAGCCAAATAAAATGACATTTGGGTTTGTTCAGGTTTCCCCCAACATCCTGATGTACCAGGTTTATCCTGAAACCACAGACCTGTTATAAAGTCAAGGAAGCTGCAACACAAGCAGAAAGTCTGTGCTTCTTTGATCTTTAATTTTTCCATGGAGCTAAAGAGCGTTTTAACCTTTCTTGCACTGTTCAGCAATTCATTTTAAATGTGAATGGAACTATCTCCTGCTGTATTCACATTCATATTTAAACAACAAAAAATAGAAATAAAATAGTGTCCAGGCATTAGAAAAATAAAACAAACCTAGAGGATGATTAATAAATAATGCTTAAAATCATTGACCAAAAAGTGTAGCAGTCTGTGCCAAAATAAAGCATTCTGAAAACAGTATATATAAAAAATATATATATAAAACTTTCTTAAACATTAGAAAGCCCACAAAGCGGGTGAACAGCTCAGCAACCTCGAAGCTGGCTTCTGTGCAACTCATTCTTTGAATACGAATTAGCAATGGGTAATCGCAGCATATTTATGAGGCCTTTTGCCTGGTCCTTTTCTCCAGTGAATGCTGTATTATTCATTGCGTGTGCCCTGACCCCGGTGCGCTCCTGTTCTGACAAATCATACTTGATTAAGACAAATCTTTATTAGTTAGCTAGTCAACTTCCCCATTTATCATTTGCAAATCCCATTCTCCTTTTCGGGTACAGTAAAAGTAACTGAAACCATTTTTTCTCCTTATAAAATGAAATGCTTGTTACAGACAGTAAGTGCAAACAGAAGCCTAGAAGTCAGTAATAGATGATAAAACAAAGGTTTAACAGGCATAAATTACAAACGTGGCAAAACTCTAACACAATAGCTTACTTGAGGTAGGCTGAGAAAACATTAATTAGCTCATCCTTTCAACATTTCCCATTTTTCCACCAACTAAATCTCTCAAACTCTAAATGCCATATGAAAGAACTGCATTGCAAAGTTGGAGGCAAAAAGTACTGAGGTTTAAAAAATAATAATAAAGAGATTGCTGAGGAAAGTTATTGTTCAAGGTTTATACCAAAACCAAAAAAGAATCTTTTAAAAGTTGATCTATAAAAGGAGGCAAAACGAATTCAAAATTATTCATGAAGCTTCAGTTTCCCTTGAAAAATGTATCTTTCCAAAGAGGTGGCAATTTGGAGAGGGAAAAATCCTTTCAAGCCAATGTTAGTTTATTCAGTGGGTAATTTACAACTAGAAAACCGTGTGATGTGTAATGCACACCAGTTTGTTATGATAGTGGCTTTGCTCACAGAGAAGGATGTTTCTTCTTGCAGGACTCTGGAGATCTGAAGCAGCTTCTTGGAGATGGAGGGACAAGAAGCAGAAGGAAGGGACAGTCCATAGCTTACTGGGCTGCCCATGGTCCAGGTCCTAACTCTGCCCCAGAGGGATCTCCAGGAAATGCTCACTTAGCTTTACTTTTCTTTGGTGATGAAGTTTAGCAGTTTTCATATCTTATTATGTTTTGAATCTTGGTTTTATACATAATGATATTTATACCCACCAATTAGATCTTATGTTCATTTGAAATATATAGTAATTTAAAAACCTGCACCTAAAGGACTAAACATCATATAAACATCTCTGTGCTGCTTCATATGCAGTCCTGTCTTCCTCCACTTATACCTACACATTTCAAGTCCTTTTCCCACTATTTATATTTTCATTTTTTACCCTCCAGGACCAATGCAGCCGTGGATTCTGCTCCTTTTTCACACACATGAGGTAAGTGCTAGTTATTTCCATCTGCAACGTTGCCTTTGCTTATACAGACTAATGCTGAGAAAACCGCTACCTCAATAAACCCCCAGCAAGGCAAGAGAGGGAACAGTGAAAAATACCCGATGGCCTGGCAAATCGTTGTTATCAGGAGGCATACGAGAAGGAAAGAATCCAAACTGATTTTAAAATCCAGGCTGACTTTGCAGGGCTATGTATATTTAAAAAAAAAAAAAAATAATTAAAAATTCTCTGCTCTTGTACTTGTCAAACAAAGATATTTATTCTGGAAATTTCTGAGAAGGAAATAAAGACTTTCCCATAATACATTTTTTACAGCATGCCTCAGAGCAGAATCATATTTTTAAGGATCAAGTTAAGCTTTTCAGATGGTGTTTAAGAGGTAGACTTACATGGGGCCTTTACTGTATGTAGACAGGATTTGTTTCTAAGGCATCCCTGCATGGAAAAATTGTTGCAAGAAGTGATTTTTCAGTAAGTGTCTAAGATCACAAGTGGGATTTTTTTCTGATGGAGGAACTCAACAACATTTATGGATACTTTCGGCATCTCTGCATTAGATTTACCACTATATGGTTTAATTGAGGGCAAACTTGGAGACTTCTAAAAACAAACTGTTCCAGAACAGGGCAGGTTACCACTGAACAGTCTCTGGAAGGATCACAGAATCATAGAATGTTTTAGGTTGAAAAGGGCCTTAAAGATCATAGAGTTCCAACCCCCCTGCCCTGGGCAGGGACACCTCCCACCAGACCAGGTTGCTCAAAGCCCC
>JAOTQQ010000002.1:28926586-28984234 GCA_026546715.1 Gallinago undulata | reverse complement strand
GCCTTGAACCCCTCCAGGGATGGGGCAGCCACAGCTTCTCTGGGCAACCTGTTCCAGTGCCTCACCACCCTCAAAGTCAAAAATTTCTTTCTGATACCTAATCTAAATCTCTCCTCTTCCAGTTTGAAGCCATTACCCCTCATCCTATCACTACATGCCCTTGTAAAAAGTCCTAGGTTTGTATGACCTGGTCTTTCCTGGTCTCCCACCCTCAGACATGTTAGTGTACAGGACACGCCGCCAAAGACACCAGGTTGTCTGCTGTGGGATGTAATTAACAATTTTATAGGACTTGCTGGCAGACCACTTAACATTTATCTGTGTGAAAGTTCTGTGTGCTGCAGATAGAAGAGATTAAGAACGTTTTTCTTTGCTGTGGCTTTTTTCCACATTTCTGGAGGATCAACACAAGCAAAACGTTACGTCCAGCAGCCCCTAGCCCAACGCAGTAAAGAGACAAGTATCTGGATTTTCTGTCATGCTCAAAGATCAAGAACCCAGGGAGGGCAAGGACAGATCTGGGAAAGGACTCTGGACTGCTGGATTCTGTATTTAAATGAAAGTCATGCCACCTATGGGCAGGTACCATCCAGCCAACCATCATCACTGATGTCACACACCTCTGTCTCTGGCTGTCACACCTCATCACTATTTTGGATGTCAGTAAAAAAATAAATAAATTGATATTTCTGAAATTTCTTCAAACAGCCTTTAGCACTGAGAGACAGGGATTTGAGAGAACATGATTTTATTACTGGCTCAGCCACAACTGTACCCCTGGTAAATATTTGTGCCTGTTTCCCTCTTTCTAAAATGGATGGGAATGAATCCACATAATATCTGTCATTAAAAGGACTGTATTCCTATGGAAGACATTCAAATACTGCACACAGCTTCTTATATATTCATTTTCATTACAAGGACTAGTTTGAATATCATTTTAATTGAAAAAAACAATATTAGAAATTATTTTTAAAATAAAATCTGAAGTGACACACTCTCAACTACAGGACATTAAGTTTAATGTCATAAAAGATTTCCAAATTATTTGAGCACCAAATATAATTATCCCATGATCTACTGAATTGGTAAATTATTCCAGGATGACATTTTAATGCAAATATCCAGTTTACAAACATAACTTTGCTGGAAATTCTCAAGAAGTGTTAAACCGATGTCAGTGTCTCAGTAATTTCGCAGTTTAAAAACAGTTAGAAATGTAATGACTACACTGCACTTGATTAAAGCATTTACAGCTCTAATCAAAAACTGACAGCAAGATCAAAGATGTTAACTTAAATCTCTCTTCTAATTATGTTTAAAATGCCACACCTCAGGCCTGTCTCTCCTCTTCTTTTTCAAACCAAATTCTGCTTAAGAAAGATCTAACACTTCTTAACAGTTCATTATCCAATAAAACTATTCAAAGCTTAAAAGCAATCTACACAATTAGTCAGGACCTCAGGGAGTCCACCGGTAGTCTTTATTACAGGCCTTCATATTAAAACACCTTAATTATATTTGTCAAATGGATTTCATTAAAACCCATCGTCACTTTAATTTTCATATTTTGACAGTGCTGGCATAGCATTATTACCACCTGCCAAGCTACGAACTACAACAAAATTATCAAATTCCTTCAAATACTAAGCAGTTTCTTTTTGTACCTGACCAATGATTTCCCTCTTTTTGGTGAATGCACCATAATTAAGAGGAATAATTAAAATTCCATATCCAAGCAGTACAGAGGCAAGCTAAACGTAGAGTGTATGGGTTGCAGGTGTGTAAATAAGAACCTATATGGATACCTGGTTGCCAGGAGCACATAATACAAAGGTAGGACACATATACTGAAGTGCTTCTGAATAATAAAGCTAGACATCAAACAGAATGCACTATTATTTAATCAAATGACAACCGTGATGACTTGAAAGCAGAGGACATTTTAACTTCTACTCATTATACTGTCATTTCGACACAACAGATCTGGGGATTATGACCATATACTGTAACCACAATTTTAATTTAGATATAATCCATAGAGGTGCCACCTGACTTTAGACAATCACGTTGAAATACAATTAAAACAAAATTGTTCATCCTTTCTACATACAGTCAGCACCATGACAAAGGCTTGTGGTATTTAGGATACTTTACCAATGCAGGACATATCAATTGTTGTTTTTGTTTTTTTTTTTTCTTAATACCCAATGCAACAGCAATTAACGACTTTAGATAATTACCAATAATATAAAACCTAGGTACCAGCATCTGTCAAGCAACACAGTTTGGGCTGTTAACATCATGTGGGATATAGAAATAAATTATTTCCTCTTTTTTGTTATCTGAAATACTGTATGGAAAACTGAAACAAATCAGCAATTTACCACTATTGTGCTCGTATTTACCGAGCTAAATTCAAGCCTGATTAACTCCATGTTCTTCAGTGAACATGTGTATGAGATGACTTTGGCCCACAGCAGATAAAACAATGGCATGCAGATTGCAATGGGGGAAAAGAACAGAGAATTTTCCCTTCTTTCATATAATCATAGCAAGAAATAAGAAATGAAGAGGTTTCTGCCATATGTCTAACACACTTCACTGCTTTGTACAAAGGTCTCAAGAGTAATGATCTCCGTGTGTTATGAATATTTTAAGACTTATTAAATGCTCTTGGATTATTGTGGGTAAAACTATGGGATTTTAAAGAACCAGTTTAAATGGCAATTAAATATTTCCTACTTAAGGAAAAAGAAAAAATTAATATTTTTTTAATGTATTATGAAGGAGGAAAGCCTCAACCTCTTTCACATCATATTACAAGTTTTAGCAAAGGAATTGCTGAAGACATGCTGGGTGTTATTTTATTTCTTTTTATTACTTTAATTGCTTTTGAATTACAAAGAAATAAAACAGAGTTCTTGTGAGCAAGGGACTACGAGCTGACCACAGATCTCTGGTTTGATTTTTCGGCAAGTCATTTTATTTCTTTTATCTTATTTACTCTATCTGTAAAACAGGGGTAAATAATGTTTGCACTAAGATTTCACTAAAACAAGGAAGAGCCCACATACTGCTTAGCTTCTGTTATCAGGGCATCTTACAAATAATCAGAATTTTTTGGTGTCTCCCATGCAATTTCAAGCTATCACTTCAACCATGGGCGCGTGTGTGTGTATTCCTTGTGTATTCCTCTTTCTATTTCCTAGAAACCCACCAACCCAACCCAGAGACAATGTAGGAGATAAGCAGCACTTTGAAACCAATCCCTCCCCAACCCAGAGCATTGGCTTCCTTCTACTGACATGGCGAGAACCAGCTCCTCTGCTTTACACAAGGATGGATGGAGGGACAGTGAAGCTTCCCAGATGAGGAGCTGGTGGACGGTGAAAGCTCCCACGTGCCTTTGACACAACTGGTCATGCTTTCCCTCTTGAAATCTCCTCCTCCCTTTGCAGCCAGCATCCTGCCCTCCCCTTGAGGGCTGCATACGGCTCTGGTTTTGGTTCCTCACAGGTCTGCAGTTGATTTACTCCTGGAGAATCTCATGCACAAACTCAGCTACTATTTAATAAGTGACAGATTTGCCTCTACTACACTGCCATTTCCTCTCCCATCTCCCTCATTGGTTAGCCTTCAACTAAAATTCAACACAAGACAGAAGTTCCTTGTCCCTCCAACATGTCTCCACTCCGTCTATTCTCATGACATGCAACACGATCATCCTTTTTTCCACACAGACTCAACATCTTTTTTCACTCAGCTCTCTTTTTTCAGTCCTCATTTTTGGGCAAGCTGTCCGATTCTTTCTGGATGACATCGATAGGAAACAGACTGGTCTCATCCATTCACCTTCCTAAAACCCTCTTCTAGGTTCTCACCCTTTTTTTGGGTATTATTACATCCTTTTCTCTAGCCTTGACAAAAACCAATGTACCATCTACAGTAATGCAGAACATTGCTACAAATGCCATTTTTTTAGCATCATATTGGTAGTCTTTTTCTCTCTATTCATGTCATTGCTTCCTCCCAGTTCAGCACATTAAACAACAGCTACATTTCTTCCGTAGCCCATCCTTTCATGGTCTGACTTGTCCTGTTTGCTATGAGCATATTAATTCCTTTCTCAGCTCAGACATCATTCACGTGTTAAAATTTTACTCAAGCACTTCTGCACATTCTCCCATATTGCCATGATTGAGAGGAGCTGAGCATAAACAACTCATCACCTCATCACGCTCCACAATCTCTGATCTGACTCCTCTTGTCCATCGACATACCATACCATACCATACCATACCATCATAATTTCTTCTGACGTCCATGGAAATCTCAGCCACAACCATGAACCTTTGTGTTAGATGAATTTCTCAATGTCTACTCCCAGAATGGATAAGTAACAGCATAAAATCTAGCAGGCACATGTGAGTAATCATCCATGATGGAGAAGGAAGGTACTGCAAGAAACAAGTTATCAGCACTTGTTTTCACTGTTGCAGTGCAGGTGTGACACAGGGATTTACAATGTACACTGCACTACTGTCAGATTTTACTTTCCTAGAACAAACACTATCCCCCACAAGCTATCGGCAAACAGAACATAAATCCTGTTGTCATGAGTGAATAATTTATTAAATTGACACTATTACTAATAATTACAGAAAATGTGCCTGGTTTTCACTCCTGACAAACAGGAAGCCAACCATGTTCCCATTTCAGCTACGATACACAAGGAACAATTCAAAGTGATACTCGTCCCTGGCTGGCACGTATTCTTTATCATTTGAAGTTTATTTGATACAAATGAGGGTCTACAGAACCCTGCTGACATGAAGTCACAAAGAGCATATACATTTATGAATACTGCATTTACTGCACTTTGTATGCGATGTTTGTTAGGTCTTGGTGCTGAAATCACAGCTCTGAATCTATCCTGAAGATGTTAAGGATGCGTTGTGAGCTTCTGCTTCCCCCCACCCCCAAAACAAAACAAAACAAAACAAAACAAAACACAACACCACCACGGCCTTCTTGGATTTAATTATCAAGATTGTATTTTCTGGTTTATCTTAAATCCCATCATGGAAGCAACCAGCTTTTTCTCTCCTTCTGTCTTTTTTTTTTCTTCTTTTTTTTTTTTTTTTTTTTTTTTCAGTAAGAGTATACACTATTGATGTAGGAAGGAAATGCGAAGACAGAACAATCCAGCTGGATTAGACATTTATGAAACCTATTGCCAACAGTGAGCTGTCAAAGCCAGCAATCAAATGTAACCCTGGCAAAAAGAATGGAGACTGCTGTGAGGAGATTTACTTAGAAGAAACTCTCAAATAGCGCTTTTATGTTCTGATTCTCCTCCCCTGCACAGTTTTATACCTGCTTGTTGCCCCTCCTTCCTTGAAGTTACACCTGGTTTACAGTTGTGTGGGAAGAATGCTCTCTCTATTCCAGAATTAACTGTTGGATTTCTGCAGCCCCAGTGCAGAACGCCTGGAGAAATAATTAACAGTTTTCCTTCCAAATTTTAAAATCTATGAAATAGTGGAGTTGTTATTAATGTAGAGATCTCCACAACATTCCCAGGAGTAAAAAGTCTTATTACCATTTTTGTCAGGTCAGAAGCTGCCAAAAGCAGGATGTAACTAACTTAAAGCCACACGAAGTCAGAAAGAAGGGTAGGAATTTACTACTTCTGATCTTAATCCTACTTTTCTTCAAGACCATCCCTTGTCTTTATATTCCAGCTTTTCACTGGAACACTGATAATTAAGCATCAGGATAACCTGATAATAAGCACCATTAAAATTAAATGACATGAGAAGATATTCTGCAATGACAATGGACAGGAAAACGAGACAAAAGTCAAAGAACTGACTGGAATATACTAATGAGCAAACCACCACGCAAGGAGAGAAATCTGGAATATTGAAGAACAGGATCTCAAACAACCAGCAGGAGAAAAGCAAAGACAAAGACTAGTATGTAATGGAGTAATACAGCAGAAAGATCTTTACATTGTGAAAAAAAAAAAAAAAGAGTCTTTGGATTAAAAGAGGAATGACTATAGAACAACAGGGTAACATTTGCATTTTTGCCATATCTATTCTGCAGGTTCCCGAGGCTTCTAAGAGTCTCTCTCCACTATATATTGAAAGTAATGCTATTTCACTATTTTCTAGCAATGGCATGAAGATTTATTGATTAATACCCTCTTTAAAGCTTTTAAGAACTCTCTGATTCATGAAGAGTCCAAATTTTAATGTAACAAACAAGGAAATAATAGGATTCTAAGACTGTGTAATTTGTATGATGGGTGTATGTTTTCCCGTGAAAAGAAAATCAACTTGATTTGTGACAAGATTGTGACATGAGGGGCCACAGAACTCACAGCAGATCTATACGCTGGAAAAACTGACAAATAGTCAGCTGAATAGTTCCATTTCACAGTTTGGGATTTGAAAAGACAGTTCCACCTTAAATTTTATGCAGAAGAAAAAAATTTATAGAATACTGGCTACATTCCCTCATTTAAATTGAATCAGCCATTACAGTTAACAACCTTCCCACCCCATACAAATAAATAAAGAATGCTGTATCCATTCTAATTTAAAAACCCTTATCTTCATTAAAAACATAGTTGATTTAGTCAGAAGTTCCATCTATTATGTGCTGTAATGATTTAATAGCGCCAATTAGATCTATAGTATTCCTAGAAATGGAGGAGTTGCAGCTGGAGCTCTGCAGACCAGTCAAACAATTTTCACAGGATATTCAGAGGACTGCACTACTCTCTTCTAGGTAGAAGATTAAATTGTAAAGGAAAAAGAACCAGGATTTTAAAACAAGTATTCCAGTATGACAAATACCTCTTCTTCGTGGACTTTGCTTTTGTAGGAAAGAGAAGTATTTTACTCCCCTATTCTATAAGTAGCTGGAAATGCTCTGCATATTTTAATAATGACATCAAATAACTTGCTAATTCAAGATACTTTAGCCAGCCATGTGTCCTAGTGAGAGACAATGCATGAACCCTTCAAAGTATCTACAATACAGAGTATGTTCCTTGATAATGTCATTAAGCCATGATGACATGTAGCGAGCAATTGCTGGCAAAGGTCAATAACCTGATCCATTTATACAAGGAATGCCTGTTAAAACAGTGTTTAAAGAACAATCAAATGATTGATGACCATAAGCTCTATGTTGGCCGTGACGTGCAGCATGCACATACACCGTGTGCTGCAAGCACTGCGTATACCTCTAGTGCTGGGGGGGTGGAACGAACAACTGTGCTCTGCCAAAATCAAACCAAAATGCTTCGACAAAAATGTTGACAACAATAATCGAGCAAACAGAGGTCTGAAGATGATTTTTTTAGCACTGGGCAGTAAAAATAGGCAGTGCTTCTCATCCTACTGAGCACAGCTCAGTTTGAAAAGACGGTCCTCTGGGCAAAACTGATTCTGAGCATCCTCTGAGCTCCATGTCAGTCTGTGAAAAAACTACTAAGTGACCATCCCTTACATCTCTATCAGTGATTTTTAAAATTGTTCCTTTATTTTTAATTCAAACTGATGCATTAAAATGCGGTTTTGTTTGAGGCACATTTGAATCTCTCTAGCTCAAAAGCCATTGTCAAAATTCCCAGCTTCGAATTGTTGTGTTGTTGAAAAAAAGGGGGGGTGTCATTTCCAAAAAATTTTTGTTGTTTCAATCTGCCAGCAGCCATCATTCTATAAACAGAGTGCCGCACACTTCTTAGAAGTAGTAGCCCCCTTTTCTAAAGAGTAATTAACCTAACAGCTTCTTGCAAGTCATTTTTTGGTCTCATCAGAAAAGCACGGTGACCTGCATGTTCTGTAGGACAGGGACGCTTCCCAAAATTGTCATCTGCTCCCTTCACAGAATTAATTATCTCATTCTAAATTGACCACATTCCACTTCTTACAAACAAGAATGATCTTGAAAATGGTCAAAAGATATATATGATCATAGAAACCATAAAATAAATACAATCCATTCAAAGCATTTGCTATTCTGTAACTGTAAGGGTTCTGGCTTTCACGAGATAAACACACTGGGACCACATTGCGCTGCTGACGTGCACCCTTCAATTAAAGAGCATTTCTGCACACAAGCCAGTTCCTCATGGAGGTGTTGATTATAAGTGGCATTCATCAGAATCAATGGTATAAAAATAAGCTCCCTGCCATTTTGCTGCATCCATAAACAGGCGTGGTCTGAGCTTTATTAGGTGCCCAGACAAAAAGACACACAGGGACTATATCTCAGCATGAGTCACAAAGCAAAATTACAGTCCTGCGCTAGAGTCGTGAGACTTCTTAAAATATGTTTCCCAAGTCAGGGGCAGCTGTCAGTGTCGCTGGTTAATGCAGGCAGGAACTGGATCCATCCTTTCCCGGGCCCTACAGAATCCTTTCTCCATCACGGTCAGACATGTTGATGACTTGATTCAAGAAAAAAAATATTCTACCCTGCAAAGCATTTCCATGACTGCTCTTAGAACTCCACCTTTCCTACAAAGCTGAAGAGTTTCTGCACAGCGTGGTAGGCAGAGTTATACTGGGATTGTATTTAAGAAACATTCATAGGAAGAGCCATCACTGCTTTCCCATCAACCCCCCCTCAGTCACAAACACAGCCGAAACAAAGCAGAAAACAGTTAAAGCACTGGTGAGTTATACACTGATGACTTTCCCATCTCACCCTCCGCAATGATGGAAGTTCAGTCTGCTCCTTAACACACACAACTGATAAAAAAGGATGCCAAGTACTCCAAACTTCTTTAAATTTTGAAAGCTAACACCAATTGACCTACTAGAGGAACCTCTCCTCTTCCCACCCTGTTTGGCTCTGTAGTTGAAGCATCCTCTTTCTACATGATTTTAACAACACACACCAGAAAAGATTTTTCACCACTAGGTTTTACAGGCACACCACACTTTTCACTCTGTGTCCACAGATCTTTCAGTGAGTCAGTTTCCTTCCCGTGTCCCCCCCATTAGAAATTAAGTTTTCATCTTTCATCTTGCTCGGCAAGAGAGATCAACCTGTTTCCCATTTTCCATGATACAATTCCATTTCTTCCTTCCCCTATTGCCCTTCAACATGAACTGACAAAACCAAAGACTCAGCGTTTATGGAGAGGGAATGGAGACATGAGAAGTTTATGGTTCTTGCAAAAGTCAGAAAAAAAAATAGTGGAAAAGATATCTCTCCTGACTTCCAGTTTCTTAGGATATCATCTGCCACAAGACTTGTGTGAGTTTTTAATTTTTAATTTCTGTAAAGAACAGAGGAGAAAGTCTTTTTTGCAGCATCATCTCCTCTCTTTACATTGCCATCAACAAGCCAGAACCATGCCCATCTTCTCCATCAAGGCATCTAAAATGTCTCACATCATTTGATTGTTGCAAAATCCTACGCATTGAAATAAAACATTGAAACATTTACCTTTTAATTATTATGTGCTCATGAGGGGGGAAAAAAGGAATCATTTTCAGGTGTTAAGACCCTGCCACTCCACATTGTTACATGTTCTAAGATGTTGAAAGAAGTGAGGTTTTCATTTTCTGGTGTTTCTAGCACAGAAATCAGTATCTCTGAATTTTGCCTGCTCTGGGGAGGGGGAATGAGTCCCAGCTGGGGGCTTAGTACAGCCACAGACCAAGAACTTCTCGGACTTGGACTGAAGGTTTCTATGGGAGGATGAGTGTAGATAACTCAGCTTCTCTCTACATTAAAGTGCACTACAATTTGTTGGGTTTTCTTTTCTCTTTTTTTTTTTTTTCTCTTACTTTTTGGCCTAGGGAAAAATCCACCTTCACTTTATTAATAGTGAATTCAAATGGTTTTTCTGCTGCAATTTAACAACTTTTTTTTTTTCTTCTTTCCCCCTGCACAGAGACAAGATATTCTTCTCTCTTGAACCCTTCAACATATTTGTTCTGCATTATTTTTTCATTCCCTGTTATCCCAGAGGCTCTCAATGTTTAAATAGCTCCCTCCCTCCCACGGAAAGCTGTGCACTAATATCGATCAACTTAGGCTGGAAGTTACTATAAGGCATTTTTCAATAATCAGCCAAGCTGTTCAGAGAGTGTCTTGAATATAACCCTTAGGTAAACAGCATAATACACAAGGAACTTTCTCTCAGCAAGCACATCTCTGCAATCGGAAGGATGGCTGCTAACGCTCCACCAGACAAAGAACTTGATTCTGACTTTCTACTTTTGAGGTCACACAGTAAGGTCTCGATGAGCATCAATTTACTTTTTAATAAAAAAAAAATCACAAACAAAATCCCACTCTTCTAAGAATATAAAGTTACAGATGTACGAGAATTTTAAGTATTGGCTATGTAAAGCACCCTTATCAGTGAATTATAGTGAACAGGAATTCCCACATGGCTAAGAGGAGAGGAAGAAGAAAATAATTTCAAGCTAAACAATTAAAAACAAATCATAGGAAAAGGATGATACATGTATACTATATGTCAAGTAATATCCATGCGTAGGGTAAGCTACTCTAAATTATTAGATTTTCATTTAATTCATCCCTGATTTAAAATGCCAGGTTTATTCTATTTTTACATTGCCTCATTCATCAGAAATAGGAAAGAAAAGTGATTGGAATGAAATACTTGAAATAATTTATACTTTATGCCTTAAATAACTGCAGTCACTGGTTACTTCACATAGTCCTTAATTCTATAATGAAAAACATAGGGTGTTTTAATTTCCTCCTCTTAACCGTGAAGCATCAGATTGTGCTATATTGTTTTTACAGCTCTGAGGGATCCTTAAATGAAAAGTTTGTGTAAACTAAAATGGCAAAAAAAGTCCAATGTAAAAATAGTCCTAGGCCCTTGCTTTGCACACTGTAAAGCCAGTGATGTTCACACCCACCAGTGGGCGAAAGATAAACATCATAAAAGTAAATAACACTCTGAAATAGCTGGCTCCTATGAATCCCGGAGACAGCACAAACTGTTTTGTTGTTTTAAAAAAAGATTATGCATAAGCAGATCCACATGACTTTAATGACAACTTCTGAAAGTGTTTTCAGGCCAACATCTTCGCTCGAGAGCCTGAGCGAAGCCCCGTGGGTGCCGGCGGACACGGTGCCCTGCTGGCACTAACCCCCACGATGTCCTTTCTTCTTGGATCTGTCAGCACGGTTCAGGCTGGTTCCTGCCACCCCCATCCTCTCCCTCGCGAAGGCGTGAGACAGTCCATGGTGGCAGGAAGCAAAATTAAAGGAGAGTGGGACTCGGCAGCGTTCAGGTACCAAAGCTTTGGGGGATCCCCACATGGTTGGTATTGGGATGCAGGTGGGGACCGCTGGAAAGCTGAGGGGCACTAAGTTCAGCATTCTCGGCATCTGACAGATGGTTGAGGAGTAGAGCACACACCTTTCTATCTCCCCACATGGCATCACCTTAACCATCGAGAATAAACGGGGTTAGAGTAATTCAGGAAAATTCTTGTAGGACGGCAAATGCAATTCAATGCAGGTAAATGCAGGATAAAAATCGTAAGACAAAAGATTCCAAAAGAAAGCCAGGACATTAGGGGAAAGTGTTCAGAGGCATAATGATTGAAGAGAGATTTAAGTGCCCTCCTGGGTTATGAAAGTCTTAAGCTAATGGATAACTGCAGTGGGAAAATAAAGCTGCACGGTGAGCTACATACCTAAAGGAATATAAAGCTAAAATTCTGGTGCTGACTGGTGCATAGGACTGACTGGAAGCTTTACCTATAGCATTGCGTCACCTAGATGCATATAAATTCACATTTCCAAGTAAACTGACAAAAGAGGAAGAGGGAGGGAGGATCATCCGAAACACGAGGATGACATTTTACAGCCTGCTGCAGCCAGCAGCGTACCACAGAAGCCCCAGGCCACCACCACATTGCTGCAATTTTCCATTTCTGGCCATATTTTGTGAGGGTGCAGATGGGATTGCAAAAGAGAAGTCACAGAGAGGATCTCCACAGGGTCATTCAGATGCCTTTGCTGTGAATGTAGGCTACGCTCAAGGGCAAGTAAAGTGCTCCCCTCTTTCACAAGGTAGATTAAAAATATTTGAAGGGTTGAAGGGAGCTGGTAGACAGAAAGGACAAACGGATTGTGATTCTAATATCCACACACAGCATAGCTTTCCTTACCCTTAAAACCAGAACAAACCAAAAAAAAAAAAATCAACCAAACAAAGATGGAAATTTAGCTAAAGACCTGCTTATGAGAGATCTTGGATTAGGGGAGGTAATGTGCATGTTCTAAGATTTGAGACAGCAAGCGGAACAAAACAAGAAAATAACATCACCAGTGTGTCCTGCAACCTGGGAAACATTTAGAATAATTTGCAAGAGGGGAAAAACCTCCACAGTAAATACAAATTATAATGCTCAACTCTTTAAAACAGTGGCTGTTCAAATTATTTCAGGACATGGTTATTATAAAGCAGGTCCAACCATAATTTTATACTTTGGAATAACTTCAGCACAGTCACTTGGGAAGCCACAGCCAGAGGTTCCTCTGAGCCTGGTTGGCTTAGACTGAGCACTGTCTCCGTGGCATCCTGCGCTCTGCTCAAACACAGCCTTCTCCTCCAGCCCCCCCAGAAGAAGGGAGGTGGGATTCAGGGAGACACACTGGCTGAGAGGGCTTACCCTTTACAAACCTTCCCCACCTTTACAAATTCAATTGTTCAGACATGCTGTGTAGAGACTGAGGTCTGGGAGAAAGAGGTGCAGGCCCAGTGCTTCACATGATGTTAAGATCTTTGCTGTGTCCTGAATGTTGTGTATTAAAAATTGACTTCCATTTCCTCTATAGCCAACCGCAAATTAAGAGTTAAAAAGGTAAGAATTTTGAAAAAGGAACAAAACCTCACACATCTGCAGTTTTCTGTGCAACCAGAAAGGGATTTAGGACAGGAAAGACAGAAAGACCATTCCCTAGGGAAGTTTCTGAAAATCAATATGCTGCCTTTAGTTACCAAAAATTAATTCTAAGTTCAACTGGTGCAAAATTTGAAGCTAGAAAGGTAATATCTGTTTAGAATTTATTTAATGACTTAATTAAATTAAAAAAATAATTAGGCTGTACTTAAGCTAGACCATTAGCTACAGCTCAGCACCATGCTGCTTTGCAACAGGGGTCTGAGCCCCAAATTCTTGAATTAAATTAAGTCAATCTAAAAGAGAACTCATTGGGTGTAAGGGCACCTGTGTTAAGGAACAGCATCCTTACTTTTCCCTTGCCTTGTTTTTCCCTTGCCTTCCCTTCCCTTGTTTTTTGTTCGTTAACGTACTGTAGGTCCCAAGGGTGACTGGGAGAACGTGTCAAGGTTCCTTCCTCAGCACAGCACCCCCTTCCTCTGCTCCGCACGTCCGTAAGAGGCACAGAGCATCCTCTCAATTCACTTCCCACGATATCCTGGGCAGTCCCCCCCCATCCTCCTGTACCACCAACACCACCAGCTACAGGCTGCAAGTTTTCCTGCCGGACCACAGCTGTCACGTGAGCCCACCCCAGGTCCATACACACTTCTTGCACTAGGCTCCATCCTGACTTCATCCCGGTTGATGGTGGCCTCTGCTCACACCACTAACGAACATCTGGCCTCAGTTGCTGGGCTTTGGGGAATATCAGGTTCCTGTTACAAAGGTTTGTTGGCAGATAATTTTAAAGAAACATGTTCTGAGAATGTTTTTACAATCTCCACCTCTATCTGCTCTGTCCTAAAATCTGTTTCTCACTATCACATCTCCAAAAGGCAAATTTTATATATATAAATAATTTTTTTTAAACCACTAGAAGGAATCCCCTACTGCCTACACAATAAAGTCAGTCAGAGGCAAGATTCTTTCTCACAGATCTTATCCCTCTAAGCCATCAGGCTGACTAAACCACTATCCTTTGATCAATAGGCAGCTAAGTGGGAATTTTCAAAAAAACCTTTAAGCAAAATAAAGTTGCTTCTTTATTACACACAGGCCTTGCTCCCCCAAACAAGAAGAGAGGTGGGATTTCTTTTTTTTTTAAATGTATTTTTGTTCAAAACTTGTTCAGTCTGGATGGAAGATAGATTCCATCCAGGGAGAGTAAGAGCTGAGAATAAGAGAGTATTTACTACCACTGAATATGACGATTGCTTCAAAGACTAAGCAAAGTGTCGAACTGTGAGAAATCATGAACCATACACTAAATATCACCATTTGTTTATAGTTAAATGTATATAAAAAAAAAGGGTGGATAATTAACCCTCTGTAAATGTAAATGTATTCTATTTTAATTAAAGGGATGTGAATAAAAACAATGGTTTCACCTGCAGCATAGACAGGGGGGGATCCTTTGAGCTCTATTTTAAACTGTCCATGCTGGGAGTCAAAAATTCAGCCGCAGAGTTGTTTTGTGTGGGAAACTCAATTTGGGCATCAGACTTCTGAGGTGCTATTAGAGCAATCACCAAGTGTTAAAAAGACAAAACACCTTTTCAGAGACCACTGCCAGACAGCAAAGAAAATGACTCTTTAATAAAATCGGATCAATTTTCTAGCTAACCTGCCCCAAGTGGAAACAACATAAGACAGGTTCCCAGAGAGTCGGCATTAATGATGGGCCCATGCAATGAATATCATATGCTTCCATGGACATAACAAAATTGCCTGGGGCAACTTTCATATGAGGGCTGGATTGCAAGTTGTCTGTCTTGCTTCTTCCCCCTTCCCTAAGCTAACTCCTAGGCTTTTTTTTTTTTTCTTTTTTTTAAATGAGGTAAGATTTTTCACTGTGCTTAACTGCTGTACAGAGTACATGTTTAAATGTATTATGGAAGAAATAACTGATTTTCTCAGAGCAGTTGAGTCACTTAAGAGAGCTGGGTTCAGTTCCTGGCTCTGTAGACAATGTGCAACCTGACACAGGGGAGGTCACTCTGGGTGGTTTTAGGTGATCTTCAGCAGCCCGCTCTGCTGGGCTCAAAGCAAATATCAAGCTCGCATCAGTCAGACTTTTCACAGGCCTCTCTTCTGGACTCAGGAGGTTGGGGTTCAACACCATACAGACTATGATTATTCTATTTTCCACATGAAGATTTCTCATTCCCAGCAAATTTGTTGTGCAGGCAGAGGATGCTCAACTGTGCCTAAGAAATCCTGGACAGGCAATGCCCATGCGCTCAAACCCCGCCTGAGATAAAGAATAAATAACAATATCCCTGAACACAGGACTGTCGAGGATAAATGGCCAAACGTGCATGAGACATTCTGTCTAAATCCTAGATAGATTTGAAACATTCATATGAATAAAAGCAAGCATATTTGTCTCAAGGTACTTTGGGGGTAGGATCTAGGAAAGGTTTTGCACTAAATAGTCCACAAGGAGGATTTAAATGCCAGGTAACACAAAATTGGGCCATATCATTAAATATGACTATAGCATGTATGGGATATTTGACAAAAGCACATATCATTTATGGTATTTATAGTGAGAGAATTTCAATCATTCAAAGGCAATTGCATCCAGCTTTTTACCTACTGAAGTCAACACAAACAATTAAAGAATGATATTTAATATACCTTTTTACAATCGTTTTCATTAAACAAGTTACTCCAGTGCGCTCTCAAAACCTTTTTTTCTCAAAACCAACCAAACAAAATCTCCAAGAGACAATAACCGCTATTTTAAAAGCATTCCCACTATTTGCTTCTACAAGTTTCTATTGCTTTCCATGAAAGGGAATCTTTTTGCACACCAAGAAGTGTGGGGAACCTTTTCTGCTCAGTTAGGAGTACTCTGCAGACTTTTTTTAGCAAGCTTGCAGTGTAACCATTTATTTAGTTATTTATCGGAGGGGGCAATGATCCCTATCTATATCACGAACAGAACCCGGTAGCTATTGTCTGCTTGAATAAAGAGGCTGGAAGTACAACCAAGGCACAGTACCCATCAAAGCTAGGATTTTTCTTTCTTTCTTTCCATATGCCCTCATCCAAAGTATTTAGGCTCCCAAGAAAGATTTCAAGACATGACTCTTTACGAGCGATGCTAACATACCCTCAAGCATTAAAAAGATATGAAACAATGCAATATAAAGATAATAATTCCTGCAAACACAGATTGCCTATGCTAAGAGTTACAGGGAACAAAGACATATATATACTGAACACAAAACCACAACTGGGTACCAGTGCATTTCATTAGACATGACTTCCTTTAAGTTGGGATGATACTGGTATCATTTAATTCACAGCATACTCAGAAACATGAAAAAAAAATACTAGAGAAACCCTAGCTGTGCTGTCTTACCCAACAGGAATATTTCAACTTTAAAATAAAAAAGTAGCAAATTTGTCTTTTATGTCGAAAGCACTATCAATAATCAATTGTTTTATTAAACTAAAGCTATCAAGCTACAAAAATTATTTATCTTTAGCATTTCTCCTATTTAATTGTTTTGTATTACATTAGAAAGGTAAATTGGGCATCTATACTTTGCAATTAAACCCAAGCAGGTAATAGCATCACACTTTAAATATAAATACCAGAGAGGATAGCAAAAATTGGTAGTAGACATCTCTACACATACTCATTTCTACTCATGTTACTATGGTAGTTTAGTAACCTGTCAAGTTAATATACACTCTATACACTTAGGCTAGCTTAAAATATTTTTTCAACTAATAATTTCACAAGTTGGGAGAAAATCCAGCTTCCCTCCGACACCAGAAAAGCTGGTCTTGTGCTTACAGCACCTACATCTGCATTTGGAGATCTCTTTCCTCTGTCAGGTTGAACTTTCAACCTGACAATGAAGACACAGGGACATGAAACTTAGAAATATAGAGTAAACTGTGCTTCAGTATTCTAAAGAATATCAGTCTGGCTCCTGAACAACAGATATGTGAAATGCTGGAGGCGGTGAAGGAAAGCCTGTGGATCTCTACATCTCATCTGTGAACTTCAGTCCTTGAGCAACAGATAAGGGCACAGGTAGGAAATGCTATAGGATACACTGGCTTCTCTGTTTCATTTTAGAAATAGAGACCAGCAATCCAGCTAAGAGCAGGAACTACTTTAGGGATAATGCTGGGGATCAACAACACTCTGAAAATGACACCAGTTGAAAAATTCAGTTACGAGTGACAAAGTATAGGGAACAAGTGGCAATTAGCAATATAGTAAAACATGGGGCCGCAGGGGTTAAATGCACTTGCCTTTCAACCCTGCAGTATTAAGCCACGCTGCAGGAAAAGTTAGTTTGTCCTTCTTCTGCTAACATCAGCTCAAAATCTGCCCAAGGATTTGAAGGGCAAAAGGCCACGGGACTGAGGCAGATGGAAAGAGCTGCAGGAGGAGCCTGCCTCTAACATCTCAGCACTCCTTGAGGCTCTGGCCAGCGTTAAGGGTTTTCCTTCCAGAAGAAGCAATTTTTTGCACATTCAAGAAACATGCAGGAGATTCGCTGGGCTTTGAGCATGCGTGGAAGCTTAAAAATAAGAGCTGAATGCTACACCAGGGCATCAATGGGAGATAACCCCAGAGTACGCCTGCATTTCCAGAGGGGAAGCCTGGGTTTGATTTCCAGTTTGGGTCTGTCTGTCCCCAGTTAGAGGGGGGAGGAGAACGCTTTAACGCTGCTCGACAGCAACCCCTTTGGGCAAAGCAAGCACCGACGGGGTGCAGCAGGAGGGGGGGGAACTCGGAAAGGTTGTGGCTGTGAAGAAATTGGTGTGACTCGGGGGAGAAAGGGATTTTACTCGCCACATGAAATGGCACCTAGGAAAATGGCTAGAATGAAATCAAAGCGAACTCTGATTTTATTTTATTATCTACTCCGTGCATCAAATTATCCTTTTACCAAACCACCTATTTATTCATCTTTAATGACTAGCATGAAAGTAGCTATCTTTTCTTAAGAGCACTGTAAACTGAATGACCCTCCTATTAAAGAAACACTGGATTTATAGTGTTAAAAGGCAACGTCCCAGAACCGTACTTCTGTTTACTTGAGAAGTATAAACCATTACCTGGAAAACAGAGAGGCCTTTTACAGAGACTGGAAAACAAATGCTTTAAAAGCATTAAGATCTACATATCTTTCCTTCCCATACATTCAAAGCCATCAATCATATATAATCCAGAACATACGAGGTGCAAAAGTGCTAAAAAGGCCCCATTAAAATACAAGTCTTTCCAGGTGTACCACCCAATCACTAGAACTAAACGCAGAGCAAAACCAGCTCCCATTTATACACACAATACCATTAGTGGCAATTTATCATGTCTTCTTAAAGTGATATATAGCATGTTATGAAATTGCTCATTAACTCTCCCAGCAAAAGCTCACTATGCCCCCATGTACTCAAGTGACTGTAATTGGCATTTCAGAAACCTCAGCTTAGAATTCACTCTTATTTATACAGCTCAGCTTCCGTAACCAACTTTTTAACCTGTTTCTAGTAATATCATTAACTTTGTATTTTTGAGTGAGTTTTCCTTATTATGCAAAGCAACGGTTGCTTTTCAGCCCCCAGATAGATACAGTGTTTGAATTAGATCGCTTCTTTCCCTTTCTCAGTCTTCCTTCAAGAAGAGCTATAAAAACCTAAGGCCACAGCTTTACCATAAATACAAAAAAACTTCATTAACATAACATTGTGGCAAGTATAGAGCCACATTAGCCAGATTTTTTTTTTTTTTTAAATAGGAAAGACAAAGCATTCTCAGAAATATCAGAGATCATCATCTTAATCATCCTATGACATAAGTACTGCTAGCCAAAAAGACCTGCACTCACAAAGCGTTTCGGCACACGCTGAAACTCCAGCGTATGTTTAAGTCCTGCTGTCCCCAAAGGGACTCCGCGTGCGTGGCTGGCCCAGGGCCAAACAGCTTCACGTATCAGCACACGAGCAGTTTCACACCCACGCCTGGCAAGACAACTTCCAGCCAACGGCCTCCATCTCCTTCCCGTGGGAAGACAAGTGTCACTGTCTTCTTCAGCTGGATGAGAAACAGAGACACGGGGCTTGGCCAGCTTCAAGCCTCTCTGAGCGCCGTGCCAGAGCCAGGAATGAAATCTTTCTGATGAAACTTTATCAACCCCAATCGGTTCACCATCCGTGAGGCCAGTGTTTCCCCCATCGCTTCGGCTGTGTTTGCTTTGTCTGCTCTGCGCTGGCACGCACAGGGTCGATGCCTCCAGCAGCCACAAACGCTTCCCTGGAAAACAAAGTCCTTGTGGAAGAGCCAGGCAGCAGCTCAGCAGCTTTCCCTTACAGCACACAGCAGCTGGACCAGTCAAGGGGATGTTAACGGAGGACTTACCCCCGCTTTCTCTCCCTAAGCCCTCACCTCAGAAAAACCATTTCAGCACAAGCTGATCTTCTCAGACTGGCCTAGAAGTCCTCATCACTGATTTGTTTGATTACTGCCAATCTCTACCCATCACTATTGTGCCTTGAAATTACAGCAACCCTTTAATTATTTTTTTTTAAACTTCATCCTTTTTCAGTCTTTCTTCTATTTTTCTGATAGCAGATGGCAAGGCTCACTCTCACATACAGAAATGTATTACAAGAGAGATGCTTCTACCAAGGAGGAAAAATAGAGCTCAGCAGGCAAAAGTCAGTGAGAAGGCAATTCCCTCTGAGAGTGTCTGTTGCTTTATGGGTTAATACAGGGGTCCTCAAACCATTTCATAATTGCATCACTTCTTAATAGAAGACTGTCTTGCTGACACCTTTCCATTTGCAGTTGTCTGGACCACCTGCCCTCCCCATTTGCAACTGCATTACATTCCGGTGACATCCTAGAAGAGCAATGCCTGCTCAGTAATCTATTTTATTTTACCTTATGGCAATTTATCCAACTGAACCAAGGAGAAGGGCCAGCTCCTCACGGCTCACAATTAGTTACGCAAGAACTGATTTTTATGAACGAAGCTGAAACCTCTGGTTATTGTAATCTATTTGATACCTCAGCGCAGACAGACCACTTGCCTATGGCTGCGCTGCGATGTCCGTATGGCACACTGCCCACCTCTGCTGGGACTGCTTATGGACAGCCACTCTGGGCACGGTACCTTGTGACACACTAATAAGCCTGGTGCGTTTGGCATAGGAGTCCCTGTGGATGGTTTGAGAGGGATGGGAGATAAATGACTGCAAATTAGAATAAGTTTTGCCAACAGAACAGCTCCTCTGTTGCCTCTTTAACTGTTCTAAATCCAATTCTAAACCGATCCCTGTTGATGCTAAAAGATACAAAGATATCAAATCCATCCCCAATCACTTAGTATCTTGAATAGCTCATTCACAAATTAATAGCAGTATGTCATCCTTTGCAGTTCCCAGTCTATTGTTACTGCCAGGTGCACTGGCAAAGGCAGTATTTGCCTCACGCATTTCTCCCAGTAGAGGACATTTTTCCGCTAATGGAACTATTACAAGATTTAGAAGATGGGTTTAAACAAGATGAGAGAAATACTGTCCTAGGTATCACAAAATATACTTGGATAAAGTCCACTCCAGACCTTGACAGCTGAAAACCAAAGGAGAGATGGCAGACAGCTCTTGGAAGAACCATCTGTTATCCTAGTACTTACAAAGAAAAAGCAAGATTCAGACAGAGTGGTTTCACGAGGATTACTTGGCACCTATGGCAGAGGTGCCAACCGAATACAGTTCTTTGCGGCCAAATAAGTCTCTGCCCTGTAACTACAAAAACACCTTCTCATTTTGCCTGTTTGTATTTAGAATCTTAATCATGTGTAGAACAAGTTAAAAACTTGGTGTATTCATAGGATAAGAAATAAGAACAGGCTTAATACTGAAGATAAAAAAAATAATAACTATATATATATATATATATTAAAATCTAAGAACTCAGTTCAGTTGTTGCCTCTGACTTCTCACTCTCTTTTCGCTCCCATGGCCTGTCTGACAGCAGAGCATATTTTCAGGAAACACACACACTTCCTTGGGTCACCAGAACAAAAGAGTCCACACAGCAGCATGACACACAGCAGCCCACAGGACAGGTAAGTCTTAACATGGTTATAGAATTAGAAAATACCCATTTTATTGTGTCCAGAGAAGTTAGCAGTTTTCTGTACAGCTCTTGAGATTGTTTTTGGATGGTTCTCAAAGCAATTCCATTGCTGCCATAATAACACATCTTCCAACAAAAAGTTTCCTTGCCAAGACTAAGTACGAGGACAGGAAACTAATGACTTGCTGGACATTTGGTTCTGGCACGCATCTCCCCCCAAAATGTTTCAGGATCTTAGAAATATTTTCCCTCCTAAATATTAGAGTGACTTTTCAATAATTCTGCCTCCAAAATTATCTGCCACCCTATGGCTCAATGATTAAGGTGAACCCAGTACTTCATCCTGCTGAAGACCTTTCTAAGCATCTTGGAGTCTTCAAGCTGACCTTGCCTCATCCTGAGTATCAGAAGGGCCAAAGAACAACTATTTTAAATAAATCCCAAGCTGCTATGGAACAGTGGTTTTGGTGTGCTTACTTAAGTCTTAAAATGTGGTAAAACACATGCTGAACTAGTGTCTCAAGACCTTCAGAACTGCACTTAATGTGTAGCTTTGCCAGAAAAAGACAAGTGTGCTGGTGTGGAGTCAATGTCCTTCCATGAGCTCACATGTAGTTGCTCTTTTCCTTCTGTCACATCCACATCAGTCAGTGGAACAAAAATATAAATAACACAATGCAATTATAACATAAAGGTGCTTCTTTGTTCATGGCAATGAAATGTGAAAAAACAACACCACATGCTTTACTTTGACCCCAATTCTTACCTGACAGTCTTCATCAGCAGCTCTGTACAAAAAGAGGTAAAAATCCTTATTTCCAATTTCCGGATAGGGAAATGGATGTAAAGAGACACAAAATGGCACGCCAAAGCACTCAACAACTATTAGCAGAGTCAAGAAATTAGCTTCAGTTTTCTGAATCCTATTTCCCAAGGCCAGTTTATTAGACTACACCCAGAGGTTTTTTTTCCTTTTTTCATACCAAATTCACATGCTCTACATTTTACATATATTGAAAAAGTAATTTTAAATAGTGAAATAAATACATGCTTCTTGTACAGCACACTGCCAAACATTTTTTAAAAGGCACCCTAAGTCACACTCTCACAATCCAGGGACCTGGAACATGTTGCTCTCTTATCTTTTTTTTTTTTCTAACACAGTACTCTCTCTCCAACCAAATTTGAACCTGTGGACTTTGTATAATTTCAAAACCTATGCAGTTGGCTTCTGTAAGACATGTTTCTAAAGGACTTGGGATCCCAGACTGAGATGCCAAATCATTGGAATTAAAAAAAGAATACAAATTAAAGGCCATATGATTTCAAAGGGAATCCTCTTAAAGCTCTAAAATATACCACTAAAGCAAGAGCAGTGAATTATGTGCAGTCTCTCATGGTCCTGTCCAAATATCTGGTTATGAATTACAGAATGCTCATCTCCTAGAGAGACTTTTAGCACTTAAATTTTCACCATAATAAATAAATGACCACCGTTTTCACACCTCAGACAACTTGAAACCAGATCTTACACAGTGCTTACTCCAAACACCATTGTCTTTCTGATGTTCTAATTTCCAACGTAAACCAGTTTTGTGTCCACCCTGTGAGGTCCTTATTTCACTGTGAACTTGGAGACAAATCACTTTCTTCAAGCACCCAGGACCAGCAGCTGGATCTTTCTTTCCCACATCGCTCGTTCTTCCTTACTGGCTCTGTGAACCCATCTTTGTTTTACTGAGGTATCTATCAATGTTTTGTAATTTGTTTATCCAGGACAGCTCAACTTAGATGGAGCATCTGCTTTTCAGCAAGGTCCTGCTTTTGTTACCCAATTTTCCAGCTGGATTGACAGAGGCACAAGGAAGTCAAGTGACCTGCCCGGGTCAGACGGCGTCGGTGGCTCGGAACAGATTGGAGCCCGTGATCCTCCTGGCTCCATGCCCTGCACTGGACCACGCTCCCTTCTACAACTTGTACTGCACTAGAGATAAATTGTGTCCACTTTTCCTTCTTGTCTACAGATATTATAGTAGCACCACCACCCCCTCCTCCACCCCCAACCCCCCCCCGTTTTCATTTAGATGGTTGTTCCACTTTTGAATACAGGCTTAAGCTATTTGGAGGTCATTAAAATACACATAACAATGTATTCAAGCCTAATTTTCCCAGAAGTCTGGTCTCCTGACCCTTCTCTTAAACTCAATGACCTGGCAAACATTTCTACATCAGGTGTTCATATTTCCTCTACTACTTCCTTGAGGAAGAAGGAATGCAATTCATTTGCCACTTGTGCTTTGTCAAATTTTAATTGTTATTAATTTTCCACCTAACCACTTCCAGTGAGATTTCAGACTATTTACAGCTTCATTTATCATGGGATTTCTATTCCCATCACACAAACACAACCTACTGTTTACAGCTATTACACAAGTAAAGATGCTCATTCAAACCTGGACTTCCTACTGTATATTTTTTCACTTGTAAGTTAATAACTCGTAGGCTATAAAAATGAAACGCCTGTTTTAAATACTCAAGACCAGGAGCTACAGAACTTCAAGGCTGACTCTGGCTTTTCTGAGAACTTGAATAATTTTCTTAGGCTTTCTAAATCTCAGTTTGTAAAACTAAGAAATTTCCTACTTTATACAACCCAACTGAAAGTCAACTGTTTTAGGTTTGCAAACATGGAAATTGTTAAAAAGCTATTCCACTGGGGGCACATACTGCTAAATACAGCCTCACTCTTAAATTCCAGCTGAGCCATGCTTTGCTTCAGACCCAAAAATGGGTTTGGAAAGGTACACGTGCTTTTTCTCTATAACACTAACGTATTACTGGAGTACTGATGAATAATTTCCATTAAGCTTTTCTTTCTCCAATAAACCCACTGACCTAACATCTAAAATTCCATTTGTATTTCAAACCAAAGATTATGAGAACAAAGGGAGCCTAATATTACTATTTCAATGGTATTTCAGAATAAAGTACATACAAAGTGGTACCTTGGTTACTCATTAAGCCAAACCATTACTAAGTCTCAAAGTGGCCTTTTGTTTCATATATGCAATTTTTTTTTTTCCTTGAGAATAATTAGGTGCACTATTACTAGGTAACTAAATATCTGACTTGAGGCAAGCAGGTGCAGGAGGCAGATGTCAGGCTATGATACACCATGTCCAAAATTTACTTGAGAAAAAGCATATTCTACCTGAAAATGCTAACACTATTTATGTCAACATCAGTCTAGGTCACTTCTGTAATCACATTACCTTCTATAGAAAGAAGTCGATTTGCTAAATTTGTATCCTCGTTTTTTTCTATGCCATTTGAGAATAAATATTTACATCAGTATGTCCAAAATCCATTTAAATTGCTGCAAACAACCCATTCATATTAAACCTACTTGCTCTCCTTTTACTCACGATGTAACACATATTTACATATATACTTGTAATCCATAAAATACCACAGACAGGCTTATTTCCTTTAGTGAATTCCAGCTGACACCTGACTGGGTAATTTATGTCTCCTATTATCATTACTTTGGCTTTTCTTAAACTCTTTTATTTATGTCCCTAATGACGTTGTCATCTAGTTGCCCAGTTTATCAAGCTCACCTAAGCCCTCCAAACATGCTGCCTCTAGCAAGGAATTTTTGCTCTGTCAGGTAGATGGACAAGAATCCCAACCAAAGTCACTCATCACTAATTCTCACCTTTCCATAAGGGTAGTTCCTGAACAATCACAACTCTCTGAAAACCTGTCAGTAATATTCAAGAATGCTTTATTCAAGAAGGACCCGCTCAGCCTTCCTTTCCATTCATTGCAAGTTTGCCTCTGCCTCAAATACAATTCTTTGTTGGTATTTATATAAACCAAAGCTTTCTTGACATCACACTTTAGAGGCTGGTGGGCACGTCTGGGCCTGAATCTGCAGCACTCAAAGGCAAGTCAAAGACCCCATACTATATCCAAAACAAGAGATCTTTCTTTACCTTTGTGATTAAATCTTGCACTTTTGGGTGCAAGATGCTTTTCTGTACATTTCTACCTTGAGGGGTGCGGCTCGATGTTAACAGCAAGAGCTGCTGAGAACTGGGTGAATATGGACCTGTCTCCAGCTCTCTCACACCTTATAGATATAGGGGAAGGGCTCTCCAGGACTTGGGAGGAAACAGGGCAAATTACCAGTCTCCTTCATGGGGCAAGAGGAGTGCAGAGCACATCTGCTAATTTCCATTCTTTTGGGAGAGAAAAGAAGGGAAGGCCCAATTAATAAGCACATAAAGAGAGGCATGGAAGGGGTGCAGTCATTTCTTCCCAGAAGTGAGGTTATCCGGTAGCTAGGCAGACACGCAAAGGCTGGTTATGACACTATAAAGGCACCAGGGCTCCTGCAGGGCTAGAATTACAGGGTTACTGTGCAAAGAAAGTAGGCCCAGAAGGAGAAGAGGTATTTTGGAGGAAGCAAGGGTGTAAATGCTATTCTGGCCTTTTCTTTTAGAATTCTTGGAATCCGAGAGAAGACGAAAACAAAAAATTGCACTGGGGCGCAGGGCTTTGAATAGGAGCCAATCCAGAAAGTAATTTTTATTTGAGATGGCTCAAATGCTGACCAAATACAGCACACTTAGAGCACATGTTAAAAAATACGGAATAATGTCATACGTGCTGAAAAATGCAAAGAAAAAGTCGTGATAATATACAGTTGTTTTAAATACTATGCAAACATTTTCACTTTTCACTTTACTTCTGCAAAATCCTCCTTTCTTGTGGCTAAACCTTTAAGATCAGTAATGTTGTGAATTACAACATTAGCCAGAAATGTAATGATATTTATTGTCAAGGTGAATCTGCTATTTCTTCAGTTGGCTACTTGGTTTGTTTGGACCAGAATCACCCTCAGACCTCATCAATGACATGTAACTGTAGTCATTTGGTCTCACCAGGTTGACTATGCTTCATATAATGGATAAAAATTTCCCTGCCTTAAACTGCTTCCTTGTTAAGCTGGGAAACTGAGGCACAGAAAAACTGTGAACCCTCATGCATGCTACTGTGAGACTTCATGGAAGATCTAGAATTGAAAACACATCTGAACCATGTGTCTTAAACATAGAGTCAATCCACATTCTTCATCCGTCATGTTGAAAAGGGTCTAAAAAATCTTAAGAGAACTGATAAAAAAAATGGGCTGTAAGGAAAAACTAACAGCTCAAAATGCCACAGTTCCTGAGAATATAACACATTTTTCTGACTGTTAAACTTTGGAGAATCTGGGAATCCCTGTTTTTGCACACTTGAAAGACCAACAAGAACCTACATTTTGCATTGCTTTGTCACGATATTCACCTTTGATCTTCACAGAATCACAGACTTGTTGGGACTTGTTGGAAGGGACTTCTTCAGATCTTCTTCAGTCCTACCTCCCTGCTCAAGCAGGGTCACCTACAGCAGGTAGGTGCTGTCCTGGGACCATGTTCAGTAGGGTTTCGAATATCTCCATGGATGGAGACACTACAACCTCTCTGAGCAACCTTAGTCCAATGCATTCATTTTGACAAGATCCTCAGTTTGATCCACTTCCCCTGGTCCCTACAGTCATGTGAGAGACAATATTACTCCAGACATCCTTGTGGGATTGGCCTTACGGACAAAGGTTCTGTGGGAGACGTACATTCCTTTGGAGTGGAAGAAGGATGGGCGATGCCCTATATCATCTCAAATGCCCACAGATTCGTATGGCTGGGCAACTAAGTAGTGCCTTTGAAGGATCTGACTGATCCTTTTCCAGTTAGTTCACAGAAGTAACCCACCCTATTTCCCACTTGGTTTGTTTGAGCTGAGAGAAACTTTTTAAATGATCTGACCATAAGTCTGAGATACTTTCTGTAATTAAATGGTAACTAAGCCATGCTCTTTTAATTCTTAACTATGTATTACTAGGCCCAAGAACAGTTATTTACAAAAATTAATTGTGATGTTCTCTGTTAAAAGCTCGCTCATTTAATCCATGATACCCACTGCCTTTAAACCTATGGCATTCACACCAACAGCGAGAGCACCATGCAGTCATTAGCCCATCCCCAGCGCTATCATTTCACCTTCATTCTCTTTGTTACAAGATTAAAGAAATAATGCACGAGATGCTGAGAGACCCATTACATATTTGGAAGTTGGAGTAGAAAATCTTCTGACCCAAACTATTCTAAGATATTTGCATCCAGAGTTTGATATTTACATCAAGACTTAAAAAAATTAACATCTATTTAATAATAGCAATAATAACAGCACTAGAAAATTAATTCATAGCCTCACACCTTGCCTCTTATGGCTGTAACTGTGCATGCACACTGAATTGTTCTCTTCTTTTTCTTGCAAATGTTTTTATAAAGGCAACAAAGCCCAGAACTTTGAGCTGGTATGGACTGGTTCATCTCCACTCTCCGCAGTGTAAACCTGCCAATTACAGCAGATGAAGATCCAGTCCAGTCTCTCTCTCCCAGGAAAATTCCCACTTTTCAAAATGCACCACTATAAGCAGTTATTTCTGCAGATCCAAACCCTTCCATTCAAGATGCTCAGTGACTTTCTGTCTCCTGCTAATGTATTCCTTGGGGAAGTTACTATCCACCAAACCTCCCATAGTTATTGTTCGGAAATCATTAACCCACAGCTCTTTTCAACTCTTGGTAATTATGATGTTAAAAAAAGGAAAAGTTTGGCTGCTAACAGTTGCAACAATGTATTTGTTTGCCACATGCGATGGAAATCTGATAGACAATATCTGTGCACTCCATCTGTTACACTGGATTGATCCGCTGATGAGATTCTTTTTAGAAACCTGCTTACCCCTGCTGGTGCTGCAAGCTTGAAAGGGAAAAAACACTTTCTTCTCCTTGTTCTCTTGTGTGGTGGTCGACCCTGTCTTCCTCTCCATTAGAACCCATCCTGCTGCCACAGATCTCACAGGATTTATATTGTTTTGATTCCTTTCAAACACTGTCTTGTTACCAACATCTGACAACGGTCTCTTGGGCCATCACGGTTTTACAAACTGACCAGGCCTATAAGTCTCTATAAATCCCATGTGGATACAGACCTGTGAAAATGGCTTTAACTATCCATTAAAGTACACAGTAGCTCTTTTATTATATAAATAGTCATGGGTGTTCTATACTTACACGGAGGAAGAAGCCGCAATTTGGGGAGGGGGGGACAGAGGGAAGTGCTTGAAAACTCTGCCAGAAGAGGTTGTTCTCTGAGCACTCATCAGCGAACTCGTTTGCTCACCGCGCCGCTTGACGAGAAGGCACCATGGGTGGTCGTCTTGCTCCCCACCCCCTCCATAATAGCGGTGAAAAGCCACAAAATAGCGAGTCAAATTTAGGCATGACCACACATGGTGGTTTCTCACGAAGTTGGGGAAATTTTAGCCCTGCCCTGCAAACAACAATACCCAGAAAAACAACGACGCAAAGGCATATCTATAACTGAAAAATTGAAAACATGTCAAGTATATAATACAGGAAGGTCAGAAGCTAGAGTTTTAATGAAATGTTTTAGTACCCTAGCCTTATAGTAAGTTTAAAGTTTACAATTATGATCTGTGTGTGCAGGGGTATATATGCAAGCCTACATATATATGCGTACAGACAGACAGACATCGACACTTCTTTACAAAAACAAAGGGAAAATTAGAACGGTTGTAAGAGCACAGGCTGTATCTAACTTGCCCATTTAAACAACAGTACCAATAAATCCAATTTCTTGCAGTGAAATCGATTCATCTGAATTAGCGAGGTCTTTTTAAAACAAACTGCCACCTCTATTTGCAAGAACTGCTCCCAAAACCCTTCTGCCAAGTCAAACAGTTTGCTTGGAGAGTCAAATAGGGATGGGGAAGGAGGGGGGGGAAGGAAAGAAGAAAAATGGTTAACGGTAGGGCTGTTGCTTTTCCCAAGCGCAGCAAACTGAGCCTAATTGATGCTGACGCATGACAGACTCGTGTGTACAGTATTGCCCGGGCTGCGAGTGAAGCTGCTGACAGAGGGTAAATGGTGCGTGGCAGCTGGGCTTGCCCTGGCCTGGCACGGACCCGGCGCACACATCGCCTGTCAGGAGATATCATGGGGGCTAATGAAGGGCAGCCCGCATTTTTAAAATTCTCCTCACCGAGTTTTGGATCAGGCTTTACGCCCACGAAGCCTTCTCAACCTTTTAGTGCTTGGTTGAGGATATGTGACACTTATTTAAAAATTAATGTGTTCTAATCAATTTAAAGTTGGGAAACTAAAAGCCGGCGCATCTCTGTGCGAGAGAGAAAAAGTGTGTGTGCGAGAGCGTGTGAGATGGAAAGATGGGGCAGAGGAAGAAGAACAGAACGAGAGGGAAGAAGTACAAACTATTTTGCAACTACTACCAACAGAAAGTGATAACATGGAAGTACCACCGATTTATCTGACACATTTTAATACTCTTCTATAGCTCCTTTTAAAACAAAAATTTGTGCATTTCTGAAAGGTTTACTTAATTGATTCCTTAAAAACTCCCAACTTTCCTGAATCTTGCTCGCTGCCTGTGATTGTGGCAGAATAATTGTGTCAGTACCCAAAAAAGAGAGATATTCTGCCCTGCAGTTCTTAGGCATAAAGAATTAAATGTAGGAAACCAGAATTAGAATAAAAGAGACCATCTTAGAAATCTACCTGATTACAAACTTCAAATCACAAGTAACAGCTTGGTTGGACCCCCAGTTCTCAGAATCCTCTGATGGTTTCACATTCCTTTATGTTATTTTGCATGGTAATAAATGGCAGAGATATTTCTGGTTTAGCTTTTTCTGAAACATTCTGCTCATAGACAAATGGAAAATACATATGCAGAAAACTGATGAGAATTTTGGGGGTATTTCACTGACCACTGCAGAATTATTTCTTGCCACAAATCCCCAAGGGCTTTATCCTGGTTTCAAAAAAATCCCTGGCATTTTCACAACTGACTTCAGGATTTCAATAGTTATTTTACATGCCAGTAAAAAGAAAGTGCTCGGTTCCCATCTAACCTGGAACGGCTTATCCCCTGCCAGTCACTATTAGCTTATGTGGAATGGTCTCTGAGTTTATCAGAGAGAAAGGATTTATGTCCTGGGGAGACTGACCAGCTTTTCTGCCTCCGTAGACCCCAAGAAGACACTCTGACAATTGAAAAAGGATGTTATAACTTGTCTCTCCTTGTTCCTGCTTTAGGTCTTGCAGTTTGTACCTTGTTTTCCAACCCATTATTATGCAGAGCAAAGGGAAAAAACCCCCACCATCTGAACTACTAAACTTAAGGCAAAAAAAGGCAAAAGAAAGCAAACAACTTCCTTATTCAAAAACCAGAAACCACTGTATCTATTTGATAAATAAAAGCTAGTTATTTTTAGGTTTATCAGCTAATCTAGGAAAAAGTTAACCTAACCTTGGCAAAGACAATAGATCCTAAAGAAGTATCACTCTCTGAGAAACACACACACACACACACCCCAAGGTTGCTACAGCTTGGGTCCTCAGAAAACTAAAACAACGGCAGAAGTCACAAACCAAAGCACCTTGTTCTCCCTCTGATGCAACTTCATAACAACCCAGCTCCACTCCCCACAAGTGCCTTTAGAGAGAAGGCCACCTTTGTGTAAAGCAGCACCAGAGAAAAAAGGAACATTTTTAATCAGATTGTCCAATAAATTTTGGGGGAAAAATGGGTGGTGAAATAAAAAAAGGTATTACTCATCCCTCTAAAGCTAAATTATGACATGTCATTAGGTTATCATGGTTATAAGCAAATTGCTTCTACTGTGTGTAAGAAATTTTGTGCTAATAAAAGGTGGCAAAACATTTTCACTTGGGCATTCAGTGTTAGTAAAAATCGAGCAGCAACGTTTTCCCTTTTCATATTTCCTTAGGATTTTTGAGATAAATGTAGGATCCTTACTATGTTTCTTCACAAATTTCCCCACTCTCCCTCCCTTATTTACAGGAATGGCTAACAAGCTGCTGATTCTTCTTGTAGTTTTGGGGTATCCATTCACCAGGGAGAAGCATATCAAAATTATGACACAAGTCTCTATCAACTAATAATGGAATTCTTAAGTGCTTACCAGTCTGAGTTATAGGAACCAAATGATTTCAGAAGTGGATGATTTCATTCCTCCATTACCACCTCTCCAAGCTGTTCACCTCTTTCCATACATGCTATACCTTAAATTAGATGACTATTTACTACCATTATGTTAGAATTTGCCCTAATTAAAAGAAAATCAGCCAATTCTTCAAATAAAATTCCTTCCGAAGCATGGTTCTTATTCAACTGAAAACAAATGCTTTTTCTCTCATTCTTATTCAAAAATACATTTAATGAAACCTTCATTCAATTAATATATGTTTATTAATGATTCACATCAATTGAGCAGTTTTGTCTATTTGATGATTCAGAACCCACTTCTTCCAGTGTAGACTATTCAAATAACACCACAACTTTTTACAGCATTTTTGTTCTTTTCTATTTAATTTAGGTTTTAACTGTGCAAAACTGTTTTCTGAAAGTCTGCAAAGATTTTCTATTGTCCACAGAGTTCGATAAAAAATCTGTACCCTTCAGTTTTCTTTACTCAATTTCACCTCCTACCTCTCCCATGACAGGACACATATGACAGGGTTTCATTCCATATTTGTAGACAAACAGTACCAAGCATGATTACACTGTGTTACAATTATATTTCACTTTCTACTTCCAATATTGTGAAGTCATGAAACTAAATAATTTTCATTTTTTTTAAAGATATATCTTTGTTTCTGTAATCTCCAAAAACTCTCAAAAAATATAACCTCTGTCTAGTTTTAAATGAAATAGTGTTTTGGGTTTGTTTTGATTTTTTTTTTCTTTACTTGAAAGAGAGAGACGAACACCTGGTGCCTGCAAGCAAACTGTATAAAATCACTTAATGAGTTTTGAAAAATCTGCTTTTATGGCCAAATCTGTAATTTAACATAGTAAGAAAAGGCTGCTGCCTCATACCAGCCTTATACTATCCAAATTCATGTAGCACTGCATGATTTTGCAGATCTGGTTGAGAAATTGTTTTCTAAGCAGAGAATAATTACTCAGTGTGTTTGACACCTGCTTCTGGTCTTCAAGACAAAGTTTAGTAAGTTTGTGCTCATGGAATTGCTGCCCATATAGCTTCAAAATGTGAGCATTCATACTAGATTTGAGGATATGGCAGCCTGGTGTCAAAAAAACAATTTTGTAAGAGAAGAACTATCACTATTCGCAAGCAATATTTGTAAAGCTAGATGCAAATAAGTATGTGTTGAGTACGAAAAGGGTAAAACTTGATGTAAAATTCTGTGCCTGAATATATATACACCTATGCGTGCACTGTCAAAGATCTACACTTACAATTGTGTGTGCATATATCTGTGGATTTGTGCACATGTGTACAAACACATGCAACCTATTTGAAAAACTGGTTCTGAGAAAATTTTGATTCTGTCTGCATCAAAAGAAACAATGCACTAACTGTTGGATTTTACTGGAGCATTAGATTTTCCCTCTTCATTCTTTGTTTTTACTTTTGAAAAAACAATGCTCTTCTCTTAGGATCTCCCCTATAGATATTTTAAACTGGTCAATTCCAAAGAAACAAAAGGGATTTTTGCGTGCATTGGGAGTGTAGGATCAGGTCCTTTATGCTAAGAGCTAATGGCACTGTACTGGGTTTCTAAAAAAATCATGAATTTGCACCGTGCTTGTGTGCAGGTATATGCGCGTGCATAAACTATTTAAGTGCAAATTGCCAGAATGTCAGTAAATTACTGCCGGAGCTGCAAAGCATTTACATACCTTAAGCATGAGCAACCAATTGGAACTTTTAATCTTTTAACAAGTTACTGCTCAGTGACATAATAATGAATAAAATGAAGAGTAATGAAGTTGACCATAAAGCTTAGCAAATAAACATTGTACACAAGTATAACAATTCCTGACTAGCTCAGCACACAAAATCTGCTCGTGGTTTGCTGCCTGTTACCAGATGCTTGTGCCAAAACACAGTAACATCCTCCCACCACTGCTTTTGGCGTTACCAGTGGTGGTCTTTCTGCAGATCCCTGTTTGCTGCCCCCCCAGCCTCACTACAACCTGCTCATCTCCAGATGGCTTTATCTTTCAGCATCATTCCAAGGAAGTTTTTAGAAGCTTCCCTCTCTCTATGCTCCTGTCAAGGAAGTTGTAGAAATCACCCCCAGGATTACTGACAGAAACTTTCATTTGTTTGAAATCTGAACGTATAGTCTGGTTTATCGGCACTGACAGGACAAGGTCATAGACCACACTCTATCGTTATTCTCACTCCTACCAAAAGTCCATGATTAAGTCACCTAAAATAAAATTCCACTTCTGTCAAAAGACACGGCAAATCACTCACAATAGCTGCAAAAATGACTGACCATTCACTGTCTTTTGTGGTTAGAAAAAAGTATATCTAATAAGGTATATACTTGGAGTATCTTTTCTAATTGTGACTGGCACACCCCAAATTCATCTCATTTCTATATGGAGAGCAAGTCTAAAAGGTATCAAATTCAATTTTGTTGAAGATGAACTCAGTTCAGTTGTTCGTTATAATCCAGGTAACTAAAAAGGCAGGCTGGGATCTACAGAACAAGCAGGAGGATTCTGCGTTAGTGCCCTACAAGACAATAGCAGAAACAAAGAAGGGCAATAATGGCCACAAGTCGCAGCTGAGTGATAAGTCTTTAGAGACAGACATCCACTTCCAATTGAACTGATGTCCCTACCAGAAAAACCAACACTAAGATTCCTCCCAGCTGACAGCCACGGCAGTAGTTGAGGCAGAAAGGCCGAGGATGTAATAAACATTAACAAGGAGAGCACGAGAGGCTGTTCTTCCAGGATGGGCTATTGCACCACAGAGGAACCTTAGGGGAAGCTTGAATTGCTGTTGTCTGTTGTCTTTTTCTCTGTAAAAAGAGAAAACTGCCTTTTTAAGATATGAATAAGGATTTTAAATGGTATCATATTAAAAGCTCCAGGGACAGTAACTAAACAGCAAACATTTACCTCTAACTTATTCCTACAATGAAATAGCATGGTAACATGACATTACCGCTCCAAGGTAAATATTTACTTGTTAGTATTGGGCGCCGCATAAAAATATACCCACATTCCCCACCCAAGATGACCTGCATTTTCTATTACCGAGACCAAAACAACCACCCACCCCACAATTCCCAGTTTAGTACGCCGCATATACTTCTTGATCTATACTGAGATGCTTAAACACACAGAGTGATATTTGGGGCTCCAGATACACGGCTCTCAATTCACACGTCTTGGGTAATGAACTGAGAATGTATCACGCCAAAAGCAAAGGAGGAAGTTTCCGCTTTTTCCCTTTCAACCTCCATCTCCAGCCCAAAGGAGCACCATCCCTTAAGAAACCACAGACAAACCGGGGCCACATCTCTCCAGCACGCTACAGCACCCCAAAGAGGGCTACTGTCTTTTTCCCCATCAGCTTTTGTATTACATACTTGGCACCTGCCACTTCAGGAATTAACAATATGACGATTATCCAGACTAAAAGGAGATCAAGCGGTGTAAATAAATTTTGTATAATTTCTTGTATGTGTGGCAAGTTCCTTTGTACTATTTTTGGGAGGATTCAGAAAATTTGCAAAGCCAGGCAGAGTTATATTTGCTCTTTCTACCTATGAACATGAGAAATACTAGGTCTAATGACTTAAAAAATTCTATACATAAAATCTACATACACACACAAAGAAAGTAATGTATGAAAACTTTAGGAAAAATCTCTTTTAGCATTTAATTCATTACTAAACCCAGCTTTTGAAAGCAAATACCACGCACGTGGTCCTGACACCAGCTATCGACATTCTCAGTGCCTTTGTTTACTCATTTATAAAATGACTGTGCTGCTGCTCATTCTGCTGAAAGGAGCGTTGAGAGACCCACCTGCAGCCCCAGCCCGAGCCCATCGGCCTCTGCTCACACGCCCCACTCCGCACGGAGGGGAGCCTTTGCTTACAAAGTGTCATGGGATAATGGAAGGCATGCGGATTTTGAAGTTTGAAGATTTTTATTTTTATATTTTTATCCTATAAGTTACCAATACAAATTTAAATTGGACTCAAAATATTGTGAAGTTCTTCATGCTAAGCTGTGTAAACAGCCAGCTAAGAAATTTACTAAGAGTTTTGATTTTGCCTTAATTTCATTTTTGGCTGAAACAGACTAGACATTGAAGCAACCAAAAAGTTTCTTCTTCAAGGTATTTTAGCTTGAGCTACTGTGCTCTCATTTTCATATGCAAGGAGTAGCACAGAAAAGATTATTTCTATCCAACAGTATCTTGAGAATAGGTTTTCTTGGCAAATGACTGAAGTGATTTAAGATGCTTATCAGACTCCTGCCCTTCTTTCCCTGCTATGTATCTTGCTAAGGCTCCTGCTTTCCTGTCATAGGCACCATCAACATCATAGCAGAGCTGGCAAAGTACATGTGAGCATTCCTCACCTGTCAGGTAGGAATCAGGCAAACTGTCCAAAACTTGGCTCACTTGACATGGAGACATTTGGAGGCGCTCACAGTTTCTTTCCCATAGACTATACTCTTTGGGCATTAACTTCCAATTGGTGTACAGTGATATTTTCTCTGCCAGATCTAACTAAAATGGCTGAAACCAAGGTCTTACCTTAAACTGCAATCTAAACTGCAATCTGTCACAGGATCTAGCTGATGCAATGCATCACGGAGCTGCCAAACTCATCCAGTGTTCCAGCAGCAGGACTACCTGCTACCTGAGGTACAACTCCCATGGGGGTCTGTAGCCATTTAGGATAACAAAGGTTAAGGTCAAACCAGAATGAAATAGTTCAATATGGTTTGGGAACACTGAAAGACTTTATTTCAAGATTTCCAAACAAAACAAAATATTCCAGTGTTTCCAAGCCAAAACTCTGCAGAGTGTTCAGTGAGGATCCATTCTGACCTGAACTAAAAAGGCATGAAATGGTGGCACTTCCCAGGACAAAGCCCGGCTACCGACTAGCTTCAGGGGTCATACATTTAGAAGAAACTGGAAATTGAAGTGATTTGATTCTTGCTTTACGAATACACTTCCAAAGTTAATAATTCCCACAGCCAGCTCCACCAGACCATTAGTCCCATACTACTGTCCTAGAATTGCTTCCTTGCTCATGATAACCAAGTTACTGCTTCACCTCTTTTTAAGGTCCTTTGAGTGGTCAAAGTCTCAGAGTAACTACTAGAAATAAGCAAAAAGATATAAAAGCAACAATAGAATTACTAATCATCCATGTCAGACAAAATAGGAAAACCAGAAAGCAATTAACATTCAGTTAAATGAGAGTAATTTCTCCATTTTCGGTCACATTAAAAAAAAATAACATTAACAAAACCAAAAAAGAAATAAGAAAACACTTATTTACTTTGTTTCCTCAACATCCACCCAGTTTCACTGCCAGGGAGACTTCCAATGCAAACTTATTTTTCAGATATGACACTGAAAAACTAATTTCTTCCTATAATGCCAAAAAAATTTTTTTTGGTAGGAACATGGCTGTATCACAAATAAAAAAAAAATAGCCTTTGTATTTTTAAATATTTAATAAAAAAAGAAAATCAAAGCTGTCAGCTAAAATACTAAAATAATAAGCACTTTGAATGAATTAAAAGTCAAGTAATACCAAGAAAAATGGAGTGGAAAGACATTAATTTATAATGTCCTGTAACCAAGATTGTGAAGCTTGGTGCAACAGAAAGATCTCCCTGAATGAATTCATTGTATTTTTAAACAGAGAAATTTCAGAGAACACAGTAGTTAGTAAATATTTAAAACCTTTGTGGTAAAGGCTTAAACCTCAAAATAACAAGGAAATGACAGCTGTTTATTTTCTCCACATAAAACTGAAAGTTATTGTAAGGTCATTATAATGTAAGCCTGTTTTCTCTTTAAGAAGTAAATAATTACACCACTGATTTGAGTAGTCCTGCCAGTAAGTCTACATGTGGTTAAGTCAGATAGACCGATGCTCTAAAATTGGCAAGTAGCTCGCTCCCGCAAGCTATTAACCAACTCTGAGGTCTAGGTAGCTCACAGCCCTTTTATCGTATGCCTCTCAACAGGGGAAAAAAAAATAAAATGCATTTAGGCTACAGTTGTTGTGCAACCTTTGAACAAGGTTCTGCATCTTCCACGATAACAGAGAAGCAGGATTTGATGCAGCGTTCACTCTCTGCTGCAGTATTCAGCAACAACATCTAAGCTGTCTTCAGAAACATGTCTCTAACTCTCATGGTCACAAGGAAAATCTTCATAGACTTGAAATGAAAACAATTTGTAATGACGTGACTACGTTTTCGAGTTTGCAAACAGCCTGAAATAATGACTGTGATGTCACGGCAATGAAGATTGTGATAAATTAATGGCTTTAATCAAAACAATGGACTTTTGGTGGTTTAGCCATTGCTGCGGTGAAGATTTTAGGAGTACCATCAGTATGTGCTTAATCTTACCTCTTTAGGTACTGAAATCTCAGCTGATGGGAACTGTCAATACGTCAAGCTGTGTGGATGGAAGTTCTGGACAGTGAGTTACGCAGTAAACCCAGAGATGAAGTTGGGCAGCTGCAGTCACCTCTACATAAACAGCACAAAGCAGTAAATATCCTATACAAATAATACCTTCTGCTATATAATTGAGTGAAACCCTTCATTTATTGATTTGAATAAATCTGCTGCATCACAGTATCATAGGAGCTCAGGGGACACCAGCACAAATTCCAATCCAGCCCATTACAAAACAGAGGCCGCTCTGCCTGGGGCCAGTTCTCACCATCATTTCTACATCTGGGCTTCCAGTGAAGGCAAAGACAGCACTGTGGGGGGGACAGCAGCAGAATATAGGTCACATCACCATTTCTGGCACGAATGTCTACCCATTGTTTGTATAACAATCTACATTTTCTTCCCCAAAGATAAAAATCAATCCAAATATGAAGTTGCAATCCAGATTAAAAACAAAACAAAACTAGCTAAACCACTCACATCATGGGTCCTGCCTTGGAGCTGCGGGAGGGTTTAGATGCCTCAAAGCCCTTTCTCTAATTCTGCAAGCAAATGGAAACAAGAAACCTGTGTTCTGCTGGTGACAGGACTGAAGCTCCTTCTCTAAGGATTTCATGGAACAGCACAAACAGGAGGGAGCTAAGGAAATGGCCGACACAAAGAAATAAAGGGAGCAAGGAACACAGTGGATGAACGGACGTGGTAGCACCAAGAACAGACCTCCTTGGTTGAGTTTGCTGGCTGTAGAAGGTCAAGCAAGTACTAGGTGCTAAGCTGAGCTGCTTATGGACATCTCAGCACCCGGGCAGACAAAGCAGCTGGACATTTGTAGCCTCCCCTAAGAGAGCATTAAGCAGTTCCCCTCCCGACTGACCGATACCCTCCTCCTTCCATGTAACGGAAAACAAACAGACGAGCAAACAAGCACCCGAATACCGTCTGCTGCTCCCTGAGCTGGAGTCTAAAGGGAAATGTGACACATGGAGGGCTGGCAGTAAGGACTCAAATTCAAGCCTTGCTTGTTCATTACATCACAAAATATTACCTTCTGCCAGCTCTCCATTTTGTGGTGCCGTCTAATTTCTACTGGGGAAGTTGCCATTCTGCAATGACCACTGAGAGTTGCCTCTAGTCAGCAATCATAACGCCAAGGAACAGGGAAGCTGTAGGAACTGAACCACTTTTCCTTCCAGAGCACATTTTTCCAGGGCAGAATATGAAAAATGCACGATTGCTTCATGAATGCTGGTTACAAAGAATAAGGGTTTCGATCTTCCAATTAATCAAAAATATTTTTTTCAGCAATAAAAGTATTAAAAGAATAAAGGAGAGAAAGATGATCAAACAATTGGAGATGATATCAAGTCCATTTAAAGATCAGCACAGAGGAAGATGAGCCACGTTTTGGAAAAAGACTAAAATAAGCAGAAGACAAGTTGCAAGAATAAACAAACAAAACATTCCTTTGCCTTGAAGTCCAGTAGCAGTTTGATGCCGTTAATGGAAATACTCTTTATCTTCTCTACAGTCTTATTATAATTCTGCTAAATAGCAAAATTATAAATATGTTCTTTAAAATTTCAGCTTTCTAGCAATGTGATGACAAAGCATCTAAAAGGATCAACATATATGCTTTCTGAATAACCATATCAAACTTCTGGGGTTTTTCTTCCTTCTTTTTCATGTTGTAAATTTGCCGTGTAATGACAAATTTGGGCATAAATCCTACAAAAACTGATAAACAAAATCAGTAGAACTACTCACAGTAGTAAAGCTATGCAGATGTCTAAATATTTGCAGGTGTCTTAGATAATAAGCCTTCAGAGCAGCAACTACATATCTGTGATTAGTTCACCAGTACATTTAGGATGCTTGAAATATATGTAATAATAAGGTTAACTCTGTGGTGCGTTTTTGTCTGGCTCATCATAATTAAATGCAGCATATGCCTTCCATATTGTATTTTCTTTGTACATTTTCCATACACACACATATATACATACATAAAAATATTTATACATTATACGTAGACACAAACAAATATGTTCACACAGGTTACGTTCAACCAACAGTGTATACTGGTCAACAACAAGCTACCACTCTTATCCTAAAAAGTGTTTAGTTGCAAAAATGTTAATGAAATCCACAGAAACACTTAGGAACCAGTTTTTAAATCTCATTACCATATCAAGGAGCTCCCTGTTAATCACTGTCCAAATTCATTTGGATTTATTGTATCACAGTTATGCTTACAATTAAATGCCACAAGGTCCCAGTCAGATTAAACAAATGATTTTTCCTGTAGTCCTTACAGGACTAGTAGTGACAAATCACATGGAAGTAAAATATATCATAATTAATTAGCAGAGGCCCATAGATAACCTCTCCCACAAGTCTCCACGGGCAATTTTAATAGGTTTCAATATTTAAATATAAAACCCTATGAAATTGCTTAAAAATTCAAGGAATAGTTGCACTTGTTACAGGTAACGAATATGTCAGTCATGTAATTTTTTATTACATAATTATTTCTTTAGGGATGTTAGAAACAAGTAATTATTTTCTTAAAGATGAATTGGCAGCAACTATTTTAAGCATGCCATTGTGAATGAAATATTATCAAATAATTGTTGTATTGCTAACAACTGAAACTGAAAAGAAACATTTCCTTATCAAAGCACATAACATCTCACCATTGTAAAAAAAAATAAATTAATCTTCTTTACAGAAGCTTCAGTAAGCTGGTAGGAATTACAGGAAGATAACTGGTCTTAATATTAAACGTGAACGCCATGGTGAAGAAAAGGGTTCTGCTTCTTTAGCTTCCTTCCCAGTAGTACATGTTAGCTGTTCGTTCCTCTTATAGGTGTTAGGGAAAGTAACAGATGACAGTATTTCAGAGATGTGTCGGAAAAATCTTCCTTTACAGGAAGAAATATTTTGTCAAATACTATGAACTGTTCATGGTAATATCTCTGGTAAAGTCTACCTAAATCAATTCAAACCAATGTGTTCCCTGAATGGGCAGGCTAGAATATATAAAAATTGCCAAACAAAAAGCCGTTGTTTATTTGCAGAATTAAGCTTTCATCTCAATGATTTGGATTTGTTTATGAAGAAAAGACCCTGGTGCTCCTTCATAAAATCCTCAGTTTACTGTATTTTGTCTGCATTCAGTCTCTTCAAAACATCAAAATCTCTCATTTCTCATTCCTTCCCTGCTAATGTTCACTTTGGGGGATATTCAAAATTGTCTGTGCTAGTCCAGGAAGACTGGTCTCCTGACACCAGACAGGAAGGAACCTAACTTAAAATAAATGTTTAATGATGATATTATTGAACTGAATTTAGCATTGACATGTCTGTAATGTCAAAAGAAAGTCTTCAAGTGGAATAGGTAATTGTACAAAATACCCAAGTTTCAACTTGGTATAGTAAGAACTTCAGCCTATTATGGGAGAGTGATTTACCTTGAGCCACAAACTTGACCTGAAACTCAAGTTGTCTTGTCTTCAGTAATTTTAACTTGAGTTACTTAATTGTGGTAGTCAATCTCCAGCAATCAGACAATCTTCCTGAAAGAATCTCTCCTAAATTCTGTAATTTCTTTCATTTAGAAGCAACTCAATATTGACTCTTGTGTTGGGTACAAAAATAGGAAGCAGTGTTAGAAGAGAGGTGAGCAATTAAGGATAATCTTCTAATCTTATGAAAGTCATGGGGTAGCATCACAATTTCCTGACAGCAAACAGGCTGAGAACAGAGTACGCAAATGTTATCATGGTCTCCAAGTCAAAATGTCAGAAGAAAGAACAATGAAGAAAAATTAATTTGCTAAGTTGGCCTTTATAATAGGAATGAATAAATACACTGGAATTCGTAATACAGCTCTTCAAACTGCTAGTGAAGCGTGACACAAATAGATGTTTAATATATACAGTTATATTTTATGAACAGTGCTTAGTCTCGAGTCAATTAGCAACAACATAAGATTTTCCGAGGTCAAAAAGGGAACAAGCAATCACCTTGGAATGAACGACAACATAAACTTAAGAATAAAAATTTCATAAAGCACTTAAGGAAACTAGCATTTTCATCAACAAATAGCTTTGAAGGACTGCAAAATTCAGGTGGAAAATGTAACAAAAGTGCACACAAACAATAAAAAAAAAAATCTTGCAAAACTTTAAAGCACCTACTGAAATTCTGGTTAGAAAGAGCTTAATGCACAGATACAGATACCTTGTATCATGCTCCTGAGGCAAAATGGCCATAAATCCCCCAATGGGTTCCCAGACATGGGAAAATCATGTCTGGGTAGGTCTAATGCCTTGCAATAGTAGGGACAGAGCTGGGCACTCTTCCTTATAGACATTTCCAGGACATTTATTCTACTCTTGTTTGTCAGACTTTATCTAAACCGGCTGGGCCACACTGACTCATGTCACAGTTTGGATTAAGAACAGCTCAGGATGCAGAGGAGAGCACAGAAACAGGCATTACGCTGTCTTTATATTCTCCAGGTTCACCCATATCTCCCTGTATTCTCCACCATTGTATTTGATGACTAGCTATTTCAGAACAGAGGCTTTGACCATTGTGCCTCCTTCCATTTCTGCTGCAAGGTGAATTTTCAATTCAGCAAGTGTAAATACCTCAAAATCTAAAGTTAGAGGTACATCAAAAGGTCTCAGCAAATTACCCTCCCTGTATTAAGTAAATTACCTATTATTGTATAGATGAGGAGAATGTCTGTACCTGTGCCTTTTAGTGGTAGCTCACCATTAGATTAGTTTAGTTATAGCATGAAATCACACACACAATACATGAGCAGAGTTAATTTTTGTTGAGGTGCTACATGTGGAAGAATAGCCAAAACCACTCTGGGGGTGATGGGGGCAATCATCATTAGCTGACCAACTGTGCACTCAATCCTCTGATAAAGAACAGGGGACAAAAACTGAGTTGGGGATAGCTCAGAAAGTACTTTAAAGGTTGTTTCCAATCAGCTGGAAGATGGGAAGGTACTGGCATGACAAAACAAGGAGGCAACGTAAAGAGGCAACAGAATTGAAAAATATTTCAAGCAGCATTCAGAAAGGGAAAAACTGTGATGAAAAAAGTTTTTCTTAATAAGTGAAAAGATCTCGGGATGTGTGGATAGTTGGGGAACACCAGATCTTACAAGTGCCATATAAATCAAAATTGCAAGCTCGACATGTAAGCCAGATATTAGGACCAACACAGATTGGAACTTAAAATGGTATCTCTCACTGAAAGTCCCAAAGCAGAAACACTTGTGATGTGAACACAAATGATTCGAAAAGTTTTAAGTTTCAATACATAGGAAAATTCTGCAAAAACTCAATCATGTTTGTTAATCATAGATGTATGTTAACCAAACCTAAAATTTTACCATGGTAAAAGCAAGCCCATCAAAACAGTTCCCAATTACCACTATTAACCTTTACAGATTTTTTTTTTTTTTAAATTTCAGACTACAAGCTATGACATAGGGTTGTCTTTTTTATAGTTCATCATCCATTTTTTTTTGAGTTCCAATAGCTATCCTTTTATAGAAACCTGTAAGATTTCAAGATACACAATTTTGTTTATGAAAGTAAAAAATAATAATATACTTTTAAAATTACTTGAAACCTCATGAATAAATAAATGCATAATTGTTAAACAAAAGTAGCATCTAATCAGTTGCCTTTCACATCATAGCACTGACCCTAATCTCTGGGGCATAAACAAACATGCATACTTTGTGCAAACTTTAATCATAAAAAAGAATGAAATATATTCCTACATAAATATTTCAGCAAATAGCCATGTGAAGAGGCATGAATGTTTAATTTAGACATCACCTCTGTCACTATCTGTTAGACAGCATACCAGTGTTTCTCCTCTGGGAATTCCAAAATATAACCAAGTTTCCAGTGCCCAACTGAAAACAATATTTGTCCTTACCCACATAATACCCATCGACTTGTAGGAACATTTAATGTTTTAATATTTGGCAAAAATCTTTCTCCAAGGTCATCATGCCATATTTGGTCAATCCATGTCTTTACTAATGCTACTTACAAAGACTGAATAACCTTCTGTTGCCTCAGTTATGCTGGAAGGCAGGACCTAGCATAATGGCCAGATTTAAGCAGGTTGGCTTAAATACCATCTTCTTCCAAGTCATTGCTGACCGAGTTCCTCAACTGGAACATACCACTGTGATCAATTTAGGGATCTTCTGTTATATATATCCTTTCATCTGTTCAAGAGCTTAGCAATGGCATGTGAGATAGGAAGATAGGTGTTTTTAATATTGGCTTTCAAAGATGGGAGACATAGGTTTAAATGAAACAGACCAGGTGAAGAAAAATGTATGGTTTCCATATGCTTTGTCATTTGAGACAGTGATCCCCTCCCGTAATTGTATAAAAGTGCCTTTGATCTACACAACCATGTGATGATCCTTAATAGCACATGAACTAAGGTCTCCCGTTGGGGAATATACCATGAAGCAAGTTTCAGTCCAGTGCCTGAAGACTCATGGGTACACAATACATACAATAAGCGTGTCGAAGTGGAATGAAAAGTTATGTTCAGTAACTGAGTTATTTCTCTGTGTACAAAAGTACTGTTTCATGAACACTAGAAATCTGTACTTCAATAGAACCCTAACAGTAAGGTTTTTCTCCTCAATCCCTGTACACATTAAGTCTATAAAAAGGAATAAAAATATAAATCATCACCATTTTGAAAGCACATACTGCAGCATTTCCATGAAACCAGTAATCAAATGCTTCTAATGTGACCTATTATCTTTAAAAATGAGCTTAAAATGGCATGACTTAGAGAAGCAACAACAGCACATAGTCTTTTGCAGTTGGTTTGCAAGTGACCTCATATTTTCTTTCACTGGAGCTCAGTACAGAATTGGCACTTCTCAGGACATGCTGCCCAAGGCTGAATGGAGTAACAGAATGTGAAAGCAGCTCAAGAAAAACTGCAACTGTGGCATTTTACAGTGTCCTTGTTCTCCTCTTCTCTGCCTACCCACTTCTTCTGACGTGCGCTGATAAGATGGGATCTATGTCCATGGCCTTGTAATGTTTCATTGGCTAGGTTCTTAGGTTAAATTTTAGGTGTTTATGGAGTTCACCTCAGCTTTCTTGGTATCTCAGTATGGGAATGTTTTTAGAGGACGGAGGAATGTGTAATTGAAACATTGGTGGCATGTTTCTAATGAGAGAATTAATATATTACTACCTATGAAAAATGGGTATTAGAACAGAGCTCAAATGCAATCAAATCCATGTCTAGTTCAGCCACAGAACATCTATTCTATAAGCCAACATATACCGCAAACAGAAGTTCTTCCCAGCATCCTTTAAGAAACTTGAAAAACCCTTAAAGATTAAAAGCCACAATTACAGTGTCTGAGAGGAAAAGAACAAGGAAGATCAAGAACACTCTCGATGTTCTAAGACCTTGAAAACTTGGGTGACTTTTTCAATCAAAAGTCACAAGAGATCCCAGAAAGCAGACCATGTGCCATATTAGGAAGGAAAGCTAAAAAATCAAATATACTTCCTATAAATCTGGCCTGGGGAAAAAAATTCCCTCCTAACTAAGAATCTGGTAATTTGCTTAACACTGATGATGTGAGCAGGATGCACTGAGGATTTAATGGTAATAACAGCACCTGCTCTTCCCTTACGTTTAGCTATAACAACTTCAGAAGACAGTGAAAAATACTCCATGCTTTTGGGGTTTATAGAAAAGTCTCGTTATTTGCTCGCTCACATTTTGATGCTTTTGTGGTTTATGAGAAATGACATCAGTTTTTGAAGTGATCAAAATAAACTTAGAATTAGTCTAGAGGGGAAAAATGCTCAATGTCCATTACTTTTTTCAGTTATTGCATATTACAGTAACACTTGGACATCCAGGTGAGATCTACATCACTGCATGTTAAGAGCTGTTCTGCACTTTTCTTTGACAGTCTACTGCTGCAAGGAATTCACGGTATATTTACAGTACAGTTATATATACACCCTATATAGAGGTAAAGGATGAAGACAGGGATGTTTTAATCCACTTGTAGAATTAAGGAGATATGGAGCAGAGATTAAGGACAAGACTATTTGTGTAAAAAGGCTTAAACAACTGTGAAAGACCTAAGGAAGGTCAGATGGGAAGGCTGTAACAGAAAAAAGGAATAAACTGACCTTCTGTGACCTAGTCCAGTGTTTTAGCTGCATGATTTTTCCCTTGCTTTCCCTCTTCCTATTTTTTCTTTAATCTGAACACAACGCAAAGACAGGCTCATGTCCTTCTTTACCATTTAGGAATCTGTGACTGGAAACGCCTTATGCAAAGCATCCTCATCTTAATCCACTAACATCAGATATTTGAAAAACTCAACCCACTGGCTATCAGCAGCCAAACCAATGTTCTGTAAAGTAACAACATACAGGCTAAAGGAAAATAACTTTAACATAAAAATTAATATAGCCAGCTAAAACCTCAGGAAGCCAATGGCCTCACACTGCCAATTTCTGCCGTGTTCTTTACTTCACAGCATACTTTTGGAGCTGACTGTAGCAACAGGAAAATCACAGTCAGTCCTGGCTGAAACAGAAACAGCTCATTTTCATGGGAGAAAAGGTACAAGAGTAGTTCATATGCTCAATGCAGAACTGGAAATGCGTACATACCAAATAGTAATTCAAATCAATTATCTATTCGACACGGCATTAAATAACTTCCAAATAAGCGGAGAGCATCCTCAAAAAATCAGTCTAAAAGCAACAGTGATGGGTTTTGAAGTTCCCAGAGTGGGTACATCTCAGAAGAGATTTGTTTCTATATTACCTAATTTTGGGGAGTTATATTGAATCTGTCAGTGTATTTGAAAACATATCTTCTAAACCTTAATCATACAGGTGTTGCCTTCTGGTCTTACAGCTGTGCTACACAAGGGAATAATTTCCATACTTTGGAAGCTTGGAGAAGTGCAGAACATGTCTCTAACTTGGTGGGTGACTGCTTGCCAGCTCAGGATGGTGCCAGGCAGAACACAGTAACTTCACCTACGAAGCAGGTATGTTTCCAGCTGGTTTCTGAATGACTTGGTGCTGGTTTAAAATATTTGAGATGTTTCTGCATTTCTGGGCAGCATGAGACACCTGAAAAAGGAGCTTTCCACAGAAGGAAAAGCCGCCACAGCCCTTTGAGCAATGGACCATACCACAAAAATAACTCTCCAACTGGAACACTGGAGGCAGAAATTTTAGTCCACAAGGTTTTTGTGATTTCCAAGATCAGCACTAATGGAGTTAGCAGAAAAATAGAGTAGTCAGATAGGAACAGCATCCTGGGACATAGTACTGTATGTTGAAAATTTTGTCCTTTTGCACTTAACCTATAACATGTCTTTTTTTTTCCCACACTGCAGACACCTTGTCTTTAGAGGTTCAGTCCCAAGGCTCTGGCTATAGTTGATCAAATTGCTACAAGCCCAGGGCCACCCATGCATTGCATGAGCGGAGGTAATCAGCCCATTACATACTCCTAAACCACTGTAATTACAGAGAAAAGTACCTCAGTTTAAACCATCCTTGCAGGCCAGCACTGATTGCAACGAAGTAGTAATTAATACATAATCGGTTATCAGTACTCATCTGAGAAGCACATCATGAAGCTACCACAACTGAATTGATCACAATCATCCATTCACATCCTAAATCATACCATGTGTCTGTACGACATTCAAGACAACAGTCTGCATTATGGGTGCAGCCTTTAGGCACTGCACTAAGTGAATAATAAAATAATAATAATAATGAACAGAAGTTTTAAAAAAACATCAGCACATACATTTTGCACCCAACATCCTGCAATTATCCCATAGATAAATGCTATTGTAGCTATCAGAGATCTGTTTAATTAAATTTTCTCAGTCTTCTAGGATCAAACTTTTAATAATGTTTCCTTTGAACAGATATTTTAAAAAGGGCTAACCTGAACTTTGAAGAAAAAGTAGATAAAAGGGCAAGGAAAAAACATAATGGCCACACACTGACATAAATCCTTTAAGCATGTCCTATATTTCTGAGTGGATCAAATTCCTGACTTGTTGGGAGAAAGCATGTTTGGACATACTATGGAAAATAAAAGTAAATTTTTTAAAAAAAGAAAAATTCAAAGGAGAGGAGTAGTAAATGAAAAAGCTGTTTGAGAGAGGCTGCACGGTGCTGACATGCACAGAACTGAGGGTTGCTGCTACATGGAGGTGCTCAACATGTTCTAAAATATGCTTGAGTCCTACATAATGACAGCCAAAACCACAACACTCAATAAGACACCTTAATCTCATACTACCTGTTGCCTGCAATGCTGAGAAAAGACAGCAAAGGATTAAGAAACTCTTCACTTATTTATTTAGCTCCAAAAGAATTCCTCATCTTTAGGTTCTTCATCTTTTAGGATTAGCTCTTCATCTCTTTAAACACACATGCATGCACATATGTGAATTTCCAAGAAAAGAAAAGAGCAAACAGCACACCACTGATTATCAAGAAGCCTTCAGAACTTGGGAGCCCCATCGCCTACGGCTCAGAATAATGCCTGCGATATGCACTGCCCTCACACATTTTGGGGCCATGGGTGGCAGCTCACTTTCTGCGAGGTAGCAAGACCAGAACTATGCAATGTTTTTTTTTCCTGGGATATTGTTCTGCACTGACCACAAACTGAAGCACAAAATTTATGACGAACAACTTCAACAACTTTGGAAAATCCGCTGTTCCAGCAGGACACGCCCCGGAGTGCATTACAGCACTGCCTTGTAAAGTCTTTTATTAATTTCATAATAAATGCTTGGAAATCAGACTTTTTGCAGGTGATAATTAAATATAAAATCAAGGCAAAACAGATGCGTGATAAATTCTTGGCACCGCTCTTGTTTAACTGAGTTTTAGCGTCGATTTCCGGCAGCCCCAGCCCTGCTCCTGCTCCGGGTCCCCCTCCCGCGCTCATCGCCAGGGTCTGTCACTGACAACTTCTCCTCTCTCAACGCTGCCTTTAAAGTCTCGGTTACCATTACAACATCCAAATGTGGAAAGGTTTAACACCTGATTTGGTTTTGTTCAAGTTAAAATCCACTGCTGCAGTTCACGGTAAAACTTTTTTTTTTTAAAAGATCCATAAACTTTTAATGCACTTTTCAGCTCAATACCGGCTCATTTTTCTTTGATGACATCAGTGCAGCAGCAACTGTTGCGCTTCAAAAACTGAGAACTTTCAACTGTTCCATAAAATGAGGCTTATACCCCAAAAGGGGAAAGTAAGTAACATCTCAGCTCTCCTAATTTCTCACCATCTCTCCAGCTGTCAAAGGAAAATTACAAATGGCAAACCTTAAATGGTGGATTTGAAAAAATCACAGCAAACCTATAAAGTACTTGGAGCTACAACATGCATAAGGTCCCATTAACACATCTCTCACAAACTGGAGGGTGTACGGTCTGTTTGAAGAAAATAACACTGGACTTTGCCTCTATAAACCTGATTTAGCTTTGGAAATTCCCGGTCTGTTTGAAGAGATTGATATTGGACTTCACCCCTACAAACCTGAATTAACTCTGGAAATCCCCATTCCAGAACACAAAGGCTGAGGAGCCAACATTAACCGGGCTTGTTCTCCCCAGAAAAGGACTGGTTTTATTCACCCCACTCTGTGTTGGAGAAAAAGGGAAAAAAGTGAGCCAGGATGAATTGTTTGCATGGGGCTGAAACCTCCTCCATCCCCACCGCTGGGGCTACGGGTGCAGCTCCAACTTCCAGCCCCATTGGGACACATGAAGGTCCTCTGAGCACTGAGCACATGGTGGCTTCCCCTTTCTAATTCCTGCTCTGCAGCTGCATCCAGCAAAATTATAAGCCATGCCTGACATAGGTGGTTTCCCTTCCCTTCAGAGCGACCCTTACACCCCGTTGAACCGCCCGGCTCAAAACCACGTCGGCTTTGTTACCCGTGAGCCTGCCAAGGTCACAGAGAGATGGGATAAATCTGCCCAAGAATGGTATAAGCCACTTTTATTTGTCATATAAGGAAGTGTATGACTAGATGCCATGTCTCTACTAAGGCCTGTCTGGTTTGGCTCAGGAGCAGGACCACAGCCACTTACACAAACCACTAACCCCCTGACCTGGGTGAACCCATAGACAAGCGCGGCGATGTCAGGAGCTGGGCTGATTCCTTACCCTGCTGCTCTCTACTGTCCCAGACATGACACACATGATGGCGAGTAGGATATATTATCTAGCTTCGGCTACTATAGGTTGTGACAATTAAAACCATAAATAAAATTAACTTCAGCCCATACTCTGTGTTAGAAAGTTCATTTGCTATTAAATTCATAATGACCTGTACATAAGGCCACCCTGATTCCTCTGCTGGTCGTCTACTTGGGACTGACACTCAAATCCCATCGCACTGGAGAGCATATCACAGCCCAGGATGGGGACCCACAGGGTCCTCACCCCCAGTAGCCCATTTCTGACTGGGGAGGAAAGTCAGGGAGTTGGTGAGGTTGTGGGAACGTCTCCCACGTTAACCTCGCTCAGCCTGTACCAATGTCTGTGAATTACAGAACCTAAGGGAAAGAACAAAGAGAAACTGCATAAAACCTAGTTATTTTAACAATCTATTTTGCACAGTAATTAATCAGATCAGCCCTCTAAGGGGCTCCAAAGATCCTAAGGTAAACTTAATTCACTGTAATTGAATTAAACACTATTTAGCTAAAAGTTACAATGCCTAGCAAGAAGGATAAAAAATATCCCTATAAAACCTCCGGGCTTTTTAAAGGATGCAGTTATCCAGAAGCCAAGTAGCAGAACAAGACTTGCACTGCAGAAGTGACAAAAATCAGAAAACACCACAAAAAAAAATGTTTATTTTGATCCTTCAGTCTAGGTTTTAACATCTTAAAATGAACCACAGTATTATGTTCAAAGGTGAATGATGGAATATTTTTCAGGGGTATCCCATGCATCAGATAGAGCTGACTGTCAAGTTCCTTTCTTTAATGCAAAAGTCTGGAGTCAGTTCTAAGCTAATGATGGTACTTCCCACTCTGTACAGGCAGAACAGAAATGTTCTATTTTGAAAAAGGAACTATATGGCATTTCTAAAGTAAAAAATTTATGTAACTGTATTAGTATTTTTTCTATTAAATGAATGCATACAAAGATTTTCATGTATATACAAATGTCCTCACCTTGAAACAATTCAATAATTTGTTGATGTGAACATGTGTGGCCTGTGGATTGCCTGTGAACTATTTGTCCTAGATACTGTTTTGATTACTTGTAATTCGTATTTTTCTCTCTGCAACACTTGATTAATCACCTCCATCTCATGTTATTGTTCTTACTTGCTGACTGGATGAACCCCAAAGAACTTTCATATTCACATGCCTGGGACAAATATTCATAATTACACACCTTTGCATGATTATCTGTTACCATTTCTTTCCTCTGGAACATTCCCTCCATTTAACACTTACTATTAGAAACACTCAAGTGAATAAAAAGCACTGTGAAAAACGAAAAGGCATTCATAGTAATTTTCTAATGAATGCTCACAATCCTTTTTCTTTTTCAACTAACAGCGTCAGTCCAGAGAATAGGTAAACAAAGCAAAAAATAACTCTAGAACACTACCTAGAATGTAATTACATCAACAAAATGTCTACTATAATACTACATGTAAGAAAAAAAATTCCAAAACAAACAGGAAGTTTTACTGCCAAACTGGAAAACAATTTTCCTGGGGAGTTTTCCTTTTAAAAATAAAGCAAAAGCCAGAACTTTGCATACTCTCACCCCCCAAAAGAAGACGGTAGCTATTACTTTTACTAAAATTATTACTGAACTTCTGCCCAGAAATACGGGCTCAATGGCTACTTGATTTGTCAGAAGAATGAAAAAAGATAAACAACTCAAAGTGTTCTGAATAAATGGCAATTTACCAGAAATACAGTGTTTCCTTGAATGCTCTTTTGGCTATGAGCAATAATGCTGCCACAAAAATCTGGTTTGCATCATCTAAATGCTTGAAAAAAGAACACATAATTTAGGAAAAAAAACGATGGCTGCCACTTAGCCATAAAGAGCAGCACTAGTGTTAGAAATAGCTTTTCTATGATATTTTTGTTCATGTTCTGGGTTTTTTCAGTAGTAGAAGTAATTACGGTGGTTTGTGAAGGCAGTGTTTAGTGCTATTACCCTTTAAACACTGTAGACAAACACTGAGCCTGACTCCAGGAAGGTTGAATGTGGCCACAAGCAGGGCTGTAGCCACATCCTTGCCTCCAAGCCACCAAGGAGCCCCAGTGATTTCACAAGGAGCAAAGGCTGCACTTGAGAAAAGGTGCGTTGCCTTTGATCCAATTTCTTGTCTGTTTAGAAGAAACATTCTTTTACACCTTATATGATAATTTTATGCACAACACTTTAACCTGAAAGGCATGAGTGGAATGAACCACTTAAATTTCATAGAATGGATATTCCTTCCCTTTCTTTAAGAAATGGAGCCCAGTGCTAAATCTCTTCCTGTCTGTGCTCTGTGAACTTTGAATTTATATCTCCAGGAAGATCCTTTACAAAGCTGAGAAGCTTCTTCGAAGAAAGACATCCCTATAGGGTTAGAGATGAATTTCTGAAATGCTATCACAGGTAAAACAGGTACTGATGATGACAGAGATGGCACATAGGCAGATTTGAAGCTCACGATCCCTTAGGTGAGGCTTTTACCACCCGTATTTGAGCAATTAGCTTGTACCAGCCTAATCTATTGCAGTGACCCCTTACAATCTATGTTTGAAAGGGCTTGCAACAGCCAGCTGGGAGTTTTGCAGAAGCTCCAGACCCCACCATGATTGATTCCTCGAGCTTGCCCAGGCGCACATCCCATGCTGCCAGCCTTTCCTCCCGGGGCAGGCAGCGCTCAGCAGCTCAGCACTGCGACCAGCCTCCTCTCCTCTCCTCTCCCTCTCCTCTCCCTCTCCTCTCCAGCCAGCAGCAAGTGCAGGGAGATCACCCCTAACGCACGCTGCTTCAGCCCCTTTTCACTGGTGCAAAACTTGATTTCACTTTGGCACGTAATCTGCAATTAATTCAGATGCCTGTAGACAATACGTAAGTACTCGGCTGAATACCAGCTCATTCTTCTCCTCTTTTTACACAACCTTCTTTTGTAATAATTTTCTAGGAAGGTGCCTTTGGGACTGGTTCTTCAACTTCCTTCCGAGGCTCAGAGGGACTCTGCTGTATTGACCCTCCAACCAGCTGAAGGAGCCTGCAAATGGCCTTCACCACCTGAATGACAGGCAAGATGCAAGGAACGCAGGGGTTTCTGCTGCCCCAGCCTAACATGAATCACTTCCTTCAGAAATTAGTGATAATAGTATGTACAGCACATGAATGTGCTGTGTTTTTAACCCTTGCTGGGGAAAAAAAAAAAAGTTACTCGTAAGGGCAGTGCACTTTGAACATAAACAAGCATCACCCAGCGCGTCGCATTGGACCACAGGGGTGGCCCATTTATTAACACCTGGTTTTTGCTCCGATTACAAAGCTCCTTGGTATTGCCTTCCTCTTGCAGCATTCCGTCAGCTGACTGCGACAAAGTCAATACGCCGGTTTGCGCAGTGTATGGAAACCAAACACACTCTATCAACCCTCCGGCTGACGCGCGCTGCGTGGCCGCTCCAATGCTGAGGTGTGGAAGCAGCAAAGATGCAAATAACACCAGGGGACGGGGGGCCTAAATTCAAAGGAGAAATATTACCTTCCCAATCAATGGATTAAGTGCCCTGTAACTGGCTTTGCACAAAGGGCGTGCCTGCCTAATTGGGCTAATTGCAGAGGAGCATATTGAGCATCCCGCATTCCTCAGCGCAGACAATAGGTGAGTGGCACACCTAATCCCTTTAAATGGGATGCCTGGTGTTGCCAGCAAATCTGTTTATACTGTTTAGCAAACTCGAATTAGTATTTGCCAGCATAAATGCCCTGCTGTGCAGACCTTTGTTAACTTCAGGCTACTTCCTTTTTCTCTTAAAGCTGTTAAATGACTCAATCTGGCCTTAATATGTTTCAGTGCTGTGTCCACTACTTATTTTTCAAGACTATTGTTTTCTAATGCAACCTCATAAACGTCTAAGAGGTTCTTCATTGTGACAACAATTTGTTCAGTAATTACAGGTTCACATGAAGACAGACCAATATGCTCTGTGGAAAATCAAATATCCAGATGGGGAGTGGACGGAGGAGAGATAAAGATAATCTCCAAGTACTTTAAAAAAAACCCACAAAGATAGGTCTGTTATAAGAAGTCTACAAGCATTTTAGCATTCTCATAATTAAGGAAACAGAAAATTAATTAATAGCTATGCATTTTACATAGTCTATTGGGGTCTACAGAGATACTGCGTTAGGGAAAGATTAATTTGTGTAGTCTTTTGTGTTGTTCTTTGGCTCACAAAATGATCGAAAACAATGATATTTGGGATTAAGAAGTATTGAATATTCACTTCTCTGTGTCCAAGGCATGGAAGATGAGGTCTGTGCTCCAAAATCCTCATGTACTTACAAAGGAACTACTTAAAAATTATCATTGTATCCTTAGCTCCATTATCTCTACCATAAAAAACCTTCATGAACATTATGGTTTCTACATGGCAGGGAAGAAGCCACTGAAGACCTTAGTTAACTTTTCAGACCTTAGTTAACTCTTCAAGTATTAGCAGATGGCAGGCCTGCCATCCAAATGAACACCCATAGCATACATGCACGCACAGATTTCTCCAAAGCACAAGTTTATGACCTGCCAGCAGTGGCTTTCTGCAACCTCTCAAACTTACCTTCTGACCCTGTTACCCCTTTTGCCTTGACAGGAAAACAATTTTGCCAAACCCAGCTGCGATATTCAGCAAGACAGAGAAAAAGAGCCAGCCAGGAGCCTGGCCTTAGCTCAGTTCTGCAGCTGCAATAAATCAGCACCCTCCCAGTATTTCAAAAAGCTCCCCTCTCCCCTCTCTGCTCTCCTTTGGCCCGTGGAGCGAGCCATGGTCATCACCAGAAGTCCTCTACCACTTTAAGAACTGAAACGGGAAAACCTGTACCATTTTTATACTTTTGTTCATTCTTTTCAACCCCATTCTAACTCCTTCCCCCTGGGAGTTAGCCCTCCACCAAAAGTTTCTTTCAGTGGAGCACTAGCTCTCTCTATTAAGCTTCCCCACCCCTGCTTAGCCTTAACACTGGTTTCTTTGTACTTGCCTGGTGAACTGACCAGCCACACGGCACAATAGCTACAATTACTAAATTACACTGCCTGGCACTGCCTTTTGTGTCACACCTCTAACAGGTGTCATTACTATGATAGGCAAATTGTAATAATCCATTCACAGCCCCCGTGGCCTTAATAATGTAGGTTTTATTATTATTATTATTTTATTTTACATCATATATGTGTGAATACTGCACAGAGGGCTGAATGGCTGGTAAATGCACAGGACTGAAAGATTGAACTGCCTGGACCGCAGACACGAACAGCGGCATTTAGGACAACAAAACCAAACGCCACCACATCCCCGATACCATGAATACATACACAGATATGTTAAAATAGTGATACAAATAAATGCGGTTACGGGAAACATATTGGTTTGAAAAAAGATGCATAGGAGGCATTTCTCAGCTGTTTCTCACCGGTGCTGGACAGAAAGGATCTACCAGAACAAACTCTTCTGAGAACCCTTGTGAAACCCAAACGGGTGAGGAAAGCATAAATTCTATGAATGCAGCAGTTTAAAGCAGGTTTTGAGTAGAAATTTAATGTAGACACTTAATGAGATCCTGATTATATGATTCACACACAAAACAAAACGTTTAATCAAGGTTTAACTCAACCAATAAGAAACTTCTTTACACAGGCCAGCGGAAGCTGCCATAACCTCTTAAAAGTGATAAATACGCCGATATGTTGCTGTCTGCTGTTTTCTGGGGCCTCACTCATTACTGTGTTATTCCAGTTGTATACCAGCACAAATCCACAGACTTTATTGACTGGCATAAAAGGTCACGTAGTAGCAAAATGGGTTCCTGGAACCCAACCTGATAATGAAGGCATTGACAGCTCTATCAACAGTTTGGATTTCTTCAGTGCAATGCACAGTTAGAAATAAACCACACAAAACTTCACACACGGGCAATGTAATGCCTGGGGTGGAAAAATAAAGGAAACTGTGCCAGTCACCCTTAGTTGAGAATCTCCCCTCCTTAATTTACATGGCCAAGAAGCTCTGGATAATCAGAAAGGAATCGAAACAAGGAATCCTGATGGATAAAATGGTTTTCTTTTTGTTTCTTTTAAAAATTGAAATCCAAAGTTAAGCCCTTTTTACCTTTACAGGGTATTGCAACAACACCGAGGGTTGTTCTAGCTGAAAGAAACACGAGAGATGGCCTGAGAAATCTCATTATGATTCAGTGCTAGTTGAGATGTTAATAGAGATAAGAATGATGGTTCTTGTCTTTCTGAAACACCGTATTTCAGAGTGTAAGTAAATTCTGACCTACTAAAGACCTGGCATGTCATTTCTGCATGGGGCAGGTAGTGATAACCCAGCCAGAGCTTTTCGTACTTTCTCACCAGTCATGGGATGCACGTCTGAAGAAAACAAGCTGAAGAGACAGAAGCAGTCTGACCGAGGACAGACACCTCACATTTACACACCTATGAATGCAGAAGTAAAACTGCTTTGTCTTTTAGCTATCATGGATTAAAATCCATGAAAAACCATTAAGTTTTTATGTCTGGCAAACAGGCGATAATGCAATCATTTTGCTAGTTGCACTGTTTGCACACCAAGACAGTCTCAGAAATGGAGGCCGTGGAGCAACTGAAATACCAAGTTCCCCAAAAACACAGGCTGGTGAGACACAGCACTGGCTGAAATCAGCTGCCTCTTCTCAGTATGAGCTTTTGACTTTGTCAGCAGTGGAAGAGACAAAGAAAAAAAATAAATGAATAAAGAGAAAAAGAACTTGACTCTTCATGCACTTCAGTGGGAGGGCTAGAACAAATCTTCTCCAGCACTGTTTCCATTAACCTATTCTCTATGGTCAACTTCCCTATGGGAAATAACCTTTCTGATCAAGGCGATGTTACCTACCTGCCCATTTTTTGCCAACAATTAGACCATAATTTCTGGCTCTACAACACCCATTGGAATTGCTACAACTAAGCATAGGAATCCCAGCTGTGTTTCTGTTGCAAGTTTGGCATCTCCTTAGCTGTTTCTTAATGTGACAAGCTGCAGTTGAAAAGAGCTATGTTGTGCCCTACCCCATCACCCCGTTCCTCCACACAGCGCCTACTGAGCTTCCAAAGAGGACATGCTTGAGGTTGCTCCTGCTTTGGAAAACAACAAATCCCTGTAACTCACAGCATGCAGCACAGACGTCAATCTTTCAGACAGGTGAAAAAAAGATCTGGATTCCCACATTGCTTCTCCCAGAGGGACATACTGAGAAAGTGGGTGAGCTACTTTGAAGCACATGCCCTCTAGGCCATTTTAAAACTCCAACATCACCATCAAATCATAATACAAAAAGCTATTTATAGCCAGGCAGAAACCATCACCTCACCTGAAACACGGAGTTGCAGTCATTTGACAGACTCCATGATTACAGTATGGATTTGTGGCAGCAGAAAGCAGATGGAAAAGGCATTTCACTGAATTTCACTGAATTTCACTGAATTTTTGGAGTTGGAAGGGACCATAGAGATCATCTAGTCCAACT
>JAOTQQ010000002.1:28899087-28926486 GCA_026546715.1 Gallinago undulata | reverse complement strand
ACGGAGTTGCAGTCATTTGACAGACTCCATGATTACAGTATGGATTTGTGGCAGCAGAAAGCAGATGGAAAAGGCATGAAAAAGATGAGGGCTTTCCCCTCTCTAGTCTACATCAAGGGCTGCAACGAAGATGTCAATGTCACAAGAGATAAGTGGCAGACTGGGGCTGTCACTTGTGGTATCGACTTTTATAGTCCACAGAAGTTTTTATAATAACTTGCAAATATGGCTTAATCTTCTGTTGATCTCACCTGTGGGGATTATATATTTAGGAGTAGGAAAACATAAAACATGGGTGCTCAGGAGACCGTACTCTTGATTCTTTACCACATTTTCTACCATTAGACAAAGAAAGCAAACCAGAGTTGGTATGACACACTCTGGTAATTTGGCAGACATGAAACATCTAGGCAACACAGAAGGTACCTCATGATGTCTTGCATAATCTTTGTGAATCACCTGTGAATCATTCTCCCCTGAAATACAACACCAAACTGAATTGAAAGAATCTTTCTTCTCCTCTCCATATTTTTAAAAGGATGTTGAATAATTGAAGACTACAGAGACGGGCCAGAGAAAAGATTTACAAATTGGGGGCAAAGAACCCTACTTTAAAGGGAGGGGCTTAAGGAATTCAGTTATGGTCCTAAATTCAGTTTAGTTATGGTCCTAAATATTTTCATGCCAGAAGGTTCCACTTGCTAATGCAGCCTCCAGTCTGTCAGGAAAAGGAATATGAAGAATTTAGGATTGAACCTAAATTCCTACTCCTTTAAACGCAGACTGATTCACTATTGGAATGTTTACTAAGCAGGGAAGTGACTTCCTATCTCTTGATATCTCTTTCAAACTAATGGTGGATGTTCTTCTGGAGAAGATATTTTCATGCATTCAACTTACTGAGTTAAATGCTGAAATAATTAGGTGAGATTTGCTGTCTTTCATTTATACAGTAGGTGAGATGATGATTTAATAGTCCTCTGTCCTTACAATCTATGAATTCATGAACTGTGTAAACGTCTAATCATTTTCCTCCATCAGATATGAGAGCAGTTTCTCTCTCCACTTTAGAGATAAATTTAAATACAGACTTACCAAATTACTCTCCCTCTCTAGGGCACATGCAAGACAACAGCCAGGGAAAACTTTGAGTAGATAATGTTAAACCTGAATCTATAGAGTGAAAATCCAGCCTTTTCAATAAGGCCCTTAGGAATAGCACGTAAATGTGAAGAAATCTGGAACAAGAGATTAAGTAGGTACAGAGTGGTGCAAGTAAGCTTCTTCAGTCACAGGACATGAAATTAAATTCTTAAGAAAGAAATGAGACCACTTGCTACATAAATCTCTGTGCAGCATTTACTGCTCATTGCAGTAGTGAAGTATTAAAAAAAAAGCCTCAAACAACAAAAAAACACTTTAATAAATACTCTGTGAAAATCTTACTGGATGTTTTTCTTAATTTTACAGTCTAGCATAAGCCATCCCCATTGTGATCCTTGGGAAACACCAACTTCAGAATCATTGTATTCCATCTACCACACTAAAGCCACAACCGAACAGGTTACTGCCGTACTACCAAACTACCTCCCTCAAAATGAAAAGGTCTGCAGAGGAGCTAAAACTTTTCTCAGTTATAGTTTGAAATGACAGACATACGTTTGGGAAAAAAAAAGCCCTTTCTCAGGTCTGAAAAAGAGGGTGCCTCTTTTTACAAAGATTTCATTAGAATCAGTCATCCCTCTTTTTATATGCTCACAAATAAGCAGGGGTTCCTTTACTACTTCCCAAGCATTAATTAAGAATTATACATAGGTACATATTAACAGAGAGAAAAAAAAATAAGGAGAAAGAAATTGTATGCATCTAGGTGTATGTACAAAAGATACTCATAAAATCTCACAGTGCCTTATGAGGCCGTAGGAATTATTCCAAATGTTTTCCATGCAAGTAAATAGTTACATTTCTCTTGCATCTCTCAGTCCATCACTAGCATTGAACCAAACAATTGGTTTTAACACATTGTCATTGCTTCTACAAGCTCAACAACTAAGCCTTAGATGTACCACACTTTTAAATACTCAAGCACTGTGAAATTATTGAGAAAAGTTAAGTGTGTGCAGAATGTGCAGCCATTTGCCTAAATAAATTTTTCCAAAACCTGGAAAAATTTCCTTCCATGAGCTTCCAATGATCTGGAGAATAAACACAGAATTTTACTTTTACCTTTCCTGTCTACTTTATCTATCGTAACACACTACTTAGTTTACTGCATGAGACAGACAAAGGTTTTCACATTAAATCTGGGCTGACCAATTTTGCTTTAGCTTCCTGATTCATTGTCTTAAGTATTTATCTGACATCAGAAGAGTATCAATAGTGGAATCTAGTTTTAAAGAGAAAAGACATGACCTAGGAAGATTTGTCTCTTGTAGGAACACATCTGAATATATCCAGCCTTTGGTTCAAGCTCCACGCGAGTAGAACGGAGTTCTTCAACTTTCTTACATCCTCAACTCTCCCCGTTACCTCCTTTTCTCATGGCACTATTGCTGTTTCTGCATCATCTAAGCATAATCCGCAGGTTCTTTTTACCAGACTAGGCCTAAAATATTGTAGATTCTAAGTTACACTGAAATACATTCTTCCATCAACTGATGTGTAAATTTCCTGCCCAGGCTTTCATCAGCTTTTACATTGATTATTCAAATAATCTCTTTGCTGGCCTCGACAAAAAAAATTATCTTTTTCTAGCCAGTGATTTGGGCTACCTATCTCTCCCTCAAATTTCATTTGCTCATCTTCATTTTCAAGTCCGGGCCAATTGCATTTTATCAATCTTTATTCAGTATATCAGCCAACCTCTTGGCAAGTATGCATGACTGGCCAAAGAGACCAACTTTTCACCAGTGAAATCTGCAGCAAATACCCCTTCTCCCTCCCTCTCACTGCTAAGCAGCTTTGAGACAATTTTCAGACCTACCTATAATTACCTTTCTATTATATTTACAATTTCTATGACTTCCTATGAACTTTCTCAATCCCTCTGTTAAAACCCTATTGCTAAAATGTTTGTGAGAAAAGAAAAAAAAAACAAACCCAAACACAAAACTTATCATGTGCAGGCCACAGATGCATCAAGATGCCTGCCCAGGATGCTAATCACCACTGCTCCTCTTTTCCTTTTCAATCTCTTAAAACTCATCCACCTTTCCCACTTGATTGCTAGGGTTTTGGAAAAGGAAGTATTTTCCCCACATTTGCAGAGCAAATGATACAACAGCCTTCATCCCAGGCAAGGATCTTTAGTACTATGGTAATAGAAGTTGCAAAGCAATATATAGTAAGAATAATTACAGGGCCAGAGATCTGCTGGACTGCATTATACATACAAGCTGCAGATACTGCAGATTTCCCAACCACAGCTGCACTGGCAGAAAGGAAACCTTGCCCCACGCCACTGCACTGCACTTGTACAGCAACCCTTTAATACGCTAGAAAACAAGGGAGAGTTTCTGATTACTTTGTAATTATTTTATATATACAAGGTAGGTATACTTCAAACCTAATGACGCTGTCTGCTGCCCTTTATACTGTAATTTCTGCTATGCTTTTTTAGTGATCATAGACATACGTCTCCTAACCAAATTAAGTAGACACACATTTAAGTGACAGCACATTTTCAGAATGCATCATTATATGTTGGTAATGAAAAACTACGACATCACTCCATATAAACTTATACAAATGGCAGAATAATACACTGATAGAATGACATTAAAGTAAAATTACATTGCATTGTTACAACATTTGAAACTAATATTAAAGAGTTTTGAAAATGACCATTTATAAATGTATTTTGCTTTACAAGAAGTGACCTTATCAGGACCAAGCAGAATTTGTGTTTCAGGTAAGTTGGATCCTGAATCCGCAATTACAAGAAAGAAAAACGAGCACCAGTAATACAAAACTGGATTTTAAAGATGCAAATAATGATTTAGGATCTCATGTATTCCCCCACAAAACCTATTTTCTCCACAAAGATTCATAAACAGAACACACACAGAGACACACAGCCACATGCAAAACCAGTTATAATAACAACAGTCAGAAAAATAGAGACTATCTGCATAAACCAAGCTGCAACTTAAAAATAAAACACACATGTTTCTAAACAGAAGATTTTCTGAAACAGATACAGCATCTTTAACAGTATATCATAGATCTACAGAGTATGAAGTTTATCTCACTAATCAGTTATTAACTGAAGATTTAATAGTTCCATTAGATAAGGTAATTCCCTCTTTTTCTAATGCCTTCATATCATTAACTGACTGTTAATTTCCTATGAACGTGCTTACATTTTTCAGGTATTGTACCCTGATTCAAAAAGTAAAATACCGAATTATCTGACACCAAAAGACAACAAACCCCAGGAAACTAAAAATACTAAATGCACTGCTCAGAGATCCTACCCCCTTCTTCCCCCCATTAGATGAGGTTAGTGTTTATGCAAATATATTACTAATGTGTATTACAAATTAAGCAGAACAGAATAATCTTTTGCCTAGACTTACAGGACATTTTACATCTTCAATTAGATGAGCAGCAATAATATTCACTTTGAGTTCTAAAATCCCTTTCACAGATAGAGAGGTTAATTGGTTGATCTTACAGTATGGATAAAATTCAATAGCTGAATTAAAATCATGTGCATATGTTTGTGTGTGTGTATATATATATATACACAAATATATATATATTTTAAAATATATTTACACTTTTTGAAAAAGTTTCTTTAATCAGAGTAGCAGACATCTTTTTGAAATGAATTAATTTTTTTTCCTGTTCAGGAAAAACATCTTTTAATTACTTGTATATTATTAACACTGTGTTTTTAACTCTTACTCAAATACAGCCAGATGCTTTTTTGGTAAATTTATTATTAATATCCCTGGTATGTGGATAAATGTTTAATAGGAAATTGATATACATTTCAAAAGAACAAATAACTGTGTTATAAGCACTGTATTAAAAAGTAACTACAGCACATTTATAGATCCAAAAAAACTAATAGGGTCGAACTTATAAGACACTGACTAACGTTACAAGTAGGTACTTAGAAACATGCTGCATTTCCCCCAAATTCCATTATGGTAACAAACACAAAAAGATGCTGATATCCAGTTCTGTTAAGTACATCTTTAGTTCCACCCATTACACAATCTCAAGTAAGAAAACAGTTTTATGTGACCGGTGGCTCAATGGCGCAGCCTATGTGTGCAAAAGTATAACACAAGAAGTTTAGAGTTTTACAAATGAGTGCCAACCCTCTGGTTTTGTTGCATTTAGATAAGCAAACATACCTACAATTTACAAAACTGATGAGCTGCATAAATGAAAGACTATTTTAATACAATATGCATACTTATAGATCTAAATGAATGAAATTATTCACAACATAAAAAGATGAAACTCAAGTGACTCTGTGTAGCATTCATAAATAAGCATCAATTATTTTGACATTTTTCTGTAAAACCACATCTGAAACAATGACTTTCACTCATATCAAAAAGATACTACAGAACGTAAACATATATGTATAGAAAAATATGCTTTCACTTCATAACCTTTAGAGCACACATTTGGGTACATTAATATTGGTTGTTTTGTGTTCATCTTTTCAGAGACAAAATACCTACACAGATTTCAACTTCTGTTTTCAAAGCAGTATGTTCAGTGTAAAATATTTTACTGCTATAAGTAACAAGTAAATTCTTAGTTTATAGCCATAAGCTAAGAATATTAGCACAGCTGCATGCAAATATAAGCCCCAACAAAGACTCTCCTCCTGTACATATACATCTAACACGAACCAGCTCTCCCACTTCCCCACCCCAACCCGCACCCAGTTCAAAGCAACCAAATGGAGTAATTCCACTTAATTATGATCACAAACCAGTTACAGCACAGGATCTAAGCGTGGATTGGGAAAAATTGGGCAGTGTGGAGAGAGAGAAGGAGAGAAAGAGCCAGAGACTGACCAGCTCACGCCTCTTAAAAAAACTGGGTACTAATTTTCAGGCAGGTTATGATGCCAGTCAGTCCACTGGGAGAGGATGCCCTAAACTCAGCTCTGAGAAGTCATGACCTGCATCACTTGGTATAAGTGAGCTGAACAATCTTGGGGGGGTCTTAACTGGGGAAACCTGCAAGCACTACAGTTTTAGTTAAAGAAACACTCCCCCAGCTAATTTGCTAGATTTTAAACTAAAATAAAAAGCTTTTTTGTTTAAAAAAAAAAAAAAAGTCATTCTCTTCCCAACAGAATATAAGCAAATATCCATAGAAACGGAGGTGCAAAACTCTCAAGTAAAATCTTGCGAACAATTAGATGTTTGTATTTTGTTTTAGAGAACAGTCATAATGGTCTTTATAAAGCCAAGTATACTGACATAAAGAAGTCTTCTTTTTTTTTTTTTTGTCATGCAGAGTTCCCTGCTAATCCAGACATAGAAGAGAACAGTTTTATATTTGCACTCAATTCTTTTTTTGCTATTATTCTAATAAAATGACCCCACATGTTTACTGAATCTGTTTAAACAGGTAAGAAGCACAAAAACCATAGCTTGCATCATGTTACAAACCCAAGTCAGTAAGAAAATTGCAAACACAGAAATAGATACTAAATTCAGGAAAATCAGACCGTAAACTTGTGCCAGGGTATCATTTATGCCTAAATTAATCTGTAGAGTATAAACTCTTTTTTATATATTTAAGGAATTTGTTTTTTCATTGTTAGCATATCTTATTTTTTATAAACATGCAAGTAATCAAAAAACCCTGGATTTAACACAGGCTCACATAACGTCCCTTTGTTTTCCATCTAAAACAGTTTTGCAGGTTTGATTCCAAATAGGTCAAATGATCCTATTTCTTTCTATGCGAAAGGGATCCATATACTAATTTCACTTTATTTGCTAATGCTGTTCATCGTTGATTTTCTAATAGTTTCTTTGGCCATTTTTATGTTTATTTTTGAAGAGCTTTTAGAGCTTAGAATGCATGGAAATGATACGCTACATGCTTGGCACTAAATTGTCTAAGCCAAATATCAAATGTTGGGAACAGCAGAGTGATGATCTGCATCCGACACTAAACACATCTTGTTTTTCACAGTAATGACTTTACATACTTACTTAGCAGTGCTCTTTAGGGCTGTTTCAAACAGCCATTCCTGTTCGGCTATGGATGTGCTCACATCCTAAAAGGAGCTGTTTATTCAGTAAAAGTTAAATTCCTGTCCCAACTGTTTCTTTGGTTGCCTTCTGTTTGCTCATTCTAGAATTAAACTGCTCACACACATTTTTCACGTTTGATCCATTGAAATAAAAGTAGACAACTTTTATAGACACGGTTTTATTGAAATGGATGTTTATTAGTTAGATGGTACCGCTCTACAGAAAATAATTCTCCTGCTGCTTATAAACATTTTGATCAGCCACATTCAAGTGAAAGAACAAGTCTAAGGGGGAGGGGGGAAGGAAAAGAAAGAAAATGGGAGGAGTAGAGACGGATACCATGTACAATTCTCATGTGACCTGTGATACCACCTAATTAGAAAACTTAAACTTTCCATAAACCTTTCATTGGAAGCAGCAGCATTACGACTATCACATTACAGTTCGCGTTGGCTGATTTACCTACGTTTCCGAGAGCAGAGGAACAGCAAACGCAATGTATAGTTCTGAGGAAGAAATCTAATGGCACAATGTAAACAAGCCCCATCAGTTTAGAAACGGAATGCAAATACAGCAAAGGGATTTTTCCAACAGATCTTTCTTCATTATGGTACAGGACACATAAGAGAACACAACTGAATTGCAACCTCAATTAGAGTGGCCAACAAATTACCTTTAACCGTTAAATTAGAAAATGTTCTTCAGCAATATTCAGTTTAGCATTCTACCCTGTCTCCAGGCTGAAGGTGGTCTGCATGTTGAACTTAGGACTGTGTGGGTTATAGTCTTTGTTTGCCGTCTTAACTGGGGATTGCACCTTAGCTACCGTAGTTCAAGCGTAAAAATACTTTGTCTGTAACACTATATACTGTTGCCAGCGACCCTCTAAATCCTTGAACCAACTGTGTCCTCTGGTGTCACAGAAGATAATGCCAATTTATTGCAATGTGTGGCTTTTTTAACTGATTAAAATTAAGCCGTAAACACGTGACAATGGAATTAGCACATTTAGAGAGTCTGTTTTCCCACATCCCATTTTGCGCTAGTGCGGCTGATCCCTGCAACTCTACGCGGGTGCAATTTTAATGACTTCGCTAGGTTTTGATGTTCTTATGAAAAAGCAGTGCTTGGTGTTTGTGGAGAAGGTAGATATGGAAGCTGAGTAGCTGTGATTGGGGACACTGTGACATCGTCTCTGTTTTTCGATAGGATCGGTGTCATTTTCCTCCCCACGATAAGACACCTCACTGACAGAGCCCGATTAGGGAAAATTTTATTATAAAATTCACTTCTATCGAACAAGGATGGAGTGATAAACAGTTCAGCCTCAGGGAAGAAACAGGAAAAGATTTTTCCCCTCTCTCTCTCTCTCCCTTTTTTTTTTTTTTTTTTTTCCATTTAAGAAAAATCCTCCCTCCTCTTAGGACTTTTCCTGAAAGTGATTGTGTTTAAGCTAATAAGAATTCCCAAAATGTAGAGATCAAAGAGATCTGGATGTTGTTCTAAAAGCAGAAGAGTTGCATTAATTCACAATTCAAAAATATACTTTTAAAAAAATAAGGACTTTTTTTGAATTACGTTTTCTGTCAAATTTGTTAAAACTGAGACTCTTCTGAAAAGGAAGCTTAGGCAACTGCAATCATAACTTTACTTTCCAATATTCTTTTACATTTCCCCCTGGTTAGAAAACTGGCAAGTTGCAGGGTAAACAGGGAAAATGGATGCCTGTGGCCCTCTAATGCCTGAAGATGGACTAACCTCCAAGGAAGAACAGAAAACAAATATTAATTTTTTTTTTTTAAATACTAAAACATCTTTGCTTCTGTGTTTGATAGTTCACAGAGGATACCTTTATACTGGGCTCTAGTATCATATATGAAATATATACACTAATCAGCACATACATAGGAAGTAAATATTATCTCTAGAAGATGGCTTGGGGAACTTAATGAAGAGAGCACATAGAGTACGTGTACACAGAGTAATTAATTCCAGTTCCTGTTGTCTTACTTTACGTTACTGAAACACATTCATTTGGTGATTATGAAATAATCAGTGATAAAAAGTCTTCTTTCTAAAAAAAACAAACAAAAAAAAAAAAACCAAAAAATCCCAACACAAAAGAAGCAAACACAATGGAAAAAGAGTGTACTGATGAAGATATTTTCAAGCTTTCATGTCTGAACTGTAAGATTGCCATGAACCAAATGGGTGTCTTGGTTGTTTAACAATAAAACTTCCAAAGGAAAAAACCCAACAACCTAAGCACTGCCAGCTTCTTATTTATGTCCAAAAGTGAGTCCCTACATTGAAACCATTCCCTCAAGATGGCGGCCTCCAAGTCACAGACCCTCCTTAAATAACTTTTAAGAACTTTCAATAAGAACATTACAAATTTGCTGTCAAAGAGAGCCTTAACATACAAGTCCTTCCGGCAATGTTCTAGATTTGCTTTTATTAAATAACAATGGGAGGATGTTTACATGCATATATAATTTTCATTAGGCACATGCATCCTCAAGTACAGAACACATATGATGCAAACTTCAAATAACTTCAGTAACAGTTGTAGGCCTGAAGTAAAAACTTGCCAAAAAACCCTGTTTATTTCACTAACACATCTTTCTAGAAATTGTGTTTACTGTCATCTAAGCCTTGTATTAAGCTGAATTTAAGCATTAGCTGAAGGGCCCGCTGAAACAAACACAGAAATAAAACTACGTTAGAGCCAGCCATCAAGAAAGGAGCTCAGCTCCTCCACTTGCTACCTGACAACAAAAAGATAAAAATGTTATTTAAGACTTGCAGAATTGCCAAGCCAAAACATATGTTCCATCTATCTATAATACCAAGTTGAACACACCCTATTTTTAATAATCTACGAATTATTTCTGAAGTCATGAACATACTATCTAGTCTACCATGAAATACTGGATTACTGTGAAATATTACCGCTATGGGTTTTGTACTGTTGATTCAGTTCTGTGCTCTGCAATTCCATACAACCCATAAAACAATGGGTTTTCAAAGGCAACTGTATTAGAAACAAATATTGCTCCGAAAAAATATGACTAATGAAGGTAAGGCAGATCAATCAAAGGGCAAGCTGGAACTCCAATACATTTGGTCTTAGCCTTCAAAAAGTGATTTGAAACAATGAGTTAGTGATTTAGATATGGGATATAGCTGGAGGAAAAAGGTGCGTCATTTGGTTAGTGGTCTGCTGGATAGATTTCCTTCGATAACTTCTCAAAAAACATTTGCTTCCGATTGACTGTAACTGCAGCATAAGAGCTGTTAACAGTGTATTAAACAGGAAAAAAACCAATCCAGCTCAGCAACCCCATCTAACTACAGAGTAATCCTAATTAGCTACAATAAGGCACTAAGGCTATTCTCCCCTACAATTTCTTTCCATGTAAATGTCTTTAAACCTGCTTGGAATTCTTTTCTTTTTTTTTGGGGGGGGGGGGAGTGGCATAAGAAAACTCCTAGTTGAAGAATGCAGGCAGCTGACTGCTGTGATATCCATCCTCCTTGTGTTGCAGTTGGCTACTAACTTCCCCTCTACACACAGACTGAACAGGGAGCTGGCAAAAATGACTGGCAGGAAACAAAGGTGGGATTGGAAAAGAGCATCTTTCCATTCTATACAAACATGTTGTAATTCATAATGTAAAAAAAAGCTATACCTCAACTCCAGGACCCAAGTGAATAATTAAGATCTTCGCACAAATACTAGATTTTTTTTCCCCGGAATACCCCAAACAGCAGCATTAATTAGAGGGGACACCCTTGTCCTGGAAAGAGCAAGTAATTCCCGTTCTGTCCCCAAGACATGTAGCACATGAGTTGCCTGTGTGGATCAGTGTAGCTATAAATACATTTATCTAGAAGAAATTGTCAAACACTCTTTTCTAAGAGGAGTGTCTGATTGGTTAGTGGAAAATTGATACAGTGGAGTGAAGAATAACTGATAAAGAGATAATCCAGTGTGGCAATGTAGTTCTGCAGCACTGTAGCTCCAGCCTTCATTGGGTGGTGAGTGTAGGGTGATGGAAGAAAAGGACGGGCTTCTGTTGTTTGCATTTGAAGTATGAGGGAGGCATGGTGTGAGCAAACTTCAGATGTGAAGAACAAAAGCCCAGTTTTCCTCTATACCATCTTTAACTATATGATGAAGCCCAAAGCTGAAACACTGCACTATTAGATTTTTACAGCTGACGTTCTGTGTATCTGGTTTTTCCTCTACAAAGCAGAGATGCAAATACCTGCATGTATTTATTCAGGGCATGCATAGCTTCATTTTCAGAGAAAGGGTCACTGTATATGTTCTAATCTGACTTTAAATCATACTGTAATTTCCCAGACTGCTAGAATGTATCATGTTTGTTATTGGCATAACCAAACATTTCCCAAACAGGCTACATTTAAAAAAAAAATATTTAAAATTAATTCTGCAAGGATTAAACATCCACAAATCTTTCAATTTTATATAAATGAATAATTTGGAGAGAAGAATAGTACCTAAGCTGGTGGTGGATCAGAGTATGCCAGTTACAGGAGCAGTTAAGCGCCCATTGGCACAGCAAGACTCAAAGACCCGGTAGGTTTCAAAGAAACACTTTTTTTTTTTTTCTCTCTCTCCCTTCTAGAACTCTTTGCTTTCTAGTAAAGCTGCAACCACAATGTTCTCTCTCTTAATGCCACCATAAAAAATCAAAACACTTTAAAACAAATTGATGTCCTCTTTAATATAGTCATCACATCATCACAGTAGCCTTGCACCCCGCTTGGTGACAACCAGGGGGACGCATACCACACATCTCTCTCTTCCTTGTGCTCTCTCTCTTTTTTTTTTTTTTTTTTTCCCAAGGCATTGAAGCGGGCAACAAAGAAGGAGAGAAAGACTGGGAGAGACACTCAATTGAGATATTGGCACCTTTGATTGACAAGATCTAATCAGCTTATCTCCACACTAATAAAGTTGATGGCCTGTGGAGCTGGTGTATGTCCAGCTTCAAGTGAACTTTCAGTAGCCAAAGCCTCAAGGCCCAGGACTAAGACAGAGCTTATCTAAACTGATTTAAATCAATTCCTAATGGGCTATTTCAATTTGATCAATTTGAAAGGATGCAAACCTGTAACCACTTGACTCAATTGTGTTGATTCAAGCTGGCATCACCGGAGATTTGGTCAGTGCCACAAACCATTTATCCACAATGAAACAATGGAGCACAACTCACACTTCCGAAATTATTTGACCCTTCTTAAGGTACTGTTCAGTTTTTTCCAAATTGGGCATTTTACAGAGCTACTTCTCTTGTACATGCACACAATAAAACATTCTGAAGTATGCTATTCCAAAATAAGTAGTGAACGCTACATGCAAAATTCCATATGCCATAATCAGGGACTGAACTGCTTGGAAGCTCTTGAACAATTTAATTTGCTTTTCTAAATCAACAAAGTCCTTCATGTGATTTGAGGGGCTGCCTGTCCCACCAAAAGTGGGATGGCAGAATGGAACGCTGCGATAGGAATGATTTGAGCCTTCAGACAGATTTCCCTCATTATGAACAGAATTAAACAATTCCCTTCTGAAATTCCTGAAATTCATTTTGCAAAGCTCAATGCACTTTTAACTCCAGAATAACATGTGAAGGAAACATATGTGGCTGCATGTATTGCATAAACCAAGCTGTGACAAAGGATTGCCTATACTTTCAGGGTAAATAATGTTTTTTAATAATGCAAAGAATTTCACAGAATTGGAGCGCGCCTACATAAAATAATTCCTGAATTAAGAACACTGGTATTCATATAAACAAAGTAATATTTTCAGGAAAACATGGTAATATTATAAACAGAGAATCATCTTAAGAGGTGGAACTACACGCTTATATGTACTTTACAGATTTGCCAAAGCATGAGCAGCGAAACCAGGTATCAGTAAAGTATTTTTCAGTCAATAGCACATATGAACAGCTTAGGAATGCCTTGTGTTTAATAGAGGTAATTTAAGCACTTTCTAAAGGAAGAGTTTTTTGGTATTAATGCTAGATTACAAAAACCCTGAGCAATATTTTCATTCAGATTGCGGTTTTCAAGCTGTAATTGCTTTATACAAAATCCACTCTAGTGTTATCACTCAATATCATCTTCACTGCTGTACATCTGAAGATAATTTCGCAATAAAACTTAATTGATAGAGCTTATTTTTCACTAATCTCCTAATATAGAAAAATGAAAAAGTACTAACAGTATGTATTATAAGCTATGACCCTCACAGTGCAGCATATTTCTAGTTTATCAAACTAAAATAGATCATTTTATGGCATCAAATATTTTATATACTTTAATAACGTAGAGACTTTTTCCCAAAATAGGAAGTAAATGGAAAATTCCCTTAATAAAGCAAAATGGGGAGAGTAAAAGTAATTCACAAAGAGGTTAAGCAGAACATCTCATCTCATAACATTACCAGCCTGTGCCCCGCTGACCATTAGTGCAGAATCTCAAAACGTTTCAATTATGGAAATCAGTAACTCTGCTGCCAGTGACATCTATTGAGAAGTCAAATTCAGTGATTTTATATTTATAAACTAAACTCCTGACATACCACAAATGCTGGATTGTGAACAAGACTTTTACAAAATTATAACATTGTGGATTATACTATATTTCCTTCTCTTTTGGTTAAGTTAGACTTCGTAGCAGTCTTCAGAGCTTCTCATCAGCTAATTAAAAAGTTCTAGCGATTACAGAGAATATTAAAAGGGAAAACAAAGCATTAGATGTTCACAGCAAAGGACTGGAAGTTTGAATTCATAAGGCTTTCTCCTGAACTCAGGTACACCTTAAAGACAACGCTTCCAGAGCAGAGCATTCACCAGGTGCCACACAGCCATTAAGACACAATGAAAAGTGACGCCAGCAATATCTTCTGTAATCCTGAGATCGAGACACTGTAGCACAGTGTTCCTCAGCAGACAGGTAACATACATTGAAAAATAAGTGTTCTGCAGACTCAAGGAGCCATATTTGGCTCACACTTACTCAAGAGTTTGTCTGGTCACCCCAGCCTTTATACCCAGTTCTGCTACTAAAGTTCTGCCAGACCATGGGCAATTTGGCACTTTGAATATCTGGGTGTAACCTGTGGGCTGAAAAGAGGTAATTTTAAAATGTAAGACTGATATGATCTCTCTGCTCCTGTAGTGGGACTATGAACTTTCCACCATTACTCAGAAGTGGCTCAAATATCAAGCAAGAAAAGTGTTCCTACTACCCGGCATTTCTAGATAGACTAATAGATATAAGAACCACTCAGGACTTCTCTAAGACAGAAAAGACTGCATAACCACCATAAATATCTTTCCAGACCTTCACCAGCATCATTTGTCTGAACCGCAGAGAATAGCCTAGTTTGGTGCTGCCTTTTTTTAAATTCATTGCTTTTAAATTTAGCTTCATTATGCTCTGATCTGCCTATCTACAGAATGAGTATAATATCATGACACTGGCTCTGGAGAGGATAACATGGGTGCACAAAGTTCTGGGAAGGCAAAACCATCAAGCCAGCAAAAGAACCTGCAGCCACTTCAGCCATTGCAAAAATTAAACTATTGCCTTATTTTTCCACGTGAATACCTCTCACGCTGTCATTTAATGAGGGAAAAGTTCCTAAACGTAGCAATCAGTTTGCCAAGATCGCTGGAGATTTATCAGGCAGAATTAATGACTGTAAAAGGGCTGCCACACTTGTGCTTTGTCTTCTGTGAATGAAAACACAACTCTCCAGACCAGCTAAAATCAGCCTCTGCCTTTTTTGGCAGTCAGATCATAACAAGGCCAAAGTAATAATAAATCATTTATGAAGTTTTTAAGTTTAAATATCAAAGTGGTATATATGCAGAAGAACTGTTATGACATTTGAACTTCAGCAATAGGCATTTTTTAGGCATCTCAAACTATGTAAAACCTGACATTTCAGTGTTTATATACAAAACCTGCTATGATACAAAACAATACTTCTCCACCAATACTTTGTCATTTAATTTTTTTTTCTTTGTTATATAGTCACAGAGTTATATTTCAGCCTGCTGCGGAGCAGATTCTAGCCTAGAAAACTGTCATCTTCATGCACATAGGAAAAATCTATTGTATATTAATTATGATTTTTATAGTGATCACTTTCAGTCTCCTCATTTCCAGTAGTCAGTCTTTCATCCCCCTTATTATTCATGTAGAAATGTTCTTTTGGCTGCTAAAATACAGTACTTTCATGCCATGTTTTGATGAAGCGCACTGGAGAAAATCAAATGAAGTGAACTGGACTACCCAGAAAACAACACAGGTGATATACAAGTGTTCAGGGTATTATTTTCACGAGACATGGGAAATACCATGTACTTCTCATCAATTATTCCATAATGTATAATGCCTGTCTCCCCAACCTTCTAACAGCTGGGATTGAAATGTTTTGACATGATGATCTCTTGGTGGAAATACTGAAGGCGTTAAAATATAGATATAAATAGGTGATAATAAAGAACAAAATGTGTACCATTTTCTTGCAGTCATAGTTTGCAAATTAACAAGCTGCTATTGATTTTTCTTTGAGGTCAATAACAGCATTTATTGATCTGAGAAGTTAATACTCACTGAGGTCAATATTATATCTCAGGGGTCAACAAATCTGGATACTGACTTCTATTTCCTGTCCATATATAAATATTACATAGGCAAAATGGGCAAATTTAATCTTTAGAGACAAGAAAGCACTGTACTTGACACGATACAAAAACCCCAAAACATTACAAGTTAAGAACACAGTCTACTTGAGTCATTTTCAAACAGTTTTCAAATACTCAAAACCTTACATTAATCTAGAAGTACTGCCGTCATGAACAATATCTTCAGTTCTGAACTTAATGGCTCCCAAGTACAGAATGGTCATTCATAGTATTATTTCCCAACACAAAAAATGAATCCACTTTAGAGGATACACAAAATCAAGTGTACGTTAGCATATTTTACCAAATTACATTAAAGCTCATAAGAAAAGAAGGGGCCAAAGAAAAGTTGTGGACTTCTTGATTTTTCTTATACCTCATTCTTTCCAACACGATCCCCAACAAAATCAAGAGAAACTTTCCTGCTGCCTTCAATGAATCAAAGGAATAGGCCCTTGTAAAATCACACTAAGTTTTCTTCTGATTTATAGTTTGTTACTCAAGCAATCACACATCCAAAGAAAAATCAGAAGTGAGCAATTAGTGTCCTGATAATTTACACAGGCAAACATCAATGAAGCTCTAGAGTGCTCCTGGAAAATGACTGGGAAGGAAATAAATTTCAGGAAATACCGAGCCCATACAGGTATTTTTGCAGCCAGATACTCCATTATAACGAATGGTCAATAAAGTCACATCTGAAAATATAGTAGTTACACATTAGATTTCTAAAGAATTATATTTGCGTGAAAAGACACTATTAAATGTACAGCACAAACAAGGCACAATGTCTGCACTATTGGCAAGCATTTGAGATGGCAAACAAGGATGATACGAAACTTTAATAATACTCTGCACAGTTGCAGAACTTTACAGTTCAAGATCTTTTCATCATTACGCAAAGCAGAAAACGTTACTGTATACATCAAGAAGCTGTAACAGAAAGACCAACAGTCCACAAATTGTACCAAACTGTTAAATACTCAGACTCCAGATCTGTACTGCAAATAGGAGTGAAAATTCGGCTCATCTGGTTTTGGCCTTTCTTCAAGTATTTGAGCAAGCAAAGACTCAGCACAACAGGAGACAATATAAACCTATTTCCAGTGTTAATTCAATATTTTACCTGACCGTATTAAAATTTTGCTTCAAATTTCATAAAATTACAAGGCAAATATTCAAACATTCATTTGTTCCCAAAACATAGCAGTTCCCAGACAAAATGTACATATAATGGTACAAGTGTGTTATGCAGAACACTTAAGATGAATAAAAGGTCATGTTTGTTACGAATGGTCTAAGTTTTTAAAATGTTTTAAGAAATCCGATTATGCAAATAACTCTGTATCTAAGAAAAAATTGAAGAAAATAGCAAGCATTGCTCTTTGCAAACATACTGAAATACACATTTGATTTAATTTAGAACTAAAAGCCTGCAATTACTAACTGCAGTCAATCTTATTTTTAACTACCAGTTTAAATTATTTTCTTAATGAAACACTCACTTTGTTTGCATAGCCATTAGAACATGGCAATTTCCACCAAAGGAAAACATTTCAAACTCAATTTTGTCCTTTCTGGGTCGTCATGAGGATACTCCATACCCCCATATGTTTTTTTCAAGGCTGCGTAGCTTACAGTATATTCTTCTTGTTTATTATGTGTTTTATTTTTTAAAAACTTTTCATTTCGAAGCAACTTTCTTGGAAGAAGGAGGTGGAAAACATTATTTTGTCATTTAGTAGCTGAATAAAACAACTAAAAAAAAATAATCTCATCAACATGGAGAAAACAGTACATTTTACTCAAGCATATTTTACATTTACAAATGACAAATTTATTCCACAAATTTAGTGTCATTTCTATTTATGTGGCCCAGAATTTTAGAAGTGTTTTCTCCAAAGACAGTAAAGTGCCTACAATTACTTCAGAAAATGATAAAGCAGATCTATAATCAAGGACCTCCTTATTCCATCTGATACTGGTTCCTTAGCTGCTTAATTCACAAAAAGACAATAAAACCTAACTGCAGCTCCATAACTTATTATATTTGATCCTGTATCCTGAACATTCTTTCACTGAATTAAGTTTCATCTTGGCCAATTTTTATATGAACTTCAAACAGCAGAGCGGAGTTGCTCACTTACTTAACTCACTATGAACCAGTCCAAGAAAGTAATATATTTTTTTCTGCATCCGGTGAGTTATTTGAAATCTAATATAATTGAGACAATAACTTTTCAGCACACTAAACTGGAATGACAGAAATTAGGGGCAGTGTTAAAATTAATATTTAGTCTATTATAAATACTTATGGTAAATACTTAACCTAGAACATCGCATTTATAAAGCTTATGCTGACGCTTGAATTTTTGTTGTGCAATAAAAACCCCTCCACTTGACTCACTAACATTTGAGCAATTTCACCATTTTAAACTCATTTAAGAAAATATCATAGTTTCTATACTGGAAGTAAAATACATCCTCAGCATAAAATTGAAAGCAGTCAAACTTGAAAAATTAAAATAATGAAAAAATAAGTTAATGTGGTATCTACATTTCTTTCTTAACATTCCTCTACTTGATATTTCATGACTGAAAAATACAGCACTGAAATGGCAAAAGCACTTACATACAGAGTAAAGCAAATATAATCAGTCATTTTTATAAAACTTCTCAAGATGACGTTACAGCCAATTATTGTAGCAGTCAAGTGCCAAGGCATTCAACACATGGAAATCTTACAATGTTCAATTATAAAAATCAGATTAATACTTTCAAGACACATGTAATAAAAACATAGAATTATTGCATCTAGGTGAAAAAGTGAAAAAAACAAGGACTGAACATTCTTCTTTAACTGTTTGGCATGTTGTCTGTCTAGATTCTACAAGACCTAAACAGGAACCAAATCCCCAAATACATGAACACTCTCCAAAATCTTCATATTTAGAGAATCACAGAGACCATAAAATCTGGAAAAGTTCATCCTAGTAGAGACCAGCCAAGCAGATGTAAGAGATTACCTTTGCATCAATGTTGATCTTTGCAAGATACGTAATGTAAATTGCATGATTTATTTCACAAAAATGCAAACCACAACAATTAGCTACTCATGATACCTAGCTTGAGGCATCATTACACTGAGCTCTTGGAAACAAGTTCTTACCTTGCAAACAACTTCTCTTCCCCAGAATGCACGTGAACGCACACACAACTGTAATTCAACGTGTAAATATTTACGCTCTGCCAATAACTGGGCATGTTTACAACCAAGGGTATTTATTACAATTGTGATGATTAGACCAAGAGTATAAAATTTCATGCAAAATTTTACACTTACATTTTTGGAGCTAGTGAAGTAATACGAGGTAAATATTAACAAAGGGCAGAAAAACAACCACAAAGTGATACACAGCTGGTGCTGGAAATTAGTAGTGAGGGAAGAGTTGGCAAAATATGGAACACAATCACAGAATCTGTAGAAGGATCCTCCATTGAACTAGATACATTACTACATGGAAAACAAGAAGGTACTCTTGAGCCAAGAAGAGATGTAGAAAAACAGGAACGGACAGATGTGTGTAAGTGGCCTATGATAGACTGATATAAATTTGTGGTTTAAAAAGCCACGAACAATAATTTTGTGGGTCTACAGTTCCTTACAACAGCTGGTAGCAAATAACTAGCAGTAGTTTCTCAAAACAAGGCTGTAACAATGCAAAGAAAATTCTCGTGCTAGTTCAGACAGAAGACTGGTACCGCAGACCAGCAGCTGAACTCGGGCTGACATGAAACCAAGCTCAACAGCAAAGAGCTTCCTACATTTGACTCCTGACTATTTCTGTAAGAATGGCATTCATTTCAATTTTATGGTGTACACATCTACTCAGTAATCAAGCAAAATTCATACTGTGGGCTGTTAGGCCAAGACAAGCCTCATTGTTCAAGAGCGAGACAAATTACAACTGAAAAACAACAAAGTTTTGATTTAAAAATAGAGGCTTGGATGGCCAGTATCACTTGCACAAATCAGAGGTTACACATGACACAACTGCACATTTCAACTGAAACTGAACTAAGTTTCTATGAAGTTCAGTGCTCACCAAAGTTGCACATTTGGACTATAAATACCAGAAATTACAGTAAAAAATAAATTTTAGAAGCAGGGTAGTGAAATCACTAGCATAAAATATTATGATATGACTTAAACTAGATGAAGAAATCTAGTTTAATTAATCTAATCTGAATTAGATCTTGATAAGCTCCTCTTTAACCAGTCCATACCAGGGAGAGAATGTTTTCCAATCACCTGCTTCTGTATCTCACTTCAGGACAGAAGTTTGAGCTTTTCTGCCCCTGTATTTCTACCAGAAAAATAAAAGGTATTTGTGTAACTATAACTCTTCAGTCCTAAGTTGTAAAAGGGCAAAGTACTGCACTTGAAAGATGATCTACCATGAAAACCCTTTTGATATTGACTTTACCTAGAAAAGTATGTTCAATACAAATAAATTTTTTAATGTTAAACTTTGTTTTGTAGCACAATTGGAGGAAAACACTGTTAGTCTGATAGGAAGTAGAGGTAGAAGGCTTCAAACAAAAAATATAAAAAAACTTAGGGTGTATTTTATTTTGTCACGTCTAAGCTCATCAACTTTTCTCCTTGATGTAAGTTGTATACAAAGAGTCTTTGCCCAACAAGACCTCATGCTGTGCAAATTCAGCCGTGCCCATGTAGTGAAAAAATCTGTTAAAAACTACTGAAAATCATATTGTTACTTAGGCACCCAAAGTAATAACTCAAAGTCTGATTTTTTATGCATTATACAACTTACGTTCTGCAGACAATGAATTCAACCAAATGAAGACATTAAATTAGCAGGCCATTAATGTATTTAAAGGTCAAAAGGTGGACTTGTAATTCTGTTCAGTGGTGTTCTTTTAAAGGTTGTAACAGACTGTGATTGCCAAGCCAGCATCACTTGGAATCAATTCATTTCACTTGGTGAAAGTTCAAAAGAAGTGGTTGTGGTATAAAACAGGAGGAAGATAAGAAATAATGGGCAAAAAGGAAGAGTGTCTAGGGACAATATATCAGGATTTGAATTCTACCCACTAAAGACTAACCAGCAGTTTCCAATTACCTGAAACTTTTTGGACAAGTTCTCTACAACTTATTTTTCTCATGGAGAATATGAAACCCGATTGAGAGAGTTTCTCTGGTCAACACAAGCTGAACATCTCCTTGCTAAAGGTATGACTTCGCATTCTTTGTCCACCTATTGCAATGGGTTGTCTGGACTTAAAAAGACAACCAGAGTATGTTAGACACAATTCTGACATCTCCCAGTGACACCTATGCATGGTGGCTGAGAGTGTCATGCAAATGAGGAAAGAGGATACATAAATATATATATATGGAGAAAACAGAAATGGATGTTTTTTTCCATTATCCCTTTGCCAAACCAAGGTAGCTAGAGTATACTGCGAACGCTAGAAACAAAAACTACTTTTTATTTTTATCTTTCTTCCCTTTATTTGCCTTACCTGCTCAGAGCTGGACAACAAACTTCAAAATGTTATTACAGGTGAGAAAGTTCCCTGAGGCTAAAAAAATTACAAAATTGAAGGAAGCAGGTAGTGTAACTTGAGACCAAAAAATATAACCACATAGCTCGACTTGAAATCTTCACATTTTCATTAGGACAAGTCTTCAAAAGCCTTGCTACAGACTTAGGAATAAGCTACAATGACTACATTCATCAATAAACATCATCTTATACTAGTAAATACTAAAGAAGGAGAGTCAGCACCAATGAATATTATGCTGAAATGCTATTTTCAGTGATTCAGTAAGAGGTTATTTCCTGTAGAACAGTCTACACAGTAGAGGTGGTCCAAAACAGTGCTTGTAGAATAATATTTTTAAAGTTATCTTCCAAGCTCAGTTTATAATTCATATATTATTATTATTCACAGGTATTCTACGACAAGGCATTTGTTAAAATAAATACAGATTTCAGCCTATATGATTATTTGTCTGGAATGCATATGGGAAGAACTCAGGGATAAATTTTCTGGTATCTGAAACAAAATATTTCCATAATTCTAGCATGAAATAAAAATCCACAATCTGAAAACTGTTTTTATTACATATAATAAAGCATCTTTAAGAAGCTATTACAATGTTTTGCTCATCCAAAAATCAGTCTTAAACAAACTTACTTCAACCGGATGCCAGTTGCTAACATGACTGAATTTGAGATGTCCCATTAGATGTGGCACAACAATGAATTCCTGCACATTAGTGAATGTTAAAACAACCTGGGACTGCTTCCAGAATAGGGGACAAAATCGCCAAATTTGGATCACTATTTTTCCTACCATACCTTAGCAAATCTGTATTCCTGAACAGATTGGACATTCCTTATTTGCTGCATTAATGGTATAATCCCAAACCTCCTGAGGTGAAAGATAAGCATTCATTTTATTGGAATTCCCATTGAAAGGTGCTGAGTGCCCAAAAGATAAGCCTTTAACAGAAAAGCTCTTAAAATACTGCACACACTGTAAAAAACTCTACAAAATAAGTTTTTCTTGTCTCTTCAAAAAAAAGTAGTTGGAAAAGTTTTTAATTTTGGTACTCTGAAGCAACTAGAGGACAGTACTTAAATAATGAAATTTCGGTATTTTCTTACTTTATGGTAAGCACTTTTTGTATTTGCAATTATATGAATATACTCAAAAAAATCTATATCCTGCATTTGAGACAACACACATAAAGGCAGAGGGCCAGAGAGCCGAGGGAAGAGATGTTGAACACTGCTTGATAAGGTTGGGCGGGCTGCTGGGCAAGCGTTTCATGACCACAAACAAACAAGGCTCTTTCTACCATTGAAACAAATCTTTAAGAGGAAACACAGAGCTAAGGAAAATGGGGACGTTGTGATACATGCAGGACTATCTGGATGGAGACAAAGAACTAAAGAGAAATCTGGAGCGAGAACTAGGAAGGTCAGGGCTGGGAAGGCTGGAGAGAAGGAGAATGAGGGGGCCAGGAGAGAGGAGATATGAAGCCGGAGGGAGCAGCTCGGTGACTGGATGAGCAACAAACCAGTGAGCAATATTCAAACTGAAGGCGTAAAAAGCACTTTGCTGGTATCAGCAACTGCACTGTAAAAGACCCAGGAATGGAAACCGAGTAGTTTGGTCGCTCCATACCCTCTTGGTGCTGCTTCTGACTGGTTGTTACACGGCAGCAGCAGTACCCAAACGTGTTTCCCCCCCCACCCATGACCATGCAGCTAGGGTATTCCTGAGGCTTGACACCCTCAGAAAGAAAAAAATCTCCCTATTTCTTCCTCCTCCCCACTTTAAAGCCCAGACTAAGAAGAAGGGCAGAGGGCTTAGAGATGCAGCAATGCAATATGCCACTTCAAAATGAATTTCTGAAACAATAAACAGATTTTAATAGAAATCAGCCAGCAAAGAAAAAAAATTATATATGAAACTTGAAATACCGTTGGTAGCAGAAGAAACAGGGATCATGAAAAAGCTCTCTCTGATGGTGATTGGAAACTGCATAAAAACTCATTTCACTGTAGAAACTTTGGATTAAGATTTCAGTAGAAAGATGTTCTGGCATATCAAAGAAACACCTGAGGAGGAGATATTGGTATATGCTCCAGAACTCAGAAGCTCTCTTTCTCTAATGAAATGGCTTATATACAGTATTCACATATACATGCATGAATAATTCATTAGAGATGAAATAGGTGGATATTAAGTGTAAATATCTGGGTCAGGAATAGACTTTTTTTTTTTATTTAAAGCAAGGGGTACTAGAAGCAAGATCCTGATTTTCAAAATATGGTTTCCCTTTCCATACTCTTAGTTATTTGGGGCTCAAATGTAATTGGAATATGCATGCACCTGAAGATGGAACAGGGGTGTGACGGTCCAAGTGATATTAATTAATGCAAGTGAATTACTAAGTATACAAAATTACCATACAAAAGAATCAACACTATTTCCACCAGTCTAATGTAGCCCTACATGTATAAACATTAGTTTGTTATTTTGTTAAATTAACATTGGATATTAGAGCCATTTAATTTTTTTCTAAGCTGAGCATATACTTCTTAGTTTGATCCTAGCACCAGTTACTATACTGTCTACCTGAAAAGCCAACCTCCAGCTCTTGCAACTCTAATGGAAAGGAATCAGTTTAGCGGATACATGTATTTTAACTTTTTGGAATTCACATGTTTTATATCAGCTCTGATGTCCATCTCATTTATGACACTTGAAGAGTACAACAACCCCATGAAATATGGAGGGAGAAGGTCCTTCAGAACAGGTGCTTGAGGTTCAGGTTGTTCCATTAAGGAGGAGTCGGGAACCCAAATCTGTGGCATGCTGCTGTGGACAATGTGCTAGTGCCTCAAATTCCATTACTCACATCTGGCAAGACACCTACTGGAGTTTTTCAAAATAGGTCCTTATTCAAACTACAGGCACTGAACCTGAAGGCTCCTGCTTTCAGGAGCCCCCTATAAACATTTTTTAACATGCTTTTACTGATCCTTTCACTTCACTTTCACTCAATTCTGTATCCAGATAAGACGGTAACTACTATTATTTCATAAAGAAGTAAACACACCTCTTTGTCTAATGAGATTGTCATTTGTTTTCCACCTAGAAGGCTGCCAATACTTTGGGGTGGGTCTGACCACCTGCCTGTCAGCGAGGCTACCACGGCCCAACATTAGAGATCTATGGCTCAGTCCAGAAAGGGAGGTTTGACCGTAGTTCCTTACAACAGGTGGATGCCACTGAAACGTGCTTGGATCCTGTTGTACACGGACCATGTCACACAAGGATGGGAAATAAGTTATTGTGTCTCTTGCTCAGAGATATTTCTCTTTTGTTTCACGATTACATATCCTGGGATTCCCAAAGACTAAAAGGACTGGAAAAAAAATTTAAGCAACCCAAAGTTGAGATTCAGAAGGATTTTCTGTAAATGGAACAAGAGAGGTTTTATTCCTTTGATTTCTTTTCTTTAAAACACCATGTTTACGTATACAAAAGGAATTTAAAAACAGAAGCCAAGACAAAATTTTAAGACTCAGTGCAAAGAAAAGATCTATTACCCACAAATCACAAACTCTTCTAGTAGCACAGATCTTTCAGAGAGTCAGAGCCACAGCATGATATCTAATAATCATCACCCACAGAGGTGAGTTTAACACTTGTTCTCAAACTACATGTACTGAAGGCTATAAAAATATCTAAGGTTCATGAGGGAAAAACCCCCAAACCAACCCAAAACCCCAAACATCTGCAATGCAGTTTTGCCATGAAAGCCTGGACAATATTCAGTAGTTGGATCTCTCTTACATTGTCATGAAACAAGGTGAAGTCTATATTATATAAACACCAGGATTTTTTTTCCCTAGAAAGTATCTGGCAGTTGAGAAGAACTTAACAAAAGAAATTCAACCGCAGATTACAATGGTCCCCTACAACAAGGTTTGCTCTTCTTCTCCTTGACAGCATTTTACATTTGCATGCCAATTTTATCTCTGAAGATGAATGAAGTATTTTGAACTATTCCTCATTCAAAATATTCCTGTCTGAGCAAACATATCTAAGACTCGACAAAGAAGGGATACCTTACTACGCTACACTCTGCAGGCAAAATAAGGAAGTTCTAGAATTCAAATTGACGCTGTGGAAATCCCAGCATGGGGAATGGAACTAAGAAATCTCCCCCTTGAAAACAGGAAGAATTTTGTGATTAATCAGGATTAATTCAACAGATGCTCCTTTCGACTGGAACAAGCAATTTTCATGCATTTTTAATATCTTTCTCATATTCTGAGGCTATATGGTCAGACTAAATGATCTGAAATTAAGAATACTGAACTCTAGTGTCATAAGTAATGAGCGGTGTTGGAAATGCCTACTAACCAGGCTGTAAACTTGCCTGTCTGTTCATTACCAGCAAAGCAGATGATAACATAAACCAGAAAAATAACAAGAAATAATTTTCAAAACAGTATTTTGATTTCAAAAATAGCATACGAGTGCACTTTGCAGTTATCAGCTGTTATTAAAACTTCCTCTACCTGATACAAACATTGGAGACCTTCAAGATTCAAACAGCCCATGGTTTCCCTGTATGGCCCTCATGTGCGTTTGTGCCATACAACTCTATCAATTAAAACTTGGATACTCTGATGAACTTACTGGTCTACCAAATCAGCCTGTTAAATTTGCAACACCCACCAATGAATATTTAGAATAACATTCTTCTTTTTAGGCCTTGAGTACTATGGAATGGGTTACCAGATATGAAACTCTTTGCTTAGTCCTTCAGGAGGTTTCTGCATAGCTTTAAGCATCCTCACTATCAACAACTGATATCAAACAACTGATAGCACCAAACTATGAACGCCTGACGGTGTTGGACTGTGTGTCTTAGAGACGGTGACATAAGTGGCATCCTGTTCAGACACCAGCAAAGCCCACGAATCAACGGCACTGCTCAAAGAAGGAAGTCAGACCTTCCAACAGATCTCAGTTTGTACGAACAACTGTACGTAAGATGAAAGGGCTTATCAATTTAGAGATGCAAACAGGAAAAAAAGCTTCCAATTTATCATGGTAAGTTTCAGGAATGTTAATGCAAAATTGCATTAAATTAGTTATGTGATGTCAGATTAATCCTCAGATGATCACAGGGGCAGGTTAAAATAGTATATGTATTTTTTGCTGATTAAGGTAATAAGAAAGAACCAATTGTGACTTATTCCAGAGGTGAAAATCGTCCAGCTTCATTACAATAAGCTACATACAGATCCATAATTGTGAAAAGACACCATATAAATAAATTAGAACAGATGCTTAAGGGATGTCACCTCCAACTCCTCCTTCTCACAGAATCACAGAATGGCTGAGGTGGGAAGGGACCTCCTGAGACCATCTAGTCCAACACCCTGCTCAAGGTGACCACCTAGATTTTGAATATCTTCACAGACAGAAGCTCTACAATCACTTTGGTCTCCCTATTTCAGTGTTTGATCCTTCCCGCAGTAAAAAAAAAATAAAATCTTTTTTTTGTGTTCTGATGGAATTTCACAGGTTTTAATTTGTACCCATTGCCTCTTGTCCTGCCATTGGCCATTACTGAGAAGAGTTTGCATCCCTCTCCTTCATTCCGTCCCATCAGCTATTTAAAGACATTGATAAACTCCCTCTGAGCCGTTTTTCCTCCAGATTGAACAGTGTCAGCTTTCTCAGCCTCTCCTCCCATGAAAGATGCTCCTGTCCCTTAATTCTCTTCATGACTTTTTGCTGGACTCACTCCAGTAAGTCAATGTCTTGTCCTGGGGAGCCCAGACCTGGAAACA
>JAOTQQ010000002.1:28859087-28894087 GCA_026546715.1 Gallinago undulata | reverse complement strand
AGAACAGAATGCTAACAATTGTTTTTTAAATTATTTCTCTCTCAATCTGCACAATTTTGATCTAGACAAAATAACAAATCCCTTTATTTAGTTCCATTTGCTGCTGCTCTTGCAATAAGCAGAGAGAGGAAAAAGCAACTTATGAGGCCAGCAAGGAAAAGCAAAAAAGAAAATTACTAAAAGCAATGTCAAAATTTTGAGGTGGCTAACATAAGCTCCAAAAGGTATGACAGCTCCCAAGTTGTAGCCCTTTGCAATAACATCCTAAATTTTTCTTATTTGCCTTCATAGTCATTTCAAATAGAACAGTAGTTAAGTAGCAGCTTTGTTCTTTATATCTGATTAAATTTGCAGAGTAAATTTACAAATTAAAAACCTTTATGTTTATAAAACCATAATCTATGTTTGCAAGCAAAAAAGATCCTACTACATTCTTTCACAAAAGCACAGGAGCAGACGTGCAGGTATTGTTAAAGGGATGAGCAAATGAACCTTGTTCTTCTGAACAATCTCAGAAATCAGGCTACACAAACCCACGCAACAATATTGTCATCTCTTTAAATCCTGGGACTATTGGGGAGGGGAGCTCAGCAGTGGTGGGAGGGCTTTCATGGGGTTACATATTTATTTTGTTTAATTTTTTTTTTGTTAACTGTAGCTTTAACATATTAATATCAGCTCCACAAGAAGAGGAAAAAATAAAACATTCAGGGAACTAGTGAAAGAATCTTTATATCACATATATCTTACTGTTTTTAAGAATTCTCTGTAATTGTCCTTAATCTGGTTACTTTACAATTCTTTGTCATCACCATTTCTAAAACGTACAAATCCTTTCCTGCAGAGCTCAGTATTCATTACTGATATGTCTGGGCACATGTTTCAAAAAGAAGATACCAGACAAATATGTGACGTTAAAATACTCATGCTTCTAAATATATTTATACAAATACTTCACTGGTTCAAACTCTCCATACGAAACCCTTCAGAAATGTGACCTATAAGCAATCTTGACTTTACTGAGACCTTCTTTTTGGCGGCTACTGGGAAATAATAAAAAAAAAAAAGCAGTTCAGATACCTGCTTTGCTACAGCAGTAAGTAACAGAGGAGATTAATTTCAGAAAATGTACTGAAACATTTGAGGAACTGGCCATTAAAACAGGCTTCTCTCTCTAAATATTTATGAGTCATTTTACAACTGGAAGAAAGGTGTTCTGGAATACTGATCTCTAGTGTTACACCTACAGATCTACAGCACTCACAAATAAATAATAAATATTGATATGCGTGCGTAGGTCTACCTGTACTGTATTTTCAGTGGGTATACAATATCCAATATAATACATAAGCTACATGAATACCTCACAGCAAACTCAAAACCTTGTGATATAGTGTGTGATTTTTACAGTGTTTCAGCACAGGTTTTTACCAAAGCAATGCTTTCACTTTCGATACTAGTGTATAAATGTATTTACCCTATCAAAGATTTTGTGATGCAAACACTGTTATTACTGTACCTGATTTGATCATGGTATTCTAGCAGAGATCAAATAATCAGGGTTTTTTTTCCCCCTTCTTTTTCTAGTGTCTTTAAAAAAAATTTCCACTATCAAAGAATGTTAATTTCTACGGTTTGATCTAGAGATTCCTATGTAAGTATACAATTATTAGGGAAAAAGAGGCACAACAGTGAATATTTTAAAGCAATGTAATCAATATTTTTGCTTTGTGTAGATTTCCCTGCAACAATGAACAAAAAGATCTACTTCAGATTTAGAAACTCAGCTTTAAAGGGAAAGCTAGACAACAAAAAGCAAGAAAGTACTCACCTCTTCACGTAATTTTATCAACTGCAACATGAACGCACAAAAAAGATAAAAAGGAAAGAAATGGCAGGAAAGAAAGATCAGTTGTGTGACAGGATACAGAATTAACATTGACAATTTATCTGTTTACATGTTTAGCATTTAAAAATCACAGACAAACACATTAAAAGAACCTAAACATAGACTACATGCAGAGTTTTTTGAACGAATAAAGATCACTTTCTCACACTGTCACATTAAACAAAGAGAATAGTGTGAAATTCTCTTTTAAACCACATCTAAGACACCATCATGAAATAAAGGGGAATGACTTCATAGAAGTCTATATTATAAAGAAAAAAACAAGTTTACTATTCCTCTCTTCGAAGATTGTACAGCTGAAGTGGTTTTGTATATACAAGTTTTCAGAATGTTCTCTGTATATTTTAGTTGTGACAACTGATTTCTTATTTTACTAGCAGATCTAACTTATTAATAGATGACTGCATCTTTATAGCATGTAACCGGTATTTCAATTTTTATACACCCGAGTTCTAATGTGACTATATTATCTAATTTTATTATTGAGCCTCATATGTTTTTTTTTTCCAGTTAAAAAAAAAAAGAAGCAGCTTATTTAAATGGTTCAGAATTATTATTTATTGCATAGCATATTTAAAAATAGACAAAGGAATAGGGAACAGCCTGAAACACATTTCCCCCAGAAAAGACCCATTCCGGGTTCTTAATCCTAGACCACTACACAGTGTATGTATATATACACACAAAGTGTGTGTGTGTACTTACAGAGTACATACATTTATATTTATCAATTTATGCTTGTAAATCCACACAATCTAACGCTATTCATAATATTTCTCTGGCAGGCTTACTATAAAACTAAATAAAACCCCAGTCTGATTATCAAGCTATGTTGTAATAAGCTCTCCCCTTAGAGAGATAGATAAATTATTTGTACTGGAACAAAACGTATAATTACTCACAACAAATGTCTGTATAAGGGTAGCTCTTTATGAAAAAATTACAGTTCTCTCACCGATTCCAGTTGAATTCGAAATTACAACAGCTACATCATTATCTCAGTTTATGCTGATACTTCACCTACAGTTTCATAACACTAATTTTCAACACGTGTGTAAGCTGAGAATGTTTACTACTAATAAAGTCTCGCCAGCATGAAGGAAACAAAAGAACCTCCATTATTCTCTATTGTTTCACATGGCTCGTCTAAAACGGAACGTATGCCTCACCCCGTTCCCAAAACGGACAACAAGACTCTAATGAGATGTAATTAGGAGGGCTACTACTACACCGACTTAAACCGAAACGGCTCTTCAGTACATAGCTAAAAGAACTTTGCTAGAATTTGCTATAAAGAAAACTGCATTGTCTGCCAAACCGGCGCTTAAATTCAAGTGCTTGGCCTATCATAAATTGGGCTCTTTCTCCAGACCTTCCCCCTCTTTTTTCCCCAAAAAGGCAAACATTAAGGCTCTTTAGAAAGAGACGATCTGGGAGTTGATCACATAGCTATCTTTTCTTTCTGAGGCCACCATTCTTCAGTTGACTATGATACTTAAAGGGCCAAAGTTTAAAACTACTCTCCCGCAATAGAGCCCGTTTGGCCATGCCACCCTGCTATAATCAATGAGAGATTTCAAATGCTGCACATTTGTTTTTTCAATAGGTCCCAAACAAAAATGTTCTATCTGGTTTGTGCTGCATGGCTGAATTTAAGCTCTGCATGGGATTTGCTGCTAAGCCAAGTAATGGGAGAGGGTTTGGTTTGTGTTTTTTTTTTTAACATTGGCTGAAAGATATTCATTCAAATTAACAAAAGATGTATTTTTCCCCCATTTAACAATGCTCTTGATGAAAATGCATTACCTTTACTTTTCTGGTTTGAAACATTATTTTTATTATGCTCACCGCTCAACTGTAAACAGCACTAAGCCGTCTGCAGCCACCATTTTACATTATGGTAATCAGCATATTTTTGAAACAAAGATTTTTATTTTTTGGCAATACAGAATTCGATACAAGAGGTAATCTGTTCCTTTGTAGGCTAAAAAAAAAAAAAAAATCTGGTTTACGCTGGTTTGAACCAGTGGAATCTCTTGTGGCTAAGCCTTCTGCTGTGACTAAAATCAAAACTGCGCCGCAGAGAGCGAGATGGGGTGTGCGTGTGTGTGTGTATGTGTGTGTATGTGTGTCTGAGGCACGTCACGTGACGGAGAAAACTACCGAATTTTTTTTAAAAAGCTGATAACGCTACCGCCGTCTCTGTCCGCATATAGATAACGAATAAATGCTGAACTCTATTAAACGCCCTTTACACATTATCGTGGGTCGAACACACAATTTTCTGAACTTATGATGACAGTCTATTTATTTTGCTATAAACCCTCGGCATGTAACGAACAGATTTGTGTCTGGTAATGATCTGCTCTGCCAGGGCTATATGAAATGATACCGACCTTCTTTAGATCTTGGGGAATTAAATTGACCAACTTCACCCCCTGGTCTGTAGCTGAAGTTTGACACACTTTATGCACAGCAAGCCCAAAACTAATATTATCGGAACTTTGTAGTCAGAAATTAAGTAGCCACAAAATATTTGTTCACCACAAATCACATATGCAGTGTATGTGTATATGGACACGCAGTTTAACCTAATGCAAATTCATTCAAACTTATTAATGAACATAGCTGTGAGAGAGAAGGGAATACTGTTATATGTCAAGAAAGTTGGCAATACTGTACCTGGCACTGTTATGATCAAGTAGCATTTCAGATTTAACCCAACATATACTTTCTAAAAAACGTAAGAATTGCCACATGAAACATGAAAGTGAAACCACAACTTCAAGTAGTATATCATTGCACTGAAAAACTCAAAACTTTCAAGGGATTTGATAAATGGTGGTGGCCAGAATAACAAATAAGACTTGAAAGCAACAGAGCCCGTTTAAGACCACTCCTGGAAAATAAATAACAACCCAATGCACACAGTAGGGTTTTGGGGTTGGGGTTGTGAGGTGGGTTTTTTTAAATGTGAGAAGGGAAATCTCTTGATTCTCAGCCCTGATGTGCCTCATCTGACCACATTGACCCGATTCAAATTAAGAAGAAATTATAGTATACTAAGAATTTATTTTAATAAACCATTCTAACTGCATTAAGAGCACTATATCATGATCTATCTCATTACACAAAGATGCATTTATTTCAAATGAAACTTTGAATAGCAGAATTGTATAAATCCTACAGCTTCTTACAAGAAGTTTCTATATTCAATATCTGCTAAAATTAGTTCAATCTTGGTATGATCATTATAAGACCACTGTATCCTAAATTGTCATCTACACATGATGACTGCTACTTATGGGAGGCATTTTGGAAAAACAAAGAAGGTGAGATAAATCATTGTTTGCTAATTCTTCAATCTGTTCTTTGCACTTCAGTCTTTCTTCTTGGGAGAACAAACTGGAAATTCATAGCTATGACCCTATTCATTACGGCTTATAACTTAGCTGTGGTTTGCTGTAATTGTACCTTTGAAACTCAACTGAAAAACCCGAAGTTGAATAAAGAAAAGCTCCAAATTGTTTATTTTTCTAATAGTGCCCCATTTATTTCTAGATATTTAATATGGTCATACTAGTGAGTATATATTAACTTCCTTTTGTCTTCTCACTCCACCAGAAACGTTATGCAAATGTTTATCATGATGACAAAGACCATACCTAAAACATGCAGCTGATACCCTTATTTCCCTTAGGTAACATCCCAGTCCAACCAGACATTCAGCATTTCTACTGGCCTATTTTACCAATATTTGTCCAGGAGCAATTCTGAGCTGGCAACTTTTTTCAACAACTCCTCTGTCAGCAGAGGTACCTCTCCTCTGCCCTCGAACAGTTTGGTAACTGAACTGGGGAAAACAAACCCACTGTTTTTCGGTTTAACTAATTTAATCTAATCCAAGCTGATTAAAAAGTAAAAGTAAAAATGGTGAGGGTAAGTCCATCTACCTATATTTATTTTCATCAGACATAATGAAAGCACGAATTTGAAACATCTTCAAATATTTTATATGGCTGTAATTATGCCTGAGCATACTTTCATCATCTAGTCCATGTTTTCTACTGATATAATAATGTATAGGAGTGAAAGTGCACTAGACCTGGGGTTACTAAGTTAAATGCCATATAGTGAACGTGCTATATCGATGTAAGTACCTAAACCTTACACCTGATTTGGATAACTGTACATTCTTATAAGCTCAACATCTGGCAGAAGTTTTTGCCCTAACTGCTTATACCCGTAACTACATGCATAAAAGTACAAGTATAAATAATGGTATTTCATACAAATAAGAGATTGCAAGATTGATTATCGGAACAACAAAATAAATAACATTTTTTAAAAATATTGGCAATCACATATTTAAAAGAAATTAGGGGACTCCTTTATGGTGATCTTTCATAACATTTTTCAAGGAAGAAAAGAAGGAAATTCAGAACTTTCAAAGGTATAGGGGTAAGAATTTCAAGTTGGGTTACAGAAAACTCTTTTACCAGCCAAAATTTTCTTCCACCTAAGAAGCGGTCACTTGGAAGAAAAAAATCATGTTGACAAAAGGTTGAAGGTATCATTTGGTTCCTTGAGATGAGACCATGTTTCTTCCATCACGTTTAGAAAAAAGATCATAACTCACAGAAAGTGCACATGTGAACCAGTTATTTAACCATTCCTTAAAAAGTGAAAATAAAATATTTTATCTCATCCCCACACATAAGATATTCTGTTATAAGTAAAGCTTCTTATCACAATTGCCCTTTTATGTCTGAATTCACACATTTTTTTCTTGAAATGTAAAAATAGCAGCACCTTAAAAGAAATAAAATGAGAATCTTAACACTTTCACAGGACTGAGTTTACAATCATGACAGGCAAACTGTGAAACTCTTTTCCCTAAAATCTTCCTTTCCATAAATTCCTTATTTAGGGATAAAAAAATCCCTCCTTATTTTATTCAAATTTTGGAATCTCCCCTTGCTATATTATATAAATATAAAGATTAATATCTTTTAAATTTACCTCCTCACATATGTATTAGAGCTGCTATAGAGTCTACTACATTTTAATGTCTACTGATATATCATATCCAGTGTATAATTTCATTAAAGTCTATTAGAGAGTTTAAAACTTACACAGTACATTTAAATTGCTGTATAAGGTTAAGGCTTAAGGGATCTGTGTTTTAAAATTCATTTTACTGGGATAGGTCTGTCTTTTTTGATATGCTTACTGGAACTGAACTTATATTGAGGGTAGAAGATACTAAAAATTTCAGAATATGGTTCTGATTGGTTTTCTTATTTAATATTGCATTTATCAAATAAACAATTTTCACTTTCATTACCAGAATAATTTCAGTTCTATCCTGTCAGAAGATAAAATCTGATATTTAAGAAAACTTCCAACTAACTTCTAACTCAAAATGCACAACTATGATTACAGCTGACATGATTTTCAAAAAGAAAAGAAACATTCTGCTTTCAGACAGAGCTTCTCAAACAAGTTCCAGCACCAAAAGAAATACTAACAGGTGGGTCAAAGTCCCCTGAATATAGTGTCACTTTTATAATTTTCAGTAGTCGAGCAGGATCCTCACCGTAGCTGTAGAACAACAATACGGGTGCAAGATTTTAATAAAGCCTCAGGATTACCAAGCTTTCCTTCACTAACAGAGACGGGTAGCACTCCACGTTCTAGTACACCATGCATTATGAAAGCACGCTCTTATTAGTACAACTTGTGTTTTTGGTACAAGGAGAGAAAATCTGTTTAGGGAAGGAATCACACAAGGAAACTGAGTGGGGTACTGCCTAATTCCGAGAGCGCACTTTCATTTGTTTTGCCTGCCAGTGTTGATTTAATTATACTGCATTATTATCAAAGCTGCATTATGTACTTTTTTTATTCCTTTTACATGTGTTTGAGGTGAGGACCTTGGCTTTGTCGGCAAACAGCGCGTTTCAAGTTATTTCTTAAGTACTAAATAATAAAGAAAAGAGAAGAAAAGATTTTTTTTAAGATAGCAGACAGTGATCACAAGTTAAAGGGTTAAATGTAAGATCTCCAAGAAACATTTTGAAGTTGATTAAGACCCCAGCTTTGCATTAAACAGTATCACTTCCACATGAGTTGTTGCTAATGCTGTTAAGGAGCAGCTTGAGAAGCCCAGTGTGCCAGTGACCTCCTTCACCCTCCAGCCACCCACTAGGGCTTCTTGATTAGCATCCTACCTGGTTCTCTGAGGAATTCCCGTCATCCCCTAGGAGCTCATTCCGCACCTCATCACTGTAGGCGATCCGTGACCTTTTCTGTAAAACAAAAAGAAAAAAGGGTTAGGAAGTAAAGCTCCGAAGCCATTGGTATCAAGGCTGATCATCTTAAACCTCGAGAGCCCCCTAATGGATACCTATTTGATATAAAAAAAAAATATAAATCTGCAAGTAAAAGTTATTAAAAAGTTCTTCAACTACTGTATTTTGACAAATCTGCATGACAAAACCTTAGCATTTCTAAGACAGTCACATCCTCAACATTTCAGCAATGAAAGCAGCTTCAGTGAAGCTCGAGGTACAAAATGTGTGGTCCCAGTTCTGATGATCATGTAACCTCGACAAGCAACACACACTAATATCAGAAGCGTTGAAGAAATGCATTTGTAGGAACCAAATGTGTTTTTCTGAAGAACACTTGCTAGATGGATGCAGAACTCAGTAGGACACTGCAGTGATGACATTAAATAGGAAAGGAAGACTGAGCTTTCCCCATATTAAAAAAACCCAAAACATGAACACCACACATCTGACAAAACTGGTTGAACTTACTGATGTAGAAAATTAACAAGTGACTCCTATGCTGCTAAGGCTATGGAGGCCTACGGGGAAAGAACCAGAAATCAAAGGGCAAAAGAAAGGAGAGAAAACAACATTGGTTTACAGCAGTTCATGGAAATACCACAAAACTGAGACAGTAATTCATTAGGTTGTTACGACAGTCATTTTTTTACAGTTTAGAAGCAGCAGATTTGCTCATGAACTGATCACCATGTCAATTCTAAACTAGATCAAATGCCAAGCAACGGAAAGCAAATATCTGGAGATTACCAAGGAAGACCAACGTTCAATGGAACAACAGGGAAGTCCGTATAGAGAACATCAACCCAGCTTTCAATTTCTCAGTTGGACAAAGAGCAGGCCCTTAGCTGGTTAATATTCCTACACTCACCATTAATAGAGAGAAAGGATTTTTAACATATTGACTAAAATCTGTTTTTATTTGAGTGCAGCTTCGTTCAATTTTACGTGTTTTCAGAGGAAGAAACCCAAGAGTAGCAAGAACTAAGCTGTAGGGCCTTCCTTTGTCGACAGCAGCTTCCTTCACACTCTGCTGGGGTAGCCATTACTGGTCGGAACTCAGCAAAAAGAAATTCCCCCTCAAACCTTCCCTAATTGGACCATCGTGCCAAAAAACATGCTTAGGACCCAGGCACAGGAACCAACCCACCAAACATTATACTGAGCACTGGGAAATTCACTCCCTTTGTGACAAAGAAGTTCGGAATTGGGTCACCCCTTAAGCCAGGAAGTGGAGTAAGCCTTGTATCAGTCATCTCAGAGCAACACATTTTCGCTTTTTATCCTGTATTCACCCCTTATTACCATCATCATTGTTACAATGCTCACCAGTTTGCGATTCGGTTGCTGGTGTTCAGATCTAGGTTATATACTAAAGCTACAGATGTACGTAGCAAGGACAAAGCATGCCATGGACCTGCTACAAGAGCTGAATTGTGCCAAATCTTTTGGAGATCTCAGCTGTCACAGTTTCATACTAACCAAGCTAAAGTAGTCCACAGCATTAAAGGAAATGAGAACCTTTAAACAGGCTGTGGTATCAGAGCTGCCTGTTTAAATTATTCATTTCATCACTATGGGGGACTAAAACACTCCACAGTATGCAAGAATATCATATGGAGATAGGTTTTGTTTTTCTCTTTTTTCACCAAAAAGCCAACAAATTGGCATAGATTGCTCAATTATATTATTTTCCTATTTTTATTTGATACACATCAAACAAGGAAGGAAATTACAAATATATACCGGTAAATATCTAATCTTCCTTTCTGATTAAGATTCAATCTTCCCATTTGAGGTCTAGCAGTTCAACTGTATGGTGTCTCCCAGTTTCACAAAACGACTCAGCCCCATTGATTCCGTTAGTGTTGAATGTATTTATCATTATCAGACTGAGATGAGGAGCATGATGTTCATAAGCGTGTTCTCCAGTGAACAAGTTGCCTAATTATATAGAGAGACTGAGATCATTTATTTGAAAGATTTAACTGGCTGATATTCTCATTCATAAGAGCCTGCGTGGAAGAAAGGAAAAAGAATATTCTTCATGGGAAAGAAATAAATGTGAATAGCAATAAAATTTTTAGAGGTCCTTTATAATCATCACCACTGAATTTAATAAATACATTTGTATCATTGTTCTTTATTGCAGTAATCTGTCATGATCTGAAAATCAGCAATTATATTAAAAGAAATAACCTTTTGACTACAATTAGGTATAACTCTTTGCCATAATCAATAAATAATTTGATACTACTTTTGATCACAGTTTCACTACCAAATTAATCAATAATATAAAAGAAAAGGCCTTTGAACTAAAGTGTTCGTTTGTTCTTTCAGGATTTGTCCAAAATACCAATATCTTGAATTACTATTCTTATTTCTATTAAAGTAATATTGTCTAACACTTTAAAACGTAGCTATCGAAATTAGTTTGCTTCAACTAAACTCAATAATTAAAGAATTTTTAGATTGTTTCCTTTTTTTTTTAGTTCCTAACTATCAGCTGTTTATAAATATGTACTTTAGCCAAATGCAAGAATGATAGTTTGAGCTGGAAATGTCACATACTCCGCTACAGTTTGAAGGAACCCAATTCATAATGCATTTTATAAATAGTTAATGACTTCTATACATAAGCTAACCAGGCAAATCAAGAAATTGTCAACATTTTTAGTCTTAGTTGTCAGTTACCACTGTCGACTGGTACTTTATATGTATGTTTCTAGAAAAGACAGAAGCTTTACAGAGTTTGTAATCCAAGGCATTTCTGGGCAGCTCAATACAGGTTTAAGAGGTTCCGTGTGCAGGTTTTTGTCTGTAAAGGTCTGTCATATATATAAGTTTTCCTTGTATTTTGTATTTTCTTGTATATAAATAGGCAAAAAGTCTAAGCACACAAGTGTTTTAAACTCCGTGTATGTGTTTGCATTCCAGCACAGCGTGCGCACGAACAAACCATGACACAAAAGGGTTAAGCTACTTTCTACAGAAACTTCAAGACAGAGAAAGTTTCAGGGGCTGTTTTAAATGTACTACAGTACCCAGACCTTCTGACAAGGAAGAATTTCTGATTCCAGGCAGATCTCTCTTGGTTTATGAACAGGATTTTTGCATACTGATTGGGTGATTTTCTTAAAGCCCTGTTCAAACAGATACACTTGCTCAGTTCTGTCTGGCAATTTGGCTTTAAACAATCTGTCTACTTGACCCAAGCCTTAACATTTCCCAATAGAACCGAATGTGTTCATGGGCAAGCACAGCTAAATTAGAATTGAAATGAATTAACTCAGCTTAAACTAATTAAGATCTGTGATCTGCAGTACCACCCCCCTGTATGATTCTACATGTGAAGTAGGGTACATGTAACCAGACTGTAAGAATTCTGCTGTACTACTAATCTGAGCATAACAATGAAGCTTGTCTATTACTAAAGCATATGAGAAGTTAATTTCCATGGCCTACACATGGCAAAGCAATTGCTTAAATTGCCTCACCTGGGAATTTAATACAATGTTATCATCAGACCAGCCACACTGTAAATAGATTTATAATGCTTTCCATGTGCTAGGCTAGGTTGCATATGAATTAAGTAATGATCTGGTATTACAATACAATCAGCTAGTTCCCACACCTGGCAGACAGGATATTTTGCTAAATTACTACCTATACAGATACATCACAACATAAAAACAGAAAAGGCAATGGGAAGAGAAACAATCTGCATGGTATATGACCGATTTTTACATGGTAACCAAATAAGATGTAGATAGAAAGAGGTATCCAAAATAATCTGTTTCCAACATCTGCACAACAGAACACATACTTATTCATTTCTATTCAATTTTGGCCTAATTTTCCGCATTCTATACTTTAATTACTCATCCACATTCTGAAATGTTCCCATTAGTGAAGGCCAGAACTAGCCAATGCCCCCTCACTCCAACGCACTTTCAGCAATCAGCCAAATAATTGATATGAAGTATCACACATTTTCATACCTGAACTAAAGAATAGATTCCCTCCTCCTAAACGCTTGACAGACAAGCACACCAAGGTGCATTTCAGACTAAAAGCCCAGCAAATCTTTCTGTCCTAACCTCTCCATTTTTCAGGCTCGTTGTTTTAAGAACAGATTAAACAGATTTGTTTGGTGAATTACGTGTAAGCAAACAAAAAGGTTTATTTATCCACAAACATCTGTTTTCATAGAAAATTCATTAGCATTTCCTAGTATATATAAATGGTTTTAAAAAAATAATCTTCAGGCATCTGTTTCAGAGTTTGGCCCTGCTCTAGATGTAAATAAATACTCAAGATTAGCATAACCAGAAATAATTTGTAGGAATAAATTGAGTTTTTATTTTGTGTTCTTTGAGTGTAGTCAGTTTTGCCATTGCTCTTGCTAAAAACAAGGTGAAAAAAGTAGCCTGATCTATGGCCTGCTAAATACTGCAGAATGTACACTTTCATCTCTGCATTTCAGAACAGATACTTAAGTATTTTTTGCTGAGCAGAAATTGAAAAGATACAAGAAGATTGAAAAGTTTAACAAATTTAGAAGAAAAATAAGTGATCCCACTTAACAATCTTAAAGCTTATATTTAAGCAGAAATGCAAACTCACTTTTTCTGGGAATAAAATAACTAAAATTGCTTAAGAAATTGTGTTCAAACTTCAGTTTTCAAAACTTCTCCATTCCTCCATAAGGGTCAGTCAGGAACAATAGAGCAGGCACTTCAGACTGCAATTCAAAAGGGGTTTTTCTGTTCCCAAGTAGCTTAGGTTTTATCGATTGTGTGTAAGAAGCAGGAAAACGATTACCCAGTGCTAACATACAACCTGATGGAATGCTGGAGCATTTCCTTATGAAAATAAAATAAAAAAAAAAAACAACCAACCCCAAAGCTGATACATTTCTGTTCAAAAGGAAATGAAAACCATTCTACAAATCCTATGCAACTTCTGATCGAAAGAATCAATTCAACAGTATGCGGTGTCTGGCAGAAGTCAATGTCTAAGCCACTCCTGGCCTTGCCTGCCCTCCCTACACACACACAAAAAAAAAAAGATGTGGGCAACTCGGAAAGAGAAATGCACAACTTAAAACCTGCATTCTGCCACTCCACCAAATGTCATTGGCTTCCTACAACCCAGAGAGAAATCAAACTTCCAGTGCTAATGTGGAATTAATGCAGAGATACTATCACCCCTTTAAGTAGAAGTCACAGATCTATAAATCTTCTTTTCAATAATCATCATCAAACACACTTTTAGTTTCATTACGGGGTGAGGGCAGGGAAGAAGGTCAAGCAAACCCCCATGAGGATACAACACATCGTATCATGTTGGTCGTGAAAAATGCAGCTTCTGCCCAAAAAACGACTTCCATCTCCAAGCCATGACCAGTGGACCATGTATGTCACCAACGTGGCTGAGGCTTAAACAACGTGCCAGATTGCTCGTGCTGTAGGTAGGGAAGAAAACAGGTGACCTGTGAGAGAATTGCAACTCATGGTCTCTGTGAATTTAAGGAGTTAGAGGATGATTTCGACTGTGTAAAAGACACCTGCATTTAGAAAACCATCTTGTATCAACCTGAGTTCTGCCTTTTAAACTTCAAAACTTAGAAAATGGAAAATTTCTCAAAATTCAAAGGTCTAGAACTAACTGATGTCTCCCCCATTCTATTTTTTTAAAGAATGTTTCCAATTTAACAAGGCCACATGTACGGAAGAGAACTATAATGAAAAACAAGAACTATAAATCCAAAGATGGAGAACTTCAGATAAGCATTGCTTGGGCTTGGATAGCGCTCTCCAAACATAACAATTAATAACTCCCCTATATATATATATATATTTAATTATCACTAATCTTCTTCTTGCTTGTTTGAATTACCATACCCTATTACCAAATCCCTATATATACACTGCATTATCCTTTCAATAGATTCCAGTTTCTCCGAGGTGCTTTCAGCTTTGGGCTATTCTGCACAGGAGTTTGTCTGCCTTTTTACTCTTGTGCCATAACCACAAAAAAAAATCAGCTAACGGGTGAAGGGTGACTGAATTTGTATTCCTGCAAATTTAACTGTACCCTCTCTGTGGGCCAACATAGTGACGTCTGCCTTTTGCACTGCCAACTTGCAGCTATTCTCCTGTCTACTGTTACCTATGTCTGCTCCTGGAATATGCTTTTCAGTCCTCTAATTTCAGTATTTTATACTACTCCTTTATATTGATTCCTTTAAATGACCATTATTATACTATCATATTTCATTATAAAACCAATCTTTAGACATCTATATCACTGGCTAAATTAACCAACTTGTCTATTCCGTCAACAGCTATTCCTCTAAATTGTTCATTCCTTCTCAGATTCACCTCCCAGAAAAGCCCAGTACTTCCTTGTAACCACATTTTGCCTGTTCAAAGATCAGTATGACAATTTACCTTGCTAAATTAAAAGTTGGCTGGTGTTAGTGTCTTTTGCCTTGATATGTATAGGAAACATTGTAATCTATTTGCCTAATTTGTTTACAAAGTTTTTGCAATTTATTTTCCACAGTCACTTCAATCGGCAATGGTAGAAAAAAAGGGAGAGCAAGTTTGGAGAGGGGGAAAAAAACAAAACGCCTTTATCCCCAACTCAAATGAGAGTTTGAAAATAAAGGTACCTCAGTTGTAAAGTCACACCTGACACGGGTCCAAAGTAATCAACAACTTGATTATGTATTTGGGCATCGGGGGTCTAAGTGGGATAAATTCTGTTTTCTATAGCACAGGGCCACACTTGGACTTGGAGGCAAAAAAAAAAAAAGGGTCTAGACCATGGCATCAACAAGAAATTTGGATACAAAGAATAGGAGCATCCAAAACTAAGCCCATATTGGTGATGGATAAATTGGTCCTCAACTCATGTTCAGGCTAATCTCCAGAAATATTTAAGGATGTTGTAATGATCATGTCAGAGAATCCATTTTCTACATCAAATCCTAGAAGACTCTCCCTCCTCAGACAGATTTTTGCATCAGAAGACAGCCACTGATGTCCTATAGGCCGCTATTCTTACCAGAAGTCTCTGCTAGATAAAGATGCAAAAATAAGCTTATTTTAAGTCTGTTTTAACTGCAGGATATCTTTGTTCTTAGAACTGGTGTATGCAAGGACTAGGAGCAACTGTACATCAGGATCCTGTACTTCAGACTGTCTTGTCTTGTCCAAAGACTTCATGCTTTGAGGTAGGTCTGTAATTAACATAAATGTTTGCTAAATCTTGGAAAAGGAAGACAAACTCCAGCATCTTGGACCAACAGTCAGATGAACGGAGATTATGAAAATAACAAGCCATTTTCCTCCAAGGGGAGAAGTTTATAGTATAAGGGCCAAGCTCCCAAAGACAGTGAAGCAGGGAGAAAAATGTCTTAGAAAGGCAGAAAACTAATTATCTCATGCCATGGTAAAGCACAATAAACATCCCAGATAAACTAAACCATCAAATGTTTATTAAAATATCTTTGTTTCAGCCAGTATTTCCACCTGGAGCCTCGGTTCCCACTGCTAACAGTAACAAGAAATCTGCTGGTACTTTCCACCAGCTCCTTCCTTTTCCAGAAAGAAGCATCAAAGTGTTAGTTCCTTCCTCCTTTTGTTACTTGATTGTCCTTATCAGTCTGTACCTGCAACTGTCTGGCCAGACTCTATGGAGATTGGCAACTGTAATTAAAACCTATAAATGGTCTGGAGCAGTTGCCATTCTTGAATGCTGCCATCATCTTTTCCAGCTCTCCCACTCTCTGGATTTCTAACAGTATATAAAGCCTAGAAAAACTGGTATTTCTTAGGTTTTTAGGCTGTCCAGTTAAAAGCACAATTTTCTATTAACAAATTATACATTTTGTCCACTGTGAACTCCAAGAGTAAAAAACAAAAGGAAACCATAAAGACAGATCTCATTTCGGACAGTTAGAATGAGGACAAGGCCGATGAATGAGATGTTTCCAATTGAATTGTCATACCTACATTTGTGCCACTTTGAGAGGATCTATTTTAAACCAAAGGCACTTAAGCAGGCCTTTCCAAAAATACTTTTTAGTGCATAAAAAGCTATTTTTAGGCACTGTCCTTTTTTCACCAAGCATAGACACACTCTCAGAGGCAACTTTCTACCTGTATACCAATGCATGCTTTTTAATTCCCAAAACTAATACAAAGAATATTTCCGTTGAGACCTAAAAATATTAACCCCCTGTTCAATAACAGTAGCAGAGAATAATTTCTGGCTTCATCATTAAATGCAAATTAAAATAATGTTTGATACAAAGAATAATTAAATAGAAAAATGGCATAATTAAGGTGGTTTACATACAAATTACCCACATGGTGCTCACTGTGTGTATTTCAATGCAAGTATTTTGGACCATAAGCACACTAGCTCAAACTATTGATTAATAAAAAGAAAATGAAAATTACTTTGTGTATAACATGGCCCAGCCAAAACTGATGTTTGGACCTACTGTCTATGCTTCCTGAATTTATTATTTTTGTCCTGACAGGATTTAGCTGGGATTTCTCTCCCTCCATGTGTACTTACATACAGACACATTGCTGTGTTTGAAAAAGAGAAAAATTGTCTGAGTTTAGTAATTTTAGTAGTTAAGTGGTCACAATTGGGCTTTGAAGTTTGCAGCAGATTGAAGGAGGAGTAAATCTGTACCTTCACTGCTCCCCACCAGGCACTACTGGGACAGAACCAGTTGTTTCATGCTGTGTTAAATCAATAGCTGATATGATAAAATACTAGCCCGATGTTCAGACATAACATTTTCTGTTTTTATCACAAGCAGTGATTAGCAGTTCTTGCTTTACACTACCTGAGATAAAAGTCAATAACTAATCCACTACCTATAATTTATCTAACTAGTCCTCCTCCTTTTTATACTGCCTCTGCATTTGAGTTCCTCAGTCTCTCCCATTCAGTGAAAATACAAACAATATCCATTTTATAAAGTGCATAAACCAGATTAAAATTATTGTAATGCACATATCTACATCAAAATAGCCACCCCAACCCCTCCCCTACTTGGTTTATTTTGTCAGAACTTAAGCCTTGTAACTCCGTGTAACAGATAGGCAGTATACTTATAGAAAATATTGGCATTTACAAGATATTTGACATGTCTTTCTGACAGACAGGCTTCAGCTAACTTGTTATTATTCTCCTTACCTGTAGCATAGTCAGAAATTCTGCCTCTAAGTGGACAAGCATACAACAAAAAGAATAATGAGAAACACGGATACTGGCAGTAGCTCATTTCCCAGTAAATATTGATGTCCAAACTCAAAAAAATTCACTGAGTATTTCTGTTTTGTCCCTCTTCGTATGTTGTCACCAACAATGCTTACACATTTCTATTGATCTTGTTTATAGCTCCCTAGATTTTCACTGTCAAGACAATGTAGTGTGAACCTTAAGGAAAACCTCACTTTATGTAAGACTGCAGAAAGACTGCCATATCAGTCAGAGCTTCAATTAGTCCAGAACTTGTACTGCCTCCTATAGTGGCCATTAATGGGTAACAAGGGGAAATCTTAAGGAACAGAGCAGGGCTGGAATGATTCTCATTTCAGGAGACGTTGCCAGTTTCTGATGATCAGCAGTTCAGGGAGTTTAAGGTACATCTAAGATCTTCATACTTAATAAACCTTGATGGTTACTGCTTATATAATACTACTTATATTTAAATAGCAACTGAACAGGCATTCATGCACAAGAAGATACTCAGTGCTCAATATCAGGGCAAAGATTAGATTCAAAAGTTATCCCACTTTTCATTTGAACAAAACTGAAGTGAAGCTCCACGGAAAGAAGGCAACAATTAAAATATCAAAAGCAATTAATTTATATAGCAGGATATTGTAATCTCTTCCGCAGGGCCCATATCGGCAATATGAACTGAATTCAGAGGTTCTTCTCTTTACCGGGTAAACTCCACAGTAAGAGAAATATTATCTCAATCGTTTTCCAATTTTCTGCTCATATGGGTCATTTGCTTTCCCAGTCTCTGAATAAACTATGGCAAATATCCAAATTACTTGGATTAGAAAAATAGGACTATACTCTATAGTCGTATTATATCTCTGCTCGGCTCCTTTGAAGTGCAAGAAAGGCCCGGTACCATTTGACCAAACATCTGTCCCTCCACCCCACCAGCTGTTCTTGTATGGCACAGTTTAGAATCTTCTGGTCTAACAAAGCTGTTAGCATCAAATAAAGATGATTTAATTCAAAGAAAAACAAAGTTTGATAGCATATGACAAACATAATATTTCCAACTCAAATTCAGGAATCTGCCATGCAAAACCAACACACAAAGAATATAAGAAACGGAAGGAAAACAAATCCAAGTGTGTACCTGGATTTCTAATTCCTAAGCACTCAGTGACAGACCCAAATTTATATAATAATCTCAGGTTAAAATTTCAACCTAAAATGAACTCACACAAAGCTAGAGAGAGTAACAGCAAGTTTCTACAAAACTCTCAGATGATGCACCCACGGTTCCTTTCCTGTCCCTATCATGCATCAGTGTTTCACCTTACACAGTTTGTACCTTCTTCCCCCAATTTATCACATGCTTTCTCCAGTGCGACCAAATTTACGTCTTTCTATCACAAGGTGTGATGAAACACCATATACCTCGTATTTTTTCCCTTTCCAATCACTCATTTTGTGATTCCCTACTGGTTCCCCCTCTCTGGTCAGATATTTGGGTCCTCTCCTAACCTACCTCCTTCCCTCACGTCCCACACAGGATCATCTGCTTGACAAAGAAGAAGAGCAGCCACCTTGAAGACAACTTGCTGCCATTTGTTCATTGTCATTGTCCGCTGTTACTACAGGCAGCTTTATGGTTCTACAGAAGATCTGCAACCATTGTAAGAGGATCACAATGGTTTAAAAGACTTCTGAAGTAGTGGCCCCAGGGAAAAAGTTTAGGTGATTGCCAGGTGCCAGTTTATACTTTTTATTTCCACTTAAACTGAGATACATAAACATAATAACGCATGGCCTAAAACACTCTTGACTCTGACCAGAAACAGACATTTATTCACAATAGGATGACAAAAATCAATATACTCTTGTTTTAAAAATTTCTTGATCATCAGTTTGCAAGTTAACCTTTCTGCAAAAGAGATGGAGAAAGTTCAATAGAATGTAAGAAAGAATTCTACAGGTAAAATGTATTTCAAAATGTCTGAAAAACAAGAAGAAAAGCAAAATGTTCTTCCAGCTGATCTTGCACATTGCAGTAATTATTGTACTTTAAAAACTATTTTATCAAAAAGTGTTTGTGAGGCAACTAGAATTCCTAGTTTGGATTTCACATTATTGACCTAACCACTTCATCAAAGCAAGGATATTTCAGTATCTTGTTTTATCCTGAAAGAAACATTGCAGGGGTTCTTTAGAAACCAGTAAGTGTTTTCCTGAACAGTATTTCTACAGATGGCCACTAAGCCACATACGTATATGTCTGTCACCTTGGAAAACACAGTCAAGACCTAGTGACTGGATTTCTTCTTCTACTGTATTATGGATCACCTTTCACATCTACAACAATCTGAATTTGGTTATAAACAGACAGCCACAAACCAGATTCACGGAAAAAATTATTTAGACACTATCTGCTAAAGCAGAAGAATTCAGAGAATCTGCTATTCGCTCTGATTTCATATAGGAACACCCCTGTTCTCAGCTTTCCGTTGTTCTCAGGGGTTAGATAGTCCCCACTGTTATTAAGAAGAGACTATTGGCCCACTATCTTTAAGAGAATGGTGTGCATACATATTTCTCCTTTGTCTGTTTGATTTACAGACCTGAGGAATACGGGTTACCTCTGATATCTGCACAAACAAGCTCTTCTGAGATCTTGGCATTCAGTCAACTTTTATCCTGGGGACCCCAAATCGTACCGTTAGGCAACACAGAGCACCTATCTCCACTGAACTGTCATACACATAGATTTTTGTCAGATGTTCAATTTGTATTGGGGAACATGCCAACAAAAACAAAAAGTCAGCAATTTAAAACAACAAACCAGCCCCTGTGCTGACAGGAACAAATTACTATATTCCAAATGAATAAGAATTACTGTAGATCACAGATACTCAGTATGAACATTATACAAAGGGTGAAAAAGCATTCCTCAAATTAATTCCTTCTAGTAACTCCATGCTCTGAAACAAAGAGAAGCAGCTGAGTACAAATAAAGTAGAACGCAAAATAATACAAATAAGTTTATAAAAGCACATAAAGAGGTACAATCAAAGAGGGCTTAATTATTTAACAACTGATAGTGCTAAGACAGGAGATGAGCAAAGACTCATTAGAGTTCAAAACTAAATTTTTGCAATCGGTCAAACGGGGCAGCAGTATGTTGTACTTCTAATAACTCCAAGATCTGGTTTCTAGGCAATGACCTTGGAGGGGCTGAGTGCGCTGCCGAGGTGAGGCATGCATCTTTTGGGACAAAGATAGAAGTAGCTGTGAAAACACAATACATTTTGTTAGCCCACCCTAGGAGCAAAACTGATTTCTGTTCTTCCACAAACCACACAGAAGGTCTAGCACAATCTTTTCAAAGAAATCTTCTGATCACTCTGTAATTATTCCTTTTCGAGTGACCCCATTCCATAACACACCATTCATGAAAAGACCTTGAAAACACTTTCCCTCTGAAACTTGGTAGTACGCTACACAGACCTTAGCATTTGAACTAGGAGTTATTTTTCTTTTATGGACTACAGCACTTAAAAAAGAAACTTTCATCTGCAAGCTAACTGGAATGAAATTTGTCTAAATATTTTTTCTGAGTTTTTTTTTTTTCTGCTGTTTTCAATATTCCTTCGGGTTTATATCAGGATTTTTTTTTAAACTCGGTTACAAAAAAAACTCAGCTTCTTCACTTATATTCCATCTCCTTCCCTGACATATAAAAGAAGCTGCAATCTTGTCTTCGTGACTCTATAATTTTTTACCTTAGAAGTTATTATGATGCCAAAAAAGCAACATGAAATTATAATGTAAAATTGAGCACTAGTAGAGATAAAATGAAATATAAAAAACCCACTATCCCGATGAAGAAAATGACACCCACCAATAACTACACTGATGGAAAGACTGTACAAAAATCAAATAAAAGGCAGAGAAATATCTATCAACTTGAAAGTCATCTCCTGGTAAAATTTGTAGAAAAAGCCGTTCAAATACACTCTTAGTAAACAGGTAATACTAGGGAAGAAAAAAAATGTATGTTTGCTTGCAGTTTAAATTAATTTGCGTTGGGCCATTCTATTCTCTGTTACATACATAGTGATTTCACTATGTATTTCAAAGCTATAGGTTCAGAACCTATCACAAACCATCCCCTCCCCTCATTTTAAGATTTTCCAGGGAAATTTTAAACAGAAGATGATTCTATCACTGATATATCCAAAATTGGAAGTACACTGGACATTAAAAAGAGAAATGGTTCAAGAAAACGTTCTTTGCAAAAATGATCTTGAACTTTATGCCTGATATCTCCGTTGCTTCATTAGCAGTAAGGGAAGCAATGAAATGTCTGATTGCTATGTTGCAATGTTTGCAACATTATTTTCTTAAGAAAAAAGAAACCACACCAGCCCTAAGCTATTTCCTCATGGTCAAGGAGTTAAAATGCTCAGGAGTGATAAGAATATATAATCTGACCTCTGCATGTTTGCCAACAGGAAGAATTTTTCCAAACAAATTATTTTATGTTAATATATGTCTTCTTTGTATACTGGCTGTGTTAGCTTCTTACCCCATATTTAATCCAAATCATCCCAAAAGCAAGGTGAGGAACTGCAAAGCTGCATCAGTTTGATTCAGTTTGCTGAATGCAGTCGAGAATTTCTTCAAAAGAGTTATTTGCTGCCTCTTCCCCTAAACGCTCCTCAGACAATGTTTGCAATTCACTCATCTTCCTTCACCATCTGTCAGTGGTTCTCCCTCGGTCACAGATTCCGTAGGTTATAAAGAATGACATGCCACATTGCCTGGATGACTCTCAAAGGGCAGTGCTCTGGTAGGGCTGGTCCTTCTGCAAAACCATGTGGTATTTTTCCCTTAACTCAAAAGACAGAAATCCTGATCAGTATAGTGTGGTCTTTTTAAGGATAAAAGAGTTCTCATCTCACAACGCACCTTGGTTATCGGTCTGAGATCTCATGAGATTTTATCTCCACTTCACTATATTTGGACTGGAGACCACTTCTTTGGTTTTCTTTCTGATGCTCTGAAGCTTCAGTTAATGAAAGTTTCCAAACTCATCAAGATGTTAAAATAAATTTAAGTTACCATTACCACATTTTATTCAAAACATTCCTAAGTCTGGAGACTTCTCACATAAAAAAACCCGATCTTCACCATACCAAAATATTATCACTGATTTTTTTTAAAGCACATTGACATACATATGACCTTACAAGCATATGGAAAAGGGAATCATGTATAGAGTTATGCCATTAATTCTTTCTACAAGCGATTCAACCTCAGGACAGCATCTTCAATCCTTACAACGTAAACCAATATTCTCCTTTTCCATTTTGAGTTGTACAGAATGAGGCATTGTGCCGTCAGGTCACTCACACTCAAACTTCTACATCCAGGTTTATAAATTCTAACACTGCATAACATGTCAGTCTTCTGGCACAGGGCACAAAAGAGGACCTGGACTATGTGTTCACTGCCTGGAATTGTTTCTGTTTGAGGAACCAGAACAAAAGAGCAATCAATGGAACACGAATGGCCCATAGCTCAACCTCTATCTTAATTAAATAATTTGCATATAAATGGTATAAATATAAGGCATTAGTCAAGTAATTAATAGTAACAAAAATGGTGACAACCTAGCTTTGTTGAAAATTCAGAGCAGCCACGTCGCTTTCAAATTTACTTTTTAAAATATATAGAGAAGATAAATAGCTTTCATTGAGCCTTGAGCAGTTACAGATACTCAGCATCTTAGCTTTGGCCCTAATACCACACAATCGAGAAGATTTTGTTGAACTCTACCATGATTAATCAAAAATCTTGATGGCCCTACTGCATATCTTACAGGACTAAGTGTAAATGTAAGAAGGTGTCCGCCACTGTTCCACTCTCCCTATGCTCCCCAAATCCTACATACATTTTGAGAAATGAGCATGATTGCCAGCAGACAGATGTGATGCCAGCCCTTGTCCCTGCTTTTATTACAGAGTCAACTCTCTGTATGATCACATCAGAGAACAAGTCTAGAAAGGGAACTATGTATTTAAAGAGAAAAATGAAAAATAACACACATAATACAGGCAATATACCTGCACAGATATATGTCATTCTAGCCCTGCTTAGAAAAAAAGCAAAACTAATGGAACTTTGAATGGTGATTTCATTATCTCCTGTAATATTAAATAAATTAAATAGGACATTTGGCAGTCCAAAATTTTTTGAGTATTACAAAATTGCTTTACAATTGTTCTGGAGATAGTGATTATTTGTTATTCAATCAATACCTGCCTGATTTGCAATCAAGACATAGATTTCAAAAAACCCTAATATGCCTTTAGAGTAAAAGTTGTGGAAGAATATATAAACTGTATTCATAGAAGTTATTCAATGTGCAGAAGCACAGAGGTACCTGCTCTGTGGTCATTGTCTTTTTCTCATATACAGGGAAAAATACCATTCTGCCAAGATCCGAAGTTTTAAATACCTTCCGTTTGGAACTATGACCCTTTTATGTGGAATTCAGAAGCAGAGGTAAACAAAATCTACCTGCATCTTTCAACTTGAATTTTGGAAAACTGGCATGGGAGGAAATCCTTTGGCGAGCAAGCGTATGAGGGAAATTGGAAAAGATTGATTATTGTTTTTTAAACATAAAATGTAAGAAAGCAACTTCCTTGGCATGATAGAACTTAACAAAACAAACTCCTTCAAATCTCAATGGCTAAAGTTCTTTCTAGTAAGACTTCAATTGAGGAAAATATCAAACTTTTCTCACCGCATAGTGACAGCATTCCTATCATATTTTCCCATTGAACAAGCAGGGAATACACGAACACCAGCTATGTGGCTGCATCAATAAGCTCTTTGACAGAACAATTAATAGAAGAACACAGCTGAAAGTCTAAAGATCAAGTACTTCACTTTTAAAGTTCTTGAATTTAATTATTAGGAGCATAACATAGGAGAATAAAATACTGGCTGATATTTTTAAAAAAGTAAAACAATTGTGTTGTTTCATAAACCTAATACCAGCAAAGTGGGTATATTCTTCACCAGCAAAGCCAACACAAAGGTCAGATACTTTAGTTCTTTGTGCAGAGAGGACATCTTTCTGACTTTAAAGCATCTGCTGCAGTATGGCCACCAAGCCTGAGGGAGTTATCTGAGCTGTACTGAATTACAAGTAACACAGTAATGTTAGACAACGCTGTTTCTCATTAATACAAGAGCTAAGGGGGAAATACTAGGCTCACTGTGCAGTTACATTGTTACATTAAAAAAATCACTAGTCTGAGTGAACTGCCACACTCAGTAGTCTACTAAATACTACTTCAGACAAAAAAAAAAGGTTGCACTTCTAACAGAACACTTCCAAAAATCTTAGATATAAGAACACTAATGATTACTATCACAATGGATATTATAAATTCTGAATTTATGTATAATATTTAATGACAAACATGAGACTTTAAGTCATAAGACGTGTATAACTGTTTCTTTAATTGGGATTTTCTGTTTCAACTTTTGCAAACCAGTTTTAAAAAAGTATCTAAAGGAAATCTTTCAACACAACCTTTTCATTGACAGCCAGTTTTCTAGTTGATTATTGTATATATTTTAAGTGCTACATTTTAAAAACAAAGGTTGTATGGTAAAAGCCTGATGTCCAGCTGGATGAGTTATGTATAACCAATACCGCATAAAAGTACTGCCTAATATTTGCATTATCTTTAAGTAGGCATATAAATCTAAAGTGTACAAACCTTAAAATATTTCCATTTACAGAACTTTTCTCAAGAATGTTCCTTTAAGGTGAATGAGACAGATGTGGAAGCAGATGAAATTTGTTTATATTCCCAAATAAGCGTTTGCAGTGTTTTCCCCATTTAAGTTACACTATTTCCAGAACTAGTGATCATTCCAGAACAAAGGAAGTCTTATTTATTTTCTGCATAGGCTGAAGCCAAATATATTCACATTCCAATCCAAACAAATCAACACATGCCTGCTATGATGCCAAGTTTTCAGTTTGGAATAGTGACCAATACTTATCCAAGCAAAAAGGTCTCCTTTGCATGAGCCAGAAAGTCCAGACACTTGCACTTTTTATACCTGACTTGGGTACAATCCTGTAAAAGTGACTGCACCTTCCTCTATGCCACAAATGGTCAGGAAAATGTATAATTTACAGAGCTGACTGGCCATACTAATTGAGATCAAAGATCGATCGAGTCTAATGTAACCAATAAGAACCAAAATTAGATGCCCAGAGAAGGAGTAAAAGCACATGACTCCTATCTGGTGTATTCTCTTCACTCTCTCACCTTGCGATGGTCTACAGACCAGGTGCTTCCCAACTTTGGTGCTCCCTCTCTTCTAAGAAGGCCAAAGTAATTTCTTCTTTCTTCTTGAATTCATAAATGTTTCTTGAAAGTAAGTAAACTTCTGGCTTCCACAATATTCTTAGCAATGACTTCCATGGTTTAATAATGCCTAGTGTGGAAAAATTCTCTCTTGCTTTTTAATCTCTTATTGAGCAAACGAATTCAATGCCACCTGATACATATAACGAGCAATGGGGAATAACTGCTTCACACTGACCTCTCTCTATACGCCACTCAATTTATAAAATCGTCTCTCTATATATCCCTTCCCTCTTTTCCTAGCTGAAGAATTTCTGTCCGTTACCCAGTTGCTCACACTGAGCTGCTCCAGAGCTTTCATTATCAATAACAGAACTATTTTCTAGTTCTATTGCACATCTGGGGAACAGGGAATCATAATCACACAAAGCACTGAAGAGTCATAAACGTATGTACGTAGACTGATGATTTGTCTTAGTCTCTATTCTTTTCCTAGCTATTCCCAAAATCTGATTTTCTTTGCTGGCCACTACTAGGCTTGGACTTTGAATTATATTTTTATCAAACGATAACACTTCCCCATCACTGGGAATACAAAGTCAGATTTGTTTTTCCATCAGCTGCATCACTTTATAATTATCAACAATGAGCTTCATCTGTGAGTTTAATGCTCACTCAGTACTCCAAGATACTTCTGAAATAATTCATTTAGCTTTCCCTTTTACTATACTGCATATTTTAGTATCACCAGTAACTTTGTCAACTCTTTCCTCTTTGTACTAACGCCATCTACAAATATGTGGAACACTAAAAATAAGAAGCTGTGGGACACCAACTGATGAGTTCCCTCCACTCTGAAAATTGACCATTTCTTCCTACCCTTTATTACCTTTTTTGACCTAATCTATGGAAGTGCCTTCTCTATTATGCACCAGTACCTTAATCATTTAAAAAACCTTTACTGAATGTAAATCTATGAAATCTTCTCCATGCATGCACAGTAAACTTGTTAATTTTGCTTAATTAAAGAGAGGTTCAAAGTTGCATACATCAAGAAAAATGCAATGGAGTGAATTAATTAAACGAAGGGTATGAAGTGCAGCTGTATCTTCTAGACACTGAGTAGTATTTATTTCCCTGAACATATCCTTAGAAATTCCTTTTCAGCCTCCAAACACATTTGAGCCACAAAGCCTCAAGAGCTAGTGTATAAATGCATACAATTTTTAATTTATTTATCTTAAAGAGAACCTTTGCTGACACCTAGCAGATAAATGATTAATTGCACTTCTTACCATCTTAATGGAAGCCCTACATCTGATACTTCAGAGTCCAAAGCGAAAAGTTTATCCATAGATGGCACTCATATGCATAAAAACCCACAGAGAGTAAACACAAGTCCAAGTTACAAGCATAATGAAGTACTTTCCTAAAATTACATATTTGGATACAGATATTCTCATTTTGCATAATTCCAAACGTCTGCTCAAATCTAAGTAGATAACAGCCTTAAGACACAAAAAATAAAAATCCATGCAATGCAGAAAACACTACGTAACTTCAGAGCCCTGAAAACTCACCAGACAGGGAGCCTTACTCCTAGCACTACTAGAGAAGGATCTCTTTCAACCCATAAAATAACATTATCCCATTGTTTAGGGTGAGACAAATTAGGAAGGAATCTTAATACAAATCAAAATTACATAGTCTTATCTGCTGCACAGTCAATGTCACCCCTTCTCCTTCCTTTAAAATCAGCCCCAAGATTTTTTTGCCACAGGTCTTCCATTCAGTTCACTTGCACCCTTCTCCAGTGATCTCTCACTCACTCACAGAAAAGCAACATGAAGCTACAGGGGCTTTTGGTCCAACCTAATACAGACATTCTTCTGGTAGTTGGGATGTACCACTGACTTCTAACTACATCAAGAGTCTGATAGAGGTTTCAAATGTGATTGTACCACTGTGTTGACTTTTCTAAGATATTCCATCTCTCTCAACTTCATCAATACATTCTGATAGGAAAATTTTACAAGAACTACACTTCACTGATTTGATCACCTCCAGCATCTATAATACTATTCTCAATGTTTTACATAATTCTATAACTTTATCTTTCCCTTGGCTATAATTTCAGTTCCACTTCAATCTTGTCATGCATCTACCTGATGTCATTTTAAAATAGGAAAATTATTTCCTTTTAGTGAAGATGGAATAAGAGGCAGGTTTCCATTGTTTGCGTTTGTTTCTGTTTCAGTAAGAGCTGTGTAAGGACAGTTTCCCAGATTGCAGAGTTATCTTGAATCATGCCCCAGAAGAAGATGATCACTTCCTAAAGGCTTTATCAAGGTAACATTCCAGACTTTCTTCTATTCCTCATTCTTTGCAACATCCAACACTCCCAAATCTCTGATGTAACTTCTATCCCTTCCTCCAACAACTTAATTATTAGCTCTGCTACAAGTTTCCATTTTTATTACTTTAGGTGGGAGGCCCACCGACCTGAAAGGCCTCCAGATATGTTGGTTGCTCAACCATACTGGAATTCCACATGAAAGAAAATATGTCAATGAAATTCCCCAAATGGCAAGTGATTCTTTCTGAATTCACAGCTGTTCAAACACTACCTTGCTAAGACTGAAACACATTTCTTGAGATAGATTTTGTCAAAGGATGAACTTTCAAAAGCACTTATATAATCTGAAAAAAACCAAGCCCTCCTGAACCATGAAATGAAGTACAGGTCTCAACGTATCATCCTTTTATGGGTTACTCATGAGAATCTGAAAATCCCACCTGAAAAGACATAAGACTAGAATTTTTAAGAGGTCTAAGCTGCTCAGCTCAAAGCCATTGAGGATTGAGAACTGCCTTCTTCAGGGTCCTTTCTGAAAAAATCTCAACCTATATCTTTTAAGCTTCCACAGGTAAAAGCTTACAGCAGCTACAAACGATGGCTTGACAATGGGGGGAAAAAAGATGATAAAGATGGCAATGGCAGTAGTCAGAGGTAATGCTTCTGCATCTTCCTATAGACCTAGTGAGAAAGAAGCTTTTGATGGTGGCCTCAGAAGCAGCTTAATCTCCTGCACTGGGACACGAAGCAGCTGCAGCGTGGACAGCTGTAAAGGGAGGAAACAGGAGGATCAGGAGGAATAAAATGAAGGAAAAGAGATAGAGAAAGGAGACTGCCATCTAATTAATGCTTGGTGGAAGAAAAACTCAGAAAAATATCAAGATGAAAAATCTTCAAGTCTGCACCCTTCCCTAAATGCAAAGAAAGGATATGAGGCTAATAAATACTATTGCACCAACCTACAGCAGTCAGTTCCCTTCCCTTGGACCCTCAACTGACAATTAGGCAAACGAGAACAAAACTAAAAGATCCAATGCTGGGCTTCCTTCAAGCCTAATTTCACCATGGAAGAGACTAAGTACAATCACATCATTGCAGATTTTGTATTTGTAGACTCAAGTTGTAACACGGTTTTCCTGAAACCTGACTTTAAATGCTGCATGCACATCCCCAAAAGTTATACAAAACTGCCGCTACAAATAATATATCATTGCATTGACTTGTACCTAAAGAAAGCATTACAGAACAACAACAACAAAATAATATTAAGATACTAAGATATCACTTCAAGGTGTTTTCATTGAAGCAGTCACTGCAATGCATATTTCCAGTGCTAACTGGTCCACACAAGGTGTAGAGAAACCTTTCACTTTAAAGGAGGTCTTCACATGAAGGATAGTTTCAAAGAAGCACACCTAAAGTAAAGACATCTCACAACTTTGCCAAAGGTTTTATTTTGGAAAATATTTTTGTCTAGGCATTGCTGAATTAATTTTGTTGAGTTCAAAGCCTGGTGAACCTCTTAATTATTTTGGGTTCACAACATATAAAGTCATAAACTTTGCTGCTGCCTCTAATTTTGTCCATTTCCTGCCTCTCCTCACTAGTCTCCTGAAGCAAAATTAAATAAAATGTGTTTATATATTAAATAGTCTTAAATTATATATAGTTTTAACCATCCCACAGCTGCCACAAGCTAAACTGGCATTTGTGTATTCCATATACAGCACCACATTGTACATGTATCCACACACGCATAAATAAGTATATACCTGGGTCTTGCACAAAGTTTGGGCATCATTAAAAAGTTTGTAAAATATAGTAAGCATTAAAGTAATATGCAGTTTGGCTGAGGAATCAAAAACACTTTGAATGAAGACAGTTCAATAAAATTACAATTTATTTTGTATGGTTGTTATGGCCTACAGTAATACCCATAGCAGGTACACTGACATATCCTGAATTTTCTTCCTCAGTCTTTTACATTTTGTTTCATTACTTGTAAATGCATGTCACTGCATTTTACATCTGATTTCATTTTGATCCTTATTTACTGTCCCCACATGGAACACAAGTTTAGCAACATTACAAAAAGTCAGTTCTTTAACCCTTGCCTTTGGATACAAAGTTGGAACATTTGGAACAAGCTCCCTGTTGGCAGACCATGACTTCCCTCCAGTCCAAAAAAACTCACTTGTTACCACATTAAAACCACAACGATCAAATATATAATGTCACAAATTCATAGGAGAGTGACAATGTAGGCTTAGAAATGAGAATTCTTTACGGGATCAAGCAGGAAATAAAGTGGGCTGCAATGAGAAGCTCTGATTTAGCCACCAATACCCAAAAGGACAGGAGAAGGCAGATGACACATGTTCTTTGTCCCCCAATTCTGCCCTCTGTGGAAGTCTTCAAAGAAAAACTACCTGCCATAGACCTCACAGAAGAAGAAAAACCCACGTTTCAAAGGCTCACTGATTACATTCAAATGTGTCTAAACGCTAATGTGCTTCCTCTCAAACACTCTCCTGCAGTTTACTAAACCATTAGGGTCTGAGCAATAAGATCCCTCAGCCGTCCAGTTAAACATCCACTTACAGGGACAACATTGCTGATACAATCTTCCCGTCTTTCTGCCAAGTTTGCTACCGCAAAGTGTAGGGGGGGAATCACTGTGCTCTGTAACGAGGAGGGAGCGATGGTAAGAGGGACAACTGTCTCCTTTTAGCAATCTTGTTTCTAGCTGAGGAGGTGGAAGTCAGAGCAGCTTTTCTTCCACTCCCAGCCATCTGTTATAAAACCTCATAAAGGGCAGTTCTGCATCAGCAATTATTATTGATAAAACAAAAGTGCTCTGCCACAATCTTTAAAACAGGATGTTTAATTTTATCGGTCTACAGAGGAACTTAGGCTTTCACAGAGCTACTGACTAACAGCAGCCTCGATTCCTCGCAAACCCCCTTTCCCCAATATGCAGCACGTTCGGTGCCAACCATCTCCCCCGAGTTTAACACCGTTATCTGGCGTTTGGGAGGGGGAGAGGGGGAAACCTGACCTCAGAGAGCCTTTTACTAGGAAAGCCTGGAAGTCAGAGGGCACTTGTACACATACCACAAAAATAAAAATAAGGAAAATAAAACAGAGAAGAGGAAAAAAAAAAAATCCACAACCCAAAACACAATAGAAACAATACTTTGTGTTCCTATTTTAAGTGCCTCTCTCAATGTTATATGCATAGCAGCTAAAGGCAAGCTGGAAACCAGCCAGGTCCTGGCTGCCAGCAAAAATTTTGTCACCTCCTTTGAACATCTGAAGTATGTTTACCCAATAGATTTCATTAAATTACACTTCCATTAGGAAGCATACAATGTTGATACTCATCTCAAAGATAAAAGGGATCGCTAAGAGGCATGTCATCCTGCTCCCCAGCTGATTGCTATTTCTGGGCCAATCAAGGAAAGGAGCCAGAACAATACTTAGTTAAAAAAATGCAGCATCTCCCCAAGGACTACATACTAAGAGACTGCAGCTCCATTATCAAAATGAGCATATCATTAATGACAATACACATACAGTACGTTATTTTAATACAACTCATACACAACAAACAAGCTGTATTTGGGTCATTAGCTGAATTTGTAAAGCAGTATTTCCAAGGGTTAGAAACTCCTTATTGAGATATGAAGTTTATAGGTTGGGGACATGGAGGGGGGGGAGAACAAATATTTTATATGATCCCAAAATACAGTGAATATAAGAACTCTGTGTGGTTTGAAGTGCATTGTAGTAGCTAACAGAACAATAGGCTATTCAAACACAAGTTCCCATTTTAAAGTAAAGCAGAAGTAATTTAAAACACCAGGCACTGTTTTGCTAAACACCTATGAAGGATAATGAAAACAAAATGCCACTGATACAGTTTATACCGTATATATCACCTTTTAAATTATTATTACAGTTCAGTTAAAAAATGCAAAAAAAAAAAAAAGGGACTCAAAGCAAATTTTACAAACATTATAAAAAAATCTATGGAAAAAACCCACGCTGGTTGTGAGGCAAGACACCAGAGAGGGAATAACACAAGAGACTCAGATACCCAGGTATACTAGGACCATTGAGCTGTTATCCTACAGTAGGCTCAGCCTTTCCTAGGGGAGAGGAGGAGATATCTTTGTCTCTAAGCATTGGTGTTAGATGTATGATGTTTACTGTGCTTCCTAATCTCCAATTCACATAACAGCAATAAAGGAAAGAGGACAAAACCAAACCCATGCTAATTAAAGCCCGAAGTAATAGGAAAGGGCTGGGAAGGGTTAGCTCTTTACAGCCAAGCTCTGCCCAGTCCTTTTGCAGCAATCTGTGATTATTAATCTCTAAAAACACTCCTTGCTCAATATTCTGCAATCTAGACTTCAGCCAATCTCTTTCAACGTGCAAAAACCCTTTCGGTTTAGCCATATTTGACATATCATATGAACTCCAATTATCCATCTTTTTGCAATTAATCATCTCACAATTACATTTCCTGCACTTATAAGCATCCAGCTGGGAACTGAGTTTTAATCTAGGAAATAGAAAAAAAAAAAAAAGAAAGGATTCAGGTTTCTAACAAATTACTTCTAATTAACCAGAACCTTTTCTAGTCATTCCAACCTAAAGACGCCTACAGCAAATGAAAGAATTTATTGTTTGCATTCCTAATGATATTTTAAAATTTCGTTTCAATTTCCCCAATGAGTAACTTTCAGGAAATTCACTCCACTTATATCTACTTAAACAAACATTCTGTTAAGCAGGAAATGCACAACAACAAAAAACCTAGGGGAAGAAAAAGAGGTCTGGTATTACACTGAACAGAAAAGCTGCTAAATAAAGCTAAATTAATGCTAATTAATGGCAATTTCCAAAAATACACTGCAGCTACACTGTGCTCAGGCCCTGCCAGAGTTATTTGAAATCTTAAAACTATGTTTCCAAATAATGGTTTATAAATAAAAGATATTTTTTTTCAGAAAAAACCCAGTCCATTCTAGTGATACAAGGCAGCAATTTGTAGTCTGTATAAAGGAAGTAGATTAAATCAAGCCACCTAGTTAGATAACTCAGGAAACTAAGTCAATGGTGGTTAAACAGCACATGAAAGAGCTTTGTCCCACAACTTCCAGTGATTTCCCAAGGGAAAGATTTGGAATAAGAACCATGCAAACACGCTTACTGCACGATTGGGAACTGCTTGGTATCACAGGGAGGTAACATGAGGTAAGTATCAAATGTAACAGTTTCATTTGCATTAGGTCTTATCAATTTTCTCCAACTGTTTCAGAAAGTCAATGCAACTATCTGACAGAATACGATTGTTGTACAGTAAAGTATACCTTTCATGTTCTTTGGACAGGCATATACCAGAGGGTTTTCTGTCAATTATGCAGTATCATAGGTGTACATCCCAAGTCTGTCTAACTAACAAAAAGAAAAAAAAACACAGCTGAAAAATGTATTAATTAAAGGTAGCTCTCAAAATCACAATATATAAGTCAGTCTAACTGCAGAAATACCTCTGCTCGAAAGATTGGTGTTCATTAACGTGCTACCAAAGTTTCCACAATACAAAACAGGACTGTGCTAATTGGCTGATTGATTCAATACCAAGTTAAAGTAGTTAATTATTCTGGAAAAGAGTTATTTTTCAATATACCTGAAGCCTTCCAAAAACTATTAAATTTTATATGCCTGCACCAACCTCCCATTATTTTGACTTTCATTAACCACCTCTGTAGGTACCTTGAGAACACCAAAACTGTTGGTACATTTTTGTTTTTATTTATAACAGAGGTCTAGTTGTGACTGTGGACATCCTTTAGCTCATTTACAAGGGAAAGACAACAAAACCAGTAGTAACTTCCTCTACCACTACTAAAATTTAGCAGATTGTAATTCCTACCACAACAGCTACAGCTTTAACTCCATCAGTCCAGCATCAGAAACCAATTAACACCAACATCCCCTTCCCAAACTGCTTAACCTCTCTATCCAACACAGAGAGTAAAGCACATTCCACAGGAGGTGAGGAAAGAGTAGATTCTCCTTCATGAGGTTCACAGATGCACCTTTAGCCATTATAGAGTCAATATTCAAACCACTCTTCCGTTCTCAGAGATTCCAACCTAAGAGTTGTGTGAGCATCATGAAACATCTACCAATGCATTTCCACTCTGCCAGTGAGGACATTTTGAATAGTGATAAAGGAAGACTTGCACGAAGCAGCAGCAAGAACATGATGGCAAAGTTCATCTTGATTGTGAAATCAGTCACCTCAAAGAGCGAGAAGCCTGGGTGACAGAAAGAGGACAGCATGGTGCAGCAAGTTTTTCTTCTTAAAGCCTCTCACAAGACAAAATGGGACCTCGAGAGACATAATTCAGACAGGCCACAGGCTTCAGTGGGAACTCTGAAGGTCAAGGGAGGTCATCCTGCCCCTCTGTTCTGCCCTGGTGAGGCCCCATCTGGAGTACTGTGTCCAGGAAGGACAGGGAACTGCTGGAGAGGGTACAGCAAAGGGCCATGAAGATGATTAAGGGCTTGGAGCATCTCTCCTATGGGCAAAGGCCGAGGGATTTGGGTCTTTTTAGTCTTGAGAAAAGAAGACTTAGGGGGGATCTGATCAATGCTTACAAATACTTAAAGGGAGGGTGTCAGGAGGATGGGGCTGGTCTTTT
>JAOTQQ010000002.1:28769490-28858987 GCA_026546715.1 Gallinago undulata | reverse complement strand
GGAGGAACTTCTTTACTGTGAGAGTGGTAGAGCACTGGAACAGGCTGCCCAGAGAGGTGGTGGAGTCTCCTTCTCTGAAGACATTCAAAACCTCCTTGGACAAGTTCCTGTGCAATGTGCTCTATAGACCCGCTCTGGTGGTGGGTTGGACTAGATGATCTCCAGAGGTCCCTTCCAACCCCCTATGATTCTATGATTCATTCTATGAGTCTGCTCATAGCTATCAGGATCAAAATGGGCATTCCCATTCTGAAAGCAGTGCAGGATACTCCATATTTCACTGCGTGCCCTAAGTCAGCACTATGAAATCCCACCGGGAACCCTCCACACTGGTACACAAAAGACCCCGCATCACTCACCCAGATGTTAAACCACAGGCAGACATGCCTAGGTGTGTGATAGAAAAGCATTACTCGAGCAGTTTGAATCAAATAGTTTTAAAAGTCAGAAAGACCATAGACAGGGAACTTACAGGCCCCTTGGGACACCTGGCATATCTCCCAAAGTTCAGGCCAGCATTTCATCAGGGTCCAGCTTGGTGAGGGCCACGGCTGGGCAGGGCCACAGGGAGCTCAGCAGCAGCATCCCAAAACATCCCTGGAGCAGAGACACATGGCCCTGAAATGTGGCCTAGGGCCATGGGCAGGTGGAGGAGGCTGCTCAGGGCCATTAAGGGCTACTGGTGCCCTCAGGGCCCTGACCACCCGAACCCAGGCATAACTTCTGCAAGATTTGATATTACCCACAGCTTGCAGAGGATGCAGAAAAAAAGTCAAGCAGATAACACATACTGGATTTACGTCACCACGGAGGAGGCCGGGGTCAAGTCAGAAATATTCTGCATACGAAGCAACCCCGGTCCGGGTTAAAGCCAAGGCCATGTGTCTGTTGTTACAATAAACCGCTCTAACATTTTTCAAATAGTTTTACTGGTTTACTGCCCTTGACTCACACTTAAAACTCTCGAACCATTGGCAAGTCAAGAACAAACAGGTGATATCGTGGAGTGATTCAGAAGGTAATAGGTGAACATGAAAAACAAAAAGAATTAGAAGAAAAACCACCCTCTCAGCTGTAGTCATTTAAGTAGGAACGCCACAGAGAAAAGCTCTTAAGTGCAAATCTTTCTTATTGCAGTGTTACTTTCACTGGCACATGAAACGGCAATGATAACAGGCTCAAAAAAAACTTTGAAAATAAAGTTAAAAGATACATGTAACTTAAAACTAACATCTTTTCCTACACAGAAAGGTTAAATTGTGGGGTTGACATTTGCATTTGTTACGTTGTCAACGTTTCCTGCCTATCAGCCTATGTACAAACAATATCTAAAGATGTCATCTACATATTTATACCAAAGGAGTTTATGAACAAGACCTGTCAGTATATTTTAACACCTTTCCAAAACGTCAGCTTTCATCAGGTATAAACACAACATGTTTAATTTATTAGTTTGGTTTAATATAAAAAGTTGACAATCATATGTCACCATAACTATTGATAAGGTAAATAAGGACTACAGGAAAACGTCAAAAAGTTATTAAAATATTTCTCAGCTTCCTGAATCAGATTGGATTTATTGGCTTTTCTCTGTCAATAAGTGCATCACACATTTTTCTTCATATGGCTATTTTTGAAGTGATGTGTCCAACAGTGAAGTTTACAGACAGACTATAATTCTTGGAGAATCTGAATTTCATTTTGACTGCATTGGGCAGGGGAAAGGGCTTTGTTTAATGTTAACAAAAACCCCCCACAAACACACAAACTTGTTCACCTGTATTTAAACACACCCCAAGGATTCCTTCTGATCTAAAATATACCAAGCCTGCATAAAAGTTAAAATATAAGGCACAAGAAAGTTTGAATACAACTCTAAAGTTGAGTAAAGCAAAATGTTTGTTTCCACTTTATACAGTAGGCACTTGATTCAACTCCTTCAAGAGGAATGCTGCTATCACAGGTCCACTTTCTGTGTTTATAATGTCAGGAGGACAAGCCACTTTCACTTCTTTCTAGATTTTTCCTAAATCACGTTAACAGGGGGCAGCACCATCTCATTTCAACAATTTCACCCCACCACCACACGGACAAACACCTAATCAGCCAGTTGTTACAGCCAGATTGCAATTGCTAGCTCTATAGAGAAAAAAAAACCCAACCATATCTTATTGATCTGAATTCAAGGATAATCTCCGTTGTATGGATTAGTTCAAACAATCCTACCCAAGCCAAACTCAGGCCAAATTACGGCAAGTAGCACAGAAAAGTTTAAAGGCAGGGGGGAAACTGAGAACGGACTGTTCATAGATATCTCTCATAGGGATCTCCTTGCTGGAAGAGGCTTTTTTCCTTTGGCAGGTCCCACTCTACACTTCAACATAAGACATGGAGAAGAATTCTATTATTATACAATGCAGCTGATACTAGGATTTGATACTATGGACATCAAGCAGTATTGCATGCCACAGCCTCTTAACTATTCTGTAAAACTTAAATGGTAGGGTTAAAGATAGTGATTTCTTGGAACATATCAGACATGCTGAACATGCTCCAAGACTTGATTTGGATTTCCTGTTGCTTAGATAACAGGAATTTTACTAATTCATGTCACTTTTGTGTCAAAAATCAGAAACATAGCAAGTATAGTTGGGGACTTAGATAAGGAATATTTTAAGTATCACCCTCTAATCCTTCTTGGATATCAGAAATTTAGTGCTGAAGACTTTGAAAGTGCATTGAATACGAAGGAAAATCAGAGGCTTTGTTTTTCTGTTCAAATGACAAGTAGGTGAAAGAACTGACAGGTGATCTGTCATAAGTGATCTTTATACACTAATCAGGGTAATTGAAAAGATAATTAAAAATAAAAGTTGTCCAAACTTACTAATAGCCAGATTTCAGGCTACAGAACCAGACACACTGATTTCCTTTGTTTGAAACATGGTAGTAGAAGGGGAATGGAAATTTCCAAAGGGCCCAAATCTTCCACAAAGGAAGGAAGGACCTCAAAAGATAGACTTGCTCCAAAAGGATACATTTAACTACATCAGAACAGGTAGCAGATTTGGAGTTTTTCCACTACTGTTTCTGCAGTGTACATGACTTCAGCTTTTAGATTAGAATAGATTTAGCCCAGCTCTTAGACCAAACATCGTCACTTCAACATGGTTCAAAGCTCTCTGAAACATCACTCTTTGGTTCAGATCCTTATTTCTGTGTTTGGTGCACATCTGAAATGGGGTTTCCAGTTCATTTTCCTCAAAAAGCAATCCTATTCAGGCTCACATGCAGTAAAGCGAGGAAAATTGGGGGATTCACTTCAAAATCCCAGTACTGCCAAACCACACACCACCACTGTATGTGAAGCCCCAGGTGGGAGGAAAGTCCTCAATGAAGAGATATTTTTAAATGGCTTGAAAATTGCTCCTAGATTATGAGAGAAGGGAACTTAGCAGATGACCTTAGCTACAGAGTACTTTTTTGGTACAAATTAAAAGTGAAAACTTTTAAAGTTTGTCCCAGAAAGAGAAGCAGAAAAAGAAAAGTGAAAATGGGAAAGGAGAGGAACAAGTTTTCCTTATGCTCATTCTCAAATTCATGCATTTTAAACCAAGATCTCTAGAGGGCTCAGGTGCTGAGCCACCAATCTGCATTGCTGAATGCTGGACATGTAGCTTATGAATGGAAAAAGGGGACCTTAATAACATGTTTAAAACTGACTCCCACTATGGGTCAGAAGAAAGATGCAGCCCAGGTGCCTTCAACTGAAATAAAGATCTAACAGGAGGACAACACGACAGAAGGTAAGGAAAAGACAAAAGGAACACTGAGGGCTTAAAAAGACTGGGAAAGCAATTCAGGTTAGCAACCCCTAACTTAATCTTGACCTTTCTGTAACTTTTTACCTTGATTTAGTTGACTGAACTAACTTTGTGGGAAGTACAACTGAACCACAGAGCCTGATTTCTCCTGAAGACTGGGCAGAAAGAAGAGGAAATGACATGGACGCTTACAGGTATTAATAACATTGAATTACACAACAATGCAAAAATGCAGTCATGACAAATCAAACGCTTCTTAAATAAAAAATATTCCTAGAAATATAATTGGACCACAACTTAGCATTATTACATTTAGTCTCAATCACATTATTCCTAGACAAATACTTCTCAGTCTTTTTTTAAGGATGCTAGAAATTATAAAAAATGGAAACCTGTCATTTCAAAGACAGCTGCTAACGGAACAATCCATAATACTGAAACTAACCTGTATTTTTTAAACAAATACAACAAAAATAATTGCAAGAAACACATCAAGGTAACCACTCAGTTCTTTGCACAGTTCTATGTAGTTAATATTCTCTATCACAGTGCCAAAGAGCTGTTCTCATGGGTGAGAAACGCTTTTGCGCTCAGCATTTCACAAATAGGGATCCCTGTGTCAAAATATTTGCAGTTACACACCCCAAAATACCAACTATCATTATGGAAAGTTACTTTGCAAATTTTGAAATAATAGAATTCTGTTTCATATTAATACCATTACTTTCACTTACCTCCAATTTTAAACACCACTTTTTTTTTTTCAGATTTGTGACATGACCTAGCAAAGGTTACAAGTTTGATTTACTTAAGGCTCAAAGTCTTCCACTCATCCATCAGTGAAAAGGAAGGTGCTGCCTTCATAATGCAGGAGCTTTTTCTATCTAAGTTCCAAGCCAAGACCCACCAAACACAATACAAGCCCTTTGACTTGCCAGAATTCACATTTGAGTCTTTAGTGAACAAGTACTGCGATTGCAATTCAGTGTTTCCCAAAAGCCTACCTAGCATTTCCACACTGACCAGGAGGGTAAGTTGGCAAACACTGCCTGTATTCATTCTAGTCTTAACTTCTCTGAAAATAAAAAAAACCCACAAATCACCAAACTAAGGACATGTTGGAAAATTGCAGAGATTGAGAAGGTAAGCACAAACACCACTCAATGGGAAACATGCAGAGCCCACACACGCACTCCCCAATTACTTTTTTTGGTTGTTCTTTTAACACACCAGGCACCAAATATTTAGTTAGCAAAAATCTTATTTCATTAAACCCATCAGAAATGGTTAAATGCTACTATAGTAGGAAAAAGTACCCTCTTCTAATGCTGATCCCAGAAGCCACCTGCTATATTCCTTTTTACTATCTGTTCTTTATATTCCTACTCTAATTTTCATTGATCAGCTCTTTTAGGAGTGAGACCTCCGTAGTGTTTCTTAAATATTGGAAAAGACTTATTTTCTTAGCACTGGCACCCTAAAGGCAGTTTATAAAAAGTGGATGAAAAGTAAGGAGGTGCTGTATTTGATCCACTTATTATAAATGTATACAAGCATTAAATTGCCAAGCGTACAACTTACAGATCCTTTAGCCTTTGCAGGGATTTCCTCCCCAACTGGGTAAGAACAGCAAGTTTTAAACAGCCTTTGTGGCCAAGAACCAGTTTTTGTTGTGGTTTGTACAGCAGCTTTAAGGGAAGCTGACTGTACTTGGGACTGACTACTAAATGATTGCAGAATACAAATAAAAAGTTACCAAACAAAAGAACAGAGATAGTCACACTTTTCCTACATGCTTCACATAGTAAAGAACCAACACAAGGAAGGGAGGTGGGAAGGGACCATTCTAATACACTTTCAGCTGAATTTTTCTGCTTTATATTCCTTCCTCACTAAGTCTTCAGCCAGAAACAAGACAACAAATCCACTGCTGTAAAGGTCTCCTTCTACCTGCGTTAGCCAGTTCTAAAGAACCATGAAGTGTTTCTGTGTTTACTACTGGTATGTTAAAGAGAACGAGCTTAGAGCACAAAGTGGGAAGGTTTTATGAGAGACAAGACGGGCTAACGTTGTGTGGTTTAGTTATTAAATAGCATTTTTAAATATTTGCAACTTGTAAATATTAAAGAAATTTAGTATTTTTCAGGACAAATGAAAGTCTGCCTATACAAGGAAAGAGCACTCTGTCCAACACTGAAGACATCTGCATAAACATTTACTTTGTTCTTGGGTTAGGACTTTGGGGGAAAGGTGGCAACAAAACTTTACAATTTTGGTTAAAGTCAACCATATTTTGTAAGAAAAAATACAGAATGAACTGATTGAATTATTTTCCTTAAGAATCCCTGACACTATCAAATTCATACTAACATACCAGCTCTTCACAAAGATGTTTTAATCCATTAGAGTAGATTTCTTGAGAGAAAAGCCAGAAACAGAATTTAACTGAAATGTGTTTCTATTGCACTAAATTTCAGTATTTCACTTCTGGAAATATGAGTAAAACTATGCAAAACATGATACTGGGGAACGTCAATTTCTTGTAAAACACTCAGAAGTTAACACATAACATCACTAAAGCAGCACTATAGAAAGCATCAGAATGAAAGAGAGAATAAACCCATCAATGTTTCCTCATTTCACTTATTAACAATTCTATAATGTATTTGCATCTACAGGAATTTTTAACCAGCACAGAAGAATTTTGAAGAATTTTTACTATGCCCATAACATTACCATAAATTTATAGCCTGTCTCCTGCTATTCTATGGCAAAGGTTTTCAGCAAAAAAACAAGGTAACTAAAATATTATTTGTACTAGCAGAATATAATGAATGCTATTATTTGTAATGTTTGACAGCTGTTTGACAACCAGACATACAGTTATGCAAAGAGATTTTTTTTTTTTATGCTCCAATATTTGTCTATGATGCAATCGGAATTTCAACAAGCGTTTAATATGTAATGATCATATGAAAATTTCCCCTTGAATTCTGATTGAGCAAATATCAAGATGAAGCACAAACCTCTTGAAGTTGGGAAGAAATAGCTACTTTTAACAGCAGTGCTTATATTTCAAGTTTCATTTCACAAAAGCAACAGAACCCAGGAAGCAGGCAAAAAAAAAAGCCATTAACCACTCATTTGCCAAACTAATTTTTGACATGAGACACTTAATCAGCCACCAATAAAAAGTTCACCATTTACCAGTCAGCAACTTCACCATAAAGGAAAGCTATTTTTGACGATGGCAATTAGTGTCCTCATGTTTCAAACACTAAATTCTATTTTCACATTAATTTTTAAAACTATGTGGCTTTAACTTAAAATAAACTGTACATCAAAAGAATGGAAAATAAACAGCCAGGAACACAATTTGACGAATTGGATTTATTTAGTTTATTTAGCTAAACAGGGTCCATTGGATCTCTTTAATAGGCTGACAGTTGCACTGGGCTGGTTAATAAAACATTCAACACAGTATCTTCAGCCAATATAGAAATGCAAATCCCACCAGAAATATTTTATTCATGAAACAGTAATTTCAGTTACTACCAAAGCAAAAAAAAAAAAAAAAAAAAGAAACAGGGAAAAAAAAAAGAAAGGGGGGGAGTTAAAAAAAAAAAAAGGGGGATTTGCTTTGCAAACAAACAGTGCCATCTAGTGTCATTCCCTGAACAAACAAATCAAGAAATCTGAAAAGGGCTGTAATTAAACCTTCCAGTGTCAAACCAGTACCTTTTCCCTATTTCTTTGCTTTATCAGTAGCACATGTCTCTCCCTATTTTGCAGTTAAACACAAATTAGCCTCGCACTAGGTGGGGGGTGTGTGGGAAGAATAATAACATGTTAAGGAACTGGAGAGTGCAGTTTTACTCTGAAAAGCAAGCATGTTAAAATGACAGGGTGTTTTTTTTGCTCGGCTTGTCTGCTGTATTTTCTTGAAATCTTTACATTTCTAACTCATGATAGAACTAAATCAAGCTTGCACTTATATGAGTGCAGGTGAGCAATACAGGGAAGGGAGATTGAGAGATGCTCTGTTCTACTTCATTCATCATTGCATCCCACACCTGTGTTCCAACTGCAGAACCTTTATTACTGCTGCTATCAAAAGCAGGACAATGACAGCCTGCTTCTTTTTGCATGACAGTTAGGGGAGTATCACTTGACTAAAATAAGAAATCACCAAGAAATTGGAAAACATTAAAGCCTTCCTCCTTCTGCCCCCCAAAAACCAGCATTCACCTTCTCTATATGAAGTCACTTTATTCAACGGCTGGCTATAAGTCAATTTAACTGGACATTTCTTCTTCTACTATATACTAGGACAGCAGCAAACAGATTTAATTCTACTACTTTGAGAAGCAGAAGTTTTAACATAAGAACAAATTACATGGTAAACAGAGAAATGGGAGTTCTCCACTTGGGAAAGGCTGATGAGAGCTGGCATCCAGACACGTCTAAAGACTGCCAGGTGAGAAAGGATGTTTAGTGGAAAAGGCAGAGCTGATGTCATGCTAAATTTCTATTATATGCCTTAAAACTTATTTTACAGAAGGATTTCATTCTGCCACAGACCACTTTTTAGCTTCTCCAAATACAGAGATGTTTTGTGTGTGAAGGGAGAAAGAGAGGCATGGATGCTTACAGAGCACTGTAGGAGTCAACATGCCTTTCATTCATAGCCCCCAGCCAGACACAAGAATTATCAGACTCACCAAATCGCTTCCTGAAAGCGCCTTTATTTGCAATCACTCAGCCAAGCCTAGTGCTCCATAAACAGTTTTGGTTTGTTTGTTTGTTTTTTTTTTTTTTCTTTCTTTAAAATCATGTGTGTCATCTCCACAGTCACTGACTTGCTGAAGGACCAACAAACAGCACGCCACAAATCTCACCAGCCCCATTCCTGCACGTTAACAGACGAGCAACATCCCTGGAGAGAAACACACACAATTTCCTACGAGTATCAAGGTGAAGTCAGTCGAGAGAAGAATCTAGTTAATGAATTAATTTTATTGATATTAAAAAATTGCTTCTCAGCTGCCCTTACCCAGCATATTACTTCTTCACATTCTGTGTTATGAGATGCCAAAACATGGTCAAACATGGGAGGATTCTTTGCAAACACCACCTACAGAATTATAGTACCCAGGAGGCAAGGTGTGCTTCACTGGTCCGGCCCCTCAGGACTCTCAGTTAAGACGATCATAATCCCTTAGGTTAATTACAAATGAAGCACGTTAAGTCCCATCTTTCACACTTTCCTCTAAAGAAAGGCAAGTCAGCACCAGTAAATTCCATGGTGAAATAAATTTCCTTCCTGCTCCATACTTTCAGACAAAACTATAAAAAAAAAATATATATATCTGAAGCTGTAAATAAATTAGGGCAAGTTTCCAGGGGATCTAAGTTATACCACCTCTTAATCTTTCATCAAAAACTCAGTTTAGGCCTTGAAAGTTTTAAAAAAAAAAAAAAGTAAAACATTCTTTCCTGTATCACTTTTTCCCCAGTTAAAATAGCAGTATTATGTCATTGCAAAATGTCAAATGGCTCCACCTTCTTCCACAGCAAACCCGCCAAGGTGGGGACACAAGTAAAAACAAACTGAAGACAATGTGGAATTTGCCTCTATAGAAAAGTTGGCCAAATGTTCCGCAGCAGCCAAGCAGACAAACATCAGACCAGAAGTCATTAGAAAAGGAACAGAGGAAAAAAACCCAACCCTCTGTGCAGAGCCATTTGTTACAGCGTAGAAGACTGATTACTTATCTCAAGAAGGCGACAGTATCTATAAAAATGGCACAGCGAAGGAACTTTTGTTCACAAAATGCTTTCTCAAAAAATTAGGTTGTCAAAGTACACGGTCAGATATTTCAAACTCTTTCTCCTGAAACTTAACCAGCTCAGTTTCATGTGCATTAAAACAAATCCCCCACGGGCCTATTGAAAAGAGCTGTACTACTCACATGCAAAACCAAATCTGATTTCAGAAGTTTCAAATTTGTCAACAAAATTGTGCGTTCACACCAGGCGTGTGTGCCTGTGCAGGGTGCACACGTGTACATGATGTGTATGCTGGTGGGTTCCCTGTTTTCAAGAACATCATTAGGCTACAACTGCGAAGATACACACATCTGTCCCACACGCAGTTTATGATTTTATAACTATAAAGCAATAATGCTTTGCTTTATAAATCAAAATAACCCTGCAGCAACAGCTGAATCTCTGAATTTCTAGCCCAAACTGGAAAGCCAGGGGAGACTCTGGCCATAAAGATACACACCACTAACTTGCCATTTGAAAAGTGTTGCTGATTAAATTTATATCCGTGTGAACATTTGTCTCGGAAACATTTGTAGCCTGAAATAAGGGTAGCAGTATCTGCAAAAAGCAGCCAGAATATAACTAACGCAGCTGTAGCAGTTGTTCAGGTGAGCTGCTGGACTCAGGTGGTACTTCAGAGCCACACAAAAGAGCAAACTTTATCAAATGAAATTCCATTGCTTATCTCCTTAAATGTTTTTAAAGTTAACAGCAGCTGCCATTTTAACAATGGCAGAACAGACCCTGTAGGAGGTATGAAATGTGAAAATATATCTTCACTATTGACTGAACCAAAGCTATTGTTAAATGCCAAACATGTTTAAATGTTTAGACAGGTTTTGTACAGTATGTATGTCTGTATGTCTATGTAATCTATGACTTCTCCCCCTCTTTTTTTTCTTCTTGCTTTTAATTTGAAGGTCAGAATAAACAAAATCAGTACCAACTCTGAGTCTTTAAAAGGAACGAGCTCTGTCTCTTGGATTGATAACAAATGTGAGCTGTAAAATTTGCCTCTGTGCTGCCATGAAAGAATAGGAGCAGTTCCTATGCCGCCTCCTATATTTTTCACATTGAATACACCCATTTGACTTTCAACATGATTGTGTAGTACTCATTTCTGTAACAGGAACATTGCTGTGTAATATGGTCTTACTGGATTTTTATATTTCCCCATGTATTTGAATGTCTCATAAAATACCCACCTTTTTTTTTTTCCCCTTTTTTATGGTGCCCTAATGTTGATCCCAGTACATGGAGTACTTCTGGTGAATGCTAGCAAATACACACACACTTGCTAAGTTTATATAGTTACAGTTTCACATGAACTAGGATAGTTCAGGTAAAAGTATATTTATAAGACCTGGAAAGCCTTTTACCATTGCCTATCCCCACTGTTTAAAGATCACTAGCTATTTTCAGATAACAATTAACAAAAAATGCTTTACTTGAAAAAATAAACAAAACCTATAGTCCATGTATTTAAATGACTACAGTAAAATATAAGGCTTTTTTGCATTCAGAACTTCTTGCAGGCTGTCCCCGTAGAAATTTGACATATGAAAAAATTGAAAACAAAATATTTACAAGCTTAAGCCACAATTGGAAGGGGCAGGGAGAAGATGTGCTCTTAGGAATATTGTTTTAAATTTCAGTAACTCTTCACTTCCCAAGACCTTCATGAGCCCAGGAAGCACAAAGTGGCTGTCTGCAACTCCACTTCGGGCCACCAGAGGGAGCCCTTACCCCGGGCTCTGCAGCGCCTGGTCCGTGCGGGAGCCCCAGAGCCACCGCAGGGCTGGGACGGCAGCGTTCCTGTTAGGAATGCCGTTCAGCTATAAAAACGCAATACTTACATATGATATCGCAAATAAGAGAATAAAACCAAGGTTTACACCTGCAAGTTAAAAAAGCCCAAGGTTTAACAGTTTTAGTCTGGTTTGATACATCTATCACCACAGTAAGCAAGCCTGAAACTTAGCTTTTTGAGCTTTGAGCTTCTTTTGCAAAGTACCTTATGCTTCTTATATTTCTCCCCAGACATCTGCTCCTCTCAAAAACCACAGCTGCCTTAAGTCGACGTGTAGTCTTTGCTTCACTTATTTTTTCCCATTATATTCACAATGCTATGCTAAGTACTTTTAACGACAAAGTTGAGCTATTTTTTTTTTTTCATTACCACTGTTCCTCTCCAAGAGGGAGGGCCAAGATGGAGCAAGGAGGCTTTTTCTCCTCAGATATGATTTAATGCAATTAGTGGGTTATTAGTGGCAATTAGTGGCAATACAGATGTCATTGCCTCCACACACACCTTTGGGCTGTGGGGCACTGACTGCAGGTGTGACTCAAGAGAACAAGGATCAGCAATGAGGGGAAATATATCTCCTATTTGCAACTTGTTCCTATTAAATTAGAAAGTCAGAGACAAACAAGTCATGTTTGGAGTTGCTTTTCTAAGTACAGCTGCACCAAGCTTAGATCTTGCAGAATATATTTCTGACATAGTAAAGTACATAGAAAAACCACACGATATATTCATTAAGATGCCACAATATGTAGTAAATTAATATTAAAGTGATAGCCCAGTGTTTTGTCATTATTAGAGATACTGTCCAAGATCAAATAAACTCACCAATTACATATCACATCACAAATAAACATTAAGTTGTCCATCCTGTAAGTAAAGAGTGGACAGTCCACATACGTCATGTTTCCTTCTCCTAACTTCTAAGTTGCTGTCCTGCTGTTTTCCATAACTGCTTTGTTGAGGGCAAATTTTCATGATGCTATAAGGCATACAAATAACCACAAGATCAAAACTTGTGTTCATTATAATGAATATAAAAGAAAACTATCGGTGCCAGTCCTGCATCACTTCTCATTTGAAATACATACAACTTACTGAAAAAGACTATATACACTCAGGTACATAAATTTTGCATTTCATTTCACAGACATCATTTTTTTTAAATGAAACACACTTGAAGACTATTGAGAAATGTCCTCTGCTCGGTGTACACACTACTCCACATAGGAAGAAAGGTCAAACCAAATACAGTGGGATCCAGCTGAGATTCCAACTCCATTTATGAAGAACAACATTTAACCTTGCAAGCTCACATCTGCATGCCTTTCAGAAGAGCCGAGAACTTTAACCAGCAAACCTGTAAGCTGATCATAACCCAAAGCTGCAGGTATCATTTCCAGTTAAGAATCTCCCTTTGTCTACAAAAGTGAATTCATTTTGGAAGTACTCTGATCAGCTTTCCCTAAAGCTGTACTAAATCTCTTACATAAACTCCGTATGATTTGCTTACCCTCAAACAGTTCACAACTCATTGAGGACAATATTCAGGCAGAACATGCAAAAGCACTTACATCTCAGCTAATATTTTCAACTTCCTACCTCGAGCTGCCCTGCAGCTTATAGAGCCAAAATAACATCCCTTTTCCTTCCTCCTCTTTCCCCTTTGAACTCACAATTGAATCATTTTGTTACATAGTTTCCAACAAGTTGCTATTTGACTGGAGAACAATCCAAAAAGATTCTCAAACCTTCACATCCAAAGCTAGAAAAATGTTAGTACTTCGAAACCAGAAACATGTAGGGAATTTAGTTGTAACAACACTATTTGCCATAAAACTGAGGTTTTTCCAAGCACTGTTACTGTTTTCTTTCAGTAGGCTGCTCCACCCTTCACTGCACTTCCTTCTCCTGAATGTCATCCTTGGGGGTTGTGCTGTTGGTCTTTTCCCATTATTACGATCTGTTCCTTCCTTTTTCTTATGTTGTTTTTGCTCCTTCACTCCGAGCACAAACTTACATCCTTCAAAAGCATTAACTCCTGGTGCTCTGACGCTTGTTTCTCCTCTTCCATAAAGAGCATCCAGTTCTGAACTCTCCCATTCCCTACTGCCTGGGAACCCGGGAGCCCCAATTCCTCCCTTCTGCCTACACAGAGAAACAGGCCAGCAACAAATATATACTGACAGCAAATTGTGGATAAACAGCATTCACTGCTGGTCCAGAAACCACTCTCTCTTGGAAGCCACTGTTTAGCCAGTAGGGCCATACACGCTCCCCACAGCGGAACAGCTAGAGATTGTCTCAAAATTTTGATGCAACTCTTTTCATCCCAACATTCCTCCAACTTGACGCAACCCTCTTCTAACTAATACATTTTTGCCTGACTGCTCAACTTGGCAGAAGCACAGAGAAGTGACAGTCAGCTGGATTTCCTGGCTGCAGGTACAAACTTTGACTCCCCTCCCCTGAAGGAATAAACTGCTGCCAGCAACCTGTGCAAATCGACGGTTCTCCAGTGAATGGAAAATACTGCCACTGGTTATTTCTTTCTCCCTACCCTAGAGGGACTGAGCTGCTGCCAATTAACAGCATTTTCCTACACTTTGCAATCCCTTTGAACTTTTTCAGGATTTTAGAGGAAACAGTTTTGTCTCTATATAAATCTATTCAGTGCAAATCCTAGTCGCAAAAAAAGGGACTGATAACTGCAGCAGAAGCACCCAGACAAGGGAATCTTGTTAGCTTGCATCCATTACTTGAAAAATGTGGCATTTATAACCAATTTGTACCAAAGCCAAGAAGAATCTAAGTGCCATAGAAAAGAAATCACACAGACTAAGAAATGAAGTGCACAAGATAAACTACACGCAAAAATTCCATCTATTGGAGATTACATTGCTTTTCATGTTATTGCCTGCATTACTGCAAGCTGTCTTAAACAAACCATTATTTTCCACTCAGTATACTTACGATACAATTTTAGTATCAATTCCGATGTACTAACCAGTCATTCCTTGAGAAATAAGGATTAAAAGCTGACTATTTTGCCCACAGCATGAACACTCACAATGTTTAAGGGCACAGAAACAGTTCAGATGCAGCAGAAAGGGACAGGAGGCTAGCAATGTGTGAGAATGGTGAGGCAGGCAGGGGAATGGGTTGCCCAGAGAAGCTGTGGCTGCCCCATCCCTGGAGGGGTTCAAGGCCAGGCTGGATGGGGCTTTAAGGAACCTGGTCTGGTGGGAGGTGTCCCTGTCCAGGGCAGGGGGGTTGGAACAAGATGATCTTTAAGGTCCCTTCCAACCTGAACCATTCTATGACCCAATGTAAATATTGGTAGGAGACTGCTACAAAACAACCCAAAAAAGCTTCTCTTCCCCAGGTTGGTTTTCATCTGTCCATAAATACAGCCAGATACACACAGAACTCACTTCTCACACTAGTGAAAAATACCCTCTCAGTTGCCTGAATAACCGCATTTTTATATTTAAAAAATTCTCATAGATGTCATATATATGTAATATATTAAAAACTCACAAAATCAGCTTCAAGTTTTCCCATTTCTTGTTTGTAGCTTCTCATTCGACTGCTGTACATTCCTCGGCTTTGAGGTGGGATTTCTCGAACTTCAAGTTCCATCTGCTCAAGCTATCAAGTAAAAATAAAGAAACATATAAATCAAAAGAGTAATTAAAGCAAGAATGAGTTTACCTAAATTTTTCACAAATACTAATAAATTTCCTTCTTTATAGAAAAAATACTGTTTATTCTGCAATATATAAACTATTTATCAAAATCTTTTACACAGCCTTAAGTCAACAAACAAGTGACAAAGTATTATTAACATTTAGAAGGAATTACTCTAGTCAAACATTTCTGCATTTCAATTCCAAATGTGATAAATACATTTTATTACAAGAAAATAGTAAAACTGATGTTAAATAACTTCCTGCAAATAAGCAAAGTTCCGAAGAAAGCCTACCTCCATCTAGCTGTGTGGTTTTGGAAACCCTTAGCTTAAAAAAGTATTTTACTTATTTTTACACACATACACATATGTATATACGTATTTATACATTTGTGTGCATATATATATACATGCTGAAAGTTTTATTTACCACTAGCCTCTATGTTTAATAAAATAATTCTTGTTCTTTTAAATACTGCATACTCAGCAGAATTACAAAGCCTGAACTGACTGCCTAAATCTACAACCCAAATCTCCGTAGGTATATTAAATAGCTGAATTTCAGCTATTTGTTCCTAAAAGAACCTGTATACAATCAAGTGCATGAAAACATCAGAGAACATATCTTTCAAAAGCTTTTTCTATTTAGTCTTGGCGTGAAGAATCACAGAATTGTCTAGGTTGGAAGGGACCTTTTAGATGATCGAGTCCAATCATCAACCTAACTGACATCCCCTCCAGGGATGACAATTCCAGCACTTCCCTGGGCAGCACGTTCCAGTGTTTTATAACCTTTTTGGTGTAGAAATTTTTCCAAATACCCAATCTAAACCTTCCCTGGTGCACCTTGAGGACATCTCCTCTTGTCCTATTGCCTGTTTATTGGGAGAAGAGACTGACCCCCACCTCTCTACAACCTCTTTTCAGGTAGTTGTAGAGAGTGACAAGGTCTCCCCTCAGCCTCCTTTTATTATTAGTGTACTTATAGAAACTTTTTTTATTTTATTGTCCTTAACATCCAAATCCAGGTGAGGTTCTAGTTGGTCTTTGGCCCTTCTAATTTTCTTCTTGCATAGCCTCACAAAATCTTCGTAGTCTTCCTAAGTTGCCTGCCTGCCCCTTCTTCCAAAAGCCATAAACTCTCCTTTTTTCCCCTGAGTTGCAGCTCCCTGTTCAGCCAGGCCACCTCTTTCCCCAATGGCTCGTTTTTCAGCACATGGGACAGCCTGCTCCTGCACCTGTAAGACTTGCTTAATACTAATGTATAGTACTAAAGCACCTAAAGCACAAGAATATGGCACAAAGGTACAGAAAACAAAAAGGAGTTATAAACCAGGGCTGAGCTGCCTGCTAATTACCTGCCCACTGGGTCACGGAGCCTCCTCTACATGGTGCTGCCTGCTCATGAATTCCATTTTGCACACCTGAAGAATCCCTTACCTGCCTTTTAAAATCTTTCCAACTAGCTTTAAAAAGATAAAAGAATACCTCTCCTTGGTTGCTGTAGGCACCTGAAACAATATTTACTCACCTCCTATGATCTCAGTTGAGGAATATGGCATTAGAACAGAAATGCCTTTCAATTAGGGTCCCAAGCTACTAGTTACAGGTCTTCACAAGGGACAGCTACAGTTAATTCCTATGTAATCACTTGCTTATACTTTGAAATTTCATCCTCATATCATAAGAAAAGCATCTGAATTTAATCAATGGAATTACCAGCTACTCAGAAGTCATTCAGCCTGATCTATTCTGATTATATGAAATGATATTCAATAATGAACTGTAAAGCAGACTTTAATTAAATAGTCAGTAACGAATTGAAACATACAAAGCAATTTCTAATTCTACCTAGTTCTTTGGCTCAGGCTTAGCTTTCCAAAGGGGTATTACAAATTAAACTGATGGCTGGAGTTAATGGCTTCTTTCTTATCAATTTCATCTCAATATATTTGATCTCAAATGTCCTATAAACATAGAAAACATTTCTCATACGTATATGAAATTATATATGCAAGGTCAGGATATTTTAATGAAGTCTTAATTCTTATCTATTATATAGAAACAAAACCATGTCCCAGTGAATACTGAATTTGCAGAAAAGATCAGACCACAGTTCATGAAATCCAAAATGTTCATTCTAATAGAGAGTATAAGGTCCAAGGAGCAATGATGAGGCATGCATATTTATGCTAACTGACATTTAACACCTTTTTTTTTTTTCCATCATGAGATTTTGTGGCTGGGCTGATAAACTTCCATGCAAAGTCATGCAGAAGATAGTGGTTCAAGCAGATGTGAACATACATGCAACCTGATTTCATGCATCTTCACTTTCAAGCCTCATATTAATGGTCATAAAATCATATTTTTCATACACAAGATAAGAGCTAAAAACTAAAGACAACCTGGCACTTAAATCTCAAAACATCTGCAGAAGCTTAAGTTTTCTTCAGAAAACCTAAAGCGCAATCTCTGCACAATCTCCTGTTATTGCTTATGTTCAAACTTGCCACCACTGCAGTGAAGCTGAGCATTTTGGCACCTAACTCTTGCCCAAATTCATAAACCAGGCCCCATCCTTAAGGCTTCTCAGGTGTTTAATCTAGTAGGTTTGCTCCTAACAACGTTCAGTACACTCCCAGCACTGGATACAGAATAAAACAGAGCAGTCCCTGGTATTTCCATTCAAAAAATATAACAAAGTAAGGAAGTGCTGCCAATATTGTTTATTGAGAACTTAAAATAAATGTCCCCCTCCCACAGGAATGTTTCCACATGAAATTGCTCTGAAGAGTTCCTAGCATTTTATGAAACTTGTAAGCTTTGTTATTTTATTCTGATTCTGAAGTCTTGGAACTAAAATAGAGATCTATGGTAAAAAAACAAGTGCCTAGATAAGAATAACTTAGCATTTGCAACACAACAATTTTGTAATGGGTCCCTCATAAAACATAAAGGTAAATAACACACAAACAGTCTTTTTCTTCTTAAAAGTAGAACTTCAGTCCAAAATGCTAAGTCCAGCTCTTCTAGCACATGCTAGATTATATGCTCAAAGAATTTCCCTAAGGTTATCTAAACATTCATCTTTCTTAAAAATTTGGCAAAAATAACATTCAGATACTCCACAGAGGATGTAGAACGACAGGGTTTCTTTCTCCAGAGATTTCATATTCAACACCTGCGGCTTGAAAAAGCAGCTCAGGAGTCAAAAAAGTTTTGGTGTCAGTTCTGCACGTAGATCAAATCAATTACACCAGTGATTTTACCCAAACAAAGCAGACAGCGTTTTAAAACAATCAATGGTTAGTCAATGGAAATAGATTATCTCTACAATAATATTTATAATACAGGAGAGTGTTATTTCCTAGCCAAGTAGGAAATAAACCAGAATCAGCTAAACCCAGCTTTGACTACTCAAGACAATGGAGAAAAACAAGGTATGAAAATTATCAGTAGCAAGGAATTAGGTTTATTTTGATTTTCTACTGTAGCCTTTATTTTAAAAGAGGATCTTTTTAATCGGTTCTGTTATTAGCAGGTTTGTTCAAATTGATTTTTAAACCCAAGCCTTGACATTAATCACAAACATGTTAGGTAATTGCTTAAAGCCAATAATTGAATTAAGCACCTGTCTAGCAGCATTAGCAACAAGATCTAAAACAAAAGTATGAAAGAAAAGCCAGTACATTAAATGAAGATCATCATTAGGACAAAAGTACAGATACAGGATTTACTTTTTAATCTTATAACAAATACAAATGTAGATGATCTTTTTCTGACATGAGAAGAAAAGTAATGAGCCATTAACTCAACGTGCTCCTTCCAATCTTACTTTGAGTAGAAAACCAAATTTGAATTATTTTTCATCAGACCCCCAATGTTCTAATTCCCCTGTACTGCTATGCTATTTTGCCATGTCAAGTTGTAGTAAAAAGCAATGAAAATCTTTTCTAGATTTTTACTCTCGTTCAATTGTTTGAATATAAAAGTACCCAAAAGGCCTTAATATATCTTTAGAACATCCTCACGAGATGACACAGTAATTTTACCATGTTCCTCATTGAGAATACCAAATCAGAGAGGGTAGGCACCTTCCCATCCCCACAGAGTAAACCTGCAGTAGAGTCATCCCAAGATCCACCTTTCCTGGATGCTATTCCAATGCTCTGGTCTACAAGACTAATTCAATTCTTAAACCCAAAGATCATAGATGTCAACAAACACTCTAAAGACCTTTTTCTTCCTGTGCCACCTTAAAAAGTGAATTTCAATAGTACCGTTTAGCTAGTAGCCAAATAGTTAATTCAAGTTGCTCAATCATAAGAACTTTTAGGCTAGAACTAATTTCCTTTCCCTATCCTAGCAGTCAGATTACATTTCAGACACTTGATAGACCAAACTCATTGGAAAGCAATAAACAAAAGCAACTTTAGACAAGTAACTATTGCCCACATGGGAAAAAGTCAACCTCAGCTGTCACTGACACCTTTGCCAGGTTAGCCCACATCTACAAAAATTTCCTTTACAATCCATCCAGATGGAGGACATGACAGGCTCTAATAGGAACAAATTAAACCAAGACAAGTCACAGTTGCTTAACATATATTGCTTTCTCCTGTCAGTGCAGATCACTAACTAATGCTCAGTTAACATCTCTGCTCTTCTCAGATCAGTAACCCACACTTCCATCGCCCCCTGACCTCAAACAACTAAATACCTTTATGCCTTACTCACTGAAATCAGCAAAAAGAGATCTACTATTCTACAGAAAATCAGACAGATTAGATCAAGTAGATGCATGGGTCCTACAAAAAAAACCCCAAACAGTCCAGGTGTGTAAACATTTAATTCAATTTCTAAACTAAAAGACCTATTCCACAACTGAAAGCCTGTAGCAGCCTGTAATAGTTTACAGCAATAACACAAACCTCAAATCACTTAACACAAGATTAACAAAGGATACACTCCTCTTGGGTATTCCCTATCCTCAAATAAGAACTGTTTCAAAAATATTATTTAATTTTCTAATATATTATTGTTAAGTATTCTTAGGGCATCATGTGTGTTAAGTGTGACTGCTAATGATCCTATTATTTTCCTATGGAATTTGCAGTTTCATTATGAAAAGCCAAAACATACCAGTTCCCTTGCTTCTTCAAGCTGTTTCTCAACATTTGCAACCATCTGCTTCTTCTCATCTGAAACAGAATCATGAAAATACCAATATAATTGTGCTCTTGCCATGAAAGAAAAGAAGAAAGTTCCAAAAGCTTATATGTATCAGTTAAAACCAACTCTAAGGATTTATTCTGTGTGACATCATCAAGCACCATGATACCCACATTAGTAATTTTATTAAAAAAAAAAACAAAACAAAACAAACAAAAACGGAGACTGGAAAATTGTTGAAGTCTTCTACCTTATGCAGCATTTCCTAGTTAGGAAAGCACTTAGAGCTGCTCCAGGTGTAGGAGTTATGTCTCAGCAGGCACTTGCTGGGTGTGTACAAATGCATGAGAAGGCACATACTTACGCCAAATGGAAAAAAAAAATGGTTTAAGAACAAAGGCTTATCCTATTTATTTGCAAAGTACGAGATGCACAAAACCAAGGATCCCACTTATAATGAGTCCAGGTACTGAAGAAAAATGTGGTTTCTATTCCCCTGCTGGGTCTAGAACTCTGTTCCTTTCACTTCAGCAGAAACAAAATTAAATTCCATGGGAATTACAAGAAATCCACCGACTTCTAGTAGCAGTAAAAATATAATTTTGTAATAAAATATGAAAATTTTTAAAAAAATTATAAGCCATATGTAGCAATCATCCTCTGCCAGGTTCCCCAACAAGTCTACATCTCAGCTATAGAGAATCTCAGCTGACTTTTTGACCTTTAACCATCCATTCTCAAGTGGAGAACCCAATATGAAACAGGAACATAGATTCAGTGTCACCTCCGTCACCTCCAACAGCTTCACTATTTGGTTTGTTCTATTATAAAAGGGGACTTTCTGAGTAATGTTCAGATACTGGATAATAAAAAAATCCCCACATTGCTTAATTACTGTAGGCATTCGGGGGCTGCAATCCCACCATTTGCACCACCTCATGCTCCTCTCATGGGCATCTTCCCATCTTCCACCCTTCCGAGTAAATCCACACATTGTCTCAACCAAGTCAACAACAAAGCTCTGAACATGCAACACTTTGCACCATTTTTCGTTTGAAACCAAGAGCATCATAAGACATCTGTGCTGCTGGTTTTCCCGATGAAGCAGATAACAAGTAAATTGCATAAAACTATCTCCAGTCATTGCTCCCCAGAGAGTCTATGTTGGCACAAGAGATTTTATTGTGTAACTTCACAGGTTTTGTTTTTAGCCTGAATACCTCTACTTCTCTTCCACATGGTCTCTTTGTATGCTAGAACTGACACATTAATGACTGAAAGGGACTATCCGATGCTCTCCTTTGATCCTCTGCAAGCCACAAGCCACTGAACTTCAAGAGGGACACCCTTTATTAAATGTATGTAGTTTAGATTTGTTTTCAAGCAAACTTGCTGCCATAGGCAGGAACCAGGGAGTGCTGAGGTAGCAACCAAAACCAGAATTTCTGCTATATAAAGTAAAACATACCCTTAAAACAACCTTCCTTAAAAGCAACAGAACCACTTCTGAAAGGCCTATATCGATATAAGTGTTTGGGGGAAGGACCCCCAGCATAAACAAGTTGTGTCTCGGCTGAGCCCTCCCGCTGCTGTTCCACAGCACCCTGCATTACATCTGGATGGGCCTGTCTTCTCAGGCCCTTCTCAACTTTACCCAAGTTACTCTAACTTCTCATCTAAGGACACGTGAACATCACGATCTGTCCTTCTCCTGCCCAGCATCCCAAAACATCTCTGTTCTTTCCTTCATTTGGAATCGGGCAAGATGACAATGGATGAAAGGAAAAACATTGTAAGATATAAAACACACAATACCATTTTATTGAAGCTGAAATAAAATTTTAAAAATATAGCAGCAGGTAATAAAAGTACTGTAGCAATTTCAGTATTTTCCTGAGTTTTACTGAAATACAATTTCCATGCACATTAAGTAAAGTGAAATGTAGGGATATAAAGTTGGGGTTTTAGGGAAGGTATTTCATGCTGTACAAATTATGTGTGTAATTGTATTACAAGAGCTACCTAGTGCTTCACTGACAGTAAGATCTTACCTACCCACAGAGATACTAAGGTATGGACATTTGGTAGGGAAAACTCATTAGTACACAAGGAGGTCAGGCTAAAACCACTCCCATAAAATTGAGCAGGTATTCAAATGAACTTCAGTGGTTCTGTTAATTGAACTTTAACCCAATTCCAGAGTTGCATTTTAACATCATCCCAGATTTATCAATACATAATCATCCAGCTGGTGACCAGAGCAACTGTTGGGAGCGAGACACCCTGACAACTGGCCTTTGCTGTTCTTTTGAACACAGAAGCGTGAGCAGGCTCATGGCAACACCCCAGCACCGCAGCTTTGGAGCAGCATCTTCACTGATTTCCAGGAAAGCAGCTGAACTTCTAGCAACTGCATGTAGTCCCAGAGCAAGAAGAGGGGGCAGGATCCAGCAGGGTCACTTTGGTAAAGAAAAGCAAGCTTACCAGAGTGTATCACCCACTTGGTTGTGCTTTTCTCTCTTCCTCTAGCTGCATCCCGGTGGGTGTAAGCTGCCTGGAGCCACTTGCCTGCAGGGCTGCCAATACCTCTAGGCTGATATCAGCAACAGAAACATGAAATTCTACAACAATGTCTATCAGAAAGCATGGGCTGGGATGATTTTACAAACCACTCACTTTCAGTTTTATTGCCACGGTTAAGTGAAAGAAACAACTTATTTCACGGTCAGAATCCCCATAGAAAGGAAGGCACAAGATCTACTTGCTCAGAGACCACAGATGAAGCCAGAGGGAGTTACTCAGAGAAGCTTGCTACTAATCTAGTAGTAGATCGGGACAAACAAGTTATGATCTAATCAGAGATCCTTATATTACAAACTCTATTATTCCATGATGTCTTAGGCACAATCTGCCTACTTTATCATTTCCTGAAATACACTTCCATTATATGAAAGAATGAAAAGGGTTTTTTATAATGTATTTTTCTTCAGAATTGATAATATCCTTCAAAGAAAATAAAAAAAAAACAATGTTCCATCAAACATATCTGAATTTAGAATAGAATTTTTGTCTCCACATTGCCAGAAAGAATATCCTAAAGAAAATATTGCATTTAATGTGCATAATTTAACTGGTCAAATTGACAAAAACTGGAAATAGAAGTGGTTCTTTTTCTTCTTCCAGGTAAGGATTGCAAAACAAAGCAATCCATTCTGTGTTTGTACACAAGGCTGTATCACTTTCTTAAAAGAAACAAGCTTTTACTACTTTTTTTTTTCCTCAGTTCTTTCAGCTTTGCCCTTGCATTAGTCACTGTTTTGTCCCCCAAAATATAGAAAGGTAGAAATCTGCCTCCAAGCATAGAAAGACAACACAGCATTGGTTTGATCTCACAACCAATGAAGGGATTAAAAAAATCTGGACAAAGACTGGGAAGTCTCACTGCGTGTGGAATTGCTTCTTTTTATTAGTACACACTGAGGGAAGGTTGAGTAACGAACTGCTTCAGCTCATAGACCACTTGCAGATTTTGCTACATCAGCTGAGGTACTTTACATGTTCACCATTTTGCCAGAAATTACTGCCCAACAGCAGAGACAAATGGAACAACACATGTGTTTCTCTCTAGGTTACAAAACCGGGTTCAAAAGGCACATCATGATGAGCCAGATCCGAAATGCAGACACTAAACTCCAGTACAGGGCTACAACAGAAAATTGGGGTGGGACTTTCTTCAGCTAAATCTGTTAGAGGCCAAAATACAGTGCTTTGATTGCCCAGTAGAAAACACAGGTATTGGGTACCAGAAGAATAACAGCACTCAAGTCTAAAAACCACAATGCAGAGGCTACTGCACTGTGCTGACAAAGCAACTCACTTTCACATCAAGCAATCAAAATGTATATAAAAAACTGATAAAACCACAAGACAGACATTTCTCTGAAACACTGAGAAATATTAGTCAAACACATCAGCCAGTGATCTTCACTCTTCAAAGACCCACAGCATCATCACAGAAATTCTATTTAAAAGCCATTTCCCAATATAGAACACATTCTTTAATTGTCCAGATGACGTTTGCTTCAACAGAAGATGTTTCTTCCCAAGACAGTCTATTGTCCCTGCAGCCTATTGTTTCTGTAGTATCAGAGTGCCTTTGTTACATTTCTTGCTGAACTATTTATGCATTTGTGACAACAGGATTGTTTGTAGAGACATCATCCTCCTAGAACACAAGACAGCATCAAGTCCTGACAACACCAAATGCAGGGATGTTGCAAAAACAACCAGTATTTCTCCAGTTCAACTGAACACGAAGCTTACAGCAGGTCCATCTTGGGCAGCAGAAGGAAATAAACCAGTCACTAGACTTCAGGAGATCTCTCTCTGTATCATGCAGAAGTGGCACAAGTCCTTACACTTTTCATCCTGCTTCTTCCCGCGTGGAGGAAGAAGGCCATCAGCAATCTCTCTTAAATCACTGCTGCTGAAAACTGCCACCTCACGTGCATCTCCTCATGTCCCCCTCCCACCTCACAATCCTCTTTCTGAGGCTCTCCCAGCCATCTCCACAAGAACTAACTGGAACTCCTGGTGATGAAGAAGCAAAGATCTTGCAAATGTTCCTATTAAGAAACAAGGGAAAAATGTGTATTTAAAATATTTCTGATTAAAGTGCTCAGCATAGTCAGAGATTTTTTTTTTTTCCCAGGTGGTCAAATGCCTCTATTAGCTAAGACTGCAATTTGGTTTTAAGTGGTACATGAATTTTTTTGCTGATGAAAGACAGAACAGCCCTGAAAATTAAGGCAATCCACTCATCCATAAATGTACATTGCATGAAGTAGCTATAACGCAAGCCAGTCCAAACCATGTATGACTAGCCTTAAATCCTAACATGGAAAAGCCGCTTCTGAAAAAAAATAGTCATTTACAACTGTCTTATCTTGAGGCTATTTAGCCCAGTACCACACTACTGGTCCTGCAGCAAATATGTATTCTATGTCCTCTGAGAGGACAGCAAATTCTCAAAAAAAACCACAAAACCCCAAATCCTTCTAATGGCCATATAAAAGAATCATGATTTAAAAGCCTGCTGCTTCTAGGCTATGTCACTGTTTAAGATAATACTCTTTAAACATCTCATATTTGAGCTTCAAAGTCTCCCTAAGGGAGTAAGGGAGACTGATTCAAGGAGAGGATTATGGAAATCCACTCCTGTTAAACAGGACATTCTTCCTACTACTGAACAGACACTCGTGATTTCCAAAATCTATACTATTAGGAAATTAAATCTCTTTTTCCACAAGCTCACTGTGCAGCACTACTGATTTTAAGAACAAAAGTCTCCGTGTATTTATGATGCCTTCCTGTTCCTATAAGGTGTCCTTAAATTCACTCTGTTTAAAGCAAAACAAGTGGGAAATACTGATTGATTAGGTACTTTACATGGGGGAAGAATTCACTGCATCCCCTCAGTAAATTGTTCCAGAGACCATTTACAGTTTAAATATAATTTCTGAGCAAACTGAATTACACCAGTTCTGAATTTCAATCACCAGAACTCTTTGGATCTCTCCCTTCTTTGTTTTGTAGGTCTCTGTTAACAAAATGGAAAAAGCTTTCTTCCTCATAAGTACCTGCAGACTGTGACTGAATTATCCTTTTTGTTAAACCCAAGAGCAATGAAACCAAGGGCTAATGAAACCTTAGTTTCATTAAGCCGATGAAAAGGCATAGTTTCCTGTCCTTTAATCATGCCTGTGATCTGTCACAGTACCCCAATTTACGAGAAGACTTTCTACCTTGCTAAGATTGGAATTGGACATAACTTTCCAGAACCAAACAGATTTTTTAAATTCACACCCCCTCCCTTATTTATGCATTTTACATTTTCAGATATATTTTGGACCTCTGAAGATCATGTGCTTTAGTTGACCACCTACCTCAAATCCTGTTTAGAGTCACTACTTCATCTCTTCATGATGCATTTCCCACTCTAAAAGTAGACTGTTATTCTTTGGTCCTGGATACATGATAGTTTTTCCTTTAGTCACATGGAAAAGTATACCATTAGAGCGTATTTATTCCCCCCTTATAGGATACCCACTCCCTTGGTTTAAGCATCCTAAAGTTTTGGGAAACACACATAGGAAGCAAAGGCAGAAACACTTAATGACTTGGAAACAGAAGAAGCATTAAGCAAGCTACAAGAGGGACAGATGAGAAATCCACTAGTTTCAGCTTTCTTCTGTCTTGTACTAGGAGCCCTGTATTAGGGCACTGATGTGCTAGAAGATTCAGCTAGATTGGTTAAAGAGATTATAATTTTCAGCCTCCTATCCTAACACTCTTATTGACATTATTGTCTGTATTGCAGGGATACATCGTGAATTTGACCAGGAATGCTGCAGGCTCTTGACAAACACATTAAGGTAAATTAACACTTATTTCTTTGAACCTGCTCCTACGTGTGAGTCACCACAGCCAATTATCCCAATCAAATGTTTTAACAGCAGCCAGCAAAAATACAGATTCGGATTAAGTCACACACAAATTCTGTTTATGCCACATGAAAGAGACCTGATTTCCAGGACTGATGCTGTGGCACCCCCACAACAAACAGCACCCAGTAGCTATACTGGTACAGGCATCACCCCCCCCGGCCCTGACCCCTGGGCTGCTCAGCCCTTCAGCTGCGCCTTGTGCAGCCCCACAGCCAGGCAGGAGGGAAAGGCCGACCCTCACAGCCCACCAGCGAGAGGTAATTCTTAATTCTGTCCGGTTATTCTTAATACACTCCGCCAGACAGCTCGCTGCTCCGACAGAGGGAGGTGAATCCTGACTCTGCTGCGTGAGGAGCAAACAACACGCTGGGGTGACCGGACACGGAGAGAGACCACGCTAAAAACACACTAAAACACCCCCTGCCGCCACCCCGAGCGCTCGGTGCTGGGAAACCGGAGGCTCCGGGAGCCGGAGACGCTCTTACGGTCGAGCAGGACGGGCCTGCGGTGCGCAGCGACAGCCGTGAAGGCGGAGAGCGGCGCCGGTGGGGGGCCCAGAGCACCAAGCGACGACGGCCTCTCCGCGGCGGCAGGCCAGCAACCCCCCAACCCGCCCGCCGCTCACCTCCTACCAGCTTCGGCACCTTCCCGATCCTGCCCGTGATCTCGGCCGTCAGCACGGCAAAGTCCTGCTCGTAGCTCTCGAAATCGGAGGACATGGTGGCGGCTCTGAAGGAGGAGGAGGCGGTGGCACCGGTGAGGATGGTAATGGGGGGAAGCGGCGGCCCCGCTGCTCTCACTGCCGAGAACGCCCCGCTCAGCCGGCCGCCCTCAGCCGCTCCTCACCTAGGCGCTTCCGCGTTCCGCTCCCTGTAAAAGCGTCCCCCCCGCACCCCACAACACCTCATCACAGGTTCCGGAAAGACTTTCCACCCCGCTCAGGTGTTTTGAATCAGCGCAACCCGGCGCCGCGCCCCACCCCTTACCGACCCTCGCTTGGGGGTGGCGGGTTGCCGGGCGTGAGCGGGCCGCCTCTCTCTTCCCTCCCCAGCGCCTTGTAACCACCCTCTTTCACTACAGCGGGGATAGGGAGACGTTGTTTCCTAACGGGACTCTATTACAAACGGACCGCCGGGAGGCGGTGGCTGATCCGGAGGCGAGGGCCGGCTCTGCTCCCCTCATCTCCCCGGGCCGGCGGGGCGGGGCTGAGGCCCGGCCGGCCCCGACACCGCCCCTTCCCCTTCCTCAGGGCGCTCCCGGTCTCTCAGCAGCCGGCGGGAGCCATGGGCGGTAGCGGCGGGGCGGCAGCGGGCGGGCGGCGGTAGCGGTGGCCATGGGGTGGCTGGGCCAGGCGCGGCGGCTGTGCCACTGGGGGCCGCTGGTGGCCTTGGCTGTGGTGGCCGTGTGCTCCGCCACCGCCATGGCGGACGCCGCGCTGTGGTACTGGCCCCTGGACACCGCCGGGGGAAGCGTCAACTTCATCATGCTCCTCAACTGGACCGTCATGATCTTGTACAACTACTTCAGCGCCATGTTTGTCGGCCCGGGGTACGTCCCGCTGGGGTGGACGCCGGTAAGCCCTAGCTCTCGATCCATCGCCTCATCCCCGGGCCGGGGGGGGTCTGGGGGGCCTGCCCCTGGGGGCCGGGGGCAGCCTCTCCGAGAGGAGTGTGTGCGGGGATCAAAGAGGGCCGAAACCGCTTGTCTTTGATTCCTCCATTTCTCCCTGAAGAATGCAGCCAGCCCCTTGGGCCGCTCCTTCTTCCTTATCTTGTTTCGACATCTCTTTCTGCCCCTATCCTGCTTTGCCCCTGCTTCCAGCGTTTCCAGTGTGCTCCAGCTTGCTCCATCCCCTCCTTGTTCTCTCGGTTAAGGCGGGCTGGGGCTAACCGGTAACGCTTCTTTGTTGGCAGCAATCGCTGTGTTTTATAGCGCCTTTTCAAAGAAAAACAACAGGAAACCAGTACTGCTGTTAGCCAGGAGTGAGAACTTCAAGGTTATCTGCTCCCCCGCACACGCTGTTGTGTTGAAGACTTTGCTGTTAATAACAGGGATTAGAATAACTTCATTTAGCATGTTTAATTTTTTTATGTAAGCCTGAAAAATGATGCGTTTCTCTTATGTTCAACGCAGTGTTATAAGGTAAGGTAGAAATTTGCATTTTCTTTGCTTCAGTAGTCTTTTGGAAAGAACAGTAGTCAAAGGCCAGTATGATACTGGTTCAGTATCTCAAGACAGCAGGCCAGAGTTTGTGTTCCAGGGGCATCATAGAAAGATTGGTAATAATCACATTTCTATTTGTGGAATATTTCTCAGAACAGAGTCTAGTGAGAAGGAGATTCTAATGCAGTCCTAGCAGGAGGACTGGGTATTTCACTTTTTGAACAGAAGGTTTTGGCCAGCATTACAACTTGTTATCTACAAGTCTCTGAGTCATCTTGCTGTAGTTGGCGTATGTGTGTGTGTAAGAGAGTGAGGCAAACAAGAGGTAGTTGAATGCTAATGCTTACCAGCACTATATCTTATTAGTTAGTTTAGGGTATAAAATAGAGTGAGAAAGTGCACAAGCTTTTGGCTTCATGATGTTTTGTTACTCTCAGAACTTCACTATGAAACCCTGTTTGTACAGCCATTCTTTCTGATGGAAGAACTGTTTATTTCTTTTAGCAACCAGCACTTTCAACAGTAGGAGATGGCTGCATTGATAGCCAAGAGATTATTTCATTTTGTTTTTTTTCTCTCCTCGCTACCTACCATTAAGTAAGGTTGGGTTACGAGACACACCCTGTCAGAAGAAAGCGAAGATGCTTAGGTTAGGAAAGTGCCAAGATACGTAATGCTGGTAGAATTATTTATATCTCTAACATGCCTGTTCTTCTGTTTAAAGGAAAAATCTCAGGATTGCATGTATCTCCAGTACTGTAAAGTGTGTCAGTCTTATAAGGCACCACGTTCACACCACTGTCGAAAGTGTAACAGGTATTGTCTTTCTTTAAAATTGTCTTAAGTTCATATTAAAGCAGATTCTAAGCTAACAATGAGCTTTTAATATAATTTATTCTTCCAAGTTTTGCATTGTGCATTTTTAAAAGATTTCTGTATGAACACTATACCCGTTACAAATATTTCCACTTTCTAGTTGTATGATTTCTATATGTTTTTACTGTGTTTTAGTTTAGTAAATAAATCTGTCTTTAACATTTTCTCTTTGGCTTGGAATCAGTTCCTTTTATGAACTTTTGGACCATAAATACCTAAAGATCTTTGTAAGTTCTGAGTCTCCGGGAGTAGAAAAGCGTGTTCTGTCATCTTTCCAAACGAGGGTTAAATGTTGATCTGAGTGGAAATTTTGGTCTGCTCTTTACTCTTCACTAAAGGTTTTCTTTTCAAGGGGGGTCTGCATGTTTGGTGAACTGTCAACTTAAAGTTTGTGCTTTGTTACGTGTTAGTTTTCCAACAGGCTTGTTTTGAACTAAACGATGTTTTTATTATAAATAGCTGCACTAGAATTTAGTGCAGCTTGAAAAAAAACAAGCCACTTCAGCTGTCTGCAGTCCAGGCTGTAGTTTCATTTATTTTGGGTTTACTTGATTTATCTTGGGTTCGCTGGGCAGGTCCTTTTCTGAACATGGTAAACAGATATTGCAGCATACACATTCATTTGTTATTCCTATAAACACAAGATCCACAGTCAGTGCGCTTTGAGGAAGTAAAGACTGAAACTGTAGAGCGGTGCTGTAATTTGGCTGCATCATCCTGAGACTTAAAATTAGATCCCTTTCCTTGAGTGACAATCTTTACACTCAGGACTTAACAGAAAATGGCAGCAGATCCTGATGATTGTCTTTGCAAAAGCTAGTTCTTTAAATAATTCATGTTTTGTCAAATAAATAAAACAGCAGAAACTTCAGCACGTCCTCCAAATCATTTTGCTGATATGCATTAGGAATTTTCTGGCCAAAGTAATTAATTCTGCTTATATTTCTAGCCTGTTGCGGTGAAGAAAGTAATTTAAACCGCTGTCAAAAGTCTTCCCTGCTAGGGCAAGTTTCAGTGTTTGAATGGAGTCTCTTGTTATGGCCCACCTGAATGGGCTGAGGTCTCTAAGGAAGATCTAAGAACTTCTTCAGAAACACTTGTGCTGATAATTAGTATTATATGTTCAAGAACTTATACAGTGGCAGTTAGGCATATGCTAATGAAGAACAACTAATTCTTTAAAAGGAAGAAACTGAACTTACTGCTGGGAATGGACTAGTTTAAAAGACAATGAGGTCAGTAGTTCCAAAACAGTTTTTATTTTCAGAGGACCTGGATATTTGTGTAAATCAATCCTCTGTTTATCACTTAAGTTTGATGCAGATCAACTGCAATATTGTAATTTGTGACTTTTACACCTGTTAAGTTAAATCAATGCAATTTGGGACGCAGACAAATCTTTTGTCTGGTGTTTTTGTGCACCTGTAAGCTGAACCAAAATAACCAGCTTTGTATTGAATGCAAGAGTGTCTCTAAGGGTGTTTATGCTTGTTAAATAGGTTTTGGAGTAGATTTATAGTGGTATAAGGTCAATACATAGCAATTGACGAAGCTTTCAGAAGGTCTACTACTGAAAAGAAAGAGGCATTAACACACTTCAGTCTGTGTATCTTTATATGCTCTTTCTGCAAGTAGGTCTCAGGGGACTTGATATTTCCTTTATTTTCCTGGTATGCTTATTTAAAAGAATTGGCAATAATAGTGCTTATTGTGTTGATAGTTCTTGTACTTCCCATTCTAGGTCTCTGTCTCCTGATTCTGGGATATGGTGTTTATTAGCAAATAGCAAGTTTGAGTAAAGAGTGATAATTAGAGAGGGTAGGACCTGGGACCACTTTTTGTTTTGCTTTCTTTCACTCTAGAACATGAAACATTGTTCTAAATAGTAACAAAAAATGACTCTATTGTGTTGAGCTGTTGGAAATTAGTGGGTTTAAATGAATGAATGGAGGTTGAGTAGTAGAAAGTTAGTTGTGCTTTTCCTTGTGCTGTTTGGGAAATTATAATAAATGTCCTTTATATTAATGTATCCTTATTATTTACAGATGTGTCATGAAAATGGATCACCATTGTCCTTGGATCAACAACTGTTGTGGATACCAGAATCATGCATCTTTCACTCTGTTTCTCCTCTTAGCTCCACTAGGATGCATTCACGCTTCTTTCATATTTGTTATGACTATGTACACTCAGCTTTACAACAGAGTAAGAAAACATAATTAAGTACTTACATATTATTTAAGTTAGGTGGGTGAGTGATTTATTTTTGGAGGTATGAGATTGTTTGGTTTCCTGCGAAAAGCAGCATGTGGAATTCCTTGTTATTCTTTGAGCATGTGTTTTCAGTTTTGCTTTCTGCCTGTGAAAAGTATGTTCATTGATTGCAGGAGGATTCAGAGAAAGTTGTTTTTCTTTCTCTCCCCCCCCTTCCCCCCCACGTTGCTTGTCATAATCACTGAGAGTTTTTTAGAGCTTTGCACTGACTGAAGGCAGTTTCTGAGTAGTACTTTATATAGAGAGGGACAGGCTGTGTTTTGGCTGGCACAGAAACTAGCTGCTATTTATTTCCAACACACAAGTTAGATGCTATTTATTTTCTTCTGCTTGCCACTTTTAAAGAATTGTATCCTTTCTTCAAGGGGAAAAAAATGTAGGTTTTTTTTGAACCAAAAATAAATGATGTTGGATTTGTTTTTAAATGGGAAAATTTAACTGCAGCAACAGTGAGCGAAGCTTGTTCTGGAATACAACCCTTATCTCAGATCTATGGCTAAGATCATGAGATTTGATTTCAGTCTTTGTGGTTGCAATGAAGAGCTTGAAAACATCAAGTGAGTGTAACAGATGAAGGCTGTGTGTTGTTTTTGCAGAGCAGTAATGTTAAGAATTGCTGTCTGCTAAAGCTTTCAGAGGAAAACCTGTAGCATTTCCATTGAAAGTAGATACCGTGCTATGCAAACATTTTCTATCTGAAACTGTTGAATGCTTTTTTGTTAAAGTGCCAGAGTCCAGATATTTTTTTTTGAGGTTTTAGGCCTAACTTCTTTTATTTTTTGATAATTATTCCGCTTGCATTATAAACCTGTCAGAAGTTGGGCACCTGCCTTCAGAGCCATATTTCTTATTGGCAATTTATTTTGTTTCAGCAGTTGAAATGTTCTAGAGCTGAATTATGATATTTTTCCCTTTGCAGATATCTTTTGGGTGGAGTTCTGTCAAGATTGACATGAGTGCAGCCAAGAGAGACCCTCGACCCATTATTCCCTTTGGGCTGTCTGCATTTGCTGCATCTTTATTTGCCTTAGGACTGGCATTAGGAACAACTATTGCCGTTGGTATGCTTTTCATTATCCAGGTAAGTTTACAGCTTCTGTTACAAAGAAGTTGAAATCTCTAAGTTTTGCTTGGTTGTGGAGCAGTAATAGAAATCAGAATCGAGATAGCAGCAGTTGCTTACAGCTTACGTTGTATAACTTTTCCAGGGTTTTATGTTGCTTTCTCCCAATTCCTCTGTTGCTACCACAATTTTATTTTATTTTTTTTTCCTCATGGGAGAACTTGGAGCTGAAAATATGATAAACTAAGAAGACATGAGATGGGCTTTATGAACTCTCTAAAAAAGGCAAAATACTTAGTATTTCAGGAGTACATGCCCCTATCCCTGAAAAGAGTGATAAACATGCCTGATAGATTACTTCAAATGGTTGAGATGTCTGGAAGGAAACAAAAATACTCCTTTTAAGCATAAACTGACATAGTAAGTGATAATGTCTTATTGTAGAATTCTAGAGAATTAGCATAAGCATGTATCTACGCTGAATCTTAGTTTTGAATGGTTTTTTATCTTTCATTTAAGCCTGTAAAAGTTGCTTTGTTGTTTGAAGGAAGTTTAGTTTGTTAAATGAAGTTTTCTTTGCCTAGCTGATGTTTTTCTGAGAGAATCAACACTAATTTCACCTAACCCTTATTTTAGATGAAAGTCATTTTGACAAATAAAACTTCAATCGAATCCTGGATTGAAGAAAAGGTAAGCTTTTATTACAATTTTCTTGCATAATGTATTGTTACAAAGCTTATTTTCCATATTTATCCATTTCTTGTTTCACTTCTCTGGATTTAAACCAAATATGTCATTTCAATTCACCACTGACTTAACATCTACAGCCAGCTTTTCGATTACCATCTCTGAAATTGACTGAAATAGATGAGAAACCATTTTCCTGCCTAGATTTTTCTTTTTTGTTTGGGGGAATTGGTGTGAGCATAGAAAAATATTTGCTTTTAAGAGACTTTGCTTATTTGCTTGGAATATGTATTTTCATCTGAAACTTGAGTTGTCTTTGCTTTTCGTTGTGCCCATTTGTGTCTTTAATTATTCACTTCCTCTGCCCATTCTAGGTGGCATATTTTGGCTCCTGATTTTCCTCATTTCCTACTTCTCTGATTAAAATTTTCCTTGATTTTGAAGAAGTACTAGAAAATAGTGAGATACCTAGTATTCTCACCTTCAAATTTATCTTTGATTGCCGTATCTTTATATAGGTTTTTACAAGATTTTTCAGAAGAAATATAGCCAAGCAGCAGAAGCTAAGTTTAGAGGAAGCAAAACTGACTTAATGCTTAAAAACCAGTTTAATATACCAGGTTATTTTGTTAGAATCCACATTTCATTATTATCCTGTTGTCTGTCTGTGTTTAATGTGTGAAAATTAGTATAAGGGTCTTGACTGTACCTAAGTATTGTAATGTTTTTCTCTTTGCACAGAATCTGGCTTGGCTAGATCCTGGTCCTGTTAGGCCTTTGAGTAATAGGTCACTGGAACATAAATGAAAGAAAACCCTATTACACCTGTACAGTCAAATTTGGAAAAATCTGTTAAAATTTTTACTGTAAACACATACTGCTAATACCTCTCCTCTGAAAACTGAGCAAAGACTGTTACACACAAGTGTTTAATACAACAACATTATTGCAGCAGAGAGCAAATGCTTCTGTGGCTGTTCCACTAGATGTCATCCTTACTGAAAGAATGAAAAGTTTGTGACTGCAGAACGTGGGACAATCAGAGCGTGCCTGGATACGCGCTTCTTAGAGGTGGAATAGACATTACCAGTGTTGAATTATACTCATGATCATTAATCAAATAACCCTTAGCTGTGGAAGTCTTTGGACGTAACTGAGATGATGTCAAGCATCAGTCTTTGAAAAAAGCCAAAAAATAAAATCAGAGCATGGAGTGGATTAATCAGTGTATCCAGGTGTCTCTGTTGCTAAAGAGTAAAGGGGCTGGGGGGACCCAAACCAGACACAGTTCTAGATGCTGTGATTGTTGTAAATGGTTTTAAAAGCTTGGGTTAGTATAGCAGAAATTTACTGCTGTTGTCTCAAAACGTTTGCCTTTAGGTCTTGTGGACCCCTACAGGGCATATGACCTGACCTGAATATTTGCTGCTCAGCTGTAGTTTGTAGGGTGTGTTTTTATGTACTGTATTTCTTACCTATTTTCCAGGCCAAAGACAGAATCCAGTACTACCAAACGGGTGAGATCTTTATTTTTCCTTATGACATGGGAAGCAAATGGAAGAACTTCAAGCAAGTGTTTACGTGGTCTGGGATTCCTGAGGGAGATGGCCTGGATTGGCCAGTAAGAGATGGATGTCATCAATACAGTTTGACGGTAACTGGTCTTTGATGGTATCTCAGGTTAATCCTCCCCACTATCCAATTGCCTGCTTTCCTTTGCAGTAATATACCAACTTTTAAAATAACTAAAATAGGCTGACTAGTAATACATAAGAAACAGGGGTTCTGTCAACTATTCTCCCTTCCTTGATAGACTAAAAAATTATGCTTTTGTGAGTGCTTTCAAATGCTAATTATATTTCCTGTGTTTGTTGAATGTTTTCAATACCTGACTTAATTTTGTGTGAATACACAAGTCCTCTTAAACTAAACACTGCCTAAATTTCTATTTATAATCATTTATAGATAGAGCAACTGAAACAGAAAGCAGACAAGCGAATAAGAAGTGTAAGTATTTGTGAAGTTTGATCTGAAATGACTTCGAAATATCAGTATAAATGAAAATAATTGCTGAGACTGTTTCTTTTCTTGATTTTAAACCTAGTAATTAAATACTTTGTGTTTCTGCACAAACAGTGTGCTACAGCTCTCTGCTTAATTAAACTTAGCATCTAGCTTTATTTGCATTTGCTCCTTAGTTTCCAGATGGTAAGAGAAGTGATAATAAAGATGACTGTGCTTCATTGTTAAGCAGTTAATTTAGAATTTAGAGTGTTTTTGACAGCTGTTGTCATTATGCTCAAATCTAATGGTATGCTTGAATTGATTTTTTTGTTATGAAGCTGTCAGCTCCTTACAATAATATATTGCCATGTTCTGTTCAAATTTGTAGGTGCGGTATCGAGCAGTAGAAGATTACAGTGGTGTCTGCTGCCCGGTGACTAAAGGTGTTAAAACATTCTTCACAACGCCGTGCACTGAAGAACCGAGAATTGCACTGAGTAAAGGGGATCTGATTTTAGCAACAAGAGGCTTAAAGTTAGTGGCTCCATACCTTTATGTTTGGTTAAAAGAAATATTGAGATGAGTTCTGATGTCTAATTACCTGTTACGCTTTCTTCCCCAGACACTGGATGTACGGTGAGAAGATTCTCGACTCAGCTGCTGATGGTATGAAGCAGTTATTTTTCACTTTTTCTGTTGAAAATTACAAATCAATTTTATAGCTGTTTAGAAACGTGGATATTACACATTCAGTTTTCAAAATGTAGAATGACTGACCTTATTGGCATCAGCTCCTTCCCCTCTAAAACCACATCCACTATTTTTTACTCTTTACGTTTGGTAGACTTACCAGTTTTGATAAACATTGCATAAATCTGTCAGACTGAGAGAACATTCATCTAGCAGTTTACTGAAGGTTGAATGGGAAAGGGTACACTTATTCATACTCTTAAGAAAAAGTTAGACTTCTAAACTCTAAAGAGATTACTTGTGATTTCCTTTTTGTTCTTTTGATATTTAAATAGTGGTGTTTCTTAAACTTATTCAGATTTCCTACCTAAACACCACAAATAAGTATAAAACCTAGGATTACTCTTTGTACTTCTTAAAAACAAGGAGACATTATATTTTTGGTTTGGGATTGATTCCGAAAACTTTGACATACATTTATATAACAGCTATCAAAGATGTTAAAGACTCCTGCTGGTCTGGAGAGACAACATCATACCCACCTGCACTGAAATTTTTACGTTTTTTACTTTAGTCTTCCTGCTTAGGACTGAGCTAAATTTTTTACCTGCCAGACTTTCTATCGAGGTTGCATCGGATTCTGTTGTCTCTTCCAAACAATTGTGAATTCATTGCGTGTTCATTCCTTGTTGGCAAAAGAGAGACAGATTGGTTTACTAGATGGAAATCACTAGACTGAAAGTGTCCATGCCTTTTATGGGAGCTCTGAGACCTTCATGGACTGGAAGTGCTTTGGCTGCTCACTCCAATGAACTCTTTTGAAGATCAGACCTAAAGGAGTCATTGAATGAGCATGATAATACTTTGCAGCATATTGCTTATTGTGAAGATTAGACGGAGTTATTTGTACTATATGAAATATTCTTTTTTAAATCAGGTGAAATGTGGTCTGGGTGGGGAACTTGGTGTATAGTGAGAGGCTGGATTAGAATTCAAAATACCATTGGCATTTTGGAGAACTAGACTTCAAAAATAAAATTAGGTTTGTTAGGAGTTTATAGCAAAATGCTGTAAATAGGTTTGAATAACAAGCACTAAAATAAGATGTAAAAATTAATGATTAAGTAGCAGTTCTGAGAAAAGAGTCAGTCATAATCTTAAGATGAGTCAACACTTGTAAAAAATGAAAAAGCACTGAACTTCCCAGATGCATGAAGTAATCCTTCCGTCAGCAGTGGCAGAGACTCAGCTAAATACTACCACAAGTAAAAGCAGTTACTGCATCTCAAGAAAGAGGGAGATCTGCTGTAAAGCGTTGAGAGGAAAACAAGGAGAATAATAAGAGTACAAGAAAACATGACTTAGAGAGGAAAGCTGAAAGAATTGGGGTGGCTTACGTGGAAAGGAAGATAGAAGAAAGCCAGTGTATGTGCAAATCATCATCAGCTGCATGAAAGTCTGTTGTAGAGAAGGGTGTTAGCTGCTTGATGGGGCCCTGGTGTGTAGAAAGAGGAGTTGTGAATTTGAATTATAGACAGAAATATTCAGATAGGGTATTAGGAAGTATTTCCTAATAGGAAAGTGGAGTACTGGTAAACTCTGGAGATCTCTGAAAACATTTTAGGCAGTGGGAGAGACTCAATGCGTTCCTAAGCAATGATAGTAGGAATTACTTAGATGTCCTGCCTTGGAGAAGAAAATAAACTAGGTAACCTCTCAATGTCTGTTCCAGTCCTGTGTTTTTCCTTTATAATGGGTCATGTTTTGTTCCAAGTTAATGCAACTTTTCATGTCTTAAGGTGGAATAAGAGAACGAGGCTGGTTCCCTAGGAAATGTGTGGAAAAATGCCAATATGACTCTGAAACGGATCAACCAGTGGAAGGAGAGAAGAAAAACAGATAGCCTTCTAATTTTTTAAATAAGAAATGGAATTTTTACTTCAGACCACAATCCTTTACTTGAAATTTTCTGTATATTACTTTAGACTTATGCAATGAATATGTTAGGACAAGGTTCTCTTCCTTGCAGCTGAAAGGGTTGGATATGCCTGTGCCATCACTTGCATACTTTTTAAACAATAAATAATTAAAGAAGCCATTTGATGGATTGCCTTCAAGATGCATCTTTTTCATCCCATTGGGTTTTTTCTTTTTCCTGTTGAAATTGCATTCTGAGATTCATATTTTAGGTTTTATCCTCAACCGCATCTGGTTGTGATGCGTGCTGCTTATCTTTTGTATTTTACTTTCTCTGAAGCTGCCCCTGGAAATTATAAAATAAACATCTGATTCAAATTCAAGATAAGATTCGTTACTTGTGACTTCTAATTATGTGAATTGTCCACCTCAAATAAATGATACATTCATATTCACTTGTGGATTTAATTGTTCTTAGACCTCCGAGAACTTGTTTATAGGCATGGGAATGGGAACTGCCTGGGAAGTAAAGATGACCCTGTTATAAGTTGTTTTTCAAGGTTAGACAGACTTCAACTCTTGCTGTAAGAATATTCTGTGCTTTTAATGGCAAAAAAATATAGCCAGCTGTGTCTGTTCACTGTGAAATCTGAGCAAGAAATGAAATGGAACAAGAGACTTGTGTTCTTAATTCATTTTAGAGTGAGGGAATAAGAGACTCAAGTTCTTAATCCATTTTAGAGTGAAAGGAAACAGTAAAGTGAAGCATGAAAATTTTTGTGAGCCTAGTTGCTACTAAGTGATTAACACATTTCTTAAAGCATTTTTATTTAGCATCTGCTTTGGATTATTAGAAGCAAGACCTTAAAATGTAGTAGCCTGTCCAGCTGCAGGCTTTCTAAATAGGTACTAATGCAGCAGGTGCTTCTGTTGTCTCATAGTTAATCTAGTTGCATGTTACATGTTGAGAGCTTTTTCAAATTACTGTTTTCAACTAACATCTGGTTTACCTCCACCTGCATGAGTTATCTCAGGTAGATGAGCATTTCTTAAACTATATTAAGTGTTTATAAGAAATAACTACATACACACAAGCCAGCCTTAGTCCTGTATGTTCCTACTCGGACTCTGTCTCTAGCACAAATGCAGTTTTTGGTTACTTCCAGCCTGCTCTTTGTTGGCTTATCACAAGCCCTATAATCCTTGGCTGTTTATGAGCTGTGGCAATGGAGGGGTCAGTGTTCAGTTTCAGTGGTCTGCAGGCAGGTGCTTTAGCCTTCTTGAAATCAAAGCACTTATTTTCTAGAAGCAGGCTTCATTAGAGGCAAAAAACCATAACTCAGCAGGACATACCTGTTTTGGAAACTAATATGGAAATTTTCAAACTGCATGGAATACTGTGTCTCCACCACCGTATTTTCTGTTCAGTGTCTGTTCAATCTAAACAAAGATTGCAAAAATAAGCTTGTCTTCCAGCTCAGGAAGCTGGCAGCTAAAGACCTCTTGTTCTTGACTTAGAAATGATTAAATAGCTATCTGTATTAGCAGGCAGCAATTAATAGCATAATATGAACAGATTAACAACACTAATGACCACAGTTGATCATTAGCTATTAGGAGAGGAATTTATGTAAGCTGTGGTCTGTTTATAGGAGACTGGATATCTTTCAGTAGTTGAAGAGCATCTTAAGCTGGATTTCAGCTTTCATCTGAGCAGAACTTTGCACGCCAGGATCACTACACTGTGAACATGCCCAGGAGCTCTGCTTCAGGAGTACAGTTACAAACTCAAATGGACTCTACAGGCTTTTCTTTTTAAGCCATAGCTTCAGTCCCACTTCTTCCCTTTTGTAACACAGGCAACTCGTGTTTCTGTTTACCATTACACCTTCACTCAACAGTGCTTGCTTACAAAGAATCAGCTAAACAAAAATGCGTATCTCCTAAAGGCTTTTAGGGATTCTGCAACCAGGAAAATGCACGCTATCTTTCCATTGCTGAAAACTGTATCAGAGCATGGAGTTTAAAGACAAGGAAGTCTGATTCTCAATACCAGTGGATTTTCTTTTCCTTCCTTTCTACCATCCCATTCTACCTATTTTTTTTCCCCTTCTTCATTCCCTCTCCCTGCATTTTGCTCAAGAAGGACCTTTGTTTACTAAGTAAAGGAGCAGGTCTAGATTTGACACTCTTTTGTGTTTTGTGGTGATTCATCAGGGAATTCAGCAGATTTTCTTTTAGCTTCAAATCCCTAGAGAAGCCATATCTGGGGGAAGCAAAAAACAAGTATCGTCTTTCACACAGCAATTAGCTCTATTAAACTACCTCTTGTTTTTGCCTAAGGGAAGAATTTCTATCTGTACTTAAAATTTTGATCTTTGCATCCTTTCCATCATCTAAAAGACAATCTAGACTTGCAATACCACACTAGGCTAGCTCAGGCTCTAGTATGATGGAAAGTAAGGGTCACTGCGTGCTGACACAGAACCCTGCCCTCCTATTTAAAGGAAAACAATAAAATAAACTAATAAGAAACAGTCGCCTACTTTAGTTCAGGCAGCACCAGAACAGAAACTGCATTTGTCATAAAAGCAAACTATGCTGGCCATGCTAAATGGACATCTCGGGTAACCTGTTCAACCACCAAATCAAAGAAAATTTTGCTTTCTACTCAGCTGCCCTCACTTTGGCCCCCAATCCAAAGAGATTCTCCTTTGCAGAGCCACTGAACACACCACGTGTCTCAGTTCTTGATGAAGAAGGGACTAGATTACCAACACGCTGTGCAAAAGACTAGCTTTGGTATTCTTATTCCTAGTAACTTTGAGATGATTACCAATAGTAAAAGAAATCTACAATAGAAGAGTTCTCTCCTCTTCAGTAGTCTTTACCAAGTGGCTTCTGATTTTAATCCAGATCTCTTAAGAGTTGAGCAAATACAGGCTCAACTCTGCTTGTGTTTTATACTAGAGTTTAAGCATCTCCCATATAATTAGCTTTTCAAATCCAAAATAGTGACTAGGAGGAGAAAAGAGGACTTCCCATGCTAGGAAGGCAGGGATTTGCAGGTTATCTAGTTTTTACAATTGAGTTTCCTAGCTATAACATTAGTGAATGATTAGGTCTGTCTTGAGACCGTTGATTGAAATAAGGATTACATTAAAGCCAAATGATGAATTTAGAGTTAATATTTCTCTCTGAACACTTCCTCTCAGATAAGGACCAAGGACTAACCAATAATTAAGCTGCAGACACAGAAGTTGTTACATAGAGAGAGAAAGAAAATACAAAGAAATGTAAAATTGTATTTTGGTATACAAGTCTTACCTAATTTGAAGAGCCTAAATCAGGCAATCTGATTCCTGCTGTACACGTGAGGGTTGTTTCCAGTTTGCTAAGTGAAAGAAAAGCATATTATCAATATTCACATTAAATGTCTGCCTTATGTAAATCTTTATCAGTCATGGTATTGCTAGTTGTTCAGCATGTATGCACAGCTGTGCTGCAACCCCAATGGATCTTTTCATAATGGATAGCTACTAGATGAAAGATTTTTAAAGCAAGTAGGGAAGACTGGCTGTTATTTTTAGCTCCAATCCCGGTATCCTGGGAAAAAAAGTTGCAGCGATATGAACTTCATTGGACCTGTAGCCCTCCTTACCTCAAATCTTTGTTCACTGGGTGTTACGGTGTGTCAGGCTGACTGGAGGTAGCTTTAGTTCTTAATATCTTGAAATAACATTTGCACTATTTCAGTGGAAGCATGCCTAAAGTACTCCTGTTTTCACTTTAGATCTATGTTGTGGAAGCAATACATATGGCAGAAGCAGCACCCAAGAGACCGGTTTAGGACCAATTTACACTTGAATTGTTGTGTATAGTTTATTGATCAAATGGTGCCATTAACCATCCAATTCAATCTTTGTAACAGCTACTAGCAGATGCCACATACATGAGAAATCTTAAGTACTGTAGTTTGCCACTGTGCAAACTTAATTGCCGTTAATAGTAACCAAGTCCAGAGATTAACACGTTTCCTCTTCCACAAGAGAAAGCATCTCTACTGTGTTAGAAAGTGACCTGAGACGTGCCATGGAAAGTAGGTGTTCTCTACTTGTTCCACAAAGAAGAGGTCTGTTGAATGAAGCACAGTGATTAGTATCTGAACACTGCCAGTGGAAGGCTTCACCACACAACCCTGAGCTTCCATCAAACTGATCTCTGTAGGGAAGTTTTGCTTGTTGGTAGAATAAACAAAGTACTTTCCGGGCAATGCAGCTGGTGGCATCACAGCGTTCAGCCTCCAGTTTATACAGATCTTAACAGCACTAGACTTACTGTCCCCAGCTGAATTGCTCATCAGAACCCACAGCCAGTTTAAGTATACATTTCTTCTTCCTCTTTTTCTTCCCAGTCTCACCTGGGGGAAAAGATTAAGCCACCAGACTTTTAAGTCACATTGCTTTAAGGAAACATGGGAAAGATGGGCAGCATAGTTAATGCATTTTCAGAGTCTTAGAAGCCTTGATAGCCTCAGGTTACGGCAAGCGCAGTAAGTGACACAACAGTTACCTGAAAATGTCAAGGTCTTTGGGCCTAGACTGGAAACAGAATTGGGTCAGTTGTTTTTACTGGTCAAAACTAGAGATGCCTCAAAGCAAGGTTCTTCCCTGACCCTTTCCCCTATCCTCCAACTGGTCTTTCCCGACTGGCGAGTCTACTGTTTGCTTTCATTTTGGGATATCTGACCAAGAGCATTAAATAGAGAGAAGATCAGCCCCTAGCTGTAATAATCGGACACAGAATTGCCATAGAAAAGCCACATGTAACTTCTCCCCCAGGTTACATCCTTGTTAGCACCGCATTGTCTTTTGGACTGATGCAGCAGACTACTACAGGGAGGAACTCTGTCAGCAGAGACAGCATACACTAAGTGAAGACATGTTTCTAAGAAGAGAAACAGTGCTCATCTTGGCAAATAGTTTTCTAAAGAAACAGCTTTACCCTTGCAAAATGATATCTGATGCCTTATTTCATATGATAGGCTGAGCTGGAAGAATGAATTTGTCCAGAAGTCTTCAGCACATGTTACTACAAGAAAAGAAAAGTGAAGTGGAGGAGCAAGATCTGCTCTGGCACTTACTGCCTCATGGCTTGAGCTGTGGCTGAGCTGTGACAGCACAGGAAAGAGGTTTGCTTTCTGCAGCAGTTGTGTTATACCCACAGCCGCACAGAACCAGGCAGCAGACCTTGGAGCTGACAGTCTGGTTGCAGCAGAGAAACAAGTCACTCACAGGCTTGGGTTTGATTGTGCAGTTACAGTTTATTGCATCCTATAGTCTTAGGAACGACAGCTAAAGTTTTCCATTTACCAGGCTCAAATCCAAACCTGTAGAAGCTTTGTAAATGCCATTGCATTTGAGAACATGTGCAAAAACTGATCCAGTGCCTCCAATACTAGAGTATAAACTATGTTTGCTTTAGACACATGTACTTTGTAAACCATTTAATGCCAGACTTCTCATTTTCATGAAAAACAACCTATACTGTGTGGTCCAGCACTAGGAATAGGAAATTCACTTTGTATTTGCTGAACAGATAGATGTTAAGCACCAATTCATATTGAGACAGGTTGTAGCATCCTGAGTGGAAACTGAATTGTTATTTTCCTGCACTTGGTTTTTGAACTATCATCTCTCCCCCAAAAACCCACATAACTGCATGAGAGAGTTAAGTCTGATTGCAATTCACGAAAGGTCATGATGGAGTTCATCGTTGGAGGAGGAAAACAAGATTAGCTTTGGGCAGGGTGAAGTGCCCACTGCTGCCTCATACAGGCTGAGGCTCTTCAGTGTTTCTGCACTTCAGTCACTGTCCAAGGAAAATAAAAGTTCTGGCTTCACATAAACAGCCGATGCTTAGTCCTGCAAGATGGGAATAGTGCCAGTTGTCAGTTATATTATAGCCTTCTTCATCTGAAAGTCATTTTTCCCAAGGTACCAGAAACAATATATTTAAGTTCTCCTTGCTCCCCTCCACTCATGCATGTGTTCTCCATAGATCATGTAGTGTCACTGATTTGTTTGGATACTCCATGCAGTTTGATTTAAACTTATTCCTGCGCACTTGAATAGAGGCCCTCAATCTCATTGTGGAAGACTTTAACAAGCTCTGGTCGTTTTGCCTTCAGTGTTGGTGTCAAGAGTCCGTTTTCTACAGAGAACATCTCTGTGTGGATGTACAGGTCTTTCACCTATTAAAAGAAAGTTATTTAGCATGTGACACTTTGATAATTACATAGAGGAAAAGCAACAGTTCTTCACAGCTTCCTTGAGCTAAGTGCAAGAACTCACAGTCTTGGGAGATTCAGTAACTAAACCATTTTTTGATGCAAGTCAAATTCCTTTTGGCTGATGCAGTGGAAAGTGGAAAGGCTGGAGCTACAGCACAGCTCCTGAAGCTTATGGTGAACCTCCACTCCATCTCATGGCAAGTGCACCTGTTGCCCTGTAGCCACCCGTCTCTTGGTCAAGAGACAAGCAGCCAGTCCGTGTTTCACTGCCTACTTCAGCCACTCATCTGGGGCAGCTGCCTTGGACCCCGGCACAGTTAATAACAAGAATGAAGACTTGCCAGCCATTGCATTAGCAATACAGGGGCTCGAGACAAGCAGGATTTAGAAGTACTCACTTGTTCAAAGGATTTAAGGCCAGCCTCTTTCCCCAGTCTGATCATATCTTCTAAAATAGCTTTCTTCACTGCCTAGAAGAAACAAAGCAGGAGCAGAGTGTGTAAAGCTGCCATTTTGTACTTGCAGCTCAAGACCATATTCATTGCCCAGTCAGTGAAAAATGAGGTTGGCAAGAATACATGTATATATTTCAACATTCAAGACTTCTTATAGTAAGGCCACAACAAGCTGAAGTCTATCTTCTCATTGGAAAAGAAGCATTGATAGCCCTTGAAACATCAAAGGACTCCTATACCTAGTTCCAGTTCTTACTGTGAGGCTGCTGGATGACTCAGCCAGCATTAAGCCAGCTTTGTTTACAAAAAAAATGGTGGGTAGAATTAAGTCAAAGCAATGCAACACTGGACTTCAGAATTAAATTCTAAAACCACTAAAAACATAAAGGCACTCACTGGATTTTTGCACATATCTTCATAGGAACCTTTTATTCCCAGTTTTGCTGCAAATTCTGGAAGCGTCTCAGGATCAGGAACCACTATACCTATTAGAAAAGACTGAAAACAAGTGGAAGTAGTTATGTTCAGTCCAAGATAAGGCATCTGCAATTACTTTTATTGTGTATGTGAACTTGACTGGGGACAGTGTCTCTATATCAAGCCACATTTACATCCCCATCCATTTACAGAGTTCGGAATGTGGCTACAAGGACTTTCAAGCCACTTATCTGGGTTCTGACAGCAGCAATTGAAGTACTAATGCAGTTTGTTATATGTGCTGAATGCTCCAGCAATTACTTTTGGCTGGCTTACAGATTGAAGACTGTCAATCGGGAAGGCTAGAGGTCTGAAAGGATATTGCTATAAACATGGCACTATTTGGAACTTGTTCAAGGACTCTTGTAAATGCATACATTTGTGCCCTGATCTTCCAGAACTCATTGTAGGAAGAGTCTTGCAGGATATTTACTCCTGACATCACTTACCCTCAGGCTTTCCCCATGGACAAAGACTTGGGCTACAGGAGCACTTCTGATATAGACATTTTCTATCTTCTCAGGAGCAATGTATTCTCCTTGTGCAAGCTTAAATATATTCTTCTTCCTATCAATGATTTTCAGTGTTCCATTCTAGAAGTTAAAAGTGGAGGCCATTAGTTTCAAGTCTTTCTTGCTTCTATAAGAAGTGGAAGATAATAGGTTTGCTTTTGTTGTATGAAAGGCACATGCTAGTATGGAACTGGTCTTTGCTCTAATTTCTTCAGCTAGCTCAGGACATGATTAGACAGCTCCTTTATTCTCCTCTAACAGAAAGCAAGACACCTTGTTGTTCTTCATTGTGGAAGTGACATAGTCTTAACTACTGGCTTAGCAGGTATTATTTGAGATTTTATAACCCAATTGGTCTTTGGAGCTTTGCCTGGAGTTACTTGGTGAATGATAACAAGATGAGGCTTTTACCCTAGCATTCACTTCTCCAGCTTTTCAGACTCCTGTAAACTAGCCAGGAATTTACATTCAAGGGATAGTTTGCTTTAAGCAATTACTCACTGGCAACCATTTCCCTATGTCTCCAGTGTGGAGCCAGCCATCCTTATCAATTGCTTCTGCTGTCTTCTCAGGGTCTTTCAGATAACCCTTGAACACATTTGGTCCTTTAATGCAGACCTATAGGAAGCACAGAACATTGTTAGTCACAAAGTCTTATGTTTCAGTATTTCCTGACACAGAGGGAGGTGGTACCTACCTCGCCTTCATTGTTAGAAGAAAAATAGTTCATTTCTTCCACATCCTCTAGTTTTATGATATTACAAGCCAGAGGGGCTCCAACATGGCCTAAGGGTGGTGTGGGGGAAACAAACAACAGCCAAAGACAGTTATGTTTTGGGGATTCTGCTAGCAGTTTGCCCTACTTGGTCTAAAGCTAGAAAGACTAGGTCTTGAAGAAGTGAGAACTAAGGTGTCCCCTACGTATGAAGGACTTCAGTGATAGTAGATACTTCATGGCACTTCATTCTCTGCTTTAGCAAGAACCTATATTTTATAAAGGAATCTGACATGTTCAAGAAAGTTACAGTAATGCTATTTTCAAACAGTTAATGCAGGATAAGTACCAGCTAAGGTTTCAATGCACAGGGCCGTTTATTGGTGTAATCAACCACACCAAGCATGTACCACACTTGCCTCCACAGAATTCCTTTATAGACCCTGGTTTTCAGTTACATTTCATCCTCACTATGCTCTGCAGTTACTGTATTCTCAAAGATGGTGACTTGAGCCTGAACTTAGAATGCCCAATATTAAAAACATCCTTGTTAAGATGAAAGCTAAATCTTCAAAGTGAGGTAATCCTTCGGGAAAATAATCAAGTATCTTGTCTGATATTTTAGTCACAATTATTTCAGTAAAACAAGTTATTTGGGAGCTAAAGCTAATTTCTTAAAGCCATTTGGGAAGTCTTTGTCCAGTTTGCTCAGCTCTGTACAAGCACTCTTTCTCTGTACCTTAGGACAGGGCCTAAGCTGACCTATGTCACTTTACATAAGACATCCTCACCTACTTGAGTCAAGAATTTCAGTACCTATTAAGCATACAGGTGACTGTTGCTACCAAGAATCACTTTGAGTTTAATTACCCAGGATTTAACTTTCACTGGACTAAAAGCAGTAAAACACCTAAGCCTGAGTACAACTTTCTGTTGGCAGCTGTGGGAATGTTTCCAAGTCTCAGCTACTGTACCTGTTGTCCAGTCTCCAGGCATTGAAAAAGTGCACCCAGCCGAGCATTCAGTCTGCCCATAAGCTTCAAAGATCTGTGAGAAAGAATGAATTTTCTTTGAACATCAAGCCTTTGGTGCTCAGTTTCAACTATGCCCATGCTCAATTCTTCTTCTTAGGAAAACAGCCAAAACAATCTTAGTCTTTAAGACTTCTTAGTCTTATTGGTGTAACCAGATGTTCAAGTTCACCTATCCAAACCTTGCTTTGGTCACCTCATTCTATGAACTCTTCTCAAATGTACTACATTGGCTTATCCTCACAGTCAATGAGCTCCCACAAAGCTGCCTGACTTTGAGTGCCACATGTTCCTATTTCTGCTGGTCTATTCCTCTGCCCAGAGCCCACAGGATATTTTTTTTTTTTTGTAGTGCAGTTTGAAGCCAGCCCTGCAGATTTTTGTTTCTGTTACAGTTAATTCAGATCAAGCAATCTCCCCAGGAACAAGTTGGGCTGGACCACAGCTGTATCATCGGTCACTTACTTATTTGGGCATAATCAAACAGGTCTTACTTGAAGAAAAAAGCCAAGCAACTCCACTTACCTGACAGCCCAATGCTGCTCTAAGAAATGTCAGGACAGAGGGAGATATAGGGGCTGCACCCGTTACCATTATACGCACTCTTCCACCCATGGTTTCCTATAAGTGAAACAGAAGCCATCAGATCCTCTGATACCACAATGCTCAGCTTACTCTCACTTAGAATGACTTACCTGAACTTTTTTGAAGATTAGCTTATCCCAAATACTGTCATTTCTAACTATGCCCTGTTTTATTTCAGCTGTCTTCATAGCCACAGCAAAGTTTAAGAGGCAACGCTTCACTGGGCTCTTTGCACCACTCTGGATCTGCAACGAAAAGTATTAGGATCATAGAATTCACAGAATCATAGAATTGTCTAGGTTGGAAGGGACCTTTCAGATCGAGTCTAACCATCAACCTAACACTGAGAAAAACCATCACTAAGCCATGTCCCTCACCACGACATCTCTACCTGTCTTTTAAATACCTCCAGGGACAACAATTCCACCGCTTCCCCGCGCAGCCTGTTCCAAGGCTTATTAAGCCTTTAGATGCAATTTTTTTTCCTCCTAATTTCCAGTCTAAACCTCCCCCAGCACAACTTGAGGCCACTTCCTCCTGTGCTATTGCCTGTTACTTGGGAGAAGGGACCAACCTCCACCTCACTGTGCCCTCCTTTCAGGTAGTTGTACAGATAAGGTCTTAGTCTTTTTCTCCAGGCTAAACAATCCCAACACCCTCAGCCCCTCCTTACAAGACTTATTGATGACTCCTGGGTTTAACTCACATCTGTACCTCCAGTTCTTGTTTTGTTAGGAGGCACCATATCTTACTTTGATGCTCTAGGGTCTGTCTTCACTACTGCCATGGTCTAGGAGATGAACCAAGGGGCAATACCAATTTGTGTTACTGCTGACATACTTCCAACAGTTTCGAGGGACAGCTTTAACACTTGCTTCATTTGCTTTCCAAAAGTAAACAAACTTTGTCTCTGAATAGCAACAGACCTAGCCCAGTCATGACTGGGTACACAGTTCATGTACTCCAGGCTCTTTCTGTCTCCTCAGAAAGGATTTAAAAGAATGCTTCCTGTTAAGGAGTAATTAACTAATTACATTATTACACTATATTCAATACTAATTTAAACTTGTATGCTTGCTTAGATATATGAACTTGAAGTTAATTTAGCTAACATTGCTCACATACCTTGTCATAAATTCTATTGAGCAGCCTTGGCACAACTGGAAATAGTGTTGGCTTCAAAGTTTTCATGTCATCTGTTAGAAACTTGATGTCTCCTTGGAAGAAGCCTACTTTTGCTCCACAGCTGTAGACCACAGTCTAAAATTGACCAGAATAAGCTTAGTCACAGATAATTCTTAGCTTCATTAGCCATAATTATTTTTCTGTGCAAAGCAGCATGCTTTCCAGTGCCCAGTGATAGGGAGGTTCTTCTGTGAATGGGTTTTGAGGAAATACAGAAGGCTGTCATACCTTTTACTAGAATTTGATCTATAGAACCTCAGATGCATAAATTAAATTCTGGTATGCAACTTATTTGCGGTTCATAAAGACCACAGACTAAGAAGTTTCAGATTATGAGCTTTGCCACATTTGGAACAGCTGTTCTATTTTAATATCTTTTAAGATACCTAGAAATTTAAATACAAGGCAACAGAAGAACTTAACAGCTGGACAAGAAACAGCACAAGACACATTCTGTTTTAAATACTGGGTTGGGAATGGAGCTTAAAACACTTCTGAGACCATTAAATGTGGAAAAGTTAGATCCTGCCACAAAGTTTCTGATGTTCCCTGTAGGAAGCATTTCTTATACAACATGCTGGAGGAAGTGCATTAATTGGCCGACTGAAGCTCCAGCTTCAGAAACAGATAGGCAGGGTGACAGAGCCCAGCAGAGTAAACAGTGGAGAACGCACCACTGTTTACCTCCAAGTACTAAATCCACTGGTCTTAAACTGTTTCCTCTTCAAGTATTAGTTTTCACTGTGTTTGACTAAGGTCTTGATGCAGTTCATATCCCTTGCTGATGTCTTAGTAAATCAGACTCAGTGAGGCCAGGCTGAAGAACAAAGCTTCATTTAGTGAAGATAGTACCCACATCTTGGAGAAGTAACTAGGCATTAGGCAGTTCAGAGGTTTTTACTTTTAGGTAGATGGTCTTAACCATTTAGATATGGCTTCTAACAAGTGTTATGGTCTGAACTAGTTCATACATACAAGGTCTTCTACAGAAGTTAACAGCGTGCACACAGTCTGCTTACCTGTACAACTCTCTCAAACATGTGAGCCAAGGGGAGATAGGATATGGTGATGTCTGAACTTGTACACTCAACTATGTTCTAGAGGGCAAAGAAATAGAAGTAGGTCAGCACTCCCTATGCCTGCTTGAGTTACTCTTCAGCAGAAAGTGAATAAAGTTTGGATCAATTTGAGTCCTTTGAAATAGACACTTCAAACGACTTGGGCTCATCCATCATGTCTTCACAATTTGCAGCTGTAACTCAGCCATATAAGATCAAGATCAGTTTTGTTTTGGCAAGACTCTAAACAGGATAGTTTAGTACTCTTGGCATTTAGGACTGATTCTAGAATAACTTCTGTGTAGATGTTCTTGTTCAAGACTGAACCAAGTTTCCTTGCAATACTATTGTGCCATTGAAATACAGGCCCTTAGGAAAGCATGAGTTTTCTGGGAGTGAACGGTTTGCAGAAAATGCCCAAATTAAAGCTATTTTCTTGACTGAGTGGCATAGCCTAGAGATCACCACCAGCAGAAGCTTACCTCTGTGCTTCTAAGGAAGGCAGCAGCATTTGCAACAACATTTTGGTGTGTCAGCATGGCTCCTTTAGGGTTACCTTTGGAGAGATAGAGCAAAATCAGCTGTGGCTGTTTCTGTTAGTTCCCCATGCCTTGTTGGGCTCAGTTTGAACTATCTTGGTATTAGGCTCAATCATAGCATGCATTATCATAAGAGATCACAAATATGCCTCATACTGCACACTTTGAGCTATAGATATTCTATAAAGGAAACATCTACTGAAACAGCAGAGTAATTTGGAGCAGCATAGAGAATGCTGAAGTAGGGCATTTCTCTAGCCCCTGTGGATCAGAATGCAGACACAGTTAAACAACCAATCTCTTTAACATTAAGATCCTGTATTTTTCAGAGAGTAAGACTATGAAATTTGACATGAATTTGGCTGTTCTTCCCCAATATCTCCAAGAAGTCTCAATGCACTTGATTTACAGTGACAATGTCCCAAGTAAAAACTGCAGTAGTGGCTTGACATAGCTCTAATTTACTGTTTTACTGCATGTTGATAGTGTTTGCTTTTTTGTGTGTGTGCTAGAAAGGTGGTGGGATTTTTTTCAGCACAGGGACATCGTTTTAGTGGGGAAGCATCACTATATATTCTCTTACCTGTGGTTCCACTGGTAAAACACACAATGCAAAGGTCTTCAGGCTTAGGAAGCTAGAGGGGAAAAAGCCACATAAGGTCAACAGATAAAGGATTATGTTGCTTATCAGTATTTAGAAACACTTCCTAAAGGGAATTATGTTTGGAAACAGCAAGACAAGATGCAAAATAAAAACAGTCTGCCAGCCTTCTCTCCTAGCAGCATGGCAAGAGGTCTTTTCAGGGAGTAATTTTGCAAGTTTATAACTTTCACAGAGATACTTACAACTGGTTCTCTGATGTTGTTTCTTCCCAGCTCCTGTGTTAGAGACAAAACCCAGCTTAATTGCAATAGAAAGATGTGCAACAACAGTACATGAATAGGTAATTGCATTTCAAATGCAACACTTGTTTTTACTTTGCCTCTTGATATTCTGACTCATCCAAAGATGTTGGTCTTCCTGAATTTATTACACACAAATTGGAAAAACTGACTCCTGGGGTTGTGAAAAGCATGAATTTGTGTGTTTAGAAAGTGATCAGAACTACTTAAGTAATTTGGACATACTGAATGGAGATATTTCATTTTAATTGATGTAGGCCACATCTCTTATACTTTACACTTCTGCACTATATTTGGAAGGTTAAGCCTAGTAAGGTGTTGCCAAAGCAGCCAGTAATTTGCACTTGCAGTTTCAATTAGGCTCAACTGCCAGCTTCGAAGAAGCCTGATAAATCCTGTTACAACTGCACCATGAATCAAGCTAAGGAAGTCTTCAGTTTAATGTATCCTGACTGTCCACAACACATTGACACAACTTTAGTCAACGGTTTGAACTCCACAAGTCCATTTGGCTAGCACTATCAAGTTTCAAAATGACTCAGCTAGAGATGTGACAACTGGATAATGCTTATGTTCAAGTGTCATTGTTGCGAGAGAAGGTACAGATGTCTAGCTGGCAAGGTCAAGCAGAAGCCATTAGTCACTTACCTCAACCTCCTGCAGTGCCAGAATTTCAACTCCTGCTTTAGCTCCTCGCTCCTCGAGCTCTTTATCAAAGAGGTCCATGAGAATGATAGTCTTCAGACACGAGGTCTTTTCTTGCTCACAGTTTTCAAGCAAGACCCATGCTTTCTCAGGCTTGTCACAGATGACTATGCTGATTTCAGCTACAGGAAAGAAATTACTTTTCAGATGTCTGTTGAGAAGACATCTGTTAGTCTGTTAGTGAAGGACAGCTCAGTGACACATACATTTAGAACACAACATTGATTCTTTGATTTATCCTAAAGACATTTGCATCTGTTTATACGGTTTCAGTGGCTGGTTTACAATGCTAAGAAGATTCCTCCTACCACAGCCAGCTGTTTGTACAGCCAGAAACTCAAGATTTCCCAAAGTGGGAGCAAATCCTGAGTAGTTGACCTGAAGACAAATATCCTTAGCCACAGTCAAGATAGGCATTTAAACTTTTGGTATTGCCATAAAAGCACAGAATTGTCCTTACTGATTCTTGAGATTTAGCCATATTCCTTAAATACAGAGAAATTTAGAAGAGAAAGAGGTAGCTAAAATCCTGGAGTTAATGCCTCAGCTTTCCTGCATGTGCAATAGAGATTTATGCAATTACAAAAGCGTTTCCCATGAAGTCAATAGAGGAATTAGATTTGCCTGAACATGCTGGTTCCCTGTTAGCCTGGTAAGGCACAGCTATGTAGTTCCAAGGCAAGACCTGTTTGCAAGGTTCACCAGCATAACTGTTGAAGGGATTTAGTTTGGAAAATCCTGTTTATGGGTTGGATCCCAGATCATTGTGACAGCAATGGATATCCCCCCCTCCATCTCCCCTAAGACTGGGGGCTGAAATTCTGAAGATTTATTCAAGCTTCCTCACCAGTTTCTTCCATGATGGAATGCTAGTTGTTGCTCCTGTAGAACAGGGCCTAGCCAGATTGATTAAACAACAGGCTTAGGCATATCTTTACCCCTCTGTCCTCCATGCTTTACATCCCTACAGCTTTAAATCAAAGACATACATCTAGTTTCAATCTTCATGCAAGCCTATCTGCATTGTCTGATTGTTTGGCAGTGTGGGAGTTCACGATTGCAAAACCTCAAATAGAAAATAGTTGAGCCCTGATTGCAGGATGGTCCACAGGATCTAGCAGGTGTTCAGTGGACTTGCACTCCAGACACTAGGAGGCATAGGAAGCCCACTGGCTTTTTCTAGGCATTGAACCATTGCAAAGCAGTTTCATTTACAGAAATTAAGCGTCTATAAAACTGTAAGATCAGTACTACTCTGATTTTTGCATTAAATTCCTTTGACCTTCAGCCTTGTCAAAACAAAGCTTCTTAGAGAAATCATGAAATAATAAAAGCCAATATTTACCTTTGTTAACAATATATACAATGGCCTCTGGCCCCAGAGTGTCATAGAGTGGAACAGCAACCATCGAGTAAGTGTAGCAGGCATACTCTGAAATGATCCACTGAAGAGAGAAAACAGCAGAGCTGAGAAAAACTAGCAGCTCCCAAGACAATCCTGCAGATTTCATACAACTTGATTAGCCCATGCACACATTAGTAGTAGGGGTTGTGTGAGGAGCACATCAATGAGATTCTTAGAGTGGTGAGGGTTGAAGATCATTGTATTACATGCCTGGCATAATGTGTACTCAGTCAGTAATAAAGGAAATGGGTAGAGAAAAGCCAGTTGTGATATTTCATTATGTGGCCTCAAGCTATTAAAATACAGTCCCTCTCCCCAAGGCCTCAGAATACTCTGGGAAAAGATATTCAGTTCACTGCTTACCTCTGGCCTGTTCTGAGCAAAAATACCAATATATTGGTTTGATGATGGTTTGCATCCTTTTTGCAGAAGCCCTGATCCCAAGTATTGGCACCTGTCCAAAACCTGTAAAATAGTTTTCCCCCACTTTAGTGTTACAAGACAATATCCCAAATTAAAATCATCTGTCAGGTGCAATACTCACCTGTTTGTATGTCAGCCACTGATAAGGTTGGTTGGCTTTTCTGTAGCCTAAACAGTTGCCATTTCCTAATGGAAGAGTTCAGAAAAGCAGTTATAAAGATCAGTACTGAAGGTGCATAGCACTTTAGTGCTACGTGTGTGAGCAGGAAACATTGTCAGAGATCCAGCTAAACTCATGGACCATAGAAGTGAAGTGTCCCCAGCTAAGCACCCTGCCCAAGCCACAATTTTAAGAGTGTTGGCTTTATTATTACAAGCAATATTGCAAGATCTGGTAACATTTTCCCCTTGCACAGCCCATGTGAGGTTGAAATAGCTTGGAAGCTATCATGTATTTCCATGCGTGGGACACACAGGCAAAATTCACACCTGTTTTAAGCAGGCAGTAATTTTACACTAAAACCCACATCATAAGGTAAAGCAGAGGTGTTTTCCCCCAGCCCCCTCTGAAGCTTACTGTCTTCTCTAAACTGTACCACCTTAAGCTTCTGATATTTGTTCCTGCCCAGTCTGCCAACTAAGACTACTGCTAAATCAGTGAAGTAAAAACATGGTCACTTGTCACTGCACCCCACAGAAGGCTAGAGAAAGCTTTTGCTTGCCTGAATTATTACTACAGACAAGAGGCAAAGCAAAAGAGCTTGGTATAATTTTATTTACTTGTGATAGGCAAGTACTAACAGGCAGAGCTTACCAGAAACGTGCAGTCCTCTCTGGAAAATTTCATACAAGGTTTTACCATCTTCAAAGTAGTAAGAGAGCAGGTTATTATCTGTCAAGAGTGCACCTCTCCTGGCTCCTCCCTAGGAACAGAACATGGTTATGAAACAGTGCAGAACAGATGCAACATCATTTGCTCCTCAGTCGTTCTCCCAGCACCCCCTTTAAAGTACTTTAATAGCATTGCATTGTTAGGAAGTCTCATTTTCCTTCCTGATTTTGATCTATTCAGTCATCAGCCACATGCAGAGGAATTTTCTAGATGACCTAGATTAATATTCAATTACAGGTTATTAGAGAGACCTTGTCTAAGATTGAGCACTATGACTCGCCTAGTTATGTGAAGTCTGACATTGTCATCCAGCACCGGCCTCAAAGCTGATGCAAAGCATTAAAATACAGAAATAAGTCAGCGACAGCCAAGGTAAAAAGCCCACCTAACCCTGTTGGCAAGAGCTGCTGTTTCTTACTCTTAGTGTCTTAAGATTTCCCTTCTCCCCACCATAGTGTTGAGCTGTGCACCTGGGAGAGAAGGCTGCATATAGCAGACAGGAGAGCTTCCACTGATACTCAGAATCAGAATGGATCAGTATTAAAATTAAGCTTCTCAAAAGTAGTTCACAAGGAGACTAAGTATTACCTCAACCCCTACTGACTGCTTGTTCAAGTCAACAGGAGGCAAAACTGGTTTGGGCCTGCTTATCACCCACAGGAAGATGGCAGCTCCAAATACAATAAGACTAATCAATGCTGGTGTTGGAAGCGGTGAGAACAGGACTTGAAGTATCCAGATCATTGTGTTGGGTCAGTGGAGCCAGATTTGAACCTGAAAGAAACAGGAGGTTTAGCAGACGTGAGTTAGACGCAGTCACTAACTGTGAGCCATGGTTACTTAAGTAGTTTTTTAAGCAATACTACAAATCATTTCAGTAGTTTTCCCCTAAAGAGTTTTGGTACAATAATGAAATGTGCTTATGGAATGCTTTAAGCCTCTTCAGAGACCTGTCCCCATAAATGTTGATCCATGCTGCATCCACTTCTACAAAAAGCTGAAGCCTAATGAAGTCAGACAAGGAACAGATGTCAATTCTTTTGATTCAACAGTAAAATTCTGCCTGGGGAAAGCCAGTATATAATTCCCCAAATTAAGTATAACCAAAAATATACCTACAGTTCAGTGATGTGAGCAGTGGTAGTAAGGAAACTCAGTATTATAGCTGTCCAATAGGAGGGGGTATTGCTACAGTATGAGTGGCATTGCTAAATGATATATAGATTAACAAACATGTCAATGTCTGCAGAACAAGCAGTATCTTCACGATCAGCTGCTCTTACAGGAAAGCAGGGTCTGTGCTGGGTATTTCAGTTCCTGACAGTGTGTTCAGCATGAGATATGGCACAAGCCAAAACTGTGAAAGTTAGTTTCCACTTGGAAGCAGTGACCCGAGAGTCAATGTGTGCAATGGAAGCATGACTGGGAAATATCGAAGTAGTTCTGCTGCTTACATCCTCCAGAGCCTCTTCCTTTGAGAGCAGGGAAGCAAGAACTCACAAAGCAGGATTTCTTATAAGAACAACATGAAGTTTTTCAGCCAGCAGTAAGAGAATAAAGTTATATGCAAGCGACCAAAGAGACCACACGCCTGCATAGCTGTACCGGTCGGTGTTAGTGATTGAAGAGTGTGCTCTTTTTAATAGTAATTTTAAGCCCATTTCCTAGAAACCAGGAAGGATTGGTTGCCTTTAGAGTATCATGGTAGAGATCATGAACAGAACTGGGGATCATGTCTATAGCACAAAGTCCTCTAGTATAACTTGTTAACACTGATTGGCATTAACACTGCCTAATCAAACAGATCAGTGCAATTATCACAAATAGCTCTTGTCTGTTACGTGGACTTATTTGACAGAAAATTAATAGAGAACACTTGTCGGACCTTTTTGTGGTAAAGACTAGAAAACCACTAACCCCAAATGCTCTGTGCAGCAGTAGATAAGTCACTGTAAACCTTTCGGTCAGGGTATTCTCACCTCCTGACTCACACACAAGGCAGTTTGTGCCAAGACATCAGGCCCTGAAGGATAACGGTGCTTGAAGCAAAGATCTTAAAGTCCAGAAGAAACACCTGATCAAGTGTGAGAAAAGACTGAAGATGATTATATGCAGCAAAGCTTTTGCTTTCAGATTCTGAATTGATTCCATAAGGCTCTTGCATAGAGAAGAGAAACCAGACAGTAGTCTAATCCCAGTGTAACCTAACAAGAATCCCTATTTTCAGTTAAGTCAAATGGATTTTTAATTTAAAGAAATACCCGTTGACAGGTCTACCTCTTGCATTTATTGTTTTGGTTTTGTGTTGGTTTTTTTTTTTTTTTAGTAACTGTCTTCATTAGCCCACTTACAATACTGAATGAGATTATACATGTGAGAGTCAAAACCTAACATCCTTTAAAGCCACAGAAATGAGTGTTGTGTCAAAAAAGCACAAATACCTAGATCTTGTTTGCAATACACAAAAAAATGCTTTTCATATCTGAAAGACTATTTTCAATTCCCCTAGTGATAGTGTTTTACTTTTACTTTCCAACCCTGTCTCCTCAGATGGGCTTTAGTCACTCCTACCAAAGTACATTGAGTGCTATCAAGCTGTGGCAAGAGAGATTCATCTGTGGCAAGCAGATTCATCTCAATTCCCAGCACTGGGACAGTAATTTCTTATGCCTAGAGCTTCTGCTGCAACTACTTGCCTTATCCAAGTCACTGCTACGTAATCACCTCTAGTATCCTTCAAAAGCCACTTAATCCTGCTTCCCTCAAGGCAGCAGAGAGGACAGGAGTCTGTTTACATGGCAGAGCCTTCTGCCCATGGGAAGAGAACTGGTCTACCACGGGTCTGTGCTGTGGAGCAACTGCCACCAGTGCTTAACCCACAAACCCAACACCCTATGGGTACATAACACCTGAGCTCTATCAACCAAGTGAAAGCTCAACTCCATGCAGCATGAGACAAAGACAAGGCATTTTTGACAGAAACCAGCTTCCACTGCAGGGCAAGGCTGAGCACCAGCTCCTCTCTTAAGCATGCAGGAGGTGGACTGCTTGAAACCCTTGAGTTTTGAAGGGTTCAACTCCCAGTGATCAGAAAGACACAAACTGCACGGGATGTCTCAAACCACCTGTTTAGCCCTCTTGTGCAATACAATGGTAGACAGTCAAAGTGTACTCAGGTTGTCTGGCCTGATCAATGGTCAGGGATAAGATGCACCAAGCTCTGGAGTGCAAAGGCTTAGTTTTATTGGAAGAGATTACAGTGATACCATTTACAGCCTTAAGTTCAGGAGTACATGTTCTCATTGCCACTGTATCCCCCACGCAGACCCCTCCACAGCAATTCCTTTACTAGCTAGAATGAATGAAAGAAACAGTTATTCTTTATTTTCTCCACATCAGGGGATTCTTTCCACTTGAAAGTGACTGAACTTTGTGCCTCCAAGCACATGAGCATGAAGAAAGAAATTGGTGTCCTCTCCATTGGGGTAGTTCTTTACAGACAGCAAAGCAACCTCTGGCACTTGCAGAACTTCCAAAGCAGTGGTCAATCACTGCCCAGGAGAATGCTTCCCAAAATGATATTCTTTGTCTCAAGTTCACCTAAGAAACAGTTCGTATGTGCTTTTGAGGTGATCGCAAGAACTTGTTGATCAACATTAGTAAGGTTACATTGACTGTCTCCAAGCAGGAAGAGTAGAGTACAACCAACTACACCAGGGTCACTAATTAGTTAACGACCAGTGGCTCACTCTTTACGGTCGCTTACACAGCACAGCTCTTCCCTGGTGTCCTGCAGATGTGAGCCACTGTGCCAGTTCTCACTCCTTGGAAGCATTATATCCCATCTTCCTCCAGCTGCAACAAGGAGAAGTCTTGTGTTCTGCAGGGTTTAGGAACATCTAACTTTCAGCAACCAGAGAGAAGCTGAAGTGCAAAAGCTCAGCAGGGAGTGCTGAACAGAGCCAGGTGAAAACCACAAAGCAAAATCCACATTAACTTGCATTAAGCCTTAGGTACACTTCAGCTAGGCTTTGCTTTCAGAGTACCTCTTAGGGAAGTCAGAGCCAAACAGTTCAAGCACCCTTTGATCCTGCCCGAGAAGCGCCCTGCGAGGGGGTGGGAGAGAAGGAGGCCTCGGTGCCTGTCAGGAAGCGTGGGGCTGTGTGGTTTCAGACTGCACGGTACAGGCGATCGCTGAGCCTTCCTGACGAAACCTATCGAACTCAGGCTTTCAGTATGCTTAAATAGAAAGACTCTTTTTAAATAAAGAATTTTATTATGTCTGATATTACTGTCCCTTCATCAGGAGAGCAATGACACCACAATGCTGCTTAGTATGAAAAGTGATTTTGTGAGATAAATGGAAAAGCCAAGATTTCATACATTTCTTCAATATAAGATTTTCTCCTTGAGAACTACCTACTCAGAAAACGTGTTCAACTAGCCCTCTGAAGTTTTAAAAACTTTAAAAATATTTAGAATAATGGGTTGTTACTGTTTGTTGTATTAGATAATACACAGTCACATTCTTGAAAGACATACATGCAAAAACATTACACAAAGAGGAAATTATCTCTAGACACACAATAAGCATAGCTTAAAGAGCAAGAATTAAAGCTAAATTTAAAAATTGAAAGAGAACTACTAAGAAAACTAGAGTATTGTTATTAAATGCCTTATATAATCACAAAAGAAGAGATAGCACTAAAACTTCTAGTTACTGATGTCTTTTATCACTACATATTATTACAGCATGTACATTATGAAGAGCAAAGAGCAAACATATATCTGAACTTAACTCAGCTGAAATTCATCAGCTAACATCTAACTGATAGCTTACTACCAGAGATATCTTAGCAGGTTCCTTATAAACTCATTATCTTGAGCCCTACAGCTAATCACTGCACTTGCACATAGATTATAGGAGAGCCCATATGAGTAACAACAGACAAGCCCATTAGTGATAAAACAAATAAAAATAGAGCTTCATTACTTGTACAGAAAGCAACTCTGAACAAATACAGAGATTTGAACAAGCAATCAAAGCCGCCTACCATTTTGAAGCTGGAGTGAGAAACCAACCCCCTTGCCTTAAGTAGAAGGGAGCCTTACCGACACAGGAGCAAAGCAACACCAACAAGGAAACACCCATATTAACAAACTACAGCTACTTCCCTCTCCCCCGTTTAAATAAATCAGCAAGCAGAAAAGCATGCTGGGAAGGGAGCATTTAAAAGGAAGGAACTTGCATAGGGAGCTGGAATGGATTGGGAAAGGAAAAAAAAAAAACAAAACCAAGAGAGTAATGGAAGGGGTTGTTGAGGTTTTCTTTTTTGCTTGTTAAGGAAAGGAGCTTAAAGTTTACATATTTCTGAGGAACAAGATGAAAAGTATACCAAGACTTTTTGTTCTGAGATTTAGAACTTGCTCTTTATATTTTTTTTTAATTTTTTCTGTGTATAAAGCTGTACTCTCAACAATAGTGATTTTCTCTCTATAGCTACGCAGAGCTTTGTAGCTTGTAATGCTGTAAATATGTTTTGAGTGCAGTATTTCTTATATATTTCTTTAATGGAAATATGTAAGTATCCATGTAAGAAGAAGACTTGCTGGTGGGTTAGATCCACATTTCTGCTGCTGGTTTGGTTTATTTGGTTCTGGTGGGGTTTTTGTTGTTGTGGGGTTTTGTGGTGTTGTTCCCCCCCCAATCTACCTAGTTCTTTTTATTATAGCATAGACATAATTATATATAATGGTTTGCATAAGGTTAATAATAAATCATACTTCAAATTTCAGTTTTGTTTCCTGCTATGACAGGGATTTTCTTTATAGCTTTATAGTTGCACTTCTGTGTTTAAAAGTTTATAGCTATTGCTGTTTCCCTTTTTCTCTCTAATGCTTGTCTAATGTAATCTCTCTAATGTAACTAGAATTCTATAGTATATTTTGGAGGGGTGGGAAGGCAGTAGCTTCATCTGTCTCTCTTCTTTAGTGCCTTGACCTCAAATTTGTGAATTATTTTCCCATTTAAGTTTGCCTATCTGAAAGTTTTTCTATGCTGTGTGATTTCAGGATATGCTAGACCAGCGATTACTGGGACAGAGTAACATTGCATGTACTTGTGTCCAGAATACAACTGGTCTTGGACCTTGGCTTGCTAAAACACATAGTTTCCACTAATTGTAAATATGTCTTTATTGCTGCTGTAAATTTTACGCTAGTCAGGTAAAGATAACTTACCCTGTAATTGTGGCATCATTTGGCAATGCAGATATACTTTGATGGAAGCAAGGCTTAATTCACTAATTTTGCTGTGAGCTTTACATGAAGATGAAAAAGAAATAGCTTGTTCTGCATGAAACATCTCTGCCTTTGGCTTTGTCTAGCCAGGCCCCTTGTGGCATTTAAGTGAGGCTATGAGTTTCAACTTTAATAGTGCCACTTAGGGTACACTTATGCCTAGGGAAAGGCAATGCCCCTTACAGAGAAGGGACAGAAGGCCAGGCCCCAGCCCAGCCAGCTCCATTGCCACCTGCTCTGAGCACCTCCCTGAGGATTTCCCCCTTCAGATATCTGGCCTCAGGCTGTTATTTTTCCAGGAGGAAGGGAAAAAGCAGTGAATTTGCCCTGTCTCTGATCAGCTCCGGGTAGCAATGCTGGGTATCTCAGATGCTTTGACTCTGGCTGCAGGTCCACAGCTCCGTCCTACCTGGGCTGCCAGAAGCCCAGCCTGTGATGTGGAGGTCCCTGAGCTGGGAAGGTGACACTGCATTGTCTGAACTCAGTGGGTCTCACAGCTCCAACTTAAATTGGATTAAGAGATGCACATAGAATAGCCTTGGGGAAGACAGCTTCTCCTTAATGATTGGTTCTGATTAATGCTCATAAATTAGAATACAGTAGGCATTCTTTCCCTGGTATGCATAAGAAGTGACATGCAAATTTGGAGGCTTTTATTTTTTGATACTGCCTCAAATAATCTGAATAAACTCCATACTTTTGAGGCACAAATCCATTTGTTTCTAGTAATTCTCTGCCAAAAAAAAAATAAATAAAGCAGTCATGAATAACTCAACCTTTGCTTCTTTTTTGTACATGGGTGTAAAATGTACATCTGCATCTTTCATACTCTTTAGCAAATTAAGATGAGCAGTGGATAGACTATGTGTATAGAGAGTTCAAAGTGTTTCCTTTTTGTTCCCACTGTCACAACAGGTTTGCATAGAGGATGGATAAGATGAGCTTTTATAATAAACCCTAAGGTCATGGCACGACGTGAACTTTTGCTATCCAAAGATGCTGAAATAGTCATTGCCTATAACAAATAGCAGGGGCTGTAAATAAATGAAGAAGCGTTAGCTCAGTGTACTATTTTCTCTGTTGTCTGTGGGAAGTGTAGGCTCACTTTATTTGAACGGGTTTTGAATTCAAGTATGTTTTCTTAATGCTATAAAAAAATAATTCTTTATTGCTTTGCTACAGTTTTCAAGGGCAGCCTTCTGGCTTTTGTAAAGCAGAGTGACCACATAAGTGGGTTCCTCAGGGAAGGTAGTATGGACACGACAACAGGCTTAAGACTTGAAAGAGCAGGGTGCTTTTTGCCAGATCTCTTGCAGCTTGATATTATAGAATCATATGGGGTTGGAAGGGACCTCTGGAGATCATCTAGTCCAACTCCCTGCCCCCCGGAGCGGGTCTACCTAGAGCACATTGCACAGGAACTTGTCCAAGTGGGTTTTGAATGTCTCCAGAGAAGGGTACTCAACCACCTCCCTGGGCAACCTGTTCCAGGGCTCTGCCACCCTCAAAGGAAGGAAGTTCCTCCTCATGTTTAGATGGAACTTCTTATACTCAAGTTTGTGCCCATTTCCTCTTTCTGGTTAATCTTTGTCACCGTTATCCTCTGCTTTGTTGCAGCTGCAGCTTTGTACACAAGCAAGAGCTTGGAGGAGGCTCCATCTCTACAGCTACACCAAGCAGTGGTACCAAGGTGATGGCAGCCTGGGTGTGCCATACTCTAAGATCCATACTTTTAAAAAATTTTAAAAGACATTGCAGCCCTCTTCTGTGTTCTTAGTTAGGGATTAAGGTCCTATTGTAGTAAATGTTGCCAATAAGCTCGTATGTATAAACGATCTAACATGTCAGTTTTTACTGACAAGCCTGTGATGCTGTGGAACCAACTGATTTTTCTGTTTCTGGAACTCTGTTTTAAAGGTGAGTCTGAATGGGAGCCTGACACTGGTATGCTGTGCACTGTATCTTTAAATAGATGTAACTAACAAACTGATAAGAAACTGGCCTCAGCCTGGATGGTAGTCAGGTTTCCAATTCCAGCTGGTCTATAGCAACAGGGAGTGTTCAGGTGGTTGCTCTTACTCAGGCTGTGATTTCTCTCTCTGCCACCTCTGAGCCCAACCTTGCTTCTTTAATAACATGCAGCCGATCACACAGCTGTTGCCTTTAACAGCAGACAGCCTGATGAGAAGGGTGCATTGCAGCAAATTAAAGCTATTATCCCACTTGCAGAACTTCCCTGCAGGACCAGGAAGCCTAGAACTTGAGAAAGAGGAGGGGTAGTGATGTGGAGAGATTTGCTTACCTTCTGTCGGCGCTGGTGGAGGGACTGGTACAGACTTGCTTCCTTTGCTGCTTTACAACAACTCCAGGTGGGTGCTCAAGGGTTGGTGCTTCCCCAGCTCCCGTGGCAGGACTAAGCCCCGAATCATCAGTGTGTGGCTTTAATAAACAGGCAACACTGCACCCAGGTAACCTTTGAACCTGCGTTGCAACAGGTTCAAAGGTAAAAAAAAAAAAAAAAAAAAAAGAAATTATTCCTGATCAAATATAAAGAGCAATTTTGGCTGGCTAGAAATGTTAAACATACAACTCTTGCGCAACAGCCTTAGAGGAGAGCAGCACACTGTGAGAGAGAACCCCAGCCCTGCAAAAGCTGCACACTTGGTCTTTTAATAGAACCCTCCTTAGCTCTGAGTATGTGTGGGGCACTGGATGAGTCTTGTTCCACTGAGAAAACGGGGCTCTTAAAGCGCACTTTAAGAAGCAAATATGTTGTGATATTTTTTCCCTACTGCTTTGTGGAGGGGCCTCTCCTTAGTCAAGCCCAACTGCTAGGACATGGGTTTTCTTTGCAGCTCAAGTGGTCCATGAAGTAGGGTGTTGCTTTATGGTAGGAGCTCTCAGGGCAGTTGGGATGTACAGGGATTGGTTATCTTGCCATGATGGACCTTCTCTTTTGAAGGTGGGCAAAGGGTATTTCGCTTGCTGTACTGGCAAGTAGGTCAAGGCTTCATCAGAGATTTCTTGTGTTGATTTAAGTGATTGATTATGCTGTTTTTGACTTCATCTGTGAAATGGCAGTAACAGAGCTGCTGTGCTTAATGCTGCTTGAGAGACTCAGCTGTGAGGTACGCAGGCTGGGCTGGCAGGTGGAGCTTCTTGGCATTGCCTCCAAAGGCTGTGGATGTAATCTTTGGAAGAAGTTTGCTCCTCATGATCCAAGGTATAAGGCTAAATACCAAAGTCCTTTCAGCACTCACTACTGTCAGGACCGGTCAAGATAACAAAGCTTTTGTTGATCCAGGCCTGGTTTGACTGGTGCTGGAATCTGACTCCTCTATGATACCTGAAGAGTAAACTAATATTAACACTTATGATCTTAAGTATTCTTGATTGGGGTGAGGGAACCTGCCTGTGTCAGTGGACATGAATAAAAGTGGAAGCACCTGTGCCAACACTAATTATCCTCCTAGAACCCCTGATTGCAACCTTCTCGAAGTTTTTTAGAAAATGCCAGCTTGAGGTGGATGAAAGAAAATGAGCAGGATGGTTCCAGACTTGGTGTAAAGAAATGCTACTGGTGTGCAAGTCTCTTGGCTCCAGTCTGTGGTGCATCTTGCATGTGGGAAAAAAAGCAGTCGGTTTAATGCTGTTATGAGGTATGCAATAGATGATATTAAGTAGTTGGGCAGGTCCTGTTCAGTATAACTGGATATTGCCTCACTGTCTTAAAATAGCTAGAATGACTGGCATCATCTGTGATTTCGGCTCCTAGATGCATCTTATACAGGTGTCTGGGGGCAAAGTAGCAGAGTCACTTGAGGAGGGAACAAAGCAAATTACCCAAGGTATCTATATGTGAAAAGTTGTAAAGGCTTTTCTTTCTTTGCCCCTTCTCTCTGGTACATCAAGTACATGGCTTTTTACCTCTTTTTGAACAGCAAATTAATCCAAGTTGTAGTGTTTTGTCACCTTTCACCTATATAGTTTCTTCCTGATGAATGAAGACCATTGATTAGTTCACTGTTTAAAACTGTTCTGGCAGTCCTGTGCAGCTCTGAGCCCTAAGTGTGTCATCTCTGACTTGGCTAGGTTGGGCTCTTGATCAAAAAAGACTTCCTGAATTGCTAATGGTAGATAACCAGATCTTTTTTTTTTTTCCAGTTTGTTTTGAAAACAGGTGTGAAAAAACATGTTCAGAAGCCCTAGTAGACACATGGGCTTACGGCCGGCAGTGCAGGCTGCTCTGTGTTTGTTGTCTGTGTTCCTTGTTGTTTCTGAATGAGTGATGCCGTAGTTTGTGATCGTAGTGACCAAAGCACATGACCAATGACATCAAAGAGACTAGATCAGCTGTGGAAACATCACCTCTGACCCACTTATGAAAAAGAGATCAAGGAAGACCCTACTCAGAATTAGAAAATGGTATTTTTCCATAAGATTGGGAAAAAACCCACTTTCAGTTAATGAAAATGTTGTTAATTTTTCTCCTCAAGACTAAATTATGAAGAAAACATGACAAATGACATGAAGAATTCTCTGTAGACTAGCAGGGGCCCTATGAATTGTCTTAAGCTAGTAGTTTTTTAAATCTCTGAGCAGGTTTTGGCTCAATGTTTATTCAAATTAGTCATTTTTGACAGAAGTCTTTGCATGTAGGTAGTTTTTAAGCATGTGACAATCCAAATTTTCTTTTGCTAGTTTTTATAGGTGATAATATTTTGCCTTCTCTGTTTAGATCCATTTTCTGTGCTTATCTAAAGTATCACTAGTCACGATAATAGTTCATTTAAATATCACACAAGCAATTTAATCCTTTGTGCAATTCCCTTGACACTTGAATGGTGAAAAATATGCACCAAAAGAGAGCAAAATAAATTGAGAAGAGTGTTTCTTCCAGCTTTCTTCCAGCTCCATTACGACAGGACTAATGGGCGTATTTTAGATACCCCACAGTTGTATGTTCACAAGCAGGTATCCCTGAATGCTGATTAAATTTGATTCTTGCTGAGGTTGTGCAACTAGTCCAAGCTGTGAAGAGTGGAGCTAAAGGTCATTACCACACAAAGCTGGAGTTTAATCCCTTCTAGGTAACGTATAAGAAGCCTTTTTTTATTGGTCTTGTGAAATCTACTCAAATGCAATAGGCTGATGAGTGATAAACATGTAACAAATCTAACCCTTCAGCCTAAATAATTGCCCTGACAGTAGTAAAGTTTGGTGCCAGGATGTTATAAGGAGTTTGTATAAAAGGGGTGGATGTGTAGTTGAGCTGTTTAGATCAACTGATGAGACTTCACATGTTTGAATATTTGCAGTTCTTCTGTGGTGCCCAAGAGCGACTACACACTTACTTAGTTGGCTGGTACAGCTGCTGTATAAAATTGAAGGATCTGAATTTGATGCTTCCATGTTACCATTGACAATTTTCCATTCTCCTCACTTTGTGCAGAGCTCAAGTGGTGGGTCCCAGTAAGTGCCTATGGTTTTAAAACTAGACGAAAAAGACTCTTCAAAATAACTATAGATGTTGAATACACACAAGTATGAACCATCACCAGTCACTTTGCAGGAACTAAAAACATTGGATTTGTATCTTGACTTGCTGGCTCCGAGCATAACAACTGACAGATATTCTACTGATTTTTTTGACTGGAAATGATGCAATGCTGTGGAATCACATTGGTCTATTTGGGATCAGAATTTGTCTCCAAAGTCTAGTTCTTCTGAGATCTGACAAAAATAGTTGGCATTGATCACTTCTGTTCCATCTGATAAGAATCACAGATGAAAAATTAATGAAGCTCTCTCTGTGTAATCTCCAACAAAGTGAAGCCATTCCTATCTCAAAAGTACTGAATGCCATAAATTGCATGTTAACTCTGGAGACCATCCAGTGCACATTTTACCTCGCTGCATGGCTGATGAAAGTCTGTGGACAGATTAAATTATTAGGTCTTTTCCTCCTCTAAAGGAGGACATAGTGAAGGCTGCTCAAGCAACGGAGTGGGCACACGCAATGGATACAAATGAGCTTAGATCAAATTTGAAGCAACTCATGAAGATTTCTTGTTATTTAACTCCTGATGAAAATGAGAACTGCCCACTGAAGCTGAGGGTCTACTGACACTTTGAAGCTTGACACAATTTTGTTGTTGTGTCCATGTAGAGCTTGGCTTCCACATCAACTCCAGACTTTCAAATCTAATCCTGAAACATGATCAAACCACTACAGCTTCATTTGTTCAGTAGTTTTCATAGTTTGGCTCTATAATTCTGCCTACACATTTACCTGAACGTTTTGCTGTACTTAACCTCCCCTACTGCCAGGATAAATTGTGAGCAAGAGAAGCAGACATGACAGTTTATGACTGTTTATTGACTGTACAAACTGGAAGCAAAAAAGCAGAGCAAATCTTTCTTGGTGACTTTAGACTTTGGATCTACAGGCTAATAAAAGAGAAAAAAGCTAATGTTCAAAGTGAGCAATATCTGACGTGTAATATTTAGATGAGGAAAGTTTAAAGACCACTTGGATTTCTTCTAAGTATTATCACAGTCCTGTGATTTGTTTAGGTAGTTAAACTTTTGTTGAAGCAACCAAGTTCCATTTATAGTACAGATAGCCATGAAGATTTGATTTGTCAGTGTCAATCCTGAGTAATTTAGCTGAACAAGAGAGACAGCAATGATTTTTTTAAATTTTTTTAAGATCCCGTGCTTTTGATGGTGGAATGATACATACATTGGTTTGCTAAGATGCCTGTTACAGTCCTTCATGTGTTGTGGTGTAGACCTCATCTGTTCACCTGTGTATAACACAAAGTATAGGCCTTTGAAATCAGCTTTTGTTCTGATATTCCAATCTGATTTGCAATCTATCTCTAATTTAGAAACTCTATAGGGTCTCTTTTTTCCCTTCCAGGCTAGATAATGCCATTGATGTTGATGAGGTGCCATTATAAATTAATATAGGGGTTGGCTGTAATGACTAGTTTTAATATACAGCAGGTCTTCTGCTTACACATTGTTACTGGAACAATGCAGAATGCCTATAATGTTCAGAAATCTTTTCTTTCTACCTGTGCTTCAGCTCAAGCCTTGACTGAGTCAGTTTTGTCCCAATTAAAGACCAGGCTAAGTATAAGAGAAGTTCAAGATGTGGCTTGTTTTGAGATCAGGTGTCTATTGCTTTTGTGATTTAACTCTACGGGCTTCATTAGATGCATGGATTTAAAAGGCCAAAGAATTATGCTTTCTGGTGAATACTGACATGGTCTTTAACTCCCAAAGTAATTGTACACATTTCTTTAGAAAATCTGTTGAAACAGACCACTGGAGCTAAATTTTAGAAGGCTTTTGAGATCATTGTAGTGCAAGATCACAAAAAGAGACATTGCTTTAAACTGTGGATTTAGATTTTTAATTAAGCCTCTCTTACTGAAGTTGCTTATTACTGATGAAGGCACTTGTGTTTTGGTGCCTAAAAGTAGGTTCAGAAATTTAAGGACTGTGATTGAAATCGTTAAAATAGCACATGTGGCTTTTCAGGACTGCGCAGATTAAGAATTTTTGAACTCAATTTTGTGCCAGTTGAAGCTACTGACCTTGGAAAAAAAGCTATTTGCTTGACTAAAAATGCGTGGGTGTATATCACAGTTCAGGGAAATACATTGAGAAGAAAGGTAGTGATATTCAAATTCAGGCAATTAGTACTTCCTGTGGCTAAGTTATAACCTCTGGGTCATGTTTAGTAAGGGCATGGAATGAGGTGAGTAAATGACTTTACTTGATTAATCAGTGTATGATGTATGGGTGTGTAACATGCCCTGATGCCCATCTACGGTATTTATTCTGCAATCACTGCAATAGACTCACCAAAGGGATGAATTTGATGCTTTTTTTGGTTTAGCTAGAGCAAATATAATTCTCAAAAGGTACTTTACCCTGTGGGAAGTCCTGAAAAATCCCTGAAAAGACTTGCCATGGTGACTACTTAAGCACAGATGTTTGACTTGAATTTTCCATTGTGCTCAGTGGGATTTCTCCTGTGTTTTAAGCTAGCACCTTTCCCAGATTTAAGTTGCTGTGGACAGAGGACTCTGCATAAAATACATTCCAAGAGCAGGGATTTTTCTTGGGTTAGGATGGCAGCAGATGTAGGTGCTGATGTAGGGCGTAGTTGATTCTCACTTGGGTAGGGGGTGGATTAGAGGACTTGCAGCTCATCTTGCAATGATTCTAATGGAGAAGAAATTCACGACAATATGCAGCACATAAAATTCTACACTTTTTATGACCTTGCGGTTTGAATTGCAATCACCTTTGATTAATAACACTGCTCGATCTCATGCAGCAACACACTGAGATGGCTGTTGGTATGCTGCCAAGTTACCTCAAGACCTGTGTCCCAGTCCCAAACAATTTGGAGAGGACCTACTGTTAGTGTTGCAAACTTTTCTTAGAAGATTTCAGGCTGCATTTGGGGCAGATGACTGAGTTTTTGTTGGCTGCTTATTCAGGGCAAGCTCAGACACAGATTATTTGGGTTACATATTCTGCTTCAGAGCACGTGGGGTATTTCATGCGAACAAGATGAAATGAGACTTGGTCACTGTACCAGTAAACCATGCTGGACCTGTTCCTGATGTCCAATGAAAGATATGTGATGCTGAAAAATTCACAGAAAGAGGAAAAAAATTGCAGGATAAACAGAATGCAGGAGAGTAGAAATGGCTGTATACAGACAAGCAGCCCATTCTGCCTTGGTAGCTTTATGACCTTTGTCACCAGTGGTATTGGACTGCCGGTGAGCTCTTGATTGTGTAAAAGTTTGAAGGTCAAAGGAAATTATTTGGGCAGCAAAAAATGCCAGTAGATGTTTGGAGCAGATATTGGTAGCCCCTTTCCTCAGGACACTGCTGGTACCCTGAGCAACATGGAGGGCACCAAGTGCCATCTACTGCTTCTCCTGGATCTTTTGCTGTATCTGAAGGTGTTTACCTAGGTTGCTGGAGAATTTGGAACTTCTTCAGCTCTTCTGATGACATTCAGTTTCAAAGCAAATTAAACCACCCATCTTGCATAAATTGCATGTTATGTGTGGAGCATGTCCATTGCTTCACAAGGCTGTGTGTGTTCCTTCAGTTTTCCCTTGGTTCTCCAGTGAGATATTTGAAAAGCAAACAAAAGTCCCAATCAAATAAACCAAAACTAGTATTGCCTTCATTCCTAACCATCACCTGCAGGAGTTTTCTGTCCAGGAAGAGAATTTCTATCCTGCCTATATTATACATGATGCAACTTCTAGCTTAGCTGAAGAGAGATGAATAGCAGTAATACTGCAGCAATCTGGCACTTCGCTGCTAGTGTACTTGCCTCATCTATCAATTAGTGTTCTGCTGCATCCCGTATACCCATTTGTTTTCTTTCCAACCAAAGTGTGATAAACAATACATGACAAGCTGTAAAATCTGCCCTGAGTTGCAATATGTACTGAGTCCAAACTCAGGATGCCATTGAAACAATTAAACTGAAATGCTCTGGTTAATTAGGATTGTTTAATTAAAATCTGGTGACAGGCAAAGAAGTTGGAGCCAGAAGAATAAAAAGAGGAGTAAGAGGAAAATGTAGTAGGTGTACTACCACTTGGTGAGAGCGTGGTCTCAATGTGCCCTCCAGCAGCAAGGAAGGACTCCTGTCTCTTACGGTGCTGCAATAGCTCTGGTGGACCTTGCCAACGTCCTGGTTCATGGGCCAGACACCTTCCAACTTGTTGTGGCATTTCAAGTGCCTTCCTGCCCACATGGCAGCAGAAGCTGGGCTCTATCCAGGTTGCCATCAACAGTCGTTGCAGACCAGTTGTCCTGAGGTAACTTTGTCCTGGCTTTTGTTTATGCTGCTCCTGTTTGCCCTGCCAAGAGGTCTCTTAGTGCCTTCACCTCTCAGGTTCAGCAGGAGGATATTTCAGGCCTTTTGGACCAGATTGTTCAATGCAGCTCAGGTGCAGTATGTCTTTCTGTGGTTTGCTTTTATTCCCCCCCTCTCCCTCCCTGCCCCAGTCCTGTGATTCTGGAGTTCTTTTACTTGAGAATAGTGCTTGGACCAATGTGTTCCCAATTTCAGTGGGAAATGCTGGCAGGGGAGAAGGTTTTGCCGAGTATCTGACTCAGGCTTGCATCTGTCATCCTTGGTAAGACCCAGTTTGCCTGCTGCTTTCCAGTAGATGCAAAAATACCACATGCCTTTTCCAGGCTTTTCTGGAGGAATGTGTTGGGGGAATACTCTTGCTCTGAGGAGCCGGGAGGATTGTATTGGTGAGCTCCATCCCCTCTGACATGTTCCTTCTGCCCCCGAGCTCACAGGTTATTGCAGTGTGTGCATCTTAGGACACCCTACTCAAATACTTTCTCCCTCAGTAAAAAATACTGAAATTCTAGTGACACCCCAGTGCTCCTGGGTGTTGGTAGTTGCTAAAATGACATAAGAATTTGTGACAACAAGCTGCGAAATTTAGGGGGTTGAGGACTGCTGCTTCTGTGTAATTTTTTTGTGTTAACATGGTGTTATCACAGTGCTCCTGTGACTTCTCCTCTGCTTGTGGTGAGACCTGCTGTTGATGTGGATTGCTTTGTGCCCGTGCCAGATCTTGAAGCATATTGCTTGTGCTATGAAGTTGGAATTTTCTGTTAGGAAGAGGGAGGTAAGAGTGCTTATTTGTCTGTTTTTTTTTATAACAAATGCCAAAAGGGAAAGCACTTGCCAGCAAACCCAGGCAAGTAGTGCTCTGCAGCTGTAACGTGCTCTTGAGCCCTCAGTGGTTGCTGCCAAAGGCTTTTTCACTGAATTTCACTGAATTATTAGTATTGGAAGGGACCATAGAGATGGTCTAGTCCAACTCCCCTGCTGAAGCAGGATTGCCTAGAGCATCTTTTTGCAGTCAGCTCTATCGTATTCTCTCATGAGGAGCTGATTTCTGTTCAGGGTGTTTCCTACAAAGTACTTTCTAGAAGATCCTGGTGTTAGACCTGGTTGGGAAGGGGTTTGCTTTTGCTTTGCAAAACTGATCAAGCTCTATTTTGCTTTGAGGATCTTTCAAACTTTAAAAAGGAAGAGGACTGTTTTACCTGAACAAAATTGCATTATTTTTTTCTGAAGTGCTGAAGCGCAATATCTTCACACTTGCCAGCTGGGTTTGGGTGTTTTGCAATATGATTTGCTGTGGTTGATACAAATCTGAGAAATACTTTGACTTGTCAGAAGCAGGCTGGATCTCCAGCTCCAGTCTTGTATGTCCTGGCGTGGCACTTCAGGCACCAGTTCATGCTGCCTCAAGTACCTTTTAAGCCTGAGGCGGCTATTTCATCCACACTGCAGCGTGCACTGCCAAGATTAATCTCTGTACCATGGCATGATGCTGTCTTTGAGGCCACTTGGAGCTCCTGAGTGTTCTTCTTTGGCACACGGCCTGTTCCTTTCTTAACCCATCAGACACAACACCTGCCATAGTATGGTTTGCCCCCAGACTGCGCTTTGAGCTTCTCTGACAGTCCGTCTGTAGCTTTAAATGAATTCCCTGGGACTGCAATCACAGCATTTTGACTCACTCTGTAGCAATCCAAAGAAGGTGCTTCCTGGTAGAAGTATGCAATAGGAAGGCAGGTGCTAGAAAATATTCCCACAACACCACATCTCTGTTTATAAATGATCACATACAGCTTAAAACTTTCCTTGAAGCAATAATGGCATTCAAGCAGGGCCCGTGTCTGTATCATATAATGCAATCTGTCCCTCTGATTACTGGAGAATGTAATAAATGCTATAAATTCTATAAATGTCAAATCAGCACCATCGGTGAGAAATGGGTCATTAATTATATGAGTATTTGGCAGATAATTCTGAGTAACAGAGGAACATGTGAACGGTGTTAATCTGCTCAGTCAGTTTGTAAAGACTAAAAACTGTTTGGATGTAGTAAGCAGCATCAGTTCCATAGGCTGTGAATACTCCATAGAAAAGACTCATTCTGTGGTAACACCCTTTGTTGTCCTTTTCTGGGTGCTGAGATCCCAAGCTTACTGATGTTTCAGCGCATGGTGTGGACTACAGGTTCTTGCAAGACTTCCTCCTGATATGCAGTCACATACCATACTTCATTTTAAACACCCACATATTGTTGTAATACCTTTGGTGTAAGTAATATCATTAATTATTTCATATTAGAGTAATACATCCAGATCCTAGCTTGTTGACTAAATGTAAGAAGAAGGTCCCATACTAAAAGGTAGAGCAGGAACTAATGTAGAAGGTGTTTGACTTCAGCCTCCCAATAAAGCTGGAGGAGAACCCAGGGCTCTGGAGACTCTGCCAAATGTTGAAAATGGTGATTCTTTCTTTATACTTTTTTTCTTCTGTTTCATTCAAAAGTGGTACACATGGGTGCATTTAAATTTTTTTTTAATTAAGTTTTTGCAAGAAGATACATTAGGAAACACTTCTGTAACACCCATCTTGATTTCATCTCATTTGCATTCCCTTTATCTCCGAATTTTGCAATCCGTGTTTGTATTGAAAAAAAACAACAACAAAACAAAGAAAAAAAAAAAAGGTGGGAAAAAAACCCGATCCAAACCTATGATGTTTTTCTGGGAAGGTGTATCCAGGCAGTATAGCTGATGGTTTCACTAAGTTCTATGTAGTCACTGGTGTAGTTTCTATTTCTTAGTACTACTTCATGAGTTAGGAAATAATTAGCATCCGTACTGTTGCTGGGATCCTCCTTTTTTTCTTGAGGGTTGCAGTCCTATTTGCTTTCTTCAAGTCCTGCAGTAAGTCCACACGCTCTTCAAAAATAGATCCCGGCATACATTGATCCATTATCTCACGGGTTTCCATGTATAAAATAGTTGTCATAAGAGTTAGGAACTTAAAATTTCTTCTTTTCCCTTCTCCATCCCCTTTCTTTTTCCCATCTCCAGTCCCAATGTGCAAGCGCGCAAAGCAAGTGATGATTTACTAGCTGTTACTAAAGACAGGTATGTGGAGCTAGATGCTCTAGAGAAGATACTTCTCATACATAAAACCATACAACTCTCCTAGCGTCTTTTAATGAGCTTACTACAAAAGACCAGAACATGCATTGTGTCACAGGAGAGAGCAGAAGAGATCAGCAATATCATTGAAGTCTTAACTCTGCAGCAACAGGGAGTTAACATCAGCTAAGCATCTTTGCCCAAGGAGTGGACAAAGCAAGCAATGGAGGTTTTTTTTTTTTTTTGATTTTGTCTGCAGTCACTCACCTCTTTCGGTAGAACATCAGCTGCTGTTTCTGTAATCTCCTTCGCGCTGTTGTTAGCTTCTCCCTCTTTGCTATTCAATCTTCTTACTCAAGCGCCTTTTATACTGTGACAGCAACACCCTCACATAATAATAACTTGTTTTTACACCGTGCATTCACCGTAGTGATTTACCCACCTACTCGCAACCTTACAAACCTGAAAACGCCGGTTTAATGGGACACTGCCTGCCAACTGGTTTTCTAGTCTGTTAGTGATATTTTATGTGATTACAAGATCACCTCAAGTATGGCTTCAAAGATTCATAGCAAATGGTGTAAATTTTTTATAGATCTATGTAGTGAAGAAGAGAATTTCAGTCTAGAATGGATTTTTTTCCCATTTAATTGCAATGATTTGGGAAAGGATTTGCTTAATGAAGCACTTTTACAGTAGGAAGTTTCCATATGTTTTTCAGACATGGAAACTTTTCTATGGAAGTTCAATGCCCAGAGTTTAAAACTGAAGAAGTAAATAACTTTTTTCATCTCTAGAGCCCTTGTGATTGTTGTTTTCAATCATCTTAAGACAATGCATTTAAGTGAATGCCAGTTATGTGGATTTCTCCTGGGGGCTGGTGGAAGTCTCTCCATTCTTCCCCAGCTTCCATGGCCTGGAGCTTGAACAGTTGCCTCTTGCTGCAGAGACTTATTCTTTAACGAAGTGTGGCTCTGTGCTCGGAGGGATCTGGCTGTAGTGTTTTAATGAGCCTTTTTACTAAATCCAGATAGAGAATGTCCAAAAGCAAATAATGCATCTATTTCTGCTTGTGTCTACCTTGGGCTCCTGCTCAGGTTGCAGGGAGAAACATGCAATTCTCTCTCAATTTTTTTTTTTTTAAATCAGAGACTACTTAAGGGCAAAGCTTATTCATCCCCTTTGAATTACCACTTAAAAATCTTGATTCAGAGACACATCATAGGGGGGGAAAAAAAAATAAATCAGCAATAGATTTCATAATAGTTCCTTAGGTAACACACACTCTTCGGTTTCAATACAGTCCCTACCAGTATGAATATCAGGCCAAAACCATTGAAGTTTCGTCTTTGTTCTAGGTATTCCAATAATATAAAGATCAGCGATGTTTTGGTACAGGAAGTTAAGCAAGTATATGTGGGTTAAAGATCTAGGAAAAAACCTGTAGCTTTTTCTAGAGCTTAATAGGTGGTGTGTGAATCCTCCTGAAACCATCATGGTAAGGAAAACATCCATTTGTCCTTGATTTCAAAATGGGAAAGTAGTTGTATTTCCAGCTGTCTAAAGCATAGGAGAAATGCTGAAGGAGATGTTACTGTGGAAAGGACAGGGTCTTTCACAGGACATCACGCTGCTCAGTAGGTGAAAACGTAGAGTGCATAAATCACTGAATAACATTGCAGGGGGTTTAGATTTCACCTGTATGAACCAACAAAGTGTCTTTAGGTCTGAGATGCCCCCAGGTATTGTTCTTACTATTTTCTGCCTGGAGTGAATTTCCTTTGCTGTATCCTACCCAAGGACAACAGCAGTAAACCTCAGCCCTGCCCGAGGGAATGAGGGGGTGCGAGCAAGTTCACTTTCCTAAGGGCTGAAGACATTGGCTCACTTTTGATGCTGAAGGTACAAGAATGCTACTGGATAATTGAGCCACAGGGTTCAAAAGTAAGCTTTACTGGTTGATCTGTGTATATGCAGACTTTCTTTCAGGACTGCTAGAGAGGTAGACAGTCTGTGGGACAGCTTTTCACTGACAAAATTACTTTCTGCACAAGGAATTCTCTCCTCTGTTGCAGATGGAGTTGCGAGTATGGATTATCCTCCTAATATAAAGAGTATCGCATCTCTGCATTTTGTTAGGAAATGCTCAGAAAAGCAGTGAAACATTTTCTTCCTCTCATCTTCCCTGAGATAAATGCCCATCATGTGAACTCATAGCAACTAGTTGCTGTAGGTACTATATGAGCATCAACTATACTGTGATGCTAACGATGATTTGGCAGAAACTGTGAGTCTCCTGCAGCTCCTGTGGAACAGCCATTTCAGCAGGGCAATAGGAATCTGCAAATTGCTTGTACTTTTAGGAAAAGCTTTTGTCAGAACTTTACGTTGAAATTTGAAGGCAGCTTTGGGGATGGAAGAGTAGAGAGAAAGGGTGTTTTGACTGTTGCATGTCAGCAGTGAGAGAAGTGATCATTGCACATTCCTGAGAAAAGTGGGGTTTGAACCACAGTGGCAGATAAAAATGGAGATAAATCAGGAAATCCTTCTCTCTGACTTTTTTGTCTTTGACTTTTATGCCATAACTGTAAAAAATTAAAATTTACATGCTTCTAAACTGCATTCACTGGCTGGGTACTTTCCAATGTACTCAGTAGATGGTACTTGGTTGGTTAACTCCAGTTATAACAGCATCAGTCTTATAAGATTTTCCTAAGGAGAAAGCATCTGGAGTTGAGGTTTTGAAGACTATTCCAAATCCAGCAATACCACACATATGGAAATCCCCAAAATTTGGGCTCTAATCTTTACATTTTGGTTTGCTCCAGATTCTTGAAGAGCTTAACTGAAGAGCTGGGGAAATGCTTAGATCAATGGATTTACCCTGGGTATGAATTTGTCCTGTAAAATACAAAATGACAGATTTTGTGATATGTGCCAGGTTTGGTAATTTTTCAGCTGTATGGTAACTGTATTAGAAAATAGACTAAGATTTCTTTTGGAATTTGATTATGGCTCTATAAAGTATGAGAAAAACTGAAATCTGTGGGGGGCAAATAAAGCCAAAGTGACCTATGAGATAAAAAGCAGAAGCCAATGGCAATTGTGATTATTGGAGATTATAGAACAATTTGGAGTTGCACTGCAGAATAACTTTTGCCTTCCATTTTCTAACACAAAATAAAAGGCCATCTTTATTGCAGCATCTTTAGGGTACTTTTTGGCCTTCTGACTGAAATATCCCTGTGTTTGGGTGTGAACAGACAGCAAAGCTGGAAAATGTCCTTCTTTGACACCTTCTGTCCAAATTTTGTCTCCTTTACAGCAATTAGAAGTAATTTATAAATGTCCTCTGGCTGGACCTCTGCTGCATTACTTGGAAGGTCACCTGAAGTTGCTGTATAGGATTAAGGAGATGAATTGTGGACCTCTGTAGGAAAGCAGATCAGACATTGTCATCGTTGCTGCTAAGCTCAGGTACAACACAAAAGATGCAACAACTCACCAGGAAGAAGTCAAGTACATATCATCTGCTGCTAGAGGTAAGTTTCAGTTTAAATACAGTTTTCCTTCATTAAATCTGTGGGTGGTATTCTTGCAAAGTATCAAAAGGAATGCATCAAGGGAGCAAAATTAAGTGCACATCAGCTTGGTTTTATCAGAATTTTACTCTTAGCCTTTCTTACCTAGGAAGGTACGAAAGCGCTGTGCTGAGGTAAGAAAGGAGCTCTCGTGTCTTACACTATGGGATATAGAAATGGGGCAGTGTTGCAAGTGGTAATTATTTCCTTAGTACATATTTGGGTTTTAGCAGTAAATAAATGCTTCCTAGTTTGTTATGGTTAATATTCAAGTGTGTAATAAACAATTGGTCAAAGGCTGCCAGTTTTTGAGAATATATATGGTTTCCAAAGACTACAACCAGGCTTTATAAACAGGAAATATTCCTCTCCGTGCTAGAATGCAGTTCAGGTACTGTGCTGTTAGTGAATATTGAAAACTGCTATTGTGACTTATACTGTAGCCATCCTCTTCACAATTTCTTTTAAGGACTTCATGCTGTACACACTTCAGCGGTGTAGCTCACGTCAGCAAGGATCACTGTGTGCCAAACACTATGACACAGAGACAAATGGCATCTCCATCCAGAATAACCAGTAGCTTAAAAACACAATTGATCCACAGGGAGCAAAACTCTGAATCTAAATGGGTATCTGATCCAGATGCTGGAATATCTCTAATTAGGCTGTCTGTACCCAGGATGATTGCATAGCTTTCTGCATCTGAGCTCTGTAGGTATCTGCTGTTGCATCTTGTGAGCGGATGATTTATGGAAGCTGTGATTACTGAAGGTCTACCTCCTATGTAGTTTCCAAACTCAGTTAAATCGTTTTTTAAAATACACATATATTGTCTTCGGTGATGTTAATTTAGAAAGACACATAATTCTATATTGCAGCATTAGACAGCCCATGCACATGCCATTAAGTCTAGCTACACAAAAAAAATGATCTTTTGACAGAGTTCTTGTTGGCATCGTACTTGGCCCCAGGACCATGCTGATGGCATGTGCTGCTTTCCCCTTTGCTTGGGGCATCCTCACTGTGCAGGAGGAGGTCTTTGCTCTACTTACTGTAGATTAAGCATTTTGCTCTTTCCTGGTGGGAGGGGAGGAGAAAAGTGTTCACGTATGAAAGTAGGAATATAATAAACTCTGACCTATATCACTCCCACGCATGACATGACGTGACTGCACATTGAGTACTCCAACAGGACAGTGCAAATCAGAACAGTAACATTCTGTCCTTCCCGAAGTACACAAAAAGTGATACAAGTCAGAAAATATATGTAAAAGCAAAAGGTCGGAAGGAAGGCAGAAAACTCTCCTCCTCCACCTCTCAGGCTGTTTAGAGTCAGGTGAGAATGAATTCAGTGGAAGAGGAGAAGGCAGAAACTGCATTTTATTAACTGCTGCAATGGTGGGGGTTTGCAGTAAGAGGTGGTTGATGGTAGGGTTGGATGAGGTTTACCTACCTCCAGGCTGCTGATTGCCAGAGAGGAGAATAACAGGAGTCCATACTGGTCCTCTTGGGCTTTTCCGGGACACATTGTTCTGCTGCCAACCATGACTCACCTGTTTGGGTAGTGCTCAGACCATCCCTGCTTATCAGCACTAGTTAATGTCCACTGTAACGAGGGGGTCTCCCCACCCACCTGCATTCTCCAGACACTGGAGCAATAGAAATAAAACCTGTGCATGTGTGTCTTCCTTGGGAAAGCTCTGGAGGCAGCAGTTACTCCTGGATTCTCAGGTGCTGGACTTGGAAAGAGATTGTCCCTAGTTCTGGGATATTTTCCCTGAGCAGCTGGTGGGGAAAGGAACTTTGTTCTTGTTCCTGCTTCCCTTAGACACTTCTGCAAATAAGCTTTTGTTTTCCTTTTAAGTCCAGGACAGTGTGAGATTGCTGGGTTAGGGAGAGGTTCTGCATGAGGTTAGGCAGCGGAAGCTGAGTAAGATGTAATGGTTTTATGATCTGACCAGCTGCAGCAGCATCACTGGGAACTGGCTTGGTGCCAGTCCCACATGGTTCAGACGGTTCATCAGCCAATATGCAGGCTGTCCCCTCCCTGGCATTCTAGGAAAATGGATTTTGAATGTCTGTTGTCCTTCCCTCCATTAATAAGCAGAGGAAATTAAACGGGGATCTGTCTGTCCCAAGTCTTTCCATTGAATTACAAACCTTGCTGGAAGATGCCAGGCAGATCTACATTATTTAGTGGACTGTCCTGATTTAGTCCAAAACTGAGAACGGATGTTGTGCCTTGACCAAGCTCATTAGCCCAGCTACTCTGGAGAAAGAAAACACATTTAGAAAGACTGCTGAGCAGAAGAGAGAGATGTGGCACGAGAACAGGAGCTGTACATCCTTGGCTCTTGGTGCTCTCCTCCCTTGGTATATGGTTATATTTCTTTTGAACATGCACAAGCACAATGTGCATTTGAAAAGTGATGTAGTTACTTCATCCATCTGTCCCAAGTGTCCCTTTGCTCCTGAGGACCAGTGAGTCACTACAAGGGTCAGGAAAGCAAGTCTTGTCCCAAAAGCTGCTTTAATACCTTCTCTGGGCTTTCCTGGGAGCTGCACAACGTTCAGGGAGCACAGATGCCTCAGCCATATCACCCCCAGCGGATACCACAAGGTCTTTCTCAGAAAGTGGTGACAGTTGATGGAACAAAAGGTATGGCCACTTCTTCACCAGCCTGAAAAGTACCACATTTGACATTCAATGTCACGATGCAGATCTGTTGTCTGTGCAACAGCTTGTGCAAGAGCTTGAGCGTAACTGGAGCCAGAACTGTGATTTAGTAACAGTTCTTCCCCAGGCAGACTTGGATCCTGTTGGCTTCAACGTGAGCAGGGCTGTTACATATATTATATATCTTACATATTTCTTAAAACAAATCTTGCAGTAAAATATAAGTCCTTTGACTATCTGTAATTAGGGAGTTACTTCATTGCACACGAACAATCTGAGGAGGGTAAAACATGCAGTTTGAAATCATCTTGCTGTCAAGATTGTAATTAATTTCTAGAAGGAAAATGGGAGAAACTAATGGGAGAACATCCAGCTTTAACATGCAGCAAAGGCAGAGAGAAGTTGAGACTGACCGTGTTGCTCTCATCCCAAATTTTATGCCTTGTCTTCCTGGGGATTGCTGGCTCTGTGGGCATTGATGAATACCCACAGAGGAGGGCAGGAGGGAGAGAGGAGCATGTTTTAGAAAAGCATACTTTACAGGTGGCTGGAAGATTTCCACTCTCAGTATTCTTCACTCAAATAAAGATAATTTTCCATGAAGGGACTATATTTTAATAGGTTTTGATTATTTTTTCCCCCATCCAAAATATTTTCTTTAATTTGTAGCTTGTCTGAAATTTCTGTGGGGAAGAAAACATTCTATTTTTGAAGAGCTTGTAGTGTCGAGCTTCAGATGACAGAGCAGTTCGGGGGGGTGTGGTGTGTGTCCCTTGATTTGTAAAATAAAGTAAAAATGAAAGGAAAAAAGATAGTAGAAATGGATTCTTAAGTAGCTATCTGCACCTGCCTGCAGTTAAATAAAATAAATCACCACTGTCAGCTGGGTAGATGGCTTTCTTCCTAAAGACAGGCCACTTTCTGGACTTCATAAGGATAATCCCAAACTTCAGCTGCAAGTGAGTACGTTTAAGAGTCACAGGAACTGAACTGTCAGGTACTTTGGGGAGCAACGAAAGCATTGCTCTTTTCAAAGGTGACAATGACGTTTTATAAAATGTTAACTAACGGAAGTTTGTGGTGTGCACAGTCACACTGAAAAAAAAAAAGGGGGGGGAGGGTAATGGGAGTGTGCGTATGTGAGGTGGGAAATACATCTTGGAAGGATTAAGCCATAAGTTAAAGTTAGCATCTTCCAGAGCTGGTCATGTAAACAAAGTTGAACCCTTTTTGATTAATTAGGAGCCCTGAAAGTTCAGGGCATGTGGATTTGTGAGCAAGTTTAAAATCAGTGAAGAGATGACATCAATCTTGTCAAAGGTGTCCTCTGGTCCAGCTCCACAATAGTCACCAGGCAATCCTTCAGGCTGATTTTCAGAGGTTTTTTTAAGCCTCTGGGCTGAAACCCTCCCTCTCTGGGAAAGCCAGGGCACAGACGGCAGGACCGGCCGAGCCCAGGCAGCACCACACCTCCCAGACTCCCCGAGCACTGATCAAACCAGTTTCCCAGTTGCTCTCTGCTGCCAGAATGGTGCAAAGATGCTGAAGTGATGCCAAAGATTTCGTGACAGAGAAGCAAGCTGGCAGCGTGCTGCTGCTCTAGTCGTGTTTGGCTGCAATAACGCCTTGCTCCGCTTCCCTCTACCTAGAAATAATCGCTAAAAGAAAATCTTAATACTGATGTTTTTATAAACTGTAAGATGTTAAGAAATGACAGCAACTGGGCAGCCTCAAATTATGCCCAGCCTTCAGGTAACAATTGCAAAGGAATGAGGATCTTATTTCACTCTTGAGATGGAAACCTGGGCTCAGTGCCTGAGTTACAGTGCCCTGGGGCACAGTGCTGGTTTTAATATCTGACCACAGAGAGAGAGCTGCGATGGCAGAGCCATAGCAAAAGAATTGTCATCCTGTCGTTGATCAGACATGTCTAACCTGGTTCTTCCCCTGTGGTTACTTGAACCAATTTGCCCTTGTTTTGTGGTCAATTCTGGTTGTTGGGGTGAAAATCCACTTTATCTAGAGTCTGTCCTCACAACTGTTCCATTTTTCCTTCTGTCTTTTTTTTGATCTATTTTAAGCTAAAGGTTCCTAAAGTTATTTTGAAGACAAACTTTTCCAGCAGTCTGTTGGCACTGCTTTATCCTTCTTACCATTTGGGTTGCCTACTTGTTCTTTTTATTCTGTTTGTACAGCAAAATCAGGTCTGGCTCTGTGAGCTGGCTCTGTTCTTAGGTACCACTTCGCTGGATTTAGGCATCAGGACCAGGATCAGCTGGTGGCCTGAGTCACTGGCAGATGTCTGAAGGCTGATGGGGGAATGCCATGTAGCTGTGGCAGAACCATGATATTGTGTAGGCTGATGAGCAAGAGCTCCTCCAGGAGGGAAAGTTTGCTGGATGGAGAAGAGAGCTAGCAAATATTTCTGAAGCCATTGTTGCCAGGTTGTTACATTGCTTGTTTTGCTCTATCTTTCATGCAGCTTGGAAGCGCATATTCACATCCTGAAAGACCTGTATTTACTGTATTTGCATTGAAACATAGAATGCCTGAGATGAGTATAGTTGGAGCAATGTATCTGTCTGCTTCTTAAAGATGTCACCTCTCATCTTTGAAGACTTGTATGGATTTTGAGCTTTTGATAAATATTGTACAAGATTATAGAATTTACCTGAGCTTACTAGTAATTCCTTCATTGGATTTCTAATGCTAGATGAAGACCCTATCACTGGTTGTAAACTCTGTTACCATGAAACCTAAACACGTGCACCGCTCCAAGTCCCCCCTGCTTCCACAGTGCACCAAACGTCAAGTAGCTCTGCCAAATTCCTTGGTGGTTTTATATGTGTTTCAGCAACCATGGCCACTCTTTCTCTGCAGTGTATTTAAAGCACTTAAGTGATAACTTTTTGTCCATCGTGTATTTAAAAGGCAATTTCTCTTTATTTAATGTTCATATTTGTGTAAGTTCTGACACCAATTCTTACTGATTCCCTGAAAGTTTTCCTAAGTGGGGAGATGAAACCTTTTATGGGAAGGACACATCCCTTTTCTTGTTATACACATTTTCAATCATATATGGGTAATACTAAAATCAGAATAGCTGTATGAGGACCTGGGATCATGATGAATCATGCTTGCTGTGCTCAGAGATTATCAACGGAATCAAGGACTCATCCCTACAGCCATCCCAGTGTGCGTGGAGAAGTGCAATGCAAGGATCATCACCATGTTAAGAGCTTGTCGAGATGAAAATACAGAGCAGAGAGTAATTTTCTTCTCTGTGGAAAAAGTGGTCAAGAGAAGCAAGCCGTGAAGGGTGAGTTTTGCTCACTCGTGAAAGGCTTATTACCACAAATACGTTGTACCTTTCCCTTGACAGGTATCAAAAGGGCTCTGTAGACCGTGTGAAATGTGCAGGAGTTGTTTGTTCACCACTCAAACGCAGCTGTTGTAGAGATGGGAAATAGTAGCTGCTGAACAGCCCACAACGACAATTTGGTGGTTTAAAGCAGGAAATGAAGGCAATTAATATCCAGTTGAAACCAGATGTCATGTTAATTAGGTAAATAGCAAGCTAGTCTCTTTTTTTTTTTTTTTACAGACTGTAGTTGCTTCAGGCGTCATGGGTGATGGAGTGCCTCCTGGTCAATACTCTCCCTGCTCATTTCAAATATTTGTTTAGTCTTTTTTTGAAGCAAAATAGGTTGCATTAATCTTGGTACATATAAAAAGCCACAAAATAAGCTAAAAAGATAAAATATGTAAAAGTGCCTCATCCTTTGCAGTTGTGCTTACTAAAAAGTAGCTAACCCTGACCTCCCCTCCCTGCAACCCCTTCTCTCAGGTAATTGCATTTTACTTCTTTCAATTTTTCGATATTTTATTATAGAATAAACCTACAGGAGAATCCCACTCGAAGCATTCCATGATGCTATAATTTGTCCAGGTTGCAAGCCTATAGCCTCTTGCAAAAAAGCTGTAGGTTATGATAGTTGTTATAGGGGACCCCAAGATTCACTATGTACATGTTCTGTTGCTTTTGCACGTTCTGTAAGCAGCTGCTGATGGTCACTGTCACCTTTGTTCTGCTCTAGTGAGGCCAGTGCTAAATTATGCCAGATGGGAAAATTATTTTCTTTCAAAATTATCTCTTCCCTCAGAAAGCTACTCCTTCACACTAGTGTGAGAAATGACAATTAGCTGTGTATCTAGATTCTGCAAAGACGTGTGGTAGGAGGACCCAAGCATGATCAGACACTGGCACCTCATGAAAAGACCTGGAATATGGAACAGACAAGTTGTTCCCTCCCTTGCTATGAAATCCAGCCACCAGGAGGAAACTGCTGGAATTTGCACCTATAGACTATGTGGTGTGTTGCTTGGCACCAGACAATAAACAACTGTGACCTTGTTGTACGTGACCCAGTAGGCACATTAGGATCATGGACAACATGGTGAGCAAACTGGAAAATATGTTGATCGTTTGGAGGGACTGGTGGAGTTGGTGACAGAGAAAAGATAGATCAACTCTTGTCATCAATGTAGCCCGGGTTTTTTGACTGACAGCCTGTATAAATGTGTTGCTAACCAAAGTGTTGCTGTAACAAGCTTGAAATTAGGAAACAAAAGCCAATGGAGAATGCAAAGGGATATCAGAAGCAGGGGAAGAAACAAAGGGCAGTATCGGTCAGCATGATGGGCAGTGACCTCTGTGCATTGCTTTTCTTGATTCCTACTGAAGTTTTGGAAAATGCCTTCAGTAACTTCTGCCTATTTCCAAAACAAATTAGGGCAAATTAGGAAATGGAGAACAATAAACAGTGCTCACGAAAGAAATTATCCCCTTTCCTCCTCCTTTCCAGCTTCACTGGAGAGAACAGCTCATTGCTGCAGCATCTCAGCATCCTTCTTTAAGTGGTCAGTCTCCTGAGTGACATCTACAGCCTCTTCTAGAGCACCCTTAAAACACATGGTGTTTGGCACTTTCTGGCTATTGAGCAAATAGTTACGGAACAGCAAAGCTTTCATCGTGACTCCTCTGCTGGCCTTGGAGAGGGACCTTTGCTGTTGTAACTCAATAGGAAGGCTAGTAGCAAATGCATTTTTATAATCTATTAATGGATGTGAGGAAAAAAACTGATCTCCTTGTCTGCCCAAGGAAGTTGTGATGTGGCTGAAGATCTCTCCTATGAAAAAAAGACTGAATAAAATTTCAGTTTAGTCCAGTGAGGGACAGTAACTTTGAAACATTTCAGGTTTTTTCCCCCTACTTTTCTTTACATTTTGGTAAATAATCACTGCAGGACTGAATGTTCAGATTTATTCACACCCCGCGCCCCACATCTAAGATATGCAATAAGTATAGCTGTGCTCTTTTTGTTGCTAAAGCTAGAAACTAGCTGTGATGCTTATATGGTGGCTAGTGGCCTATGTGTCCAAAGTGGGATCAACAACACTAAAAATAGCTATTATTTCTGTGAAATTCCTGAGTTCTGTGATTACTTTTGAGATAGGCCGTATACTCTGAGAGAAGCTATATCTGCCTTTTTGGCCTTCACATGGGTAAACAGCTTGAGTCAGGCTGGTTGTGAGCTGGGGGTGGAGGTCTGGGCACATCAGAGGGTGAGGATTGTCACCCGCTGAGGCGCTGTGGCACACCTATCACAAGTGTGAGGTGAAACTTGTTGGTCTAAACTACCTGTAGGTGATTAACCTTTGAGTTTTACCTTGTTTGCTATGGGTGCTTGTGATTTGTTACTCTGGGTCACCAGGTACATAATAAATTGTGTATCAGAACCCTTAAATTTGTTGTCTTGATTTTCTGCATGTTTGAAACTTACCTATTTAATAATTTATTGAATAAAATGCAAAATTTGCAAGTTTTCTCAATTCAGAATTCATCCTCAGAAGTATCAGATCAGGCGAAATATTTTTCCCTGGTGACTATTTCTGTTACTCGGGTAACATTCTCCTTGGCTGAAATGAGTGCCAACCTGTGTGCTCCTGCTGTGACCTGCTCACTTCATTCCTTCTGCCTCAGGTTTTTCCTCATTTTGTGAAGGGAAGATTAAATTTTCCAGCTGAATCAGCTACTGGTTTTAGAGTACTTTGAGGTATTCACTAAAAGGTGCTAGCCCAGAAGTGTTGGGCATGAAGACAATGAGAAGTGCTCAGAATGCTCTTATCAGGGCTTATTAATCACCATGTAAGTTTATAGTGCTGTGCAAACATTTCTTGGTGATAAGCCCTCTGCTTTAGCCTTAAACCTCAGTGCTGGTGCTCACCAAGGAATAGGATCTACATGCCCTGCTTCCCGTGGTGTGGCACTGAATCGTTTGGACCCTGCTGAATGTGCTTGTGGAAAAGCAGAGTGCAGTTTAAATCTTCTCAGAACATATTTCAGGGCCATGTTACCAACAAATCTGTGCTACCTATTGTGGCTTAATTATCTGCTTAAAATGAGGTCAATACGATACACATCCTCAAAGTCTGTGTCTTAGGAGGGTTGATGGTGATGATGTGTGTTGTCTGTTTGCTCCCTTGGAGAAAAACGCCGATGTTATTTTCCAGTTCGAGCAGGGGAGGCTAAGCGGGAGAGCAGGGTGACTTGCAGCAGGGTGGGAGTTCTGTGTGTAAATGCCCAAGGGAGTCAGCCTGTGGGAGGAGGGTGTTGTGGATGAAACCACACGAAGAGAAGATTCAGGAGGACAGGAGACACGGGCTGCTCAATGTAGGAATCAGTCCATCAAGGCTGGAGCGTGGTTACACTATAGGGCAGCTGTTTGCATTGCAGGTGGCACTTCAGACAGGGGAATTTAACATTTCACTTAGACATGTGCCAGTTCTAAACTCTAACGTAATTGCTTTTGAAGATCAGGCTAAGACATTAGACAGGTACTAGGTTTTCCTTATAATAACAAAATACAGAGAAATGTCTTGGGAAGCAGGCTGATCTCTGTGCTTCAGGGTGCAGTGGAGGCTCTGACAAGAGCTCAGGGTGCTCGTGTACCCCTTGAGAGCCTGACTGCTTTATTATTTATTTCTCTGGAGCCACTGGACTTGACCTTTGCAGGGCCACAGGGATATGCTACATGAAAGGGCTGTGCAGTCCAATCAATCAATAGCTATTTTTTCCTCTGCACCTGTGAGTGACAGCTGCCCTTTGGGTGGAGATAACTTTGAAAGATTTGATCTTCAGAACGGGGTGGGCAGGTTCACTCCTAACACAGGCCATATACTTCTATGATTTGTTTTGTGTGTATCGAGTCATGGTTCTCATTATTTTGAAGTAAATCAAGGTTTTCCTTGTTCCTGACTGAGACATTTAAACAAAATGTCATGGTTTTACAGAATAAAGAGATGAAGTTGGTGTTTAAATTAGGATTAGGACAGGGAGTTTCTATATATGTTATCTGGATCCAGGAGGCTGCCTGTGTTGATATTGTGTAATATATTGCCAATTCTGGCAGCCCATGCACTGTTTACTCAGTGTGCTACCGAGTCGAGATCCCCCCCCAGAAAGGCTTCAGTCCTGATGTGGCTTCACCCCTTTCGGGGCTGAGCTCACAGGGGATGCGCTGTGTGGCCACATCAGGTCAGACCTGGTCTGGCATCTCTGCAGCAGAAATCAACTGCGTGTCCTCTGATACCAGCCACTGAGGATTCGTTCTCAAGTTTGGATTTTAAACTGTGGGATTCCAACACAGGATATCAGACATAATGCTTAATTATAATTAATTCTGACTTGACAGTCTCGGAGCCTGCTTTTTAACTATGGGAGCTGGGGTGGCAGGAGTGAGGGTCACAGTGCCCCAGCACTGCTTGTTTGGGGACACTGAATAGAGAGTGTCAAGGATGGAAAGCACCAACTCGCATAGGTGGCCCGCTTGCTGGTTTGTACTTCTGAGGATTTTGTGTTATATCTGACTTACTCTTTCACTGGCAATTTTTGTTGGGTCTTCTTAATGGTTATTTGCATCTGCAGTGACTGTCAAACAGAGGTGACCCAGATTAATGGTGTTTACTGTTTGCAAGTGAGATTCCTGCATCTTTATCATCTTTAATGAACACAATATTGTGTAAATGCATGTCACTGTACTAGTGCTACTGTGCTGCAACTTGTGTTGTTTCCATCTTGATACCTGTGTGCATTCACAGAATCACAGAATCACAGAATTGTGGTGGTTGGAAGGGACCTCAGAGATCATCGAGTCCAACCACAAAAA
>JAOTQQ010000002.1:28665569-28769390 GCA_026546715.1 Gallinago undulata | reverse complement strand
GCCAGGCAGCTCTCCAGCCACTCTGCCCCCAGCCTGTAGCGCTGCCTGGGATTGTTGTGACCGAAGTGCAGGACCCTTCATTTCTCTCCTACTTCTTGCCATGACCTCAGTAGCCTTGTGCTGCAGCATTGCAATGCCAAACTGTGGAAAGGAAAGCATATAAAAACTCATACCTCATTGGAGTTCATCCAAATAAGAGGAAGAATGAGGACAAACCCAAACCATAGCCTTTGGGAAAAGTGAATGTTGAGTTCTAAACTGATTACCTGTGTCCCCTGTAACTAACCTTCCTTTCCCCTCATCTCCGTGGCCAGCCTTGAGTTAGACTTTAAGATGCAGAGATCAAGGCAAGCATCTTCACCTCCCACCAGCTGAAAAAGATCTATCATTATAGTGCATCTGAAATGATGAAGTCTATCAAGCTTTAGGTTGTGCTAAAATCTTTTGCAGTCACTGCATTTTCTGATACTGGCAACATAAATAGTATTTAGCAGAATAAACAGTGATGAGCCATATGCACATTGGGAGAAATGAAGGTGAATTATCGTCCATTTTTTTTACGTGTTCAATTTAGGATGGACGACTTGTGCTTCCTTAAGGAACAGCCAGTGCTTCACTTCTGGAGCTGCATTCTGTTCATACGTTGCTGCCTTCTTTGCCAGATGGATATTTTCACAGTCACCTCTGGGAGCTGTTTCTCAGTTGTGGTTGGTTGGTTTGTTTTTTAACTAGAAGCCATTTTTGGGCTCTAGGGAGACGGCGATCCAGGTTTGGCTCGGTGGTAGGGCTTTGCCCATCCTGCACCCACAGCCGTGTCGGTGCAGCAGCCCAAGGGAGGTATGTGTGCCCAGAGGCTCCGTCCCACGCCGGGCAGGGAGGAGGCCTGGGAATTCACAAGCACACTTCACAGCTGCTGCAATCCTGCCAGGCTTGTTCCAAAGCTACACTTTTTGCATAATCGGGAAGAAAATTAATCAACCTACCAAGGAAACTCCGTTGGAGGCTTTCTGCACGAAGTAGCCGCAAGAGGAGAGCGGTGACTGTTGCAAAGGCAAGGTGAAAGGAACAGGCTTTTGTGTTAGTCTCATTTGGCAAGGACAAGAATTGGAAAAGGTAAAGCCACTTGGGAGGGGGTGTTGAAGCTTGAGGTGTCAGTGGGAGGAGGGAAGGGGAAAGGGAGGCAAAATAGGCAATCGGGGAGAAAAGCCTGCAGGGTTTCAAAATTTCCTGTGGTGCACAAAAATTTCAGTAGCACTCTCTGCTTTACAGACTTGTACCACTGAGAATTACTTTGAAGTGACAAAGCTGCTCCTCAGGCTGCTCTGTCCAAATCAGCCAATTCTGTCCAGAGAGTGCCCTCTGTTGTATTTAGTGGCTAAATGCATGCCACCAGAATGGACCTCTTTTCTGCCGGCTGCCAGGGTGGATGCTGTCTCCTATTGTTACAGCTTCATTTTTCTCAGTTACTTATAAATGCACGTGGACTGAGATTACAACTAGAGGAGCAAATTCAGTCTATGGTAAGAGGAATCTGTGGGTATTTGAAAACTGTGGCTGTAATGTCTTGTACCAATTTGTTATCTCATAACGATGAGGTTTCAAAAAGAACAGTGAGCTTAAAATCCTTAATTTAATAGAATTATTCAGGAGGTTTCCTCTCTAAAAGCAATAGCAAAATTTCTGCAATGTGCTTATGCTGCAATTTGCACAGACACAGGGACATCCATTGTTCATTATTAGGAAGCATAACAGCTGTTCTCATTCTTCATTTCACATTTAGGATCTTGAAAGATTTATGGAAAAGGCCTAGGAATGTTTCTTGAACTTTCAAGAGCTTTGTTCAATATTGTTTTAGTAATTACTGGAAGTAAATAACCTCCCATCACCCCGCTGAGAAATTGTTTCATGTCCTGGTATTTTCTGCTCCTTAGAAATCATGGTTTCCCATTCTAGGGATTTCTTCTTAGCACTATTTAAGAGCTGTTGTTACTCAGGTACAGGGCGAGCACCTGCACCCTGTTGTATCTGACAACACGGCTCCAAGAAAGCGTAAAGCTCGTTAGTTTGTTTTCCAACCTCAGATGTGCTTAATTTGCATCCTCACCATGCAGCTTTCCAGCTCTGAGCCTGTCCAGTCAGCAGGACATCCTACTCCTAACAGTCTTGTACCTCCCACAGCATGTGTTGTACTCTGCTTAACCCAACCGATCAATACTGACAACGCTGAGAAGCAGGAAAGAAATGTCAGGTAATTAATTCAGAACACCTTCTAATTGTTGCTACATAAAAAGCATTTTTTTTTCTCCCATCCTTGACATATTAGGTTAGTTTTCATCTTGTTCAAAGGCTTCAGGGATCAAGCTAGAACTTTGCAGGACCAGGCCTGGAGGGGAGTTTGGTACCACACTGAGACTGCCAGGGAAGGGGGAACCTGAAGGGAAGTTTGGTGTTGAAAAATGCTGAGTTTGCATATCCTTATGTTCTTTATAGAAACAAGTACTGTCGGCATCACAACTCTTTAAAAGGAGGCATCGGCAGAATATATAACCCTTGGGGTTTCACTAGTTTAAAATGCCTGCAGAGACTGGGGAGAGGCAAATCTGCTTGGGGATTGTCCAGTATTCGAGGCACAAAGCTCATGGAAAGTTTTATTTATCTGGTAAAATGGTGCACAAGGATTTTTTTGTGACTTTCATTTTTTCCTCTGTAAAATAAACATCTTCAGTATAGAAGTCCAGATCCAAACAGGGTTGGGAATAGTTAAGAAACACAGCTGGGCTGCATTATAATAATACAGCACAAAATCCAATCACAAAGAGTAGGTGGAAGATGATATCTGCAAGAGAAACAGGCCAAATGTGAGTACTCCATTGGCAGCTGCCTTTCATGGTCTCTTCCCAACCCTATCAATGCAACAGCATGTCCCTAATGTGGCTCTGTCACCATATCAAGTTTTAACAAATAGGCTTTGAAAGGGCTTTTTCAAAACCTCTCTAAATAGAAAGGCTTTTAGACCTCTCTGTTAACCCACTGAAAGATGCTTGTTCCTTTTTGGGAAGTGGGTGTGAAAATATGAGGAAGGAGCGTTCAGTATTGGAAGTTATTGGTATGATTTTATTGTCCAGAGTGAGGGGTGTGCCAAAAGGAGGAAAACAAAGTGTAGAATGTTGAGAAATAAAATTTGGTTTTGAAACATTTCCATTTCTGTCAAATTTCCACAAAATTACTAGGTCTTTCTTTGAGCTATGTTGACAGAGTCACTCAAAATCCGTATTTGGGTTTGATATTTTCATTGTCATACTTTGCTATTTACCTGAGAGCGTGTAAAATCTGGATAAACCTTTGCCTGTATAAAATAAGAGAAAAAGATAACATTGGGATGGCATGTTTAAAAGAGGGCAAAGTGCACTGGGGTGCTTTGTAAAAGCAGAACAGGTAACATTTGCCACAGTTTGAAATTTGGAATATTTCTTCCTCTTGAATTTACTGTCTGAAGTTATAAAGCTCATCAGTCCTCTTATCTTCTACAATTGATGAGGTTTTACTGGTGCAACAAACGGAATTGTAATCCTGCTGCTCTACGTATTTGCAATTTTAGACTGGCTTTCAGGTTGGTGTGGACGTAGTTGATAAACTGGTATAAATGATAAACATGATTTAGGCATCCCTTCTTCCAAGGACTTGGTCCAAAAGACGTGATGGATCCACAGAATTAAACCAGCTCAGGGGTAAATTCCTGGTGCCCCCAGAAGGCAGTAGTTAGAGGAAATGGGTGTTTTATAATCAGGAAACAGGATGGTGGTTCAATTTGTGTATGGGGAGGGGCAGGCACAAAGGGTTAATCTCCCAGAGTTAGGGTTATGCTGAGGTACCAACCCACTCCTGCTGCTCCTGAGCCTGACCATTCCATCTATCAGAGTCTGTCAGGGCTCTCCCTGAGGTCAAATGCAGGTGAGCAGAGTTATTGCTAGCTCGGTCTGTAGGTGCTTTGGGCGTTTATCATTAATGGCAAATGGGTAAATGAGGAGAGTCTCACTGAGCTCTTCTGCCAGAGCTCTGAGCCTGGAGGGGACCAACTTCTGTTCCGGACTCCCATGAAGGAAAGGGCTCTGGCAGAAGGCTACGGCTCCCTCTGCTTCCTCCTGAGCCACCAGCAGTTCCCAAATTCATTGCTTCCCAAAGGGAAGGACCCCAGAAGCCCAGTCACTCACTGCGCACAGAGATCTCCGCCACCAAAACGCCTCCGGTTTGCTCCATGCGGGGTTTCCGTTTGTCACATGTCTCAAGAGATCAGAGAGAAAGCCATGTGTACCAACAAAATTCATTGAAAAATGTAAACCCAACGCTCGCGTTTCCAACCAAGGAAGTGAAATCTGTGTCAATATTGCTGAATATTTTCTAGGGATTTTTTTCCCCCTGTAATTATTGGGTTTTTTTGGTGGAGGGGAAGTTTAAGGGGAGTCTTTGCAGTGCATTTTCTGAGGATTTTGGTGTGCCACAGCCCTTAACAGTGACTGTCAGTGTAAGTGCTCTTTTCAGTTGTGAGATGGCAGGAGCCCAGATGGGTGTCTGTTTGCTAATCACAGGTCCTCCTGGGCTGCCCTTTCCACCCTGCCTTGAACAAACCTCCTGTCAAGAGGGAAGGGGGGAGCTGAGCTCCATCTATTTAACCCGTGACCTCTGTGAAGGCTTCTGTTGTTGTTTATTGCTAATTATAATTGTTGCCCATTGGGTAGAAACAGAAAGCACCAAATCCCTTCCCTATAGATCATCTCATGTCCTTCACTATTGACGCCTGTCACAGCTGACAAGATCTGTATTGGAGTCTGTGCTCTACAGATTAAAGGTCCTTGTCCATCTCCTGACCTTTGCAGAGCCCCAGCTGGGGGCATGTATTTTTACAAACTCAGTGGGTGGTAATTCTGGTTATGAGTTGCTTGTAAGCATAGACCTCCAGCTTGGTTCAAGCTTAATTGCAGCAGACCAGCAGCTGCATTTTGGGGTTGGGAGTGGACTCGGGGGATGTCAGCTTGATCGAGCAATTATCCTTGAGCAAGGATGTCCTTCACTGGAGGATAAGCAGCGAATTTCACCCTGTGCCTGTGAGGATGATGTAGATGTTTGGCAGCAGTGTCAGAAAGGAGTACTGGTTTTGTGTTTTCTTTTAACCCCAGTCTGTGGCTAGATGGAAAATTGATGACGTCTTTAAAAACAAACAAAATCTAAGTCTGGATTTTTTTTCTTTTACCTTTGAAACTTAGAATTTCTAATAATGCAATTTTATCAAACGTGCAAGTTTTGCATAAATCAGTGCCCTCTGCTTAGTGATGAGGCTGGGTAATAAATTGCTATCTTAATTTGGCTCCTGGACTGAGAAAGGGTTTAGAAATAAAAGTTAGTTTGACCAGAATTGATGCTTTCTCTTCTGCAGCAAAAAATACTTGGTTGCTGAAATGACAGTATGTTGGCCAAGGAGTATTTTGGGCTTTAATTTCAGGTTAAGTAAAATTTGGCTTCGTTTTATAGCAATGACTTATTCATTGTGTGAGAGAAAGAATAGTGAAGCTCTGACTTAATGGAGGAGGGGAGAGAGAAGCCTTTAAAGAAAAACGCTTTAGTAACCCTCGCCCGTGCATCAGTTGGTGCAAGCAGCGTGCACCTCCCCTTGCTAAATAACACACCTGCACTTCACCCCCACCCTATTCCTACCTGAGGTCACCAGAACCTACTCCTCAGTTCCTGCTCTGGTGTCAATGTATGGATTCCATGAGAATAGGATGGCTGCAAGAGCAGTAACGTACTGCAGGATAGTGGGGAGGACTTTCCCTGGGAAGGAGGACTGGGAGGTTTGGTTCGACTAGGGATGTGCTCTCCCACTGCCTTCTGTTTGGTACAATAGAAAAAGCTCTACTTTCTCCTTTTTTTTTTTTTTTTTCCCAGGCTTTTGTTTAACTGTAACTGTTTGTCAGACAGGACCGTAGCCTGGGATATTGACAAGAACTGAGTTTTTGCATGTCTACCTTATTTCCCAACACATTTAAACAAGTTTCCCAACGTTGCATACAGCGCCTGTGGCATGACAGGGGTCGGGGTGCACGGCTGGCCACTCGGGTTCACGCGTGGTGGTGGCTCCATCTACTGAAAGCTCTGGCACTGGCTCTGCACCCGACGTGCCCTCAGGAAGGTCTCGACATCCTCTGTCTAAATATAGCACCCTGTGTTTCTCTGGGAGGGAGGTCTTACCACCGGGCAGGAGAACTTCTCGCTGTCGCAGACGTGCGTCTCGCAGTGCAGCCAGACCTTGGACAGCTTGGGGATGTTACGGAAGCGGAAAGCGTTGAACTGGAACGTGGCCCGGCTCGTTTTCCCGTTCTCATGCACGAGGATGGAGTTGTCCGTGGCACACCTGTTTTGTGTATGGAGAAGCAGAGTCAGAGACTCCATGGCTTCGTTGAAATGTTTCCTGAGGTCACAGTCTGATGGATGCATTTGCCCTGTTGTGGGCTAGCTTCTCTTTTGCCCCCTTATCCCCCCAGTCTCCGGCTTTCTGTCATCTTGGGGTCTGGGCTAGGCAGATGTGTTCCCCCAGGTCCCACCAGCACCTACCCCTTGGTGATCAGAGGCCAGTGGATCTGGTAGAAATACTCAGAGGAGGGAGTTGCCCAGCAGTTGTTAAGGACAACTTTGAATCTGGGGAGACACAAAGCCCAGATTAGCAAGGAATGTCATGATTGCCAGTTTATTAATTACCCCCTCCCTTGCCTACCTGTCACTTAAGCCCTTAGCTTCCACTCCAGCGAATATGTCAGAACCAATTTCTGATGTTTCAACGACGAATGGGGCTTCTTTTATACTTGAAAACTTGGCGTTCTTTGAAAGACCAAGAGAAAAGCATCACACGTTACTAGTAACATGCAAAGCAAGGGCATGTGGCAACTTGGCAACTTCAGACAGCTCTGGAGAGATGGACTCTAAAAGTCTGGGTTCTTATCATCTGCAAGCTCCAAGCTCTACGTCTCGTAGTAGGACTATTGCAAACCCAAGTTTGAAAATATTTTTGTTCATTTTTAGCTTATAATGATAATTAGTGACAGAATTTGATGTTATTTGGGTATGTGTTATATCACAGCATGTGTAGGAAGCCCGCTTGCTGCTGCTTCTGGTCCACCAGAGGTGGTGGGGAAAGCTGGTGGGAGTGAGAGACATGGGAGCGGGGCTGGGAGATGACCATGTATCAGGAAAGGAATGAAGACAAGCAGAAATCATGCACTCACATGCAAAGGTTCAGCACTCTGTGTTTTATATATGTGGTGGCCAGCATGGTGAGAGCTGAGGGGACAAGAGTGTGCAGAAAGAGCTCTGCCAGCTATAGTTATTCATCCACTAAAAAGCTAGGCTGCTAAAAGCAGTGCGGTGTGTGGTGCTCAGCTGAGAAAATTTGGTTACAAATACACTGAAGTACTGACCTTAAAACTTACTGCTTTTTATTGCATAAGATCATAACGAAGCTAGCACCAGAGCTATATAAAGAGTATCACGGTTAGCCATAGCCTTGGTTTACTTGGTTAAATCTACACAGCAGGATTCAGGTGTATGTAGATGTGGAGCTGTGGGACTATCTTTCCCTGCTGTTCTTGCTCAGTTCCCTGGTACTGATTTTCTTATGCACCTTTCCTCACCTACATGGCGAGGCGGCCGCGAGGCACTACAGTATTCCCACTGCAGCATCTGACAGATTGGATGCACTGACGTTAAGGCTCGAGGCTGTGTTTAGATTAGTGATCCGTGGCTGTTACATGCCCTAAGAAATTCTCATTTAACCAAATATTTCTCCCAAAGGACAGAACTTGCAGAAGCCCTGTCACAAAACTTCTATCAATCCTTGTGCTAAAATGAGTTGAACCTGATATAGTGCTGCTTTTTCCAAATTCTGTTGCTCTACGCTGCTTTAAGGGTGCTGTCTTGCTTTTCTTCACAACAGGTTTCACTGCTGAAGGTCTGGTTTCCATCCAGGCTCCAGCCCCCCATGCTGCAGCACAAGCCCTTTGCTGTTAATGGTGTGTCACAGATTAAAGGGCAGGGGAGACTGAAGTGTTTCCACTGGATTACACTGCAGCTTGGGCACTGCTTCTGTGGGAAGAAATGGTACATGAAGCACCTGAAAGTATGGCCCACCTGAGGCAGAGGGCTCTGTCAGGCAGCAACAGGGGAGAATAAATATTTTATGTCCATTTTTGCAGAAAAAAAAATTATTTCATTGAAATTAACCTTTTCTCCCCAGAAAATGTGATCAAAATAACAAAGGAGTGGTGCATTAGCTTTCTGAGCTTGTTCTGTACTTGTGCTCAGTGGGAAAATGTATTAGTTACAGTTCATCCACTCCCTCCTTGACTCCTGGGAGCCCCATGGCCATTAGAACAAAACAGTCATTTGGCAAAAAAAAAAAAAAAAAGCATCAAGAGATCCATTGCTCACCGTCTGTCACTTGTTTTGGCAGCCATTCTGTTGGGAGTTGACAGGAGCAGTGTGGTACCTTGCCAGGCTACGCTACCAGTGGGCCATATATCACACAAATAGACCATGTGGGTTTTCACGTGGCATCCCAAGGCTGCCAAAATGTTTAGCTGATCAATTGGTGCCCAAAAGGCAAGGTATCAGGGTAGAGACTTCCATCAGTCCACCTCGTGCAAAATGCTCCCTCTAGCCGGCCTGTAAATCTCACACAGTAGGTTATGAGTTGTGCTTTTTCTAGCTCTGCTAAAAGAGAGAAGTGGCTTTGGTGCTTTTTGACTGTGCTTTGCTGGAAAAAAGACTCCAGGAGCTGTGGGGAGGAGAGAGATGTTCCAAAAGATTGGCCTAATGTGCAGGGGTGATAGTTGGTTGGAAACAAAATTGTAGCATGACCTAAAGATCTCTGGGGAACAGGAATTATCCATCAGGGGAGAGGACCAGGAAGCAAACTGCAAGAGAGATGGATGGAGCTTTGCTGTGTCTATAGTGTCTGTGGGGTAGCAGTGGTGCCTGCAAATCACAGAATGATATATCCCTGTTAATCAGCAGAAACGAGGACTCCTGCAAACCCCACTGTAATTATGACAGGGACTGGTAATGTTCTCCGTGACACACAGAAGCCAAGAGAAACAGCCCTGGTTTTTTTCCAGTTCTTAGGCTGAAGCCTGTGACGGATGAAAGAGAAAAGCTGGGTGGCAAAGAGCACTTACGGAGTAGAAGTTGAGGGACAGCTGACTTTCAAATGAGCCGGAGCTCCCATTCTTCACGTGGACAGTGGCCACCCTGAGGACATAACAAAGGTTGTGTATGAGTGAGAGGTGGTCCTGAAGACGGGGTGAGGGGCGCTCCCAGAAGAGGACGTACCTTTGGTCAAAGGCAGCCTGATTCACCAGGTAGTTGGCATTGTATGTGCAGGTGAAGGAGTAATTCACAGGCTGGCTCTTCACAATTACCGACGTGTCGTTGGAGACGATGGAGTTGTAGAAGTGATAAACGGGGTTCTTGAACTGTGGGTGGCGAGACAGAGAAATGTAGGCAGTACTGAGACTTTGAGGCATCACGAACGACTTCATACTTTGCAATGTGAAGGGCTGATCTGGTGACAAAACACCGCCCCCAAGGAAACATGGGTTTGTAGCTCTTTGTATTCTGTGCTGCCTATATATATATGCCTTACTGTATATATGTTCTGTGTGGTACAGGTGCAACTAATATCACTAGTCCTGCCAATGTTTTGCCTGTAGATGCAAGGCACGACTGTTTGATTCTTCCTTCTCCCTGATGCTGGAGTTTGTCTCCTCCTTCCATCAGTACTTAAAGCCCACTCCATGGTGAAGCAAACGGGACTCCCTCAAGTGAGTCCAGACCTGGATAGTCTTACCTCTGACTGCGTCCCACAGTATGATTTGTTTTTAGGTGACAAGTCCGGGATTGTGAACTGGTAATATCCCGAATCGTGGATCCCGTTGTAGCAAATGCCACCAAGTGCCAGCTGGTTAACCTCCCATCCATAAGGACACTCCGGAATTTTGGTAATGATGGTTTTAGGATAGCAGTACACCAGAATTACATCTGAAAGGAAAATAATATACCTAGAGTATACTCAGTGGTGTTTTTCTTTCAAAAAGGTGGGTCTGCACACCTACTTTCCATTGGGATTAAACTTCTGTGAGCAGGGGTGTGCGCTGGAAGGTCCCTTAATGTGAGCAGCTCTTGCTACACAAAACTGACCTTTGGGTTGTTAAATTCTGTCCTCTTTGGAAGAGTTTGGCCTTTGCCTTCTAATCAATGCAGAACTTCATGTAAATTTTTTATATTTCTGGAGTAGCTGATTGAGGAGCAGAGACACTGCTGGAGTGTCTGGAGTAAAAAACTGCTGCACTGAAATCTGTCAGATTATGCTGCAGAACTAGCTTTTGCAACACCACTGACTCTGTAAAAATAATACCGGTGAAGTTTTTTGTTAGGCTGCAGTAGATGTGCAGCTCTGTTTTGCGGTGTCAGATCTAGGGATGCCAGGAGATGGTGGAGTCTCCTTCTCCGGAAACATTCAAAACCCACCTGGACACGTTCCTGTACAGCCTGCTCTGGGTGGACCTGCTTTGGCAGGGGGTTGGACTAGGTGATCTCCAGAGGTCCCTTCCAACCCCATGTGATCCTGAGATCTAGGCAATGGTACGTGTTCTGTCCTTTCTCTCCTTGCACTGGCATTGCAGTGCCAGCGCAAACTGCATTTTTAGAATTCTGAAATTAAAAGCTATGGTCTAAAAATGAACCTAGCGCTGTTACCGGCCATCATAAATGAACTGAAAAGCCTAGTCCTGTTAATAGCAATATAAATGAACCGAAATCCTAGCTCTGTTAATGGCAATGATTAATTGCAGTGCAGTGTTTCCAAACATGGGGGTTGCTAATACAGCGGTGAATATTGAACACCATAACTTACAGACTGATTGCTTCACGATAGCAGAATTGGACATTTTTCAAAGATAATCAGGCAGTGCAAATTTGAATGTCTAAGGGGAATTTAAAGGGCAAATATTGACTAACCATTAGTGACCTGAAAATTGAGAAAGACTTCCAATTACTGTAGTCAGAAAAAAGACACCCTGCTTGGAATTATTCAATTATTTCTTTTAAAGCTCTTGAAAACCCTCGTTTTTATGATAAAAGCCTGATTTTGCAGCCTTTGCGTGTCTGCAGAAGGTCAGGGAATACTCAGGGAAAGTCAAATAGGGACCTTAATAACCAGCTCCTTTCTGGTCAACAGCCTTTCAGCACACGCAGGCTGATTCTGCTGGTGATGATGGTCAGATTTGTAACTCTGGGGACTTTACAGCTATGAAAATTTCTGCAGTTCAGAGAAACTGCTTGTGCAAATGAAGGTACTGAAACAAATGGCTAGAGGGCCAGATACTTAAGGTAGATACACCAAGAAATTACTGGCAGTAAACAGAAAGCAGTCATGCACACACAAAGCAAGCACTCTATATTGAGGCATATTCCAACTCGTTTCTGAAGCACATTTCTTAATTGTGGTGAATTCTATGTTACAGGGTTGTCTGGCACCAGATCATTTAGAAATCAGTGCACAATTAGGGCTTTAGCGTCAATGATTTCTGTTTTTTCTTGTTTAATATAGCAGAGTGGTTCAGCAGGTCAGCCCAGCACATTCATTAATCACTAGTCACTGATTGCCATCAGTGGGACTGAAGCCCAGCTTGGGCAGTGAAGATCTGCTGCATCCAGCCTGTGCTACTGCAGATCATTTCAATTTGTTGTTTTCTTTGCCGCTTCACTCCTAAGCGCTGCTTGTGCTTAACTTTATTGCACTTTGATTGTTGCATAGAGTTAAAAATGTGCCTAATTCTCTATGGAATCATGGAATTGTCAGAGTTGGAAGGGACCTCTAGAGATCATCTAGTCCAACTCCCCTGCTAAAGCAGGATTGCCCAGAGCACATCACTCAGGACTGCATCCAGGCGGGTCTTGAAGATCTCCAGAGAAGGGGACTCCATGACCTCCCTGGGCAGCCTGTTCCAGGGCTCTGCCACCCTCACCATAAAAAAGTTTTTCCTCATATTTGAATGGAACTTCCCATGTTCCAGCTTGTGCCCGTTGCCCCTTGTCCTATCGCTGGAAACCACTGAAAAGACTTCAGCTCCATCACCCTTCAACCCACCCTTTAGATACTTACAAACATAAATAAGGTCTCCCCTCAGCCTTCACTTGTCCAGGCTAAAGAGTCCCATTTCCTTGAGCCTTTTCTCGTAAGGGAGGTGCTCCAATCCCTTAATCATCTTTGTTGCCCTACTCTGGACTCTCTCCCTGTCCCTCTTGAACTGGGGGGCCCAGAAAGCCCTATGGGGCTAGGACTTTAGTGGTACTTGCTTACTTACTAGCTGAAGGCAGATCAATAACAGAAATGTAAGAATTAGGTCTCCAAAATCCACAGTTTAAATTTCTGAAGAAAAACCTTTCCACTTTCAAATAGAAAAAAAAACCTTTGGGAGCTTAATTAAAAGAGAAGATTATAGGAGACTTAAGTTATTTTACCTGCTTTATTTGGACTGCAAGGCCCTGCAAGAGCTCGAGCCAAGATGACCAGCAGATAAATAGTAAGAGTCACCATTTCTTGCAGTTATCTGAGGACACAGGGAATAAAAGCTGAAATTGTCTTTAAAATTAGAAATAAAAAACCCACATTGGCTGCAGACCCAAAACTGTAGCTACAGAGAGAAACAAATAACATTACTGATATTCTGTTGCCCAACTTAATTGCATCTACAGAATAAATATTTCCAAGATGGTTATTATCACAGGGTCACTATTGTGACTGTTTTACTATTTCAGGTTAGTGGTGGCTTTGAATTATTCTAGGTTTTCTTTGTTCTTGTAAGGAGTCTAAACCTAAATTGTTAGCATAACCAAATGGAACTGAAATGATGAGATATGAAAAAAGAGGGAATAGAAATTACTAGAAGAAATATGATGCAATAACGCACATTATGCTTTTAAATTTAATGCTGAAACTATTCTCTGTGTTGATGGCTATCCTGATGTATATAATCATAAGTTCATTTATGCATTTTTCCTTTACTGCTGACTGTTGCATTGTCAGGAAAACATACCTAGCAGCAATTTACATTTCTACTTCAGGCCTCAAACCTGCAAACTGTTTCCCACAGGGAGAAGCATGTACAGCCTGTGGGATTGGGACTGGAGTTCTCACTCTTCAGTGCCTGCCCTCATACACACATCACTGAGCAGAATGTCAGAAGTAACAAATATCATTTAGGTAAAGAAAAAAAAATCTTCCTGATTAAGTATTTCCAACAAAGAGAATCAATTTCAACATTTTCTCTCACCCTCTATTCAAAAATATATATTTATAAAAGGTTCATACAGTAAATTTCAGTGACAGTTCCTTCTAACTATAATCCTATGCGTTCTACAAGAAATAAAGTATAATACCTACGAGAGATGAAGAGGCTAAGTATTTCAGATTTTCATTCCGGTCTTATTCCAAAAGCTCTGCTGCCGGCTCTTCCCAAGATGTCTTCTTTCAAATGAACCCAGCTGGCGTTATCTTCGCTTTATATAAGCAATCTTGTAAAAGGAGCCCATCTCTGGTTCAATCTCAACCCGCCAGTATTGTCCAGTGTGGGAGGAAAACAAAAAAGAGTTATAGAAAAGCAGTTCTCTTCCCCTAGATGGGACTGTGTTGCTGCTATTTGATTTTTTTTTAAAAAGTCTTTCCATGGTGGCTTTTTACAGATCTTGAAAATAATTGAACAGAAACCTGCTAAAGGTATATAACTATCATGAAATGTTTATTTTACCAGTTAATTAGGGAAATGTAGATTTTTCTGCAGAGGTGAAACAACAACTGCCTTCTAGAATTCAGTGAAAATGTATTTATAGGAATTTATAGGAATTAAGTGTCTCTCTTGAATGGCTTCTTGACAATGTCAAATGGACAAAAGTAATTTCTGCAGCTGACATACCACCTTTGAGGTTGTTTTATTTACTTATTTTTCTAAAAGTTCACAGGCATGTATAATGCATAATACTATATGTGTATAAGACTATGTGATATACCTTAAGTATTATGCTATAAAATGTGTAAAATTGGCCATAGCACAGAAAATGAAACAAATTTGCTCTTCATATGACCATCAGTCATGTGGCTGCCGTGTGACAGTCTTGGTCAACTAGTAAAATTTTCTGGTGGGCTGTTACATCCTGTTTGTGTTGGTTTTGGTGATAGGCCCAGCAAAAGGAGTTGGGTGTGCTGCTGCTCTTATACATGCCTGCATAAAAAATGTGGGCCATGAACAGTCTTGCCATGTAAACTGGGATGGCCTCAGCTTTGGGGCATGTGCGTGTCCACCCAGATCCTAGACCTGTTATGTATGCCCTGATCTCTGGCTTGAGTCACAAAACACAGAGGACCTCGCTGACTTTGCCTGTGGGACCCAGTCTTGGTGGGCTCCTCGGAGATGATTTTGGTATCTCCTTCTCTGGTGTTTTCCTAATGGACAGAGGCTCATTCTGCCCCATCCGTGGCAGGGGTATAGTGCAGGTCTGCCCTCTCTCAAGCAGCTTTTGGCTATTGGGGGTTATGCAGTAGTGAAGCTGTTCCAGTTGTCATTAATCTGGTGGTTTTGATGGAGGAGGGAGTGGGATGAAGAGCACAGTAGTCCTGTCAGCCTGAGATGCTGGGCAATGAGTTTGCAGTTCTCCTGTGGGTGAGACTTCTGGGCACACCTTCAGGAGAACATTCACTGCTCTAAATCCAGACTACAAAGAGTGTCTCAAGCCAGATGGCATTAGCAAAGCATGGCCATGGCTACACTGTGCATTGTAAGGGATGCCAGCTCTCACCCAGCAATGATCATGGGAGGTTGAATCTACAATGAGAAGAAAACATTTATAAATAATTAGCGTGACTTCCGGTTCTTGTGAACTAATCCAAAGCTATAAAGAAATGTATATATCCTGCAAACTGTCACATTCTGATTTAAATGAGATTACTTAAAGATGTACACATGGATAGAATCCATTGGTGGGGTTTGTTGTTATTTTAATTGAATTAAAGAATAATCCACTGAACGAGAACCAAAGCTCATAAGTGATTTGGTGGGACCCAACTAGGGATTATCCTCATCAGAAATCCTAAAATAAGAAAGATTTAACTCCAGGTGCCTGTTTTATGTCCTCACCCCAAGTCCTTCAGTAGATCCAAAAGTGATTTCCAAAGCCTAACTCTGACTGAATAGAAAATGGGTAAACGTTTACTTATTTTTGTTTTTCTGTGTGTATGAGTGTGCACTTGGTCTGGAACCTTAACCCAGGGTCTAGATGCGACCTTATGAGCCACGCTGTTGTCAAGTATATCCAGCCCAAAAGCAAGGGGAGGGTTTGCAGGAGAAAGTTTGTGACTTTGGGCATGAGAAGGGCCTCATGACCTTGTACAAACTGATTCTTCAAGCTCAAGGGGTCAGATTCAGCCCTGGGGTTGGATTTGGTCTCTCAGGTCTGCCCACACAGGGCTCATTTGGAGCATAAGATATTTGGCAAGCTTTGATTAGGCATAGTGTTAATGCCTTGCTAAAAATGATGTAAGTTCTAATAGCTCGCCATAACTTTAACAAGGTGCCTGAAACACAGGTTAGCTTTGTTCTGATTATTTTTAGCAAATAAAGTAATTAAATAATCATTGGTGTAAGGCTACAGGTTTCGGTGGAATTACTCCAAGATGGATCTCGTCCCATAATTTTTGAAAGAAAATAAATCTCTCACTATCTTCTCACAGAAAAGTAATCTCCATGTACATAATACCCCTTTTAGGCGAAAGGTAGAAAACAGAATGAAATCCACGAAACAAATTTGGCAATAGTGCCAGCTGGTGTATAGTAGTTTGCATTTGCATAAGAAACAGGCACAAAATGTACCTCAGCCAAACAGCATTTGATACCTGCTCTGATCAAAGGTGAAGGCTTGGGGAAGGGTTAGGTTTCTCTCAGTAATTGCACAACCAGAAAAGGGAAAGCCATTAAATTGCAAAGCAGCCCATTGAGGTTTGTTGCCTTTCCCTGGCTCTTTCCAAGCCCATTGAATAATCGCAGCAATCTAAGTATCTGTCAAGATTTTGACAAAGAGCAAATGAAGGCCTTATTGTGAATTTCACCTACAAGGGCAGCTTGTCTCTCCAGCTTTGTCCTTTGCATTGTGATGGAAAGCTGTGCGAATATCTACTGTCTGATTCTTAGATGAAGAAAAACCAGGTTCTGCTGTTTGAATCTGTGAGGGATATTGTGACATCCAATTTTCATTGTTTTGGATAAGACAAGCTATATGGAAGGACTTTATGGGGTACTGAAGATCGATAGAGACACCTAGCTGGTTCCAGGAGGAGTGAGATCTGGTGACACTCACCTAGAGGCTGCAATGTATTGATGATGGTGTCTCCAACCATACACCAAAACCTGGAATACTCAGTTTTGTCTGCCACCAGGAGTGTATTTATCCCAGGGGGTGTGGAGACACCCATGCTGGGTCTGGAAGCACGGTAACTGCATCTATATTGAGCCTGATCTGAGTTAGTGGATCCTGTTGGAACTGTGGCACTGTGTCGCTGAAGTCAAACTCCTCCTGAATCCTAAGTCTACAGTGAGCTGAGCTGTGCAGATTCATTGCCTCGAGTCATTAATACCTTATGGACTTCAGCATTGTTTGGCATTTAATAGAATAAATACCTTTCCAATAGTTAGTTACTCATAGCACGTGGTTGGTCACTTCAGCACATGATTGAGTCACCATCCCTGGAGATATTTAAAAGTCGTGTAGACATGGCACTTAGGGACTTGGTTTAGTGGTGGACTTGGAAGTGTTTGGTTTACGGTTGGACTCGATCTTAAAGGTCTTTTCTAACCTAAATGATTGTATGATTTTATGATTCTTTGATTCTATTCTATGATGTTTCAGCCTTGTGAGCAGATGATAGAACCGTGCAGGTGCGTAAGAGAGCACCTGGGACCCACAGATACCCTGCGCTTAAGTCCTCGGGTGGCTGCCACTCTTCCGTAACCGCACAAAACAAATCAGAAGGGGAAATTAGAGGCAATCGTGGTTGCGGAAGAGAGAGTCACATAAAAATCAGGGATAGAGGTCCAGGCCACCAGAAGAAACAGTCTTCAGCTCTTAACTTCCTCACGTGTCTCCTGTCTGTCTGTGTAACTGCTCAGCACTGAATCATAATTTTTCAGCAACCACCTGCAGCCATACGTGTGGCGAGACGGCGCTGCTGTTGGTGCAGGCGCTCCCCGGGCTGTGGGTGAGCACAGACGCTCAGCTGAAGAAACATTCCCCTGGATTTCTGCTGTCCAGGGCATTCACACTGCCGTGGGGGAACCAACACCAAACCTTGCCGAGCACAGAATTGCAACTGAAATAAATAACCATGTTTTGTGTTCATTTGAATGCCTCGTCCTGTTGCTGTTGAGCTTTGTCAGCATATTCAGAGTGTTATTCTTTGGAAGCTTCTCCAGCAAACTTCTGCCTGGGGTTCGCTACTCTTGGAACAAAGCATCGGTTTCCAGCTGAGTTTCCTTGAAGTCTTTGTGGGGGTAAGTGTTTTGTTTGGTGTATTATTTTCATGGGCTGTCTTGGAGCTCACTATTTATGCAGGGTAAGGATTTGGGGCTTGATTTAATAAAGGCATGGGACTTGAGTTAATGAAAGCATGAGACACGTAAAACAGGTCATGTGAGGTCAGAACTGATGACTTGCACTGGTCACGTGAGACCACAACCATCCTTGGAGTGCCATCTTTTGGAGATGCCTAAACTTGCCAGGCACTTGACTCATTTGCCTAAAGGAGGCATGTATTGCGTTAATAGGTGCTGTAAGGTGGCCAAGATACCTGCAGCTGTGACACGGGACCTCTAGGAGACTTGTGCTTTTGGAGTGGGATCTGGAGGCCAGGCAGGATACTCAAGGACATCTTAAATGGCACTGGATGTCTATGTGTGGGCATTTGAATTGAAACCAACCAGGTACGGTGCTCTGGTTGGTGTGACATTCATGTTCTGTTTGCCTTGGGAGTCTAAGCACACCTGCACACTCTGTGGCACACGTGCCTGAGCCCACTCCAGTCATAGAATCATAGAATCATTTGGGTTGGAAAGGATCTTAAAGATCATCGAGTTCCAACCCCCTGCCATGGGCAGGGACATCTCCCACTAGAGCAGGTTGCTCAAAGCCCCATCCAGCCTGGCCAGTCGCTGCAGCACCCTCAAATTGTTCACTGAGCGCCCAAGGCTGGCTTCTAGGGAGAAATTAGACCACTTCTGGGGAAAGGTAGCTTTGAACTCTACAGGAGAGCAGAATTGCATTGGATCTCCTGTAGTCCTGGGCAAGGGCTAGGAGCACCAAGCCTGTTTCCTCCAGCTGTCCTTTGACAAGAGCATGGCCGTGGCTGCTGGGCTCAGCTGCAACCGGTGCTGCTGTCCCACTCGGTGTGAGCCATGGCAGAACTGTAGGCACAATCTGTTGAGAATACATGGATTAAAGGTTTTGTAGCAGAATGTGTTGTTGGGGAATAGCACTCTAGAATCTAAGCCTAAATGGCTTCTGAGGTGCCTAAGTGCTTTTTTGGATCTCAACCACGCCAGCCTGTATAACACCTTGTAAGCCTTTTAGTTCTTGTTATCTCAACAACGGGTCTTGATCTCTTGGCAGTGTGGGGCTGGAGGGTGGATTTTAAGAGGAAGGTGAGAAACAAGGTAGAATGGATTCTTTGTGTCCTTCATTAATTTAATCTTCTCAGGTTGGCAGCTGGTTTTGACACAGTAACCATTGCTCTTGCTCCAGTAATGCGCTTTCTTCTGGATGTTATCCCACTGGTGCTGGGAAGGTTGCAGCACTATGATGTTTCTCAGCTTGGGTTGGGGTCCGTCACTACAGCTTTGTGAGAGTGTGCAGCAGCTGACTGATCTTCTGCCCGATTCCTGGCCGTGATGCTTTGGCCATAAATAATTCTGCTCACCCCCAGCCAACATGCTTTGCTACGGAAGAGCTGGCAAAAAAAAAAAAAAAAAAAAAAAAAAGGACTGCAGTGCAGTCAGGCATTAAATATACATTAAAGGCAAATTTCTCCTCTTGTGTACCTCAGGGGCCTCCTCTGTAACACCTCTACCCTTAACTGAGCTCCAAATTCTTGATCACATGGTCAGCCTGAGCCAGCTGAATTAGCCTGCTTTGTGACATCTGGACAGGATTGCACACATGAAGGACTGGTAAAAATCGAATTCTAGAAACTCTCACCATAATTCCTATCCTTTGAAGAGTTAAGATCCAGTTGTTTTCCCTACAAAATAATCTTTCAGTATCTGTGGTGCTGCCCTCTCAAACCCTCTGCACTTTTGATAGCAGCTGCTGATCAAAATCACAGTTCTGGTTTCTTGAGCTACATAATCCTGCTAGATCATTCTTAGACCTACTTTTCTTAGTACACTCTATCCATTATACTAGTGTTGTCCCCATTTTTAAAAGTTTGTGATTTTTCAGCAGGCTGATAGCATCATGCTTGGAGACAGTCTCTCTTGCTGTGAAAGAGATCTGTGTGTTATAAAGAATTACGTGGCTTTAAGAGCTACATGTATCAAACTTAACTGTATTAATTAGCTCGTGCTGTGCTTGTAAAGTGATAATAATAATGCTTATCACGATCTTAGTACCGTTATCTCTGCTTTGCAGATAATGGAACTGAGCCACAGAAGGGCAAAGCCCGGTGCAGGGCTCTTGAGGTGGCCACACTGCTCTGATTTCATTGAAACAGTACGCAGCCTGGAGAAGCTCCCCAGGAACACTTTGGATGGGTCTGTCCTGTGAATAAGAAAAGCTTTCTGGGAAGCTGCAGGATGATTGCCTGGACTGTCAGGCCATGTCTTCTGGAACAGAGGGCTCCAATTTATCTCAGAGGCTGTTTTACCCCCTCAAGTCCCAAACTGCCCCTGCTTGTCAGTTTAGCATTCACACTGGGCCTTATGGTTTAGTAACAATGCCTTGATGACTCACAATCCATCAGCAGTTGAGTGTCTCAGTGGATTTTCCTCTCCTGATGCAATAAACAAAGTTTTTCTTTCCACTTTACCAAGGCATAGCCTTTAGTGCATTCAGCCTCCAAAAGGTCACTTTCCAAGATTTCCCATAGATAACAAACCAAATTTCAGATCAGTTAAAGGATATAGTTCTCTTCAAATTGCACCAACACACTAACAATGATATAAGTTGAGATGGTTCTTTGCATTCACCGTGGTTTATAGTAGCAGAGAGATGTTACAGGCTCCGGGTATGGGATAAAGCAGAACAATTGAGTGTAGAGGCTTCCAGCACTCGATTAGGTGTTCATATACTTGCTGGTTGTGACTCAATGAATCGCAAATAAAGCCCAGATCTTTCTTTTTTAATTGGCTGTTTGAAGACAGAATTTCTTGGAGACTCACTGAAACACCAAATGCAAGAGATGCCCATATACAGCTCTTCAGAGACGTTCACAGGCTTCCTCTGATAGGCAAGTTTGAGAAAGTTTGCACCTTTTCTTTTTCTTCTGCTGGGCTGTAGCTGGTGCTGCACTGATTCACTCAAAATCAATTTGACTGTCTCGTGTGATGTACTATCTGTTAGCGTTTAAAATTACTCTTTCTGTCTCCTATTGTGGCTCACAGCAACATAATTGGATGAAGTATGCACTCTGCAGAGAGCAATCATTTCGATCTGAGCTGGCTGCACAGAGCATTGTGGTCATCTGCAGAATGTTTGCAATTATAATACACCAGAGACACTCATATAATATTTCCTACAAGCTATTCCAGAGAGTGTGATGCTGCAGTTCTCTTCTCCTATGAAAATCCCTCAGGAATACAATAATCTGATTACCTTCCAAGGGACTCATGGGGTTGCTCTCCTCAGAAACCCACTGTGGCTCCAAGTACCAAATTCTGTAGGACAGACTGTACGCAAGACTCTAGATTGATTATGCTGTTAATGACGCAGGAGGCTCGGCTGCTGTTTGTTTATTCTGGGATTAGCTAAAATTAGAAGTTGACGCTGTGTTCCTGAATTAGTTTAAAGGCAAAAATACAATTTACCGATTCTGTTGATTTTTCTGGAAATACGATCTCTAAAGCCTAAGCTAAGAAGGTGTTTTCCTTGAATTGTGTCGGTTCTTAAATGATTTTGAAGTCAAAGGTGTCTGGGTCGATTGATGTATATGAACAATAACCCCTGAGCAATTTCCAAAGTAACTCCTTAACAGGCTTTGTTGGACATCTACAGAAATTTAAGATTTTTGAAAGATCAAGAAGTCAAAGCCTTGTTTTAAACACTTGAAACCAGCTGGATAAATTCATTAAGCGTTAACTCTACAGACCTTGGTCTTTTCACTGTTTGGCTGTACCAAAAGCACATAAAGCTGAAGAGTTATTCTTTGCATCTTTGATGGCCTTGATATCTAAAAAAATGAGTAAAAAAGACTGAATCTTTGATAGCAACAGGTGATGAAGATTCATTAGCGATGTTTCAGAAAGTGTGTAAGGTTTAAAGTGCAGAACTTGAAACACTGGAAAAGGGTCTGTTTTCACAGGCGTCTCCTTAATTTTAGTTTTGGTTTTCTCAGTGGGTGTCAAAACAAAGTATACCCAGATTAGTGGTTGGTTGTGAAAATGTGAGCTGATTTTCGACTATTCTGATACACTTTGCTGGAAACCCTTTGGTGAAAAAAAAAGAAAAAAAAAGTAGTTGAAGTGACTGCACCCTTCATCTAATTCTGTGGGGTTTCTTTTGGTATTATTTTGGCATATGTAGAGTCAATGAATATGAATGTGGAAAAGATAATATTTTCTAGATTTGCAATACCTTTCATTCCAAGCTTTCAGAAACCTTTGTAAAGATTTGACTCCAGACACCAACTGGCCAGGAGGTGGTGTTAGTGGTGTACTGTCAACAGAAAACACGTGACACAGTGACTCACAACCTGACTCACTCACTCATATGAAATCCGGTGAAGACATCTCACCCTTCTCTGAGTGCTGCCACATCTCCTGGACCTTTCACTGGCCCGTTCTGATTATTTGCATTATCCCTTGGAATTATTATTCAGTGCTGCTGTTTCAATGTGGCAAGCAAGCAATGATATGAAGGCAAACATAATTTCCTTGAAATAATTTCTTTGGGGATACATTAACTAATAATGTAGATAATTTATTATCAGGTAATTTAAAATGGAATAGATCAAAGCCTACATCTCTCAGGAATAGCAGATGTGAGTGAAATAAGTTCAATTATCCAGACATTTTTTACTTCTTTTCCCAGCCTTAATCTTGTGGCTAGTAACAAGTAGTTTGGAAAGATGTTCCTCTCCAGGACAGCAAATGCTACATGTTCCCTTCCTCCTTCAACTCCTGTCAGATACCATCTTTGCTGAGATCTCCGGTGGCAGGGTGACCTCAAACCTTTCAGTCTCCTTGTTGATCCCTATGCCAGCTTGTTTCTCCTCTTTCCAATCTTCATTTTCCTTCTGTAGTTGCAACCTTTACTGTTTGTCCAATACAAAACCACATTGTCTGCAGTTGCTACTATGTAATGCCACCTTCTGGTGTTGTGGGCTGTCTTCTCATCTTCACACGTTTAATGTTTCCTCTCCCACCTCCGTTCTGTTCAGTTACAACTTCCATTGAGCTCAGCAAACACGGATGCTCGTACCGTCTCCTTCATTTCACGACTTCGCCTGTGCTACTTAGATACGCTTGAGCGTGAGGTTTTGTTTGTAAATCTTTCCTTCCAACACTCCCTCCCTTCGTGCAGGGTTTCAGTGGCGATTTCCTGCTCGCTCATCTGCCTCTGCTCCCCTCACCAGGAGAATGCCATCAGCCAGGAAAGGCTCTGCAGGGTGACAGTAGTTGATGTTGGGCAGGTGATGGCAGTTGTAGCCAGCCCAGACCCTCGAGTCTCAGTCTCACTACACTCTCCTGAAGTGAAGTGAGGAGGCCAGGTACAGCCTGAGTTTTTGCTTTACAGAGGCCCCAGAAGCTCAAAGGAGAAAGAGGGAAACTGTACCTTGATATTTCATTGCTCTGCCTTCTTCAGGGAGGTTTCCATGGCTCAGTGTGCAAGGGGACCTGCCCCAGCTTTCCCCAATGGACTCTCCTTGCATCTCTTCTTGCCCAGATCACTCAAGAAGGGGCAGCTCTTCTTGTCCTCTTATCTCTTATTTATCCATCCATGCCAAAGTTGGGGGCATCTTGACTAGTGGACAATGTAGTTCTTGTGCAGGGAAGTGCCCTGATATTTGTATCTAAATGCTGTATATAACTGTGTTATCTGCAATAGTTATTATCTTTTAGATTTAACGTGCTGGACAAAGTGTCCTACGTGGCCTGGGAAAAGAGCCATCCGGATTAAAGGCCACTGAGATCAATCATGCTGATCATTTATTTATGTGATTGACTATTATGATGGTAACAGCTTTTGCTGCTTGGCAGTATGCTCTAATTTTGAAATGTTTGGGGTTTTTTTGAAATTACATAGCTATTCTAGCCAAAACTTTCTGTCTGTGGTCAAATATCTTAACTCAAATTTCTTTGGTACCTAAGTACCTTTACATTTTTTTTGATCTAAGTGATTTAGATGGCTAATTCGTGATTTCAAAAGATGTTATTTACAAATCTATATCTAGTGATTTTCTTGATTGCAGAACTGATGGTCCCTTTGCCATTATTACTCAGCTCTGAAAGCTTCTCCATCTATATTTGCCAAAGAAATCTATTGCACTTTGAGTTTCAGGGAGAACAGCTTTTTTAAAAAAATAACTCTTATCTTTCACAAAGTACCTTTTCAAATGAAGCCACTTTTCCAGCAGTGAGACTACTTTACGAGGCTGTTGAGCCCACCACATATTCTTCAGGTTGGTCTTCATCCTGCAAGTTGAGGGAGCCTCCATCATTTCTGAGGACAGTTTAGATTCATTGCCCTGAGAATACTGACAGAGAGGACCATTCGGAAAAGCGGTGCTCAGTGTGAGAGTGAACTGTCGCCCTTAAGTTATTTAAAAATGAGAACTGGTAAGGAGATAATGCTCTCCATTCCATCAGAAGAGTATATTTATAGGTTGTATCAATATTTCTGTACAGTTAATTATTTTGACTTTTCATCCAAATTCTGCAGAGAACAAATGTGGAAATGTTCTTCAGGATGGAAATTCTGGAATTTAATCAGTTGTGCTTACAAAGATGGAAGCACTTCTTGTTTGGGAAAGTTTTCTGTTCCCCAGAATTCTCTGAAGCAGAAGTCTTTTCTCCCACGAGTAATATGGATTGAAATTTTTACTGAGGGAGGGTAGAGGGAAACATCTACTTATTCAATATGTTTCTTTTTAAAGACTGGTCTTTGAAAAATTGAAAAGGCCTGAATGTACAAGGGAAATTGTGTTTGAAATAGCAAGGTCGGTTGATACAGAATTGGAAATTTGTGTATGAGAATGTAAGAAAGCAGAAAATAGGGAAGTGTGATTTGGGTACACACATATAGAATCCTAAGGAAAGCAGTGATAGAATACAGGAAATATTTAATCAGTGGTTTGACCATACCTGCAGCTCCAGCTGGGTAAATAAGTGACTACTCAAGGTAAGGATGCCAGATCAGGAACATTTTTAACAGGTTACTGACTGTTATTATTTTAAATGGGCCTTGTAGCCTCGTGCCTCTCTTAGATATACTGTTAAGAATTTCCTTGGGTGTCACAGCATCATGTTTTGTTAAAATATTTTATTATTTTCACCAGGCTGTCTTTAAGCTGAGAAATCTGTTGATTACAATTTCGTTTAATTGCTACATGTAGAATACCCTTCAGGAGATCACTATCCTCACTCCTGCTAGGATCTCTGTCGTAGTGATTATGTTTTTCAAACATTGTTTTGGAAAAAAAAATCTAGGGTTATCATTAATATATAATTATGATAATGAATTATGATGGCTTCAGTTTACCTTCCTGTAATGCCAATGGAAGATTTGTGTTCATATCCAAAATAAGATAAGAGTCTTTAGATGGCATTTACAGTAATTATATTAATTAGAGAGGTATTAGGGTAGTATTATTACTTTATAGCCCTTGGACTGACTATTTTAACAATCCACAAGCAAGAACAACACTTCCCCTTATTTTGGTGAATAAGGACTATGACAGTTACTTGGGAAGAGGATGGCTTGAGCTGGAGACTGTGAGTGCCTCTGTGACTGTGCAGCAGTGGAACCAATGCCCAGTCATCCAAAAAAGACCAGTTTCAGGGCATGGCAGCATTTGTTTTCATAGGAAGACATGAGAAATGTGAAACATATTTCTGAGAAGTTGAAAGAAATTCAGAAGATTTAAAACATTTTGCATAAGCTGGCCAAGTGCATTAAATTGTGTAAACGCCTGAGTAAGTCTGTACTTGTGCTTTGCAGTTATAACTTTGCTCATTTTGCTTTCTACATTTTATCTTTCAGTTCTCATATTTATTGAACTTAATGTTGTTAACTGCATCCATTTAGACAGAAATTAAAGTAAGAGTCCTCTTGTTTCTCTATTATATTGATAAGTTCTTTTTGTCACTGTTATGGACCATATAGGTACATATCTGCACATAAAAGACATTATAGTTTTGTAAAATGGAATTACTCCATTTTTAATTCATTTTCCTCTGAGTGACAGTGTTAAAAAGACTGCAGGATTGGCATCAACGTTGCAGTTTGCTGAATGGCCCTGGTGACAATTCAATTGCAGTTAAAACAGATTCTGCTGTACAAAAGGCAAAGAAAAGGAATCTACAGAGCTTGGTTTAGAGGATTTAGGAGTGAGATGTGTACACATGAAGAATTAAGGTGTCAAAGCAAGCTGGATAATTCTGGAGCGGTCTGGTAAACTCCGAGGCAGAACTGAATTCAAGTTGTGTGCAGATCCTGATAGCTCAAGAAATTCCGTTTTTTAAAATTGTACCAAAAGAGTACGGTTTCCATTAATCATTGTAGAAGGCTCTGAGAGGCAGAGGTGAAGGAGAAAGGGGCAGGCTGATCAGTCCAGGCACTAATTAGGGCCAAGGTCTCTTGAGGAAGTTAATGAGTTTCTAAATAGCCAACTAGGGGCTGGTAGGGAACGGAAGAACAGTCAGCCTCCACATCCTGCTTTTATTCCTGCCCTAAAGTGAGAGATACCTGTAGGATATCTAGATAATGTTTTGTGGTCAAAAGTCTTCTATGAGGAAATTTGATGCTTCTGATGTGAAAACTTTTTTCCTTGCACAGTGCGAGAGAAAATTTAAACGTATTTTTAGTCTCTCGAGATTGGTGATGATTTACATGAGTATCCCTGGGGTCTTACTGCAGTGCTCAGGGTAGGACATTTTGACTGATTTTAACTGTTCTGGTCTCCCTGACCCTGCATTTGGCTATGCTTCTGAAAGTGTCTGGCATGACTGCTCTTGTTTGCACTTCTCCCCCATCTTTGCATGCCAGATAGCCTTTGCCATCTTCCTGACCTTGCTGGGTAAACATTGCAATAACACAGCTTTTGCATTGCAGTCATTTGTTTTTGAAAAACATGGAAAGGCAAAAGAAATGCGAGCAGGTAAGTGAATGAGAGAAAAGAAATAAGCTGGGAGGCCAAATTAACGCAAAGCAGTGGGAGGACACGCTCTTAGCACAGAGCAGAACATTACCATGGAGAGGAGTGGGGTCTTCTTCCATGTGTGGATGATGCTGTGTAGATATGTCACCCTGAGTAAGGACAGAGGGGCATGCCTGCCGGCGTGCGTGTGTCTGGTTGTGGGTGTAGGTGCACCCGTTAGCGAGGGACCCCCCTGCAGACATGGGAATCACCAGCGCAGCGACAGGGAGGATTTGCTCACTCGGGTTCTCAGCTCTAGGAGCGTCTCATCTTTCTGAACCGCTTCCACGGTGGACCTGACTTCACCAGTTTTGTTCCCCACAAGACTCTAGGCCACTCGTTGTTTCACTGATATTTAGTAACATGCATGGGCTAAGTAAAATATCTGCTCTAAGGCTCCCGTTCATTTTCACCACCTTACCACCTGGTGGATCTGCATCAGGAAAGACCAGTGCATTTCTTTCCAGTTTGAAATGTTTGTAATTCCTGTGGTGGCTCGTTTCTGAGTCACACCTTTGCTAAGCACTGTAAAAGTAACATTAATTAGCAACAAGCAATTAAAAACCACCAGAATCTATTTGGCCCACGCTACCAATTGAGTGTGACTCCAGGGCTGTAATTAACTCTGCGGTGTTTGGAAGTGTGTTGTGTCCACCACCTGCCTTCCCCGTGCTGGATTCCTGTTCCCCATGTTCTTACAAACCCAAACAGGAGTAAAAAGCAAGGCTCAGAACTGAGACATTTCTTTATTGAACGTCAAGGAGGCCAGGACTTCTCCTGTGATGTGGTGCCATGTCCTCCGCTGTTCTTGTTGAAAGAGCCCATGGTGGTGGTGGCTTAAGTTTTATGATCTTAACACTGAAGGCAGGGATTGTTTCCAAAGCAAATTGCCTGCCGCTTTCTTTTGGAAAAAACTAATTCTCTCCCACCTGTAAAATAGGTAGCTGTCAACTCACTTAGAGATTATGCTCTGCTTTTATGTGACTGAGAGGCTGAGGGAATTGGGTCTTTTTAGTCTTGAGAAGAGAAGACTTAGGGGGAATCTGATCAATGCTTGTGAATACTTAAAGGGAGGGTGTCAGGAGGATGGGGCTGGCCTTTTCTCAGTGGTACCCAGTGACAGAACAAGAGGAAATGGGCACAAACTTGAATATAAGAAGTTCCACCTAAACATGAGGAGGAAATGCTTTACTGTGAGAGTGGTAGAGCACTGGAACAGGCTGCCCAGAGAGGTGGTGGAGTCTCCTTCTCTGGAGACGTTCAAAACCCACCTGGACAAGTTCCTGTGCAATGTGCTCTGGGTAGACCCGCTCTGGTGGTGGGTTGGACTAGATGATCTCCAGAGGTCCCTTCCAACCACATATGATTCTATGACAGCAGTTGTTTTGTCATAGATGTAATGACCTAAAGATACTGCTTTGCTTATGTCATGTTCATCATTCTCTTGTAACTGCTTTTGGTTAATAAGCTTTAGCTTAGGACCCTGGTCAGTGGACAAAATACCTCAGTGTCAGCACCTATATCAGGTGGTTATTTGAACAGGATATAGCTGACTGTATGGACATAATATAATGAACTTCAATATTGTTCCCTTTAACCTGGGATATGAAAGGGAATTGCCAATGAGTCATGTGTAATTTGCAGGTTATTACTATCCAGAACCTGGTGCCAAGGAAACTGATTTATTCTCTGTTATTACTGTGTTATTCATTGCATTGTGCAATAGATCAATTCCAAACATAAATACATTGAGTAGTCCATGGATGGGAATAAATCCTGTTACGTTCAAGTACGTACATGCTACTTGCTAGCCTGGGCACAGGGAATCAGAAGTCTTACGTAGTTTCTTTGGATTTTACATATTTTGTTACTAGCACTTTGATCCAGGTGTTTTTTGTTGTTTTGATTGATTTTTTTTTTCATTTGGCTGCTTCATTTTTGATGGCAACTTCAAAGAAATGACTCGAGCAGAACATTTTGGACTTTGTTCTGAAACTCACCGTGCTCTCTGGGGGTCTCATGTATTTTTGAGTTCTGTGTGTCTTTGATAGTGGCATAAACTTTTTGGAGGACGTAATTTCACCTCGACTTTCCCACCAGGATTCAGCAGTTAAGGTACGTTTGGTTTTGTATTGGTTACTTCTTGTTAGGAACAGAAGACAGAATCCCTCTGTGTCGTTGTGTAGAACGTATTCCTGTTTCTTGCAGCTCCTTGTGTTCGGACTAGAGGTGCTCTGGGAACTTTGGTGTAGTACAAAGCCCTTTTCCAGGACTGCATGTCCAGTTCAGTAGGGATTTCTGCAGTGCCTTGGACCCCTCCTAAGGTTCACTCGGTGATTTACACAATGGTTTCTGTAAAAGAACTTTCTGATCCAATTTGAGACTGCTCATAATCAAATCCCGTTACTGCTTTTATTGGTCCTCAGGCAGTGCTGGTAGGGTCAGTCATCTAAAATCAGATTCTACCATCCGCTTTACAGAAAAGTAGCCAGCAGCTCATGCAATCTTGCACTGATTGAGATTTTTTGCTTCATGTTAAGGACAGTGTGAAACATCATTCCTTGCAACCTTTTTTCTCCAGTCTCTAGAGGCTTTTCTCATTTCCACAGTCACTCTGAGCTGTATTTAAGCAGTGCCGTGGGGACAGAGAAAAGTCCTTGGGCACAGACTGTCCATGTGATCACAGGCACAGAGTATCACCCTGTACCTTTGGCTGCCCTTCAGCCTCTGCCTTGTATTTTTAGCTTTCAGTCTCCTTAGTGGAAGAATTGCCTCTTCCTATATTTGTAGCACATCTAGCACAGTGGGTGGATTAGCCGTTCCGCCCACTCCTCCCCTGGTCTGCAGTAAAAAGTAAATATTAAGAAACGATTCCTTAATTATGATTGAGGGAGAACTGCATTTCCTAACACGTACATGACAAGGCATCCCTTCTTTAAGGGAATTTGTTTGAACTGTCATCCCAGCTTGGATGTCTTTGTCACACAACAGGTGCTTCAGATCACTAATCTCCTGCAGTCCGAGCTGGTATTTATTCCTGTTCAATGACAGATCCTTTTCCTTGGCGTAGCAGAGCATACCATGCAACTCCCAAATTGTGCTGGTGAGCATATTTAATCATACATCAGCAGATTACCTATAATTAGCACCATCACAGCTAGATCCTTGGAGATCTTCAGTGGTAGGATAATGTCTACTCCAAGGACTGGAGCAACCCCGCAGGGAAGATGGGAGCCCAGCTGCAAAGTACTGCTGGAACAGATTTGAGCCTTTGATGATCAGTCTGAAGTTGTTTATAATTTCATATTTCAAAGTCCAGGCTTTGACTTCCCTGAGCTGTTCTAGTAGGTAATTCCAAGTATCTCAGGGTTTCGTGTCAGTCCTGTGCATCTCTGTAAGTTCTTCATTTTGTACCGTGCCGCCAAGGCTTGGCAGCTGGGATGGAGTTTACTCTGCCCATCACTAGAAGTCAGTGGTTTGTCTATATTTGGGCTCGTCACCTTAAACTAATTTTGTACTCAGTGCAGAGGAGTCCTTCAGAGCCTGTTACGAGCAATACATCTGCATGTTCAAGGCATCTGCTTTGGGATCAGGTGAACCGTGCCCTAGAAATGAATGTTTCTTTCCAGAGTGAGAGACAGATATAGATGTCTAAGCTGAGCTGGATGAAATTCACCCAGTGCGTTTGCCCTTCGGTCCAGTTTACAGCTTTTCCTTAGCCTCTCAGGAATCTCTCAGTATTAGCAGGACTCAGGACAATTTTCCTGTGTTGCAGGAGGCACAGAGAAAATAGAGAGAAAAGCAGGGTATGGGAAATCATTTGTATGACTTGTTCAGACCTGTGAGTTCACTCCAGTTTTGTGTTATTCATGTTTTTTCAAAAAAACCTCCAAATTATCATTCCTTCCAAGTGTACTAGAGTAACACCTGCTACCTTGTAGACCTTGCAAGTCTAGCACATGGCCAGGGAGTGAGAATCCTTGGGCTAAGGACACAATATTCTGTGGTCATGATATACACAATATTGTCCCAGATGGTTAACTCCTCTAGGTTAAGAACCCACAGTGGTTTTCTCTGTTGCTATTTCAGACTTTCCCACCTGGTTAGCACCAAATCTGTTTTAACTCATCTGAATATCTGCTAGTCATATTATATCTTATCGTTTCCAGCAACTGGATTTTCCTGGTCATTGGTGTCTCATAATCTAATTTCTTGTAGGGTTATACTTAGAAAGTCTAAAAGCTGAATCTTCTGATTTGGAGTGAGCTGTGTTTATGCCCTCCCCCCTATAACTGACAAAGGTGCATCAGGATCACTTTTGGGACTTGAAAATAAAAATTAAATGTGTGTAAAAAGTAGAAGCAAGGAGACATATCTGAGGGTTAGAATTAGGGTCAAGAATACAGGAATAAAGTCAGAAAGGCTAAACTGATATATATTTGGGAGGATATATAAAAAGCAAGAAGATTCTGTAATGAAAATGTAAAGGAAAGACAAAAGCAAGTTAGAAGTTTAGTACTTAACATGGAAAGAGATCAAAAAGCAGAGGATAAGAAAATGAAATTATTCAAGGCTTTCAATATATGTTAGTTGTGTCCAGAAGTTTAGAAAAATTGTTTCTAAATATATGGCAGTCAGAAAACAGAAAAAAAACCCACAACAGTTTAAAGAGTATTGTAAAGCATGTATACAGAGAGAACCAGAATCTGAAAAAAAACTGCCCTAAGATATTTGAGGAATTAGCACAAGTAGTGACTGAATTGTTAGTTTTCTGTGGTAATTGTAGAAAATTAAAACACAACTCACTTCAGCCTTCTCAGCATTATTCATCAGTGGATTTCCATCTCCAGTGAACAGCGAAGCTACTTTTTCCTTTCTCTTGTTCATGCACAGATTTCTTTCTTATTGCCTTTTATGGGCCGTGCATGGTGAGTCTCATTCTTTCCAATATGCATATCCCAGGGGCGAAATGGAAATGTTGAAGGCCTGTTACGAACATTTAGACATGCTGGTGTAAAACATGTGAGAACTTCTCATAGCCTTCATTCTGCCCTGTTCCCTCTCCATGGAAAGTGCTGGTTTGAAGTATGGCACAGCAGCAGCCATGGAGAGGTGTCTGCTGCACTATACTACTTACGCCGAACGCTTGTAGAGTTTTATTACTCCCACTGCTGTAGAGTTAAAATGTATGTATCTATGTAAGCCTGCCATTAAGAGAACTGAAACCACACATGCATAATGAATTGGAAGTGAATTTCCAGTCTTGCACCACGGCTCTTATGAGTAATACATATGGCACAAGCCTCTTCAGCATCACTGAGGTTCTTCTCCTGAGAGGGGAATGTTCAGTTGCACAAGTGTCAGAGGGTCAAGACTTGACTTTATATCTATACTATCTATTAATGCTTTTCTGCTGCAAACTGCCCTGCACAGCTGACCCCACTGGAAATATTGTCAGGGTTTGTACAATGCTGCCTCTTTAAAGAGAACAGAGGAAAGTTAGTCTGCGTTCACAGATGGACAAGTTCCCGTGCAACGTGCTCTAGGTAGACCCGCTCCGGCAGGGGGTTGGACTAGATGATCTCCAGAGGTCCCTTCCAACCCCTTATGATTCTATGATTCAGAAAACTGAAATCCTTGTCTATTCAGAAATATCACTGTAGAGACCTGGAGAGGTGCATTTCGGTGCATGAACTTCTATCATCTCAGACAAAATCTCTCCAGATGCACTATGCCAGGCCAGATGTTGTAGGACATGTAACATAGCCAGGGATCCCACAGAGAGGAGAAAGAAGGCAGGAAGCATTCAATCTACAGCAACAGAGATAACACACTATTAACTCTAAGCTCATCCTCCATCTCCATAATCAGTGTTGCACTATTTCTGAGCTACTATCTTCATTTATCAGCAAGTGATTGGGTCAAAATTACTCATATGATGAAATGAACAACAAAAGCCTGCTATAAGTTAAATTTCAACCATTGGTTCTTGTTCAATAAAACCTCCAAGTTGGGGCTTCTTGACTATTGTAGCATAAATGCATCAGAAACTGTTGGATACTTTGGGAATGGAGTTAGATGTTGATTTATATAAAAATGATTGATAGACACCTACTGATGAAGAGCTTGTGAAGCTTGAGTAATGAACTGTTCTCCTTCAAACTTCTGACCTGGGATAACCCATGTAATCTGTCCACTCGGTTTGGGTGTTGTAAGAATAGCTGTATGTCCCTATATATTCTGGCAGCAGGGTAATGGGAGCCGTGTAAATGCCTTAGCAAGACAGATAAAATAGCAGGGCACAGAGATCATCCCTGGCACGTCTCCTGGGTACCTCCTCTCAAAATATGAATCATGCTTCATGCAGGCATATTTTATTTATGTCCTTGTTCATGACCGCACAGTTGGCAGCACTGGCTGGATGTGGCAAGACACTGGTTAATTTGTCATTAGTTTTTTTGCATAAAAGGAAAAGAAAATACAGTTAGAGGTGCCCATACAGAGCTCAGGAGTCTCACAGGCAGAGAGAAGGGTGGGAAATACACAGTTCTCAGGTCTCTTGCTACGGACAAAGTGAACTGAATTTTTTAGGGCAGAGCAGCTTAATTTCCTTCTGAATCACTGCTTGCTTTACAGTTATCTTTTTTATGTGTTCCTTCATTGTTATTTTTTAATCAAGGAAGAGAAATCCACAATTAAAAATAAATCCGTGTAATGATGTTTTGTACTTATCTGCTGGCTAAAGCAATGCAATTAGGATGTCGTAGATGACAGATAATTCTGGAATAACCAGTACGAAGAAGCGTTTAAAAAATTAAGAGATGAAGGTAAAAGTAATTCAGAAGATAGTCAATAAATGCTTCATCACATTTCCCAGATTCTTCTGTACTCAGAGATCCTCAGTTTGTATGCAGGAGCTCTAGCCATGCATGCAGAGATAAAAGGGCCCTTTGCCAACAGTAGACAAGGAAGAAAAATTGGCCAATGTGATGGTACACTGGTTTCCAAACTGTAGGTGGTAGAAACCACTTTGGAGACCTATTTCATTAAGGAAAAAATTATGTTCCTGACCGACATAATTACAGTGTTTCCAAGCATGGCTGAATTGGATGTAACTTGTAGCAAAACAGAAAATCATGCTATGGCAATTGATCCCCGTGACACCACAGGGCTTTGGCAAGTGGAATTTAGTTTTAATTTGGGAATGAAACATATTCTGGAAAATTGAATTGCTGCATACAAGCAAAACTGATTAATTTATCTTTATCTTTTTTTTTTTTTAAACTAGGAATTTAAATGAAGAAGTATTTAAGCCATGAGTATTTAAGTTATTTTCCTTTTTTCACCCCCAGAAAACAAAATTAAGCCTTAAGCGGGATAATCGTGTAAAGAACGTACTTTTTAAAACTGCAATTTGACCTCATTCTCCGCGAAGTCTGTTTTCCTCCTGGGGCTCTCCCTCCCCCGTGTTTATGTCCTCATTCAATAACAGGAAACAATGCTGTTCCTCACCAGCAGTAGGATATGACTGAGCACAGCTCCACGTACAGGACTTTTAATGGCCCCCCTCCCTCGGTTATTCCTCCCACTCTTCCGCTGCCTCTACGCTGGGACCAGCAGTGGTTTTGATGATGACTGACTTTTCAGGTGGATCGTTTCTCCCATCTAGCTCACTGCACGCCTCCCAGATGAGGGATTTATGTTATGCCATTAGCAAGTTTTCACCAAAAAGCCCCAAAGGAATTATGTGTTTTCTTTCTGTTGAGAGAGGAGGGGAAAACAATGGAAAAGGTGAATCAGGAGGTGTCGGGTTTTTAGGTGTTTCTTAAATTCTTTGCGCTTTGTTGAGTAGGTTTGTCAGTGACCGAATGAATGCATTTAAGTGTTTCCAAGTGGCTGTGTTTGGAGATAGAAGCCTAAGAACAGGAGACTTAAAAAAGGAAATAAAATGCGTCTTTTGACTAGTGTGTTAGAAGTAAAGTTGGATGGGTGGATTTTTATCAGGCTGGGAAAAAAGGTAAAAATCGAATTTTCCCTTCTTTCAGCATTCCTGTCCCCCTGAAAGCAGCCCAGATCGGTGTGCACTAGTCACCCAGTACTGCTGGTTTACTGCTGTTTGAATCTCTTTGATTCAAGCACATTGCCTCTTGGTCTGTTGTGAACCCCTCAGTCACTGCCACAGATTAAAACACAGAAGCCCTGTAAGAGTCTCCTTCCAGGCCTGATGGTGTTTAAAATACTTGACTGTTTTCTAAAGATGCAATTTAGTCAAACTGTGAAAAATTACTCGTCTTTCAAAAAGTATTTCTGACCACATAGTTATGTTTTGCCATGCATGGGAGTCTTTTATAAAGGCTGGGGAAAATGATCCTGTTCTGTTATACCACTAGGAATTTGGAGTCATCCCAATTTCTGCTGATGTAAAAGTGACCAGAATCTGTCCCATAAAACAGACTGTATAGCACTGCAATGTCTACAATATGAAGTATCTAGAAGGGGTCGTGGAATGTTCCTTTTGACCAAAATGAGATCTATTTATCAAGAAATTACATCAACTTAAAAAAATATTCTGAAGATACAAAGATAATTGGATAACATTCCTTGACATTTATTTATCTTTTAGTTATCCACGAGCATAGCTGCCTGAAATTAGACATATCCTGTGACTTAACACCTGAGCTGAAAGTACAGCCTGAATTACAATTAAGGGACACTAATAGACTTTGTGCACAGAGAAATGGAGTATGTTCTTCACCCGTACTAAATTTGAGAAAGCTGCAAGGCCCTGGCATCATGAAGACACACTCAGACATCAAGCTCTAAGCATGTGAAGAGCGAGTGAGAACCGGGATGACGGGAGGAGAGAGGCCCAAGTCACCGCAGCACACAAAAAGTACCTGTTTGCTAATGACCTGTTTGTTTTAGACCAAAAGCTTATTATTGCACTCAGTAAAGATACGAGTTGAATTGCACATGCATTTTGTGGCAGCGTTGGTCAAAGTTTGTAGGAACAGGTTTTGAAGGAAGTTCACAATAAAAAGCCACTTTGTGGCAGACTCTGGGCAAAGGTTTGCAAAAGTACCATATTGCCTACCAGCACCCGAAACGCAGAGCATCCCCTGAAATGTATTTAACATGGAAAAAAAAAAAGTTTTCTGCAGTTAGAATTTGCTTTCTGGCACTGCTTTGACGATTACTCAAGATCCTGTCTGTGCCATGGATTTTCATCTGTCGGTGGTGTTTACATTAAGTTGTGTAACTGCTTCTTAATGCCTCTTACGTAAGGATGCATAGATTGCAGCTCCATCAGGTATCCTGCACAAATCACCACTGATAATGCAAGCGTGGTTTCAAAGGTTACTCTCGGTTGAATTAATTTTACATTAATTAAAATCCTTCCCACATAAGTCAAATGCTTAGTACAGAAGAGTACAGTGTAAGTTCAAACAGGGCTCAGAAGGTATGTACAGGTTGTCCCGTGAAATAGTATATAAACTTTGTGATATTCATACCATATGGCAGTGTGATGCAGCTTTCCTGTTCTGGGCGGGGGGGGGGGGGTAGTTTCATCATTGACTTTTGCAATGCCATGGTTTTACCCCGAGGGTCTCGAGCTATATCAGCTAAAACACAATAACATACAGTCGTCAGAAGAAGACTTAGTCAACAGTCGCAAGTTCTTCTCATTTTATAAAATATGTTAGCCTTTTTTCTTGTATGTAATCTAATTGTATTTAGGCTGTCAGGATTTGTACTGAGGAAAGAGAGTCTAAAGATGTCTTGGACATTGTACTAAATACAGAGTTTAGCCTGGAATGGAAGAAGTTGAAGAGAACTGAGATGTGGAGGGAATTTCAGTTTAGCAAAAAGGAAACAAGCATTTAAATGTAAATCAGAAGGATTGTAGACAGAGTCGCACTTTGAAATGGGTTAGCTCTAATAACCTTCTTTCCTTCTCTAACACTAATTTAACACCTTTCTAAATGATTAATTTGAATTCCCATAGCAAACTCCACAACTTAGATTTAAGGTGTTTCTTCACTGAAGCGGTCCAATAGCATATATTTTCTGATGTGGTCCTCTGAAAATGCACACCAGGCTTTTGTGGAGCCTTTTTCAATTCAGAATATCAACTGACCACATGAACATGAGATGTGGCACATCTGTGGTCAGAAACCATCTTATATAGATTTATCAGAGGAATAGATAGAACAGAGAGGGAGAGTGGATCATGCTTCTGACCACAAAGTTGCAAAATGGCATTTGGACTCTTTGATCATGCATTGTTCTGCTTCCAAATTTTCCATGTACAGAGATATAGATGACTTTTTCTCCAGATCTGTCTGACCCAGGTTTTATGAAATTTAACAAGACCTAGATTAGAAAATAAATCATATTTCAAAATAAGCTGCTCTTACTTTGAAGGCTGATTGGGAAAGATACCTTATCTATGCTAATGCTTGAAATATTAGTTAAAATATAGTAACTAAGCCATTTTTAGCAACAGGTGTTCCTAATGTAAACAAACTATGAAATTTGCTCCATCTTTCATCATACCAGGATTACTGATGGTGCCTCCTGGCCCAGGTGTACTAATGATCTACCAGAGTAGCTGAGACTGAATGAGGAATGGCCAAAAATGTCAGGATGATCCCATGATGTAGGCTGGACCTGAGGCTGTTATTTGCCCCACAATGCTCTTGGAAGGCTGCAAAAATTATATCTTAGCTGCATAGGAGCCTTCTCCAGTTTTTGACGTGGCCAGTGCTTATCCATTTTCTCAGTGTTGTACCACCATGACCTCATAGCTCACACAGGCTTTCTTCTCTATATGGTGTTTTCCCAGAGGAATTTTCAGAAAGAAGTGTCCTTCTTGATAATTTTTTTCTTTAATCACTATAAACTTTTAAAGATTATTCTATTAGCCCTCCTTTATACCTGTTACATCATGAAGCCATCTGCTTAGAAGATGAGTAGCCACACTCAACCTCTCAACATGGTGTTGTGGGTAAAGTTTTATACCAAGGCACAAATAACCTTTAGTTTTGTTGAAATATTGTTGGAAATACTTGTCTTTCTCATGCAGCACCACATTGGTGGCTCATACTCACACTGTGATCAACTTAACACCTAAGGCTATTTTTTCTCCATTTCTAAGTGATTACAATGACAATTTATAGCAAAAATGTTGTAAGCTTCTAGGTGCACTCTAGGTGCACACTAGATCTCTTTTTTATTATTTTGGTCCCCAATAAATCCAGTTTCTCCTTTGATCCCCATTTCATTGGCAGAAATGTCACAGATGAAAATGAGCAGTAAGTCCTTTTATGAGAAAAGGTGGTGGGGAAATACCACTCAGCTTGGGTGGTGGAGCTCAGCTTGTTCTGTAGTACAGAGACACTGTAGTAGCACAGATAGAAAAAGAGCAGAAAAGTTTTAGCAAGGAGACCCTCAAGCAGATGGATACCCAGTATATTCTGACCACTAGAGCAGATTTCTGAATGCACATTCAAAGTGCACTGGCCTGCTCATTACTTTTTTTATTTCATAAAATCAGACCAGTGTAGTCAATCCATAACATTGAAAATGTAAAAGTTCAATCACAAAATGCAGAAGTGGTATCTATACTAGTTTGTTTTTTTTTTCCCAGCTTCTCAGAAAAAAAATAAGATACTATTGCTTCAAGAGGCTCCTTGTCTTCTTTTCAGCCTGACTTCTATCACCCATTATGCCAATTTTGTTTTACCTGGACTACTGTGACACTTTTAGTAAATCATGCTGTTGCACAGGTGCTCAAATTTACCCATTTTTTTATGTTGGATGAAATGAGGTTTTCTGTAACATTGTGTCTCTGAAAGACAGGCGTTTTAAAGGCAAAAGCTGATACAACCTTCTATTATACCTGATTAGGTCCTAATGAAAGGCATCAATCATTTCTCTTCCCCAAAAGACCTGGCTCAAAACACCTCTGCCCTACAGCTGAGGCTACTTTGCTGCAAGGAACGTGTAGTTTAATCTCCCACTGCAGGTAAAGGTAAAACAAACAAGAACTCTCCAGAAACCACGGTTGCTTTACTCCTCCTATGGAGAGGACGAAAGGGGAAAGTGCAGCAAGAATAAACAAGGCATATACGATCCTGCATTACCCTAAACCTGAAAGAGCTGGGGAGTGACTCAGTCCTTAGCCCACAAACAGCTGGGTGAAACCACCCTCTCATGCTCGGCCCTGTGTAATTTTCCTGAAGCGATGGTTGCTCATGTGTGAAATACCAAGCTAGTAATTTTGTACTGTTCTTGTATAAAGGGGAAAGGCCAGAGCTGCAAAAACATCATCTCTTAGCATGAGGGGATATCCTTGTCAAGACCTCTACCATTCCAGGTGAATATCCTGGAATAATGAATCAATTTAATAGTTTCGGATATACACATAAAAAAGATTTCTGCTCTCACAAAGATATAAGGTGCTTGGGAAAGTATTCAGTTATGCTTCAAACAGTTAAAAAAAGAAACGAACTAAGTAGGATTTTATGTTATTTTATAACTGAAAAGTATTATTTTGCTTAATTGGTATCATTTGCTATCAAATGATCACCAATAGTTCATGAAATCTAGCACTGCAATACAATTGTTGGCCGAGTCTTTGGACATAAACAAGGATACTTTTCTGCAGTTCCCAGATCCAGGAGACACATAAGTGGGAGTGGGAAAAAATGCTTTTGTTTGGGAAACACACTGTGGGAAAATTTCTCAACATGATTTAAATGTCAGAATTGGAATGTAACAACTGGTGTAGCCAGATCAGTGCAAAGAGAAGGCCAAAGACAAAAAATCGCTTTCGTCAGGGTTCTCAGTTGGTTTTGTAGTGCTGAAGCAAAATTTATACTTTACTCTTTGTTGATTGCTCATAGATGAAATTTCAGCTACATGAAGTCCATTATATATATCTATGATAAACTAAAACCTGGAGACCTTGTATTTCTGTGAGACTGCCTTAAAAAAAACCCCACAAAACGATAGCTATCTATGGGAAGTTTTAGTTCCTGTTTACTTTTTGCAAAACCCCAATCAGCGAATTCATTTTGTTTGCCTGGGTAAATTGAGGTGGGGGGTGTTGCCCTTTGGAGTTGGCTCTCTGCTCACCTGCAGAAGAGATAACCAAATAGGAGACTGGAAAATATTGGGGTTGTAAAGCCTTCATTGGAATACATGGCAGTCTGCCTCAGGATCATTGCCTCAGGTCAGAAGAGATGCCTCAACACTCTCCTAACCTTCCCAAGGTGTTTGCAGAAGATGTCCTCAAAATTCCGAGAAAATTTCCCAACCAACAGGTCTTATGTCTTCCATGTCAAAAGCCTTAAGACTCTTGGCCCAAATGGCAGTGCCTTGATTAAGGTCTCAAAATGAGGGGAAGGGTGGGACATCACATCATTGAACACCTGGGTCATATCATCTGTTTTAAAGACTCTTGTGGTCTGGTGTTTGAGGAGCTGTCTCTGATCCCAACTTCCAATATCTACAGTGCTTTAAATTATAAGATATGACAAGTCCTTCTGAAGCCAACAGCTGCAAAAGAGAGCACACCTCAGCAGTGAAAACCACCTCCTTTTGAGATACTGATGAAAGACTTGTCTAGCATCTCATAATAATTAGGGGTTGTGTTATTCTAGAACAATTTGCAATCCCTCGAGGATGAGTCACGGCAAATTTGATAAGATCACGATTTTGTGATGAGACGTCATTTTTTCAAAACAGTCCATAGTGCCATCAGCTCTCAGATTTCTTTATTTCTATTCCTTGGTTGTTTCTTTGGACAGATAGAAAACAGTTCTAAATTCCTAGAGAGGAAACGAGATGAGAAGAAACTCTTCTGTCTGTCTTCTGCAGGGAGGTTGGTGATAAGTCGAATTGGGCTTGACATAAAATAAAGTCATTAGTGAAACTTGAAATATCTGCAAATATGAAACTAGATTTCTTCTTTATATAATCAGAGTCCCCAACATATATTGATTTTTAGTGATTTACAAATGGATAATATCTTTGAGGTATCCAACAATATTTAGGGCCTATATACAGTGAATTGGTTGTTTCATCTCTGTTGTCAGATAAAATCAACCCTTAGATAAAACGTCAGCTTTGCAAATACCCTCAAGAAACAAAAGCAGAGAACTGAAGTGAGCAAAACGTCCCCCTTACTCACAGCAGGCTCGGGGAAACTTGCATTGTTATGGCAGATAATTGCTGAAGGTCTGAGTGTGGGAGAATCTTGTTCCAAATTCTGTCATTCAGTATTCCTAAATTAAATATGCTGGCAAATTCCTTTGGATAGTTAAGACTTTCTGATTTGTACGTCATACAAGGTTGCGTGTATTTGCTTGATAGATAAATGGTGCTAAGTTTACAAGCTTAAAAGTTAGTTTTCCTGTTTTTAACCAAGCAGAGCTTTCTGTTAGAACAAAAACCTTTTTTGTACCAATGTAAGTAATAAGTTCAAGGGAAAAACTGGGAGCAGCTTGGGCTGAAATGCCCTTATCTTTTCAAAATTACAGTAATAAATATGATATTTGAGTGAGAAGGAATTACAGAAACACGATGTGCTGTGTTACATAGGAGATAGTCACTGTGCTCTTAATGAATTTTGCATTTGTTCTCAAGATAAGGGAGATGAAATAGAAGAAATTATTTGTTTTGAAAGGAGGTATAAAGTATACCTGAACCATTTCTATGTACAGTCTTATCAGTCCATTTCAAGGCCACTTGCCACTCTCAGATGCTCTTAATACATTCTATACTGAAGGCAATACTGGAATTCTGCAACTGACAAATTGCATATTCATTTTTGTCCATAGTCATGGGAGGTCGAGTTCGGTCACCACAAACAAAGAACCTTTGTCTGGATCTTTGCTCCCTCCTCACGCATTTTTTTTGTTTCCTAACTTTTGCAGCACTCCCCGGGCCGAGTGTTTCTTTTTAAAGAGGATGCTGTGTACCCTTTTGTAAGTGTGTCTCCGTGAGAGAGAGTGACATCATGGGAATCGCTGGAAGCGCGCTGGGGGCACGGACCTGGGGTAGAGGCGATGTAAAAAGAGGTTCTCCTCGTCCTTTCCCCCTCCTCCCCACAGCACTGTCTGGCAAACAGGTACTTTGTTGAACTCCGCTGGAAGCATCATGAGGAGTTTAAACATAGGAAGGATTGGACATTATTTAAAAAAAAAAAAACCAAGACAAAAAGTGCTCGTTCTCATTTGCAGGCTGCTATGCACGATGTGGTCAGCAGCTTATTCACACAAAGCCAGGGTTCTGCTGGTTTGTCATCCCATGCAAATTACCTCCCTGGACTCATTGGCATGGCAAACACCTCGGTTTAAGGAGTTTTAAAAAGATGGATTGCAAAACTGAGGCATTCTCCCGCTCCTACTGAGATCAGTGGCAGGACTCCCATCGACTTCAATGCGAGCTGGAGAGAGTCTCTCTTTTCTGGAAGTGAGACCCAGCGGCATTTGAGGCGGTATTTGAGCTTTTTGGAGCACATGCAGCTCTGAAAGTCTGTTCCTTTAGGGCATTCCAAAATTTTTCCCATTTGCTTGGTTCCATGGCAACACAACATCACCACCAAGCTCTCAATACTGAAATGAGATTTTACTACTAAAGCCTGAGGATTTATACCAAGTATATCCTGTAAAAAGATCTTGCTGAGCTGCGTCCTTTTCAGATGAGTGGCAAAATTCTCTCTGGATTTATTTTATAGTAAGCCAAGAATTTACAAAGGTTAGAAAAACAAGAAAAATGCTTTACAATCATACCAGAAACAACTTTTTTTTTTTTTATTACACAGAATCGCTGTTTGAGTAAAACACTGTATCTATTTCCTTTTCTTTTCAAAACAGTCTAGAGAATAGCCTCAGCAGTTCCCTCATAAATGATACTAAAATCAGTCTAGAGACTGCATAACATTATGATAAAGCAACTGAGGCTTTTATTCTGGTTTTTGTATTTCTTATATCACAGAAGTAACTACTTTGCAGCCTGAAAAATATACCAGTGTAAAAGCATGCAAGGAAAAAACATGTCAAGAGATCCATATTAGAATCTGAATGTAAAATAGTTTTATGGAGGGAAGCAAAGCAGACAAGTTTGCTTTACACTCAGTGGCTGAGAGTTTGCTCTGTTCCATTAGAGCATGCTGAAAAACCGAGTGCACTGTTTGATCCCCTATTTTTATGTGTCAAAGGGGAAAAAAATCAAAGTGATTCATACCTAGAGAAGGTGAAGTTGTGCGTAAGCAATATCGATGGTCCTTCATAATGTAAAGTACCTACTAAGAAGTTACTGCCTTATGTTTCATGCATTTTGTTGGGCTCTGGATGTAACCATTCATTGCCATTCCTGTGCAACCTGCTCTAGGTGGACCTGCTTTGGCAGGGGGATTGGACCAGATGATCTCCAAGACCAGGCTGGATGGGCTTTGAGCAACCTAGTCTGGTGGGAGGTGTCCCTGTCCATGGCATGGGGGTTGGAACTTGATGATCTTTAAGGTCCCTTCCAACTTGAGCCATTCTATGGTTCTATGATTCTATGATCTCCAGAGGTCCCTTCCAACCCCATATTATTCTGTGATCTCTGTTAAAATCAGGTTTCACGTTATCCAGTTGTTGAATCATCTCCACCAGTGTGACTTCTGAGGCCAGTTTTGCCACTTTAGCCACAGCTGTGGGTTCCCCCATTGCACACAGTCTCACTCGTACAGATGGACCCATCCTAGAAGAAATGATCCAGGTTTTATTGGGGCTTTGACTACTTTTGTGATCTGCTCTCTATGCAAAGAGAGTTACACAAACATACGTGATGTAACGCTGGATTTCACTTTTCTGAGTGGAGTTCAGAGTTTCCCCTTCCGATGCTTCCGATGCACCTAAGAAGAACTCCACGCAGTCCTGAGTGTGGGATCAGAGACAGACGTCTCCTTCTCTGGCCTCCACACCTCCGCCAGGTCAATGAGATGCTCGTTACGCCAACGAAGCAGAGATGAGCATGTAATAACTGAGATCACACAAATCTGACAGTAGCATAGTGCCTCTGAAAACCCTTATGTATTCTCTTTCTACACAGATGGCCTCCTGGGCGAGGCTGTGCTTAGTGAAGCGGTTACAGATCCCCATAGCTGCAATACACCCAGATGAAAGCAGAACCTGCCCCCTCTTTCCCGGCTGACCTTGATTTACAATTCTAGAAAAAGTTGATATTAAGTCAAAAGGTTTGCTGTAAAGCTGGAGAGTGATGGGCTTGTATTTCAGAAGAGGTTCTGGCTATGTTGCTTTTCCAAGACCAAAACTTAAAAGTGGGCGTTTGGCATTATTTCAACCAACTCTCCTTCATGAGAACTGACACACAGAATTGCTAATGAAATTTGAAATTCTTGACTCGGATGATGTGAAAACTGGGAGAATACTTCAGTATGTGAGCGTGCTGTAAGAAATACAATTAGAGATTGTCCTTTCTCCATAGAAAATGCGTTGCCCTAGAAGGCTGTGTGTCGCTATATGCTGTGCACAAGTACCGCACCGGGTATTATACTGAAATACAACCTTTTATGAGTTGTACATTTCACTAGATCACATCTAGTGATTGTTGTATTTTTGTGATTGGAAAAGCAGATGGCTTATATTCCAAACTCCACCTTGCAACAAAATAGGGTATCTTTTCTTGCTAAACAGAGGAAAATTCAAATCCAAAATCTCTTCTGACCCATAAGCTGCAGAACGCTCTTTGTAAAGTACCAGCTCTGATACCCCCAGTGATATTCCCTGGCAGGCAGGCGGTTGTGGGAAGCAGGGAAACTCACCCAGGCGTGGAGCAGATTGGCTTTTGTCTATCAGATCTCATGCATTTTCCTTTACTTGCAAAAAACTTACTTAACAATTCTCTTTTGCAGTAAGTTCAAATACGTCTGGAAGTGAGACCTATAGAAGGAGAATAGCCCTTTGGGTTACTGACATTTGTAAGAGGGCTACTGCCACTAACGGAAAATGATATCATGTATTTTGTCACTTTATTCCAATGTTGCTCTGTTCTAAGTAACCACAAAGGCCCGAGTCTATGAAGAGGAAAGGTGGCATTAGCCTTTCCATAGCTCTGCAACTCAACTCCGGCCACAGAAAGGCTATCTTTAAATAGCCCAGCCCTGCCAAAGCCAAAAAATACTCTCAGCCCATGTTTGTTGATATGCAGCAACCTCAATCAACATTTGCTTTTGCCCCCAGTGAAAGGCAAACTGGCAGCGCTGCAAGGCCGGCTGGGCCGATCGATACCCGTCCTGAATCTTCTGCCATTCTCCTCATTTTAGCAGCAGCTCGGGGCGGCTGTAAACCCACATAAATCGCCATTTTACACCACTTTGCCCGCTCTTTCTCCCTTTCTCGCAGCTCCCACTTCAGAGCAGATCAACCGTTAGTCACCAGACGGAGTGGGGGGGGGGGGGAGGGGGTGTGTGAGGCGGTTTGGTAAGCAAGGAGTGAGGATGTCCCTGCCTCCGCGGTGGCGGCAGACGGTGACACCCGCCGCCGCTGAGGGGACGGGCGCCACGGCGGGTTGGCCGGGGCGGGAGGGCAGCGGCGGGGCCCCGGGCCTATACAGAGGGCCTGGAGGAGAGGCGACGGGCCCGCAGCATGGCGACAGGCGCTCAGGAAATCGCGTCAGGCCCGTCGCCGGCGGGCGGGCGGGCAGCAGCCGGGGCAGCGGTGTGAGGGGTAGGGGCCGCCGGGCAGCGTGAAGCCGGGTCTCGGCGGGGAGAGGGAGCCGGGTTCCGCGTCCCGGCGGTGCTGCCCCCGGCGGCGGGGCAGGGTAGGGCAGGGCAGGGCCAAGGGCTGCCGCGTGGCGGGAGGGGGCGGGCCGGGCCGGGGCGTGTGGGGCTGCGCTGCGGCGGAGCGGGCGGCCCGGGCGCCGAGTGGCCTCTGAGGGGGGAGAGCGGCGGCGCCTGACGGTTTACCCCCGCGGCTGCCGTGGAGCCGGGCTTCAGGTGGGCAGCGGGAAGGGCTCCTCGGCCGTCCCCGCCGGGGGCTCGCGGGCCCAGCGGTGGACGCCCGCCCACGGGGACGGCCCCTTGGAGCGGCGCCGGCGGTGCCCGGGGAGGCTCCGCAGCCGGTACCGGCGCTCAGCCCCGGTGTTTTTATTTATAGCAGATCGGGTGAGCCCGCGGGGTCCCCAGCCCCGGAGGATGGCGTGTCCCGGCAGGGAGACGGCGTGAGCGGGCGCTCGGGAGGGCAGGTTCTGTCAGAGGTACGTACCGGGCTGGTGTTGCCCGAGCAGGCTTTTAATTCCCTATTTTTTTAAAAAACTTCATCTTTTCTGTGTGCCGGTGCAGCCAAGGTCACCTTGAGCACAATTGGAGGACGCGTTTCGCTTTCGCCGGTTAGGTGTCTATGAGCCTTTTTTTGTGTATTTATTGGGTGCTGTAGATGTTAATTCCCATGAGTATTAATTAAAAAAAAAAAAAAAGGCCAATTGAGCGTAGGAGCCAGCAAAGAATAAAGGACAACCCGCGCGCTTGGCTGTGTGAAGAGAAGCGTGTGTGTGGGTATACGAGCTCAAACTCCAGTTTGTACTGGGAACGCTGGGCACGGAGGTGTCCCGGGAGGGGCTTGTGTCTTCTGGGGAGCAGGGTAAGAAAGACAAAACGTTGGGCTAAAGTTTTAGGCCTTGTTCTTGCAGATTTAGCGTCCGGGGTGGGAGCAGTCCCATTCCTGACGGCTGGTAGCTTGGCTGTAATGTAAGTTTCTTTGTGGTGCGGGATGGAAGAGGCGATAGTGCCCACTTTACAGTTTCTCTCCAGGAAAATGCTGGGATTCCTATTCTGATGACTCTCCATAACAAAGCAGGTTAATTTCTAGTCTTCTGCAGATACACCATACAGCTCTAAGTCGGTTTGCTGTGTTTAGCCTTCTTCCTTTTTTCTTTGGCCAAGGGAGAATTATTTACTGTGCTTGCTATATGAACTATAAAACTTCTATTTTAAAATAATAAGTTTAGACTTCTTTAATGCTTTTAAATCTCACAAGTCCATGATGTCACTTATGTCAGCAGCACCTTCAGATTTGGGGATGTGCTTTTGTAGAGAGCACTCCCTCCTCCCAGGAGATTGCAAACTGGTTTGACTACAGTTGGATCAGATGCATAAAATATACCGTGAGATAGGATTGGGAGAGAACATTAATGAAATTTTTTTGTAGATAATAGGTGTCCTTGAGAAGCAAATGATGAAAGAGCGAGGTCATGTAGTGCAAGAGAATTGTAAACTTTTGAAAGTGGCTGAAATGTGTATCCTTGTGGCTGAATGGTTTAAACCATGTGGTGAAGAACACTGCAAAAGCATAAAAGGACTGAACTGGCCTGTAATGTGAAGAGCAGGGAGAGAAAAACATGCAGGTAGCTGATCGGTGGCTGTGTTTATGGAAATCAAATACGCTGGGTGGGTTTTTTTTTTAATCATATTAAAGTCATGCTGATTTCTGATTGCAATGAAACTTCTTCAGAACCTAACTTTTACTGAAGGGTGCAAAAATACCAGTTTGCTAATTTGTTGCTAGATACCCATCACTGAAATTATGCATGTGTATGTGTATTTCTGTGTGTGTGTGTGTCTATGTATGTATGTATGTTATTATTTTGTAGCTTCTGATCTTCAGTTCAACTGGTGTGTCATGGATGAAACTGCTTTATCCCTCGGAACAATAGATGTTTCCTATTTGTCCACCTCAGCAGAGTGCAGTATAAGTAGATGTAAGCATTCCAGTGAAGAATGGGTAAGTAAAAATTGTAAATGTTATTGACCATATTTATCTTATTTTTCCTCGTCACAGATGGATGTTTTTATTATTATTATGAAGAATGATGATAAGGCATCACCTCTCATGTGTGGTACAGTTGGGTTTTAATTTAACTTGAAAATTAAGGAGGAGCCAACAGTTTAGTGTTATGCCAAAGACTAATGTTGCTAGAGAAGAAGAACCCTATCAAACCATATTGATAGTCTTACAGTCTTCTGGTGTGATCTTACTAGGCATTTTACACAGCAGTAAACGTGCAGAATCCCGGTCTGGAGGAGACTGAGATCAAACAGAAGACAAATAGAAAGCTCACTGCTGTTCTGAAGGATGTAGTTTGAAATGCACAAGTGAAAAGGAGCGTAAAGCTAAGGATGTGTGGTCATGTAGTCATTGTAGCTGGAACTTATTATGCAATACAAGAGGCAGAGAAAATTTGGTGGATATAAATACAGAAGCTATTAAAAGCCTGTGTCCTCTCTTGAGTGAGTCTTGGGATTTGGAGAAGAGAAAGGGGGCAGTGAACAGGGAGGGCTGGGTGGAGCAGAAAGAGCCACATGGGGACCAGGCTGGTACTGGTTGGTTTAGAAGTATAAATCAGGAAGAATTAGTGCTGTGGAGAGGAGGAGTTTGAATTTGATAGAGAGGAAGAGTTGGAGACATGGTCAGAGTTGAGGGAAAGGACAGATGTCCTGGCATAGCTAGATGTAAGTTACATGGGGCAGCAAGCTGTGGTTACCAAGAGATCTGTGAGAGAGTGGGATAAAGGCAGGTGAGACAAAAGAGGTAGGAAGGAGGTTTTGTAAGAAAGTGGTGATGAATTCAGTGAGGGCTTGGAGGCAAGCAGAAGGAAGACAGTATTCTTCCAAAGTTAGTTAATTTTGGAGTGAGCATTACAGGAGGTGATAGGGAAAGGACTGGGCCAGGCTTAGCATCTTGATGCTTGTTTATTTCAGATGGAAGACTTAGCCTTGGAATAATTGCCAATTCATACTGCTTGCCAAGTGTGATATATTCACATCTTAGTTTTTAGGCATCTTCAGCGTTTCTTTTGACTTTCTGGTTGTTTCTTACTGGGCTGGAATGCTAGCTGAGTGTGGTGATTGGTATTTGTGCTTTCCATCCCTTATGCTGGTTTAAGGTTTTGGGTCTATTCCGCTTCTCTTCAACTTGAATATTCTATTTTAAACAACATTTTGGTTTTGTTTTGGTTTGTTTCTTTAACTTTCCTTTTACTAGAAACTTAGAATCTGCAGAAAATGGCAATCCAGTGCTCATTCTCAGGCAAGGTGTAACTAGGTAGACTTTATTGGGAAGATTCAATATCTTTGTAAAAATGATAGTTAAGTATATTTACACTATGTCCTAATGTAGAGAATGTTCTGTGAAAGCAGTTTCTTTGGATTTTTTCATCTTGTAATCTTCAAAAAGACAGCATAGCACTGGAGAAGGCACAGTGGTTACTTTTTCATATCACTTCACATGAAACTGCTGAATAAGAGCCTACAGAGTCAATGAAGTTAATATTTTGCGTAGATTCAGTCTTCTTGCAATTTTACAGGGTGATGTCCAGTTAAAGCTTAAAATACACTGCTCTTATTATAAACACCCTTATATTATTGAGAGTGTAATTTACTGTTAATTTCTTCTGCTTTTCTCAGCTGCCAGTTTCCTTGCTGTTTCTATTAGAGTTATTTATTTATAAATTTTGTGTGTCAGCAAATGCTGCAGTGCAAGATACGTAAGCACAGCACTATGATTTTGCTTTTATTTTTTGGAATCCCATCATCTGGAGATATAACTTATATTAGAAAAATCTTGGAAAAAATTTATGTTAGTTTTATGTAGTGTTGGGGCTTTAATATTTTTTTTATTATAGCTGGCAACCCCTCTTACTCAAAGATTTAATTTACCCAGTAAAATGTGTATTTCTGGATATTTACGCAGTTGTCTTTTGTTCTGCAGGGAGAGTGTAACTCTAGGCCCACTCTCTTCCGATCCGCCACTTTAAAATGGAAGGAGACTCTGTTGAGCAGAAAAAGGCCGTTTGTGGGACGATGTTGCTACGTATGCACTCCCCAGAGCCGGGTAAGAAGATTACAGATTGGATTATGTTTGACAATAACACATAGTTGCAGCGTAATGAAGTTTCAGTATTTTTCTTACTTTCAGAATTAAGGTCACAATGTTCTTGTTTCATAAAGGAACATAGTTTTTCACCTTTGTTTGTGATTATATTTTCTTTTTCATGGAATTAATGGATGACACAGACCTATTCTGATGCTTTGTTTCCCGCTTTTCAGTGTAGACTTGTTCCTTGCACAAAACTCTCCAGCACTAGGAAATTGTATGGAAAAAAATTATCTGCTCTGCTAGATTAATAATGGGAATTAGGCATATATGAAAGTGTTAAGGCTTACTTTTAGGACATGTAATTCTCTATCCACAGAGTAATTACAGTTTTGAAAGTAAGCAGTATGCTTGCCTTCAGACTTGAAGAGATCAATCCTGTGCTTGGGAAGACAGGTTGGTTTTCTACCCCCGGCTGGTTCCTGGCTTCTCAGCCCAGCCTGGGAACAAGAGGTGCCAGTTAGGATAAGGGGGAATGGTTGTCTCCTGGGAACAATGTCAAGGTGGTGGTGGTGGCTCTAAAGGGGTTGCGCAAGCTGATTTAAAATGTCAGCTTTATTGAACTGCATTGGGCAGGCTTTCCATAAGCTGAAGATGCAAAATATTGATAAATGGCATAATATAGTTTGCAACCAGTTCGTCATGTAATTTGACTATGTGTACACCATGGCCTTTAAATTGCGCTGTTACACCTGCACTGAGCTCCAGGATTGGCTGGACCAGAGTGAGAATTTGTTTATTTCTTTGACTAAGGAAAGGTTGTTACGTCACTGTTCCTGTGCCAGAATAGAAAATTGTAGTGATGATGTACAAAACTAGGATAGAAATCCCAATGTGCTGTGATGGCTATGTGTGATCTGGGCAATGAGACAAGCAGTTAGATAAACTGGAACTACTGACACACACTTTAGTGTTTCGATTTCTAAAAAGGTGTGTAGGAATCCTCAACTTAGGCCTTTCTACATTTATCATTTAGGCTGTTCCTCTCAAGTTGGGGATTATGCTTTAGGAAGTAAAATCCTGTTCTGTATTTTCTCCACTTAATAAGGAACTAATTACCTGTCCAGAGATCCCACTTAGGAAAAGGGCATGACCTGATTAAGCCATTTATTGCCTTCTACCACAAGAAGAAAATATTCCTTGCAGCAAATGATAACAAACCAGTTCCTCCTATTAGATTCCAGATATTTCACTCTTGTTGAACTGCCTGTTTTGTTAATTCTCTGAAGGAAAAGGGATGTGTGGGGGAGACAGAATTCCCTAAGTGTGTTGGTCAAGCTAACACCTTGCTGGTGCAGGGAGTGGGAAGTCTTTCTTCTCCCTCCTCTCTTCTTTCCTGATCTCCTGGGGGCTGATCAAGTTCACTAACCAAGCAGAAAATTATCTGCTTTATTTATTCATTTAGCCTGGCTGTCTTAGTTTTCTACCTTGCCTGAATGCAGCTGGCTTGTTAAGGGTTGTGATGAATGCTGGAGGTGGTGTAGTCGGGAGGTGGGGGATAGTGTTTAGTGGGAAGGGGTAGGATGTGGTGGTGGGAGTTGGGGTTCTCTCACAGTGTCTCCTGTCCACCGCGAGTCAGCTCACTTGATCTGACAGAATCTTGGCATAGGATCGGGAAAAAGTTAAATAAGGAAAAGCTAACGTGTGACATTACAGCTGGAGGTTCAATTTCAAAGAGTGAGGTTATAACCTGACAGAGGACTGGAGCGAACCTGGGTGTTCAGTAGTACTTAACATTATTGCTCATTTTTTGGGAGAGCAAGAACAAGTCATTTCACTTGTCTTTGCCACAACGTTTCATGTAACTTTTAAGATCCACAAAAAATTGCCAGTGAATAGTCAAAGCAATTAATATTACCTTGAAGTTTCCTCTTAAGAGCCCAGAACAACAATTTGTTGATTGTATGTGCTACTGAGTTATGCTTTAACGTGGGGCAGAAGAGTGTGTGCTCCCACTTTAGCACATAATTTCTACTTGATTTTCAAATGACATAGGACACTCATAAATTTTAATTTGTGGCAAATCATGTGTCCTGAACAAAATACAAACAAATGAGACTCTTATCTGACTCTCACTGCAAAATCAGTAGTGAGGCTGTTCTGCAGCCACGCTGTTGCTAGTAACCATCTTTCTCCTTCACTGTCCTGTTTTTGCATAGTCCCGGTGGTTTTGGCTGTAATTCACTGTTGGCATGGTCCCAGTTTTATAATTAAATATTATTTGGGCATATTGTTTGGTCAAGGTACTTGCTTGGAATACGGAAGATTAAAGTTTAGGTCTTTGAAGTGGAACTGCTCCCAGACTCATCCTGGAATGGTTAATAGCCTGGCATGCAGATTCTGTACCGGGGATGTGTGAGGCTGGATGGAATTTGTTGTTCAGGCTGAGCAGGGGTGTGTAGATTTGCCATCTAACCATGGATGGATGTCCTGACCCTTGGGCTGCTGTTACGTGATGCCTGATTTGCTGGATGTTACAGACTGAGCGTCAAAAGGCTCATGATTATACTAATGATGAATGTGGCTTAACAAAGTTCTGTCTCAAAGATGAGTTCTGTATTATAACAATTCCTGGTTTATATTACATCAGAATACTATAAAACATTCTGTCTTGAAGAATGCAAGCAATATTCTGTGTGCTGCAGAGCCTAGAGAATACTTTCAAAGTATTGGAGTTGGGAATAGCAACTTTCTGAATTTCATTCTCCTTTCAGAATAGTTAGTGTGTACTTCATAAGCAAGTTCAGCACTTCTCTGCTTTGGCTTTTGTTCATAATAGAGATGAAAACCATTGTATTATCTTCAATGTTACAATGAATGCAAAGACACAACTCTTCTTATGTAACAAAATAATCCACCAATCTTTTTTTTTTTCTTTTCTTGGTTTTACAGGATAACTTCTTCAATGCTAGTATTCCTTCTTTGGGTCTACGTAATGTCATATATATCAATGAAACACATACAAGGTAATGTAACAAGTCTTTTATTTTGCTTTTAAAATTTGATGTTTTCTAATCTCATGGCAGGGAAATCTCTAAAATAGTCCGGACTGAGTGAATATGTATCACTACCCTAAAATGCAGAGGTTCTGTGATTCTAGATGCAGGAATTGATGCTGACTTCAGGAGAGTAACGTACTTGTTCAATCCGGCTGTGTGTATTTGGGAGCTGGGCAAAGTCCCTTGAGGTTATAGGCAAGAAGACTAAGGGTCAAACTTGTTTCACAAAAACCAGACAATGTTTAATTCCTTTCTCCTTTAGTGAAAATGCCAGCATCCATAGCATAATGCCGAGAGGAGCTGTTTTATTCCATGCTTAAGAATGACTTCAGGCTGCATTTTAATTTACTAAGCAGATCTGCCTCACAATTTAGGCATTGACTATTATCACTAGTTACAATTAAATCTGAACATGTCTTGCAAGACTGTCTCTCCTTTGCCCCAGCGGCAGAGTGCAACTCCTGAAGGATGGTATGGTATACATGACCTAAAAATGATGATATATCTTTGTCCTGTTGGAAGTACATATTGTGTTCTGTGATGAAGATGCTGGAAGTACACAAAAATCTTTATTCTGTTCTTTGGAAAGTTAATAATGCTTGCTAAGGTCTTTACAGTAATCATTAGCATAAGCAGATCCTGCAGTGTTTGTTGTAGAGTCAGAGCAAACAAAGAGAGGCCAGCAGCCTGAAAGAAATGAGCCAAAGTGTCTGAGCGGAAGAAAGGCAGCATTGTGCTGTGCTTGAGAGCGAGGAAGCTAATGTTAGAGGCTGTTCTTTCTGCAATTTGAATTAATTATATTTTTTTAAGAGTTGAGCTTGTGGTTTAGAATACAGAAAAAAAATAAAAGAAATAGGGTTTAATTTTAATTTTTTTAAAATTAGTTTAAAAAATCTAGTGCTTGAGCGGTTTTGAATGGTCAGAGTTACTTAAGTTAGAAATATAAGGGCAACAAAATATGGGTTAAGGAATTTTTCTGAAATAAAATGCCTTTAGCTCAGAATGTCATTATAGCCTGAAAATTGATAATTTTAATGAAGTTCTGAGGTCCCATGGGGCTATGTAGTCACAGTTTCTTAGCCCTAGACAGCAAGAGTGATGCTCTTTAACTGTTAGCATAGTGTACCTGTATTGAGACATTACCACAGCCTTTTCTTCTTTCTGTGAACGTGTCACTTTTATAATATACCTTGACTGGGTCTATTCTGTGTGTTTTTCGTCTTGTGTCATTGGTACACGATTAGAAAACAGATTTTTCTAATTATATTACGTCGTATCTAAGCTGTAAAAGGAATGTAGAAGCCTTTATACCTTGACAGATCCCTGTAATAACTGTATGCTGGTGTGATAATGTGTTCATAATTACCAAAATTCTTGTCAGAAAGAAGTGTATCTGCTTAAGTTTGCTTTTCAGAAAAATCAATAAAGCTCTCAAACTACGATGGGAAGGGGGAAATGGAAAAGCAATTAAAACAGAGTCACCAGTCTAATTCCCTGACAAATAGCATAAATAGCAGAATTCTTTGTCCTTTGAGATGGTCTGAGTATTTGTATAACTGCTCCGTGTCAGGCTGTCCTGATGGTTGTGCGTGTGCACTCATCTTAATTACAGCGCCAGTGGCCTGTGCGCTCGGGTGGTTTGGCCTTTTACACTCTAAAAGTTCCGTCTCATCTTTCCTAAGGGGTTTTAACACACGTATAAATTTACTGAAATGTGGTAGGGAGGTTTAGCAGCCAACCCTGGTGACAAGTAGGGGTGAGACCCTGGCAGCACTCCAGCATGGAAACCAACATGGGTATTGTCACCCATGGCTTGGTTTGGGACATTTGCTGGAGCATCAGCAATGCATCGTGCCAGCAGTCCTCAGGACAAGGTTTTTACATAATACTGAGTGTTTGGGTCTTAGGAATGGCAAGAATTTAATTTCTTCTTCCAGCTGTTAGTTCTGCCTCATCACATCGGCACTGCTGTCAGGGGCTCCCAGCTGTGTTTGATTTGTGGGGTGACCCACATGAGTGGTGGCTTGTCCATTTCTGGCCTCGTGAGGAGAGAAAATAGTAATGAATGTTCACTGCTGGGAGCTGGATTTTATCCCTTCTGTGAGATTAGGAAAACTGCTTAAAATTACATTTTCACAGAGGATTGCCACTTACATGATCCAGAGAGTAAAGGACAGAGTTAATTGAAAAGGGAGAGACTGGCCACATAAGCTAAGTTGCCTTAAATGCTTGAATGTGTAGAGAGATTTACTGATATTGAAGTGGTTCTACTTCTGTTAAAGCTTTGCAAGAAGAAAGTACATAAGAGGCATTTAAAAACACTGGGAAGGAAGAAAAGATTATCAAAAAAGTGGTTTTAGTCCGTGGCTAATGCAAACATATTTTTCAAAAGTGCCCGTGAGAGTTTGCCCTGTGCACACAATGTGAGCAGTTTTCCCAAGAGAGCTCAGGGTTTCTTGAAGAAGTTGATAAACCTCTCAGCCGGGCGTTTATATTCCTCAGTGGAAAGTCACTGAATTGGAAATGAGCACTACATCTTCTTTCCTCCTCACTGAGCTGGGGAGACTGTTCCCATGGACAGACAAAATGTATGTGCTGGTTTGTAGGTGCTTTCCTGTGATAGTGTGAGATGTTTTAAGGCCAGTATCACTCTGAATTGAAGTAGTGCAGACCTCAGTTGTCCCAGATATTTTGTGCTACACGTCAGTTATTTCATCTGTAACATTAACATATTGAACAACTTACTAGAAGATACAGAAGCTTTTAGATGGCCCTTTACTTACTTTTTCTACTTAATGGTGTTTTTAAAATGCATTTTTTTGGCAGTGAAATATTTTGAGGGTCTCCCTGAAATACTCTTCGTATTTTTGTAGGTACAGAGGGTGGCTTGCAAGACGCCTTTGTTATGTCCTTTTTGTGCAAGAGAGGGATGTTCATAAGGGTATGTTTGCCAAGAATCTAACTGAAAACGTGCTGAATAACAGCAGGTAAGATAATGCAAAATAAACTACTTATTTTTATACAACTGATATATTATAATTATTATAATAAGGTTTAAGAATTTGGAAACAACAGGTTTTGAAAACCAGACTATTTAAAATCAGAAAATTTAAAATATTGGAAGATGCATTATCTTCAGTAGACTGTAGCTTGCATTATCTGTTCGAATAATAATAGAGGATCGATCAAGAATTATAAATCTCTAAATGAATTATGCATAATGGGTGGACAGCAGAGAGTACACAGAAAAATAAATTGCTACCTGGGAACTCTTCAAATGTTTGCTTATTTAATTCATGTAAATCATTACCGCTAAAGTCATACTGCAGTCATCAGAAATTGTCAGCGTATCAGAAATGTAAGGAAAGCAGCATTTCGGAGTGACCTGAGCCTACACCAAGAATGTGAGGCTATAGAATGAAATGGCCACCCTTTACTTTGGAGCTTGATTTCTGTTTCATATACTTCATTTTAAATGGCATGCTGAGCCCCTGATTAGCTATTAAGGTATCACTTTTCCCTGGACACAAAGAAATTCAACCGCCTGCCCACTCCTTGAGTTTACTTTTGTCAGAGGCCACACACTGCCTACATTAACATTCCTAATTCTACTGAATTTTTAATCTTTGAGTCCCATTTGAAGATGATAGTGTTGCTTTTGAAAAACAAAGCAGACTGTGTTGTACCACAGTTGTTGTGTGTGAAACCACTTAATCTCTTAGTTATGTTTTAAATGGGGAAAATAGCTCTTACAGAATTTAGTTATGCTTTATAAAGGTGAGAGAATTCAAGGGGGAAGAGATACTATAGACGTGCAGAATAGTAACTGCATAAATCTGTCTTAATTGGGTAAGTGAAATTGCTATCACAGTAAAAAGAAAATAGTATCAAAAAGGAGATTTCAGCTGTTTCTTGTGCATTTTTAACCTTATTAACCTTTTCTGAAAATTGGCGATCATTTAATATCAGTACCTGTGAACTGCATGCACGCTGTTTTATATGGTCAGTTTTGAGCACATTCATCCATCATCTAGCTATTTAATCAGAGGTTAGAAAATTGCTGAATTAAATTTAATGCATTCGGAGTATGCAATACTTCAGTGTGCATGTTGCTGCAAGTTACTCCTCTAGTAATATATAGCTCATTTCCAGAAGTTGTTTATGTTTTGAACTCTTCTGTTGTGTAACTGTTTCATAAGTTTTACCTTTTAATATTAGAGTCCAGAAGGCCATTGTAGATGAAGCTTCTGAACCAAGTGCTCCGGGTAGTTTTGCGCAGACGGATCCTAAAGCTATCAACAAAGTGAAGAAAAAAGCTAGGAAAATTCTCCAAGAAATGGTAGCAAATGTGTCACCTGCTTTAATCAGGTAAGAAAAATAGCTCATCAGTATTGTCAATGGTAGAAGAATGGCCAAGGTGCCAGCAGAGCTTGTAACACATTATTCATAAATAATGAATAATTATTCTAAAAAATAAGACATTACTCATAAAACTTATTTTTGTAATGTTATGGTAGTTATTTCTAAAGAAATGGCAGTTATTCTTCATTTTCAGATCCAGGAGACACCGTCTGCCTTTTCAAGGGATAAATCTTAGGATAACATTAAATACAGATACTTTTTCCTCTTGAAACTACTAATGCTTAGACTGTTATGAGTGTCCTTTGTTGCTTCAGGCCGATACGGGTGAGAGCAGCTAGCTGTGAAAGATCTTTTTTCCAGTAGCCCATTGAATGTCATAACCTGTAGTTATAAATGTCTTAAGAGTCCTATCTTAGATAAAATCTTCTACTGTGGTGACTACCTTTACTGCTGTCATGTTTTAACCCCAGCTGGGCTCTAGGACACGCAGCCCTCACTCACCTCACGGCAGGATGGGGAAGCAGATCAGAAGAGTACCACAGAGAAAAAACTTGTGGATTGAGATAAAGATGGTTTAATAGGTAGAGCTAAAGCTGTGCACTCAAGCACAGTGAAACAAGGAATTTATTCACTGCTTCCCGTGGGTCGGCAGGTGTTCAGCCATCCCCAGGAAAGCAGGGCTCCATCATGTGTAATGGTTTCTTGGGAAGACAAATGTTATCATTCCAAGCGTCCCTCTTGTCCTCCTCCTTCCCCCAGCTTTATATGCTGAGCATGATGCCACATGGCATGGAATATCCCTTTGGTCAGTTGGGATTAACTGTCCGCAGTGTGTCCCTTCCCAGCTTTTTGTGCTCTCCCAGCCTACTTGCTGGCAGGGTGGTGTGAGGAGCAGAAAAGGCCTTGAGAGCTGTGCTACCACCATAGCGCTACGCCAGCTGCTAATGAGAAAGTCAACTCCATCCCAGCTGAAACCATGATGATACTAAGGATGAATTTGTCTCTGTCATGTTTCTAGTCCCCTTCACCAACTTCAGTGATGCAAACCTTGTATTATTTGTAACGATATTAAGATCTCCCACAAAACCAGCAATCACCTAACATGTCACCTGGCTAGCTTAGTTATTATAATTGATCATAGGACCTCCATTAAATTGCCCCATATGTTGTGGTCTCTGCCCTTTGAACAGCTTGGTCGATACTAACCAAGGTTTGTATCGTAATTGCTGGAAGCTGAAATGTTGCTAACCATGGCTTAGCTCATAGGCAAAAACTTGTTAAGCAATGGGATTTTGTAATAATTTTGTTTGAATATAAAGTAATTGGATTTTATGGCTTTGTCTTTAGTCATATAGAGGCAGTATAAAACAGGGAGAAACAAAAGAAGCTTTTTGATTTTTGTTCTTTCTTCAGGTTGACCGGCTGGGTGTTACTGAAGTTGTTTAACAGCTTTTTCTGGAATATTCAGATCCACAGAGGTCAAATAGAAATGGTCAAAGCAGCAACAGAGGTAAGGGAATGAGGGAAAGAATCTAGTAAGGCAGATTTCTAATGTAGTTTCTATGAATGTTTACAGCACTTCCTCTTTTTAGGAGAGTTCTGCTAAGCCTGTATGATATCAGATTATAGATAGAACTGTCTCATGTCTATGAAATGGTGTTTTTAATTAAATATAATGATACTTGAATTGTCTAACCTAAAAACTCTGGTTTTACCTTTGTTTCAGGCTCAAATTTAATCTATCGAGCTGAATGATTATCTCAACCTGCATCCAGCATTATTTCTCTTTTTGTGCCGAGGCGGCCAGTAATAAATTAGTAAATTAGTCTGTTTAGGATTTTTCACTTTTAACTTAATTTGGAATAAAAGAAAAATAGTCAAAAAATAAACTTTTCCTGTTTCTTACTAGCAATCTGTTCCTGGTCCTTCGACATTTATTGAAATTTATCATATAACTCCTAAATTCTACTGTTTCTTTGACACTCGGAGAAATTGATTCTATTTGCAGGGTTTACCTTAGAAAGATGGATTAGGGAAATAAAGAAACAAGCAAAAAAATGTCCCTAATATTTTCTTTTATCTTTTGATTACAGTGTTTGGGAACCCCGCTATTCATAGATTCTTGTTGATACCTAATAGAAAGAAATAGCAGTACTTTGACCCTGATTTGGCCACATCCCTTTAATTGTTTGATTGTTGTCTCAATATTGCAAGTCTGAAGAAACTGGGAGTATTAATCATTGTTAACGTAACGCATACAACTCTAAAAGCTACAGTCCATGCACATGAAGAAGTACAGTTGACTAAAATGTTCTCATTCTCACAGCTGAATGAAAACCAGAAGTAAAGAAACTGAATGATGGTAACAGAAGAATACCATCAGTTCTGATATGGTGCTAGCAATCTCAATGATAGATTTTACAAAAGGAGTGATCTTCTCTCTTTTTTCCTTCTCTCTCCACTATAGATGAATTTGCCTCTTATCTTCTTGCCTGTTCACAAATCCCACATTGACTACCTGCTCCTTACATTCATTCTTTTCTGCCACAACATCAAAGCACCCTACATTGCTGCAGGGAACAATCTCAACATCCCCATCTTCAGGTAATAACCTCTTCTTATTTGAAAGAGACTGAGCTGGGGGGGGATTTTATTGGGGAATTTTACTACATTTCATGTCCAATTCTAAGATAATCTGAGTGTTACTGGGTCATTATGTAGAAACTCTTTGGTTCCTATTACAAGCTCAGAGAGAGAGCGTAACAAAACTGAGAACTTCTGACATAACCTATGTAGGGTAAGGAAGGATATTCCTTTCTTTAGGAGTCTCGAAGTGGGCAGGTGACTAAGAAAAGAGGAGTATGTGAAGAAGTGTTGTTGAATGGCCAACTCCTGCAGTTTAATGAGCTGGCTAATGGGCAGCAACAGTACTGAGTGAATAGTACTTTGTGGGAAAGTACTCCAGTCTGTTTAAAGTACTCCAGTACTCTGTTTAAATTATATTTCTGGTGGATGAAGAACTTAAGGTCTTTTAAGTAGTATTTTGCCAGTGAGACAGAATTTGGGGATAACTGATTTCTGAAAAGCCACGGGGTATTGCAGGAAATGAGGAGGAAAGAAGGGGGACATACCTTGACTTGGAGGGTGTTTTGCACCATTAGGTGCTGGTCTGTGATGATCACAATAAGAAAGGCATCCAGACTCTACATAAAGTATCAAAATGCTATTTATTAGGGCTAGCAGTATAAAGGAAGAGAAACTAGCATAGGTAATCTAACATCCCTTTAGACACTGGGAATCCCGAGTTGTGCAGTGTCCGGCGGGCCTCTGATCCATGCACAGCACACCGTGCAGACCCTGTCTGCAGAAAGGGTTACCCTGCTTGGCCATTCGAGCTTGTATAGGATTTTCTTAAAAGAAAACAACTCTATTCATTGTTTCTTCTGTCAAGCAGAAAGGATGTTCTCATGAGAACTTCTTGCTGCAGATAAAAGCAAGGCCACGCAGGTGGTGTAACTGCTGGTGCCAAGTGGGAGCTACCTGCAGGCTGCTCTCTTAAAATCAGATGCCTGAGCTGATCCTGCAGCCAGGGGGTATGTGCAACATGGGCACAAAGGCCATGGTGTATGTGCAGCACAGACTTGGGCCAGCTCAGGTTAACTGTTACGGGGGTCACCAACATCTCCATGCACGGTGGTCTCCTGGTCAGGGTCACTGCAGAGGGTAAGTGCTCTGTCAAGGGAGTGAAATGGAGCAAGACATTGTCGACAAGCCTATTTCTTAAGTTAAAGAGAGTAATATTTATGTGGTCCCATCATGTGCAAATAGGGTAATACATTTTAGCCTTTGGGAATTTCAGTAGTTTCAGTTCCTGTTGTGCTAGGAATTTTCTACTGGATGTGCAGTAGTTTCCTGCAAACTAAAATAAGTTCTTCTTTTAGCACATTGATCCGCAAGCTAGGAGGATTTTTCATTCGACGAAAGTTAGATCAGAGTCCTGATGGTCGTAAGGACTTCCTCTACAGAGCTTTGCTCTACGTGGTACGTATTTCTTGTCTGTGTTTCTGTAGGTAACATTTCAGTCAGGTGGCAAGTGGAAAAGTGAGTTCCATCAGTCTCAGGATGTTTTTTATTGCTTTGAATTTGTCTTATGTTCCATGCTGCAAAAAAGGATATATTTTTGTATGAAGTCTTGAATACATAGAATAAAAGAGAATTGAATGCCCAGCATCTCTGAGGATGAGCAGATTTTCACCTTGCATAATCCTAGAATTAATACTCCATGAAATAATGTTAAAATTCAGCATTGTTTCTCTGGTTTCTGTTGTACTGGGGCATAACTCCACTGATTCTGTTAACTTAATGGAAGTCTCTGTTTATGAGGGGTTGATGTAATCCTTTGTGTCATTCAGTATAATAGCTGTATTTGTATCTTGGAAGATGGCATGTTCTGAGGAACCAGAAGGAGAGTTGTATGCAAATTGGGTAGATCAACTGTTAGTAGAGATGCTGTTCATGAACAAATGGCATTATACTGCCTGTATGTTCATGCAAATTCAGTAGCAGTTTGGTCTGGGTTTGTGTCAAGCATTAATTACTGCTTTTGTCTTTTTCCCCCGGAGTATTCATGCCAACACATGATCTTCAGTGTTTTTAAAAGAGAATGGTTGCTGACAATATATTTCAAATGTGAATTTGCCAGTATAATTAGATATTTTTTCCTCCTTTCCAATCTTTTTGTATTCAGCACATAGAAGAATTGTTGAGACAGCAGCAGTTCTTAGAGATATTCTTGGAAGGCACACGGTCTCGAAGTGGAAAGACATCTGGAGCTAGAGCAGGTCTTTTATCTGTGGTGGTAGATGCTCTTTTCTCAAATGCTACTCCTGACGTCCTAATTATACCTGTGGGAATCTCCTATGATCGCATAATTGAAGGTCACTATAACAGTGAACAGCTGGTAAGAGTAATTGAACAACTTGTTTTGCCTAAGGGATTTTCTGTTTATGTGCAAGAAAATGTGTTACATAGTTAAATAATATGCTAGTAGTCCTCTGTCACGTGTGCTTGGTGTCGCGTTGAAGAGTGTAGAGCCATGAATCACAAAATCTAGCTGACGTATGGGTGACATACTTCTAAATGCAACTCCATGACATAACAAATAATATGTTCAAGTGGGTATCTATGGAAAACAATAGTTCTCTAGATTTACTTGAAGTTATAAGGTGTGTCTAAAGATGCAGCCTTGTTTTGTCTGCTATTGCATGCAATTTAATTTTAAATATAACCTTTTAATTGCAAATTGGAAGAAACCCAAAACAACCATCTGTGTTTTCCAGGGCAAGCCTAAGAAGAATGAAAGTCTTTGGAGTATAGCTAGAGGAGTCTTCAGAATGCTGCGGAAGAATTATGGGTGTGTCAGAGTAGATTTTGCACAACCATTTTCCTTAAAAGTAAGTTTGATATTTTGAAGATCCTTTTGAAGGTTTGACATTTTTGATGTTCCACTAGTGGGGCAGATTTATTTTGATTTTGTGGGTTATCATCACTAGTTTTACCTGCTGAAGCCCATTCCAGTGTGACAAAGGTATCCCTGTTTTGCTTTAGGCATGAGTCTTTGGATATGTTTGTTTTAAACTGAAATAGTCCCAGAGTTGATATAATGGGTCATGTTAGGATTGAAATGGTGTAAATAATCTCACTGGAGCTCTTTCTTTTGTTTTAACAATCAGTCTTTAAACTGATCCTTGTACCATGTTTAAGTTGTAGAGACATTTGGAGTTGAAGGAAACAATACTATTCTCCAATATTCAACTTTTTTGGTTTACACTGTTGTTGAGGAAAGGCATTAATCTCACTGGATTTCTAAAACTGCTAAGCAAATTAGTAGCTATAAAAATATCATGGATCATATATCATAAAAATCTGCACATTCTTTGAATGTAATAGTTTATTATTAGTTTTCAATTATTACATATACTAGTTCACCAAATACTGTTGTGTAGTTTCTCAGGGAACGGGCCGGTGCAGTAGTACCTGCCTTCACTTTTAAAATTTTCTCTGATCTCTTTGCAGAATGTGCTAGTACTGTACTTAATTTATCGACACTTACTAATGTGTTCTGCTACATTATATCTTATTTTTAGTGTGACTTTAATAAGATTAGCTACTGTAACAACAACCTACTGGAATATTATTCAAATTAATTAGGTGTTCTTCTTTCTGCCCTACTTCTCTCAGAAAAGCAGTAGGTTGGAGAGCTTTGGAGGGTTCAATTACCGCAGCATGAAATTATTGTGAATGTCTGCACTGCATTATAATTAGCGTAGTACGGAAAGATATTAATTCACTTCCAAAGGAGAAGGCTTGGGTCATTTCCAGTCTATTCTTGGTAGGGTGTTAACAATTGTTATTGGATCAGTATAAGGAAAAGAAGGTTATCTGCCCTCTTAATCTAGTGAAATGCTAATCGCTGTACCTTTCTAGCAACCTCTGTCAGGTCTCACTTGCATATGGATTCATTTTTGTACTCCAGAAAGATAATAAATGACATAAGTTGTTTAAGTATGCTTCAACCAAGATTTGCAGAAGTGTATTTTCAAATTGATGTAGTTATGTCACTGCAGGTTTTTCTAAAGGAGAGGAGATTTAGGGGTTAATTTGGGGCTTCTGCAGTTCTGTGGCACAGGCTTAGAAGCAGAAGAAGTGAGCTGCCTGGGGAAGTCTTTTAAGCAGCTTTCCTGGGAGGGAACTGTTTTCCTGACCAGCAGGTTAAGTGGCTCTTTAGTTTCCCACATCGGTCTTCATAGAAACTGAAAGAACACAGTGTCCTGAAAACAGAGTAGTGTAAATGGTAACCTGTAACGAGAGGTGTTTGGTTTTGGAGAGATTTGGGATTCAAGAATTCCAAGCATGCCCTACCCTGCCTGCTTCCCGAGTGCTTCAGTCTCCGGCACTGCGAGGGGTCTTGCAACTACACTGGTGTTTACCTACGGAGAATTCTGTCCTGGTGTTTGAGGACAGCAGCAGCAAACACTAATTACAGTCTCCGTGTTGGTTCTGAAAGGGTATTAGACTTTGCTCTCGTTCATGTTAACGAAGGCAGTTCTCATTAATTAAATCATGGAGAAGCTAGTCTCAGAGGAGTTGTTCCCAGCAGGGCGCTGACAGGGGTTATATGTTGGTTTTGTTGCAGTGTTTTTATGAAGTACAGATTTCTTGCTGTGGAAAGTTTGCCTTTTCATAAAATAAAAGCAAATAAAATGTTGCAGACTTTTAATTTCTGTGACTGTATTACTACTTTTTTAGTGTGAGCTAGTTTTAATCACAATTGCGATTTTGAATAATTACCTTTTTCATACAATACTATTATCAGTTGAATGCAAGAATAAGGTGGAAAAAGTACCAAAAATAACAAGTCTTCTCTTGACAGGAATATGTAAACAGCCAAAGCCAAAAACCTGTGCCTGCTCCTCTTTCTTTGGAACAAGCTTTGTTACCAGCTATACTTCCATCAAGGTAGAGATTTTTTGGGTGTTGGGCAGAGGGAGAACAGGTTGGGGGTTATTTGTTTGTTTGTTTGTCTCTTTAGTGTTTTGCTTTGCACTCCAAGCAGTGCTAGAGCTCCCCAAGGGTAACCTAGTCACGTATAGAAAAACAAAAAACTTACACAGTTGTAACTGCAATTTATTATGAGAGTTGCATTCTGTTTGGGGAGCTCTGTTTCAGTAAGCTCGAGGAGGCTTTTAATTTTTTTTTTTTATTTTTGTGACCTCTTTTGGTTTAATTTTAAATTTTATCGAATAGCTTAGAGGAAAAAATTGCACACTTAATGAAACATTAAGGTTTTGCTTTTAAACCTCACAAACATTCTGGGTGGGTTTTGGTGTAGTCTCAGAGCAAATGGGACTTGTGAGTACCCCTTTGCTCAAGGAGGTGACCGTCCCTCAGAAATGCAAAGCTGTGCTCTAGGGCCAGCTCAGCATTTGTTACACACGTGCACATTTTAGTTGATGTCTTATCTTGACTTGTACAAACCTGTGTGGTCCTAGTAGAGACAAAGTCATTTAAGTAGGTCCGTGGGTCCATACAGAAGAGGATTTGTAGTTTGTAGAGAGGATGGGCTGGAAGCTGCCTTTTGGGCAGATTTGCCTCATCTACTGTTTTCAGTATTTGTTGAAGGGAAAAGAGCTGTGGGGTGCAAATGGTGTGATGGCAAAATCAGGAATAGCCCATAGGGCAAGGTAAATGCTCCGTATTACTGTTTTTCTTTTGGTAGTCTTGTCTTGGATGGTTGTTTAGTGTGAAGAAATAATGCAGAAAAGTTGGTACATACTAAAGTTTTTGTGGAGCTTGTTACACATAACATTTTCATACCCTTACCACATGGCATATTGGGGTTTTGTGCTATGGTTCAGTTAGTGTATAAAAAAAATATAAATCGGTCTAGGTTATTTTACATTTGGATCTAAATCTAAATATAATACTGTGAATTTTTATTCTGTATTCAGACCTAATGATACTGTGCATGAAGGTACGGAGGCCTCGCTTCCCAACTCGAGGGATATCACCAGTGAGCCCTTCAGAAGAGAGTTGATATCCAACTTGGCTGAGCATATTTTGTTCAGTAAGTGTTACACTATCACCGTCAGCTACCTGTATCATTTTGCTGATTGTATGAACTTGATGTTTGCTAATCTGAAACCTCACAGTTCCCTCCATTCAGGCAATCATTTCATGACTTTACATGCTGTCTTGACTATTCTTCATCCTTTGCTTCTCTCCCTCCCTATTCTTCAAAGTTTAATAAATTCACTTCCTAATTAAGTGCAACATTTTACTCTGTTTTGTTAACTTTTGTATTCCTTACACTACTGCACTGAACTTGCTGTAAACTGAAGTGGTTGTCATATTGATACACTGATTTCTTACCATTTCATGTAAGAACTTATTGCAGTATTTTAATGGCATTTATTTAAGAATGTACTCTCATGAACTCATCTGGCTGTGTGGACCAGTGTTGCCAGGTTCTATAGGTTTTATGGTGTCTGCTTCTTAGTTCAAGTTACTTTAATTTGATTACTTTAATATTATTACTATATAGACATAATACACTTCATATTTCATTCAGAAGGTATAGTTCTGTACCTTAATATCACTATTATTTTTTAAATAGCAGGTACTCTTTCACTTGTAATAATGTTCTGAACTTCCCAGGAGCTTAACGAGTTTGTTGTTTACCTCTAGCTGCTAACAAGTCCTGTGCTGTGATGTCTACCCACATCGTTGCCTGTTTGCTGCTGTATAGACACAGGCAGGTAAGGCTTCCATGCTGCTTAAATAGCCAAACATTACTTTGGCCTTGTTAATTACAAGAATAGTATGTTTTTTACTATTGTATGATACTAATAAAAGAAGAAAGATGCATTTAAATTAAAGTAGATTTCAGGTAGTCTGCCTGCTAGTATTTTAGATAGTAGTGGATGCTGGAAGATGAGCCGTTATTGATGATAATGAATACTTGTGGAAATAGATTTTAGTTCTGCATTTTAAAAAGAACACATTGTTTTTGTTGATTGTATATAGATTGTTTTTTAAATCTTAAACCCATTTGCTATTTAATATGCTATCAACTCTTCTGTTAATTTTTAAATATATTTTGCTGTTTCTTGGTACTAGAATATTGTACCATGATAGCAAAACGATACAAATGTTTAACTGAATTCTTGTATATGGGGCACGGAAGAATTTTTTTTTCCTCCTACAAATGTGTTAGGTGTTTTTTCTGAAATTCCTTCCACCTGTAATTTGAAACTTGCATTGCATATAAATCTAGGGCAAATTGAAAAATATTGGTGAGATACATAATCTTTGTAGTTGAGGACAATATTGCTATTCCCGTCAGTACAGTCTTTCCAATTTTCTAAAATAATGGGATCAAAGAAGCAAGGAAGCGTTTGAGGAAAAGCTTTTCTTCACGTCCCCAAACAATTGAAGAGAATTTCTACCAATTGCGGTGTTCCCAGATAATTGGTCATTCATTTTATAGCGTAGGTGATGGAAATAATGGTATCTCTAACATGTTCCGAAAGAACAACTCAGCTTTCTGCAGGTTGTGAGATAAACCAAGAAGCAGACAAAAAAACTTGCTTTCTCAAATAGCTGCATGGCTTTAAAATATAATTGCGTGTATTTCAAAACCTGTGGAGTATTCCAGGAAAATCTCTGTGAAAATAAGTTTTTCTAATATAAATGTGGTGCCTTGGATTATTGACAATTAGTGGATTGTTTATGCATTTGCTGTATGTATGGTCATGTTGTTTACAGATAAACTCCTGTGTGGAAAAATTGTTTCAATGTGTGATTCTATTCTTATTTCCAGGGAACTGATCTTTCCAGGTTGGTAGAAGATTTTTTCTCCATGAAGGAGGAGGTCTTAGCCCGTGACTTTGACTTGGGATTTTCAGGGAACTCAGATGATGTTGTCATGCATGCCATCCACTTGTTGGGGAACTGTGTAAATATCACAAACACTAGCCGAAACAATGAGTTCTTCATCACTCCCAGCACAACGATACCTGCTGTCTTTGAACTCAACTTCTACAGCAATGGAGTTCTTCACGTGTTCATTAAAGAGGCCATTATTGGTATGTGTTGGGGTTTACCAAGGAAAAGACTTTTCTGTGACTCGTGAAGTCTAAGTATCTGCACAACCTCTCCCAACCCCCATTTTTCATGTAATTTATTCATATATTTCTTCACTCCCTGATTCAGCCCATGTTTACTCTAACAAAAATAACTTTAAAGTAAACTTGGTTTTGGTTTGTAGACTGTTTCCCTCATCTCTCTCACTATCCTTTATCTTTGTTGGAAGTATTCCTGTGTTGGTCACTGCCACAGGCAAGGTACTATCAGAGTTTTGAGCCAACGTGGCAAAACCTGTGTTTTCATCACTGATGTTTCCATGAGATTCTGTTTCAATCTAACATTAACTGGATTCAGGTGGAAGAGTGGTGAATTCTGTCTTTATTCTTTAATTGCACGTATAATATTTGACTACTTTTAGGCCTAGAAAAAGGCCAAAAAAAAAAAGTTTTAAGTTTCCTCTGCTGTAAAGTTCTTTGGAAAAATAAACTTTGCTTATGTATGTTTGTGCTCTAGCCTGCAGTCTTCATGCGGTTCAGAGTAGGAGGTACAGAAATGGTACCAATGGTGCTTCTCCCAGTTTGATTAGTCAAGAACATCTGGTCCGAAAAGCTGCCAGCTTATGTTACTTGCTTTCTAATGAATTTACTATATCTTTGGTAAGTAATTGCATTAATTGCCCACGTTTCAAATTTTTGTTCTGCTTACAACTGCGTGTGTTACATTAGGACCAATCGATGCTTTCTTCAAGTGTCACGGTTCTGATGTGTTCACTGTAAGTACAGTCTGATGGTAGTGGGTATGAAGAGGTTGAATACAGTTTGGAAAAGGAAGGTAGCGTTGTTCCCACTTGCTTCAAAGAAAGGTCTGAACGAATTCAGTTCCATTAGAACAGTTCACCCGAAAAGTTGTCTGGCTTAAGACAACAGGTGAATTAACTTGCCAAACTCCTGTCAGTCACGACTTTTGTTTCCTTGGCAAGGTGTGACAAAATTAATCCATGTGGTTTCAGGAGTATGTACTGAGGGTGGCCAGCCTCTCCTGCGGGTCTAAGTGGGCGATGCTGCTGTGCTGGCTTTACTCCTCCCTTGAGAAAGCAAAGCCACTCTCTCACCATCAGCTTCCCACATCTTGAAGTTGGGCTTTTTAAAGCCTTCTAACAGATTTTGTGTCCTTTATGTCATTAGACCATCACAACTATGTCGGCATTCTGCCCAAACTAATTATTAAATTTTTTTTAATTAAACAAATACAAGTCTTTGAGAGGACCCAACTCGCATGAATTTGCATAGATGATTGAAATTATGCTGGGAACTAAGGCTCCAGATTCTAAAGATATTTTTAATTTGCATAAGAGTGCAATAGTCACAGTGTGCCACACCTAGTACTTAGTGGCAATTTTAAACACGGCTCGACTTTGTTTTTTTTGTTTTGTTACAAAACACTGAAGAGAGCTGATCTTATCTCAGTTCTCAGACACTCTGTCTACTTGTGATTTTAAGTGCTAGATTTTTCTTTTTCTTATATGTAGAAGTTACTTAGAATTCTAGAGATTCTTTAATTCTTAAATTTGCACACATACTTGCATAAGCCAAATTTAGGAATTTTGTCTGGGCAGTAATGTAGCTAATATGGTGTGGTTCTTTAATAAATTTTCCTTCTGCTTTCAGAGCTAGTAATTGACTATTTTATTTTTTTTTTATTTAGAAAGTATTTCCTGCATGTTCATGACCAATGTGAATTATTATGGTTTTCTATTCAGAGTTTCGAAACACATGGGGGAGTTTCTTAAAAGTGTACTTCCCTTTAAATTCCAAATAATTCACTGTATGAATTTTGATGATTTTAGTTTTATGATGATTTTATTCCAGAATTGTTAACAAACTAAAATTTGGTTAGAGGCGATTAAAAGGAGAGAACATTAACATGGTTTTCTAGTAGTGTAGTAATGCATTTCTTGAAAAACCTTGGACAAATTCTAAATATACTATTTCACTGTAATTTTTTTAATGTCTACCTGTCGTCTGGGATAAACATAAGGGTGGTGCATTGGGATTATGCTGGTAAAAGTTTAAAAACTTGCTTAAAATGACTAATACTGCTGTATCTAAAACATTCATACTGAGCAGGGAACTGGTGTTGCTATTACGGTTGCAATGAATGTGATTTTAAAAATGCATTTCTTTTATGTTGTGCAGCCTTGCCAGGTGATCTATCAAGTTTGCCATGAATCTGTGGAAAGACTGATACAATATGGCATTCTTCTGGTGGCCGAGGTAAGGTGGTAGAGCTACTGAACGAGATTTGTTTCTTGTACTTTCGCCGTAGGTAGTTTGTGGTGCTTAGTTGTGAGTTTTGTTCTAAATAGATGCTGTTATGGAAAGCTTGTAACAAGTCCAGGACTGATGCCCAAATGTCTGATGCTTATAAATGTATAGTCATCCTGGGATGCTATGAATGACCCTGTAATTTCATTGTACCATTAAACTTGCTAAGGAGAACACGTGTTTTATACTGTCTTGTAAAATGGGGATTTATTTTATTATTGGAGCCATTTTGAATTGTAGCATAGCTACATGGATGTTTGCTTTCTACTCTGCAGGAGTCAGTAGTCCAGATCTTTAGTCATTCTTTGATTCCTTTACATCCATCTCAAAATTATTGTGAGCCTCCCCTGCCAGCACAATTTGCAGCTCCAGGGAGGTACTGGAGTTGCTGTGTGGTGCAATCTGCCAGAGGTGTACACTGTAAAGAAAACTTGGGAACCAGGGGATGACTGTCTCAGCGTGCCTTTGCTTCCCAAACTTTTCTTGTGTGCTGTAAACAAAACTTGGCACCCAGGAGGAAGCAGCAGAGTTTAAAGAGCACATAGAGGAGAGTTACATATTTGGCTGCTTTCTTGCAGCTCTCCAGTTTCAAAGGGGGCTAGGGGTGCTTCTGGTGTATTTGTTAATGGCCACTGCTTCACTTGAATCTTACTAAATACCTTTTGATACGTGCTTCCATAGTAAATAGTACCACAGGTCTATCAAGTATATAGTACCTATGGTACTCTTAATGGCACTATAAATAGTACTGTAGGTACTATTTACGTGATATACTTGGATATTAAAGATTCTCCTTCTTTGGAGTTACTGCTGCTTGCTTTTTATTGGAACTACTGACGTGTTGTTGTGCATTGGATTGTAATCATTATTGGATAAATCCAAAAATGAGTGCTAATCAGAGGATTAGGAGGAAACCTATATGTTCCATGCCTGGGGACAGATGAGGAAAACAGGTGTGGCCAGCAGTAGATAGGCACCTCTCTCTACTCAAGCATGAAATCTGTCTTGAGGGTTGTTTTACAAGTTTTGGATGCTGAGTCTGGTACTTTACTGGGAGTAAAGAGCTGGGATATAGAAAGCTGTTAGGCAGCATGTAAATATTTGTGTTGTTTGATATATACCACCAACGGAACATTTGAATGCTTAAAAAGGGAATATGTTCTCAGTAAATTTCTTAAACTTAGAAAACCTCTGTACCTGCTTACTCCTTTTAAAATGTTAAGAATTTTCATAATCGGTACAAACACTGGAAGCAATGGTTATTTCATTACTTCAGACAGGTTGGAGATGCTTATAGGGTTTTTACAACCTATCCTCTAGGAATGTCTAGGTTCTGCCTCTTCTAATTATTTTGGTTTTCTGTTGACATTTATCACATTGATAAGTTTCCCATTAAATTGAGTTTGATCCATGCTTTTAAAAAAAAATATTTTCCTGTGACTCTAGTGTCTATTTCCAAAACAGAGTAATATTCCGAACACATAGTGATCTCTTCAGTATTTTTTTAAACTTACTGTCACCTTTGCTTCAATCAGAATAAAGCATTTGACCAGAGTGTAAGATTAGAATGCCATTCTTCATTTGCTGCAGAGGCCTTTTTCTTTGTCACTAATATGACAGTAATCACATCTGTGAGGTGTCTGTTATCCATTTGCTTTTAATCTTGCCTATTTCCCATTTCTCCATGGAATAACTGTATGTGGGGGTCTTACCTCAGCAACTTAGAACTGGTGACCTTTGAAAGATCTTTCTGTTCTACTTTGAGCAAAAGAAATAATGGTGAATGTTTGGCGCTAAGGCTTCCCTTATTCTTTTGAGTGTGTTTACTATCTCTAAAACTCATTTCTGAAGATGCATTGTTGAAATTGAACATTGCATCAGATGTTGGTTAGTCAGGTGGAGTATTTCTGTTGCTCCTCAGTTACTGTGCAGCTGAACCTCTGACATACCTGCATTATTGCACAATAGAATGAAGTCTGTATTCCAGTAGATCTAGTATGTATATATTTTTCACGTTCGCTTATTCTCTCTGCATTACCTCACTATGCCCTCGTACAACTATACAAAGCACTTTACTAATTAATGGTTTTACTAAATAGATGAAAAGCAAAGAAAGAGTGCTTTTTTCCCCTCACATGCTCATTAAGAAATTGTGTTCTGTCATGCACCCATCTCAAAAGCTTGAAGAACTGTGTATTTACCTAAGACACCTACCTGCCAATAAGTGTAAGTGTAAATCCATGTCCTGCTCCAAGGGTGGATTACAGTGGGGCATTTGTAGGCTAAACTTGGATGGTGCTTGCCAGGGTGATTAGCAGAAGGGAGTTGCTGTGGTGCAACAGGTGGAGGGTCTTAATGTCTCAAGGTAATTGAAGATTAAACAGTTCAAAGCCTTCGTGATTAAAACGGGCTCATTCTGTTCCAACCAGTATCTCACCTGGGGACAAATGCAAGAACAGCATCATTAGAGGCAGTAAGTTACCACTTCCAAATAGCAATTTGTGGCATTCTGCATTAATTGAGATTTCGGCTCTTGTAATATAAACACAGAGTTTACTGCTCTGTCTTTAAGGCAACAGTAGTGCAGAGGTTAGCAGCATTCCCATCCAGACAGCATCTCAACTTTCCATCCTAACAACTGAAAACACTTCCATAGCAACTGCTACTGCACGGTCTCTGTTAGGAAAATTCAGCAACACTTGCAAAGATTTTCACTTTTATTTGACAGCAAACTAAAGAAAAGCAGTCTTTTTCACCAAATTTCTCTTCTCTGCTTATCTCAATGCTGTCTGTAATTTGGTCTCACTTGTTTTGAATGGACTGGTTAAGTCAGATGAGATGATAAAATAAATTTGTTTGCCTGGATTTGAGGGTTTTAGCTATTTACCACCTTGTCTTTCAAATTTAAGCAGGATGATCAGGAGGATGTTAGCCCCAGTCTTGCAGAACAGCAATGGGGTAAAAAACTTCCTGAGCCATTATCTTGGAGAAGTGACGAGGAAGATGAAGACAGTGATTTTGGCGAAGAGCAGAGAGATTGCTACCTGAAGGTAATATTATCCTAAGGCTAATAATATTGAAGCCTGTTGGGAGAGAGATACAAACTGCTTCCCTAGTTTGGGAGTGGTAATGATAATTGGGTTTTTTTTTCTGGCTCACAGTGTAGAGTCTGCTGTATTATTCTACAGTCAGTAAAACATATTTCTGTCCTTCCTGTGGGGAGAACAGCTGAAGAAACATCAAATAATCTTATGGGGAGTTGGAAGGGCAATGGTTAGTGTCATGAAAACTGATAAAAGGTTAAGTATCTTAGTGTCCAAATGTTTTATTCTTTACTGACAGCATGCACTCTAAAAGGAACACTTCCATCTCTTTTTTGTTTTCAGCCTAAATTTCATTTCATAGATTCATCATGTTCTTTAGACATATTACCAGTTTTCTCACAGAGCTGAAACAAACACTCTTTAGGGTATCTTCTTAACACTTGGAAAGCTGTGTCCATCTCTGCGAGCGTATGGCAACCCTTCTGTTGACACCAGATCAGTATGATGTCTTTAGTTTATCTTAGGAAAATAGTTAATATCCTGAAGGAGAAGACAGTAGCATTGCTTCGTGATGTACTGGGCCTGTTTTCACCCTTGTGGTAAACTGCTTTTTTGTTATGCTTTCATTATGTGCTTTGTTGTGCCCCTGTGCTCCTTTTTGCACTAAGAATTATCTGGGCTGCTGTTTTACTGTGTACTGTGTTGCAGGTCGTTTCTTGTTTCCACTGGTCTCTGTCACTTAAGCTCTCGTTGCCCTTTCTTAGGTGAGCCAGTCTCAAGAGCACCAGCAGTACATCACTTTCCTGCAGAGGTTGTTGGGTCCCTTACTGGAGGCTTATAGCTCTGCTGTCATCTTTGTGCACAATTTTAATGGTCCAGTTTCAGAGTCCGAATACGTTCAAAAGTTACACAGGCACTTAATAAGCAGGACGGAGAAGAACGTTGCTGTATATGGTATGTTAAACTGTTCTTGGGACTGAATTTGATTCTGTTCCTCCTAGCATGAGGCAGCCCAAATTCGATTGCAGTTTGTTTATCTCTGGATTTTCTTTCTTGCAGCCGAGAGTGCTACCTACAGTCATGTGAAAAACGCAGTGAAAGTCTTTAAGGAAATCGGGGTAAGTGTTTGGTGATCAAAGTTGGAGACTGTTGTTAAGTTTCATTTTAATAACAAGGACAATTTTGACAATTCATGGAATCTGTTCAGTCTCAGTTTAAAATCTATGAATGTGTCTGTGCAAATGTATTGTGGGGTTTGAGTGTTTTGTTTTCCTTAAGACTCAAGACTGTAGGAGAAGAGCATGCTTTGCAGAACCTGTCTAGGTGAGGGCTAGGTGACTAGACATGTTTATTCACAACAAATGAAGTTGTGCTCTACTCCATGTCCTTATTGGACACCAGTGACACTGTTGGAAGGCTGAGAGTGTGCTCTGTGTCTAGTAACAGTGAAATTTACGTTTGAAGGACTACTTAAATCTTCAAAAAGTACTAATTATTTAATTTTGGCTTGCAAGTGAACGATGCTGCAGGAGAACCATCCTAAATAGATCTCCAGTGTTCACCATGAGGATACAGGTTTTCTTTAAAATAAAGGATCAGTTTTGCATTTTACAACTAGCACTTCAGATTTTAAATCGCCTGTCTAGATTTTGCAAATAGAGTTTTTCTTTCACCAGAATGATGTGACTTCCTGAATGTCAGATGGGTTTTAACACTATACTTTTGAAAGAGTTGGCATTTAGGCAAAGCATTGCTAGATAAAGGTTTTGAAGTCTTTAAATTCTGATGTACTAAATAATCTAACACTAGTCTATAGTAAACCCATCTTGTAAAAGCTGTGAAGAAAGCATATAACAAACCCGTCATTTTAATTCTGGTTTATTCTGCTATTGGAAAAGTGGAGCTAGATAGCATCTGCTGAGCATCTATTCAGAGCATAGCCTCTGAATTTGTGTTTTCAAATTACTTACACTCTCAACTCAGATGCCTTTGAGTGCGCATTTTATCCCTTGCTGTTAGGAGTTGGCTGTTTATCATACACTGTGCTTATTTCTCAGTTTCTCTTCTTCCGTACCACTTAAAGGGCTTCATTGTTGAGTGAATTCTAATAATATCTAAGGGCGTTGCCATCCAAGCTTTCAAGAAAGGGAAAAAAAAATCTTGTAAGGGAGGGTAACTTTAAAGTTTTATGGTCTGCACTAATCACAAAAAGGAGATTGCTCTAACGCAGTCACTCTTACATATATTCATGCTGTGCTTTAGGTTTTCAACCAGACGAAACAAAGGAGAGACACCATTTTGGAACTAAGCACTACGTTCCTACCTCAGCGCAACAGGCAAAAACTACTGGAATTCATCATGAGCTTCATGGTATTATAGACAACATATAGCACCTTTGTCCAGCGACATAAAAACAGGTTTTGAGACTGTGTCAAAGCCTGGGGGCATTTGCTAATCCTTCAAAGTGTAAGGTGCCACTGTCTGGGTAAGGCCTTCTCTGACTTGAACTACTGGAAGACAAGTGCCTTCTTACATATGCATTTATGAGTTTCTTACAGTCCCAATCCTGTTGTAATCCAGCGATACTCAGATGACACTTTGGATACAAGTAATTAAACATGTTGCAAAAAATAAGATAAATTATTAGAATTAGATTTAAAATGAAGAGTGAAGTTTTATCAGTGTTATGTTTTAAATATACTTTTAAAGACTGTAACAGATGCACAAATGCACGTATTTGTGATCTGTAGCTAACCCTGAGATCTTGAGTTTAGTGGCAACACAGCTTCTGGCATGAACAAGTAACTTCCATTCCTATTAAGTTTTATTGTTTTAAATAAATGGTTTAAAAATTTTGCTTAGGCAGGATATGTATTTCATGGATAAAGCCATAGTTTTTCATAAACGTTAACATAAATGCCAAAATTCTAATGAGAGTAACAGTTACAGACATCTGAGAATAGTGATCATGTAGCAGCTGATTGTGAGAAACGTTGTTAGCAGGCACACCTTGCACTATTAGCGCTGTGTAGTGCAGTGGTAAATTGCACTAATCACTGCTGTCATGAAGAATGTGAGCGTAGCGTTCTTGTTTTTATTACGGCATCTGTCATTCAGCCAGATGAAAGTCAGGAGACAGTTGCCTGAATGTGAATATCTTGTAAAATCTTAGATGATTATTTAATTGAAAAAAGCTATTTTGTTGTTTTTGTTTTTGGTTTTTTTTTTAATTAATAGGATGTCAGATATCTTTTTTTTTTAAGTAAAGACTTGATTTGGTGAAATAATTTTTAATTTTGGCCCTAAAAATTTCAGCAATAACTTTTACAATTCTTTGAAAAAGAGTGTTCATACTGTATTCTGTTGCTGAGCAGATCTAAATTGTGAAATAGTAACTTCTAGAAACACAGAAATATCATATACAATGTACTTTTGAGTCCGATCTAATTGACTTACAGAAAAAAAATAATAATAATTCGCAGACTAAACTGAATGCTGAATAAATTCTGTCCTACGAAACAGGACCCTGGTCTTGCGATTTGATCCTTTAGCATGGGGGACTTGCACTGTAGATTTCATCTTCCCTTCATGTGAGCGGAGATCAGACTGCAAGCTGCAGGCCTGCACTGAGTGCAGCTCATCTAGCTGAAGCAATAACTTGGTGGTTTGTGAAGCTGGTTCGCTTGTGAAATGTGGTTTCCCTCATTCAGATTGCCTTCTGGGTGAGGGACATCAAACATTTCAATTACCGCAATGTTTCGCTTGATTCTCGCGTCCTGGCCTTGTGAGCGATCCCCCCAAACTTCACCTTGTGATCTCTGTTGCTTAACATCAATAAGGAAAAGCATACTTGAATCCCAGCATTTGCACTGTTAACGCCAGCACAAAACTGATGCACACGATTTGAGTTTGTGGCCAAGGAGCTTGCATTTGTACTGCACATTTGTCAACGAGAGTATTTCTGTAAATTTTTTTATTAAATGCTATTAATATTTGAAACCTGCAGTTGATAGTTTATTAGCATTATACTGTTAGCACTGTGAGACGCACGTGTTTTGTCACTAAACCAGGTGCTCTACGAAACTTAAAGAATTTCTGAACCAAAGCTACATTAATACAGATAAAAACCGACCCTGGAGTCGCTTTTGTTCTGACATCCTTCTGCTGTCTCAGCAGGATAGTGACTGCATCGCACATAATTTGTTTTGTGAAGTCTACTAGGGGTTTAGAGAACAGTTTCATCTCGTACTCGCTAACGTGCAGTGTTCATTAACCTGGTGAATGCTCCATACAACGGTTGTTGCTGATGGCTTCCATTTAACGTCAAAAAAAGACTAGGTGCTTCTGAATAATGAGTTCTCATAGTTTACTGCAGTTCAGTAAATCTGAAGTGTACTAACAATGAAGATTGTACATTAAAAAAAAAAAAGCAGCTTTTTAAAAATGAAGCAATATGAAGCAAAAAAAAAACTTGAGTCATTTTATTAAGAATGTTCTGCCAACTGATGTATTAGTTACCGTAAAACCCAGGAGTACTGGGGGCACTGGAGCATTCTGGCTGGGTGTTGCAACTAAGATAACTTATGGCTTACATTTAAAGGAAAAATAAAAAAATTGGTTAATATAAATCAATGAGTGGGTAGGATAATAATGCATGTGAATACACAATAATGAATACATTTAGTATGCAGAGGGAGGGGGCACCTCTAGAACTGGTTTGGTTTTGTATGTAAAAAAAAACCTGCATGTGAGAAGTCAGTGCTACGAATGGTATGGCACTGGAAGCCTTGGCATTCTGCAGCAAGTGTGTATGTATACATATATATGCAAGCGTGTATATTATGACACACGATAACTATGCTTTTCCCTGAAAATAAAGCACAGAATATAAAATCATCAGGCTGTAACAGTCAAAAACTAAAACTTACACTTTTGCACTGTATTTACACCTTCAGTGTCTTCTGATTTTTATTAACTTCTCATGTTTCCTGTGCTGATAGAATGCCAGGCTGAGTTCATTTCGATAACCAGTAGAGAAGAAAGGACTGGCCCTGAACTACCACAAATGTATTGTAAGACTCTCCTCTTATAAAGAGTTACACGAGTCTTGTCATTCTTATGAGCATATTACTCAGGTGTGCAAGTCCTTCTGGGCCAGGATCTTCCACGATACAGCAACTTAATCTTTCCATACGCATCCTTTAGATCTCGCATTTTGAGAGCGATGAAGATGTTAGAATCTCACTTCCCATGCTGCCACAGCCACCCGGGCCCCCAGGGATCATCAACTTGTTAATACTTTTACTTTCTACTCACGCTGATGCAGGAGGTGTACCCGCCTTCTCTCTGGCATTATAGGGCTTTATTCACCTATAGGGTAGTGATTAGGAGTCACGTACGCACACTCGCCTCCCACCGCCTGCTCCGCAAAGCAGTGTCAGAATCACCCTGTAGAAGGAGGTTGGGCTGGAGGGGATGGCTGTAAGATACTGTTGCTCTTGTGTTTCTGTGCTAATGAGCCTGATACTGCTTGAGAATGTTACCACGTTTCACCTGTTACGTGTAATGCCGTGTCTGTTGTAGAAGCACAGAGGTGTACTGGAGTCATTTTAATAAATTAAACTGTTTGCTAATATGACATTTAACAAGCTCTTCTAGTGTTTTGTTTGTTTGCTTGTTGTGGTGTAATTTTTTTTTTTCCTTAAATTAACCTGCTAAGATAATTTATTCTATAACTTTGTCCCATTCCAGGTAGTTTCTGAAATTCTACAATGAAAGCTTTTCATGGTTTGTGTATCTCTACCAGAACCATTTAAAAAGCAGATCAAGGTGACATCCTGACTGTCCCTGTTTTGTTGGGAAGCGGAGGGGCTGTTGTGCTTCTCTGTCTCCCTGGCCCTGGCTTCCTCTTTTAAGGCGCTAAAAGTTCCTCTCTCCTTAGAGGGATGGGGGGGTCAGGGTGGGTGGCTCAGCCTGTCCCTGCTCGGGGTGATTTCAAGCTGACCTGGAGTGCAATAAGTGCCTGTCAGCAATTCTGACAGCAGCTGGCAAATGGGAATCGATCGGAGTGGGGCTTTAATAGAATAAAACCTGCATAGATGATCGTTACTTAAATTGAGGAGGAGGGATGCGGTTTCACCCTTCAGAAACAAAAAAAAAAAAAAAAAAGAGAAGTTGTAATCAACCGATTCTTTAAGAGGCCTCTAGCAATGTTCACATGCAAGCAAGGCGTGATTAATTGACAAATCTAGGCTGAGGTAGGAAACTAAAATTCAATTATTGTCAATAGCTTGAATAAAACCCAATTCTTATTGGTGATGACCTTACGTGTTATTCTTTCTGTAAATGTCCTCCTATTTCTCAGTCTTTTAAAATCCCAAATGTCAGATAAAGCACTTATCTCTGGTTTTTGCTTAATTCAGTTTTCTTGTAATAAAAGCTTGTCAGGCTTATTTAGAAGGATCATTTGATTTGAGCTCTCTGCTTTGTTCTCTCTTGTGGTACACCAAGTTTTTGGCAGGCCTGTGTTTTCAAGGTAAGATCCACATTGATCCGAGTTGCTGCCTGAAACATTTTTGTCTCAGTCTTTTATAGATGTTCATTGCACTTTGCGTTTGCTGGGTGAGAAGTATCACCCTTACTTATTCTTCTATAAATTGTCCCACCTGTTAATGTAATTGTCCAAAAAGTATCCTATTTGATGCTGTTCATTAGAATAAGGAACTTTCTGGCTTTTGGGAAGAAACAAATATGAAAAGTTGATTTCTGTGTTATGCCAGAGTTCAGACCTGAGAGACCATAAACCGCAGACTTTTAGTTTCATCTGTCACAAAGCACTGATAGTTACAGAAACAAAAGCTGTTTAGTGAATTACTGTATTACAATTAGCGATACAAATACATGCATATGTAACTATGCAATGCAGTGTTTCAATAAAAGATGCATGGGATAATTGCTATGAGTAATTTGCATAAGCAGGATGTTCTCCAGCATAGTAATAATATTGTTTCTTAAACTAATAATATTTGGCAATCTCCAGGTCCCAAGTGTTTTAGAGTGACAAGCTCTGATAGATGAGTGGCCTCGGCATGGAGATCAGGTAACGTGCCTAAGGCCATGTGTGGGTTCAGTGACACCAATGCACCTATTGTTTTGCTCCTAATTTGTATTTTCCAATACAAAATAGTTTCAGGAGGGCTGCATGTGTACAGGTACTAAGCTTATTTGTTTACCTCCCCTTAAAGCACAATTCACAGTCAGGAGGGAAGAGTTATGGAGTGGAAGAATTACTGTTAGTAGTGGACAGGATTCCAGTAGCATCAGTTCCGAATCTCACCTATTCAGTACCTTCATTAGTGATCTGGGGAGTGGAAGAAAGAGATTGCTGTTTACATTTGTAGGTAACGAGGTCTGGGAGAGCCAGGTGCTACACCGGAGGTTGGGGTGGTCCCAGTGGTAATGATACATTTAGGGAAAGGCAAAAAAGAAGAACACAATTCGACCAGGGAAGTACAAGGTGTTATGACTGAGAGAAAAAACACTAAATGCCCAGGCACAGGAGAGGAAATAAACTGGCTGTGTAGCAATTCTTTGGAGAAAACTCCCAATTTACTGGCACATCACAAGCAGAACATGAGTCAAAAGGGGCACGCTGTTATGAAAAGGGCAGGCATCACGCACATGAATGACAAACAGGGCAAAGCTTCCCAGTCCATTCGGATTGATAAGGTCTCAGTGGGACACCATGTTCTGCTTGAGCAGCTCTATTTGAAGGATGATATGGGCAAGATGGAAGGGAAAAAAATGGCTTTTATTTTCCCTCTTGTGGAAAAGAAGACAAGAATGTGGATTATTCCCTGGTAGGAGTACCTAGGTTGGATGAAAGTAGTGAATTTAGTGTTCAATTGAGGTGAGGCACACATTACTGTAAGCACAGAGAAGCACTGAAATAGGTGGCCTGAGTGGGCTGGTTCTGGGCATTGTGACCCTGTACCTGTCCCTGGCAGTTGTTCCCGGTGGTGGTGAGAGGAATGGATGGGAGGTGAAGCTCTGCCTGCCAGGTCCGGGCACCTTTCCCAGGTAAAGTAGAAAAGGGTTTGTGCAGAAGCAGCTTGGTCAGGCTGCTTTGATGGTCTGGCTGGCTCTTCATCCCTGAGTTCTGAGATCAGGAGCAGCTCTGATGCGAGTTATGATGCTTGTTCCTACAATTAATGGCTCAGGAATAAAATACATGAGGGCTCTATTAACATTGTTCTAGAAAGGTGTTTATTTAGTATCAAAAAGCACATGGAGTGGCAGCAGTGATCAGGAAAAAAGTAGAGAAGAAACAGGGGTAACATCACCCTGCCCATCTGCGCTGCATCTTGAGTGTTGTGTGTGTGAGCACCTTCCCAGAGAGATGTGTGAGAGCCCCCCACCCCTGCCAGCCCTAAAATCCCCAGCCACTGGAAAATGGGTGAGGAATTCCGCCCCTGGCATTTTCACCTTCCAGACTGTTCCTGGCAGATTACAATAACAAATTACAAATTAACCCTGTAATCGGTTAACAGATTACAGTTTAACTCTGCTTTGGAAGTGCTGGAAGCCAAGTGATATTTCCTGAGTTTTGGGTTTACCACTGCCTTGACTATTGCGTTATCTCAAGAGTTCAGGCTCCAGCGATTACACAAAGAGAACATCATTTATAAATGCCATGGAAATGTCAGTGGCACTATTTCAGCATCATGTGTTTTCTTTGGAAGGCTTTCCAGGATCCCCCCAAAATACTTAGGCACCCTCTTTAAGTGAGCCCCGCGCTGTGTGCTGGCTGCCGGGTAACCGCTACCCGAGAAGGTTTGTTCACAGCTGGTTGGAGCGTGTCTATAAAATGTCATTTATTGTCCTCCTCCAGATGAGGCTAAGGACGGGCTGGTGGAGTGGGTTTGTTCCCCAGTTAGGCATTTTGCATAACTGTGGAAAGTTTTAGAGGTTCACCTTATGGCTGTGTTAATGTATGTGTTCTCTAAATTTAGCTGAAGCCTAATTTTAGCAGTGGTGGTAGGCACCTCTTTGCATCAGACTTCCTCTTGTCTCTGCAGGATGGAGAAGGCCAATTAAACTACTACCTGTCAGCGGTAAAAGCCCTTTTCCAGTGTTGATATTTCCCCTTCATTAAACTTAATTATCATAATTCAGCACCTTTGCCTACAAATCTCTCTCTTTGTCCAGGTGGCTGGTTGGCCATTTATAGCCTCTAGTTTCTTCTTCCTGTATGCTGCAGCTTTAGACACTCATCATCCTCCTGACCATTCCTGTTTCCAGGTGCTTCTCATCGTCCTTCTTAACAGCAAGTCTTTGGTTGGGTGCCTCAGCTTTCTCATTCAAACAGAGCCCCCAGAATATAAAAATAAGCTCCTTTCAAACCCAGACATGGTAATTAAATTAATGAATATTTTTTATGTTGGTTTCTTTTTTCCTATCTATAAGTTTCTAAAATTCTGTTTCCTTAAAAATCAGTGTGTTAAAAAGCAGGTATAATTCTGGCAAGGTGTTTGTGAAAGAACTAAATCTGAAGGAATTGCATTGAGGTAGCGGCTTTCTTCAGTTTGGAGTTTTGAGAGTGAAGGTAGAACAAGCTTTTTCTCAAAAAAAAGTTTTCTGTAAAACATTTCAACAAAACAGTTGGATTTCAAATGTTTGTGATGTTTCCTTCCTGTCACTGAAATGTCATGCATTTCCTCTTGTTTTTGGAGAGTAGTTTGATTAATCCAGTAGTATTTGCTTTCTTTAATAAATGTTATTCATTATTTTTGAAAATGGTCAGCCTGACTCAATGAGGTGACATTTAAGACTGTGCTGCTGTTGTCAGAATAATATGTTCTTTGCAAAGAAATTATGTTTTGAGGAAGCCATGCTACAGGGCACATTCCCTGAATAATATTTTTTAAATCCCCTAAAGAAATCATTACGTGCCATAAGTTCTAAGTTTTAGAACCTTCCTTTCTTCCCTCAACACTGTGGATTCTGTCCCCTTTACCCCAAATTGTTTCTCTTTATCCAAAAGTCTGGGGAAAGTGGTTTAGATACAGGGAGAATTCTCTCCCTTTACCAGCTATAATCATTAACCCAAGTTGTAGTTAGGGGAAGTCTGAAGCAGAGAAGCGCAGCAATATTAGAAGCTGGTATTTCTGGCTACACTCCAGAGGGTTAGGAGAGAGAACCAGGGCAGGAGGTTGTGTGTTTGTTTTTGTCTTTTAATTGGTTTATATGAAGTTATCCATTTGCAGATGCAGAAGGCAGTAAAAATGAAAAATGTTGGAACCAGTGACACATGTAGTTAATTTTCTGAACTAAGTAAATTAAGAACAAATTGGTTATTAATAATTCAAAGCAAAATGCTAGATAAGAAATTGGAGCAGCTTGTCTATCATTTTCAACCATTAAAAGATTAGTCTGAGCAAGGGAGTCCAAGGCTGCCTTATCTCTTATTAAAGCCTCTCTTCTTCATTTATTAAAGAATCAGATCTAAATGATGCATCAGGTTTGAGACGTGGCTGTTGCAGAAGTCTAGTGTGTTGTGCTGAAAGGTGGCTTGGGAGCAGGAGGTTTGGGGTATGCGGGACCTCCTGGAGATAGCCTGGTGCCTTCCCTGGGGATTGGTGTTGTAGGCCATGTGAGGAGGTGAGGAGCCGAGAGGGAAGGGAGGGCTGAGTGCTGGAGGGACGTTGCTCTGATACATGGAGATTGAGGACTTGGCTCTGAAGGGGTCTCCAGATGTGACCCTGGGAAGACCAGGCAATGCTCTGTGTTTGTTAGACAGCCCTTTGGTGCTCGGGAGGTGAAGGTGATACAAGCCTTATGAGGAGAGGCTGAGGGAGCTGGGGGTGTTCAGTCTGGGGAAGAGGAGACTGAGGGGAGACCTTGCACTCTACAACTCCCTGAAAGGAGGCTGTAGAGAGGCGGGGGTTGGTCTCTTCTCCCAGGTCACAGATGATAGGAGACAAGGGGTAATGGCTTCAAGTTGCACCAGGGAAGGTTCAGGTTAGATATTAGGAAATATTTCTTTACTGAAAGGGTTGTCAGGCATTGGAATGGGCTGCCCAGGGAGGTGGTTGAGGCACCATCCCATGAGTGCCATTCAAGAGACAAGTTGACATGGTGCTCGGGGATATGGATTAGTAGTGGATTGGTGGTGTTTTGGCTGTGGTGTGGGGTTTGTGTGGGGATATTGTTTTGGTTTTTGTTTTTTTTTGTTGTCGATTTTTGGTATTTTCATTGGTTGGACTAGATGATCTTAAAAGGTCCCTTCCAACCTAGGTGATTCTGTGATTCTGTGTGGCATCCAGGTCCCGGGAAAAGAGCTGAAGGATGGACTGATGCCTCCCTAGTGCCACAGGTATCAATGTCCCTGGTGCTGTGCCCACTGTGCTGGCATCCCCAGGTGCATCTCTGTGCCAGGCTCCTCTGTCCCACCCCTGCCCTCGAGCAGGAGAAGCGCTACCTGCTCAGCCTCTCCACAGCAGGGCTGGAGCGTGGGGCTTGCACAGAGAGCTGCCACCCCGCAGCGTCGCAGCAGGCAGGGATAAACGAGGGCGGGAGAGGCACAGCGAGACTCCCATCCCAACTATCTCAGGGTGATTTTCTTCCTTAATACACAAAATCCCATTCTCCCTGTGGTTGCTGTGGGACTGTAGCAATTTCCACAGTCCGCATGGGCTCTCCCACAGTGATTTCTTTCTCCCAGCTCATTCTCATACAGGGGGTTAACCCTGAGTCTGGCTGCTCCCTGCTGTCTAAAACACATAAGGGGGTTTTGTTTAATTTGCCTAGGAAAACACTCTTTCCTCACTGTTTGCCTGCTTTTGCATTCAGACTGTGCTTTGTGAGGTGAGAGTTGCCTCTCGGATCTATCAGGGTTATGCTACAATGAAATAAAAGCAGCCTTTCCGAAGCAGATGTGCAGTTGCCACTTATGTCCATGGATAGAAGAATTCCTGGCAGCTGGAAAACAGGAAGGTAAGGACTTTGGCCGTGGCATTCTTAACCTTTTTCTTCAGTGGGATTTTGTTATTTCGCTAGAAAACAAAAACACAGAGGAGCCCAGCTCCATCTCCAGTGTGTCCAGCAGATGGTGGTGGAGTTTCATCTACGTCTGCGATTCCTGCAGAGGGCCTGGACATCTCCATTCCTGCACCTCAGCCCCGAGGCTGTCCATTAGAAACAAAACATCATTTCCTTAGCAGCCAGATGCAGTATTTGCTTAACATGGAAAGAATTTCGTTTGGAGCTGATTTTATCTGTTGCTGGGATTGATTTTTATAGTTGCAGGAGTCAGGCTGTGTTTGGCACCTGACACAAACACCACCACCTTGAAAGACCATCTTCAATGCCTGTGGGCACAGAGTGGTGTTTACAAGTGGTGTTCAAGAGAACATTTGCATTGGGAGAGAAGTTCTTCACCTCACCTTCCTCCTTTACCCTCTGTCTGGACAGGCATTTAAAAAAAACGAAGCCATCACTCCAAGTCCAGACCTGAGCATGCCTCTGTTTGGAAGTGTCCCAGGTACCAGATCTGACTTCTGGGTTGCAAACCCATGTCAGGTCCCCTCACTGTCCCACCCCAATACCCTTCTGCAGCTGTGGGAGGCAGAGAATAGGGTCTTCTGCAAGGCAGGTGAAAAGGAGGGGCTGTGTCCTTGCGGTGTGTTGGAGACCCTGGCAGGGCTGCCAGCTGAGATTATCCCCCTTTAGATGAGAACCGTCCTCTGATGTTGGAGGGCAACTCCAAGATCTCGGTTGAATGTGGGTACAAAGTGTCCTCACAGCATCACTACATCTCCTAAATATTCTTCAAAGCATTACAAGTACTAATTTAATTTTAAAATACGCTGCAGGCCTCTCCTTGTGAAGATAACCTTCTGAACTCAAGTATCCCAGGAAGAAGAGCCACTAAAACATCACTGAATTCATCAGCCCACAATGTTTTATACTCAAAAGCCTCCTGATGCATCAGTGCAAAGCAAATTTAAACCTGCCCTAAATAAAACCTGAGGAGCCCCCTGAGTTTAAGAAATCCTCGAGGGCAGGGGAGTCAGTGCAGCTCACCCCACTGCACAGCGTGTAGCTATGGGGTCTGGACAGGAGGATGGCTGATACCTGCTCAGCACCTCTGTCCTGGTATCCAGATGGCTTTGTGGAGGCCAGGAGATGAGGTTCATGTGTGTTTCTTGACAACAGCATTGAGGCTGACAAATCCTTCCCTTTCCCCTTCCCTGTCCCTGCCCAGTTCCTCCCAGATTCCCATGTCCCCTGTTCCTAGGCAGCTGGTTTGAGGCTTTGCTGGCAGAACAGCTGAGTGAAATTCTGTAGCTTCTTCCACCTCCATCCCCTTCACTTCTGGATTATTTTTCAGGCAGACTGAAGTCCCATTCCGGCTCCTTGCAAAGCACCACTGGCCACTGTCAGCACGGTGGAGGGAGCCAAGCTGTGACAGGAATGAATGATGGAGAAAGGTTGAAAGGAGGGCAGGAATACCTTACACCAGTATTTTTGAGGGCCTCTTACCCCTTAAGGCTTTAGGTTTGTGTGGAAGTTCAAGCAATTTCCAACTAGCTCAAAAAGCAAGGTATGGGGAATGAAACAACAATGACCAGAGCCTCCCAGGTGATGTGCAGGGCAGAGCTCACACCTGAGAAAAGAGCCACTGCCTTAGGGAGAGCTTACAAGTGAGAACCAGCATGGTGGTGAAACCCAGAAATCGTAAACCCAAAAGTGTTCTCTGGGCTGGAAGAGGCTGCATTGAACTCCCCGTGCCTGTCCTCTGCAGCCCGGCCTGCTGACAGCTTTAGAAGTCATAGTATTTTGATTATTCTGCCACTGGACTCTTTGGCATCAGCATTTGATTCCTTTAGTCAAAATTACGAGGAATCTGTTCCTCTGTCTTACACTGCTTGTGAGAGAAGTGGTCACTCTGGCACAGGGAAAACTCTAAATGGATTTCTTCCACGTCTGAAACACTTGCTAATCAAGCCTGGAGGAGATTTATGGATAGTAATGCAGCCACTGGAGGGCAGCTGTAAAACTCACAACTGCCCTTGTAGCCGCTAATCTGTCCCCGAACGATGCGCTTCAGCCTTATCTTGTTGCAGCAAACATTTCCCTTTTGCTTTCCTATGCTCCTTTCCCTCTCACTCCATTTTTCTCACATCCAGCAGGTTTTCGAGCATCCGGGACAGCAGCTCCCCCTGCTCACCTGCCTCCCGATGCTCCAGCCAAAGGCAGCTTGGTTCATCCCCTGTCTCCGAGCATCTGCCCTCTCCTCCAGGGCTCCGTCTCTCCCTGCTGCTCCTGCCAGAGGTGCTCGCTCTGTATCCCGACGGGCAATTTGGATATTCGGGATGAAAAGCCTTTTACCCTCCCTGAGGGTTCTTCTCAGGGGGGCTAAAGGCATCCCAGCTGTGAAAAGAGGGATGCAGCCCTCAGGCTGCGGTTGAAGAGTGGCTGTGGCACGTTGCAGCCTGGCAGGAGGTGCCAAGCAGTGACGGAGCCACCGGCAGCAGAGCAGGCTGGTGGCTGGCTCGCGGGGAGACCGGTCACCGGCAGCAGGGTGACACTGGTGGGGGGGCAAGGCAGGGCTCTCCGCCAGCGGCCAGCCCCCTTTTGTGGGCACGGTGGGAGAGGAGTGCCCTGGGGAGAAAGACAGACAGAGGAGGATGAAAGGATGGGCTTGATGGGTGCGTGAAAAACCCAGTGAAATAGAACAGCAGAGGCTTGTCTGGAATAGCGCTGGAATAGCCCAGCGCCAGAGCAGCACCACACTGGAGCTGGCACCCCGGGAGGAAAGGGAAGGCGAGATGGGAGCACACATGCCAGTGCTTCGATGGGAGTGTGGTGCTGGAGCACCGCAGGTTCGGGAGCTCGTTCCCGGCCATCCCTTGACTTGCCACAAAGCAGGGATGCCATCCTTCGAATGGCTCTGGGAAGCAGCTGAGCCTTAAGAAAGAAAAGAACTCCCAACTCTCCATTTTAGGAGCAGCTGCTTCGCCGCCCCCCCCAGGCTCCCCAGGAGGGGTGGGAGCAGCCCTTGGATCGAGCACCAAGGCAGGCGCATCCCTGCGGAGCCCTGGCTGTGGGAGCAGGGCAGTCCCGCACGGCCAGGCTGCTGCGGGAGGAGAGCGCCTCCGGCTACTCCCCGAGTTACGCCAGATGCCATTAAATCATTCCCCATTAGTCAAATCTGGGCTCTGGATGATTTCCCTTTTCCGGCACGGTTGAGTAGAGACGTAAACACACCCAAACGCTCTCTTTCTCTATAATTTTCCTCTGTGCGGGAGATGAGACCTGAAAAAATAAACACGCGTGTTTCCCTGTGGGCTACGATGTTCCTCTAAGTGGTGCTTTTGTTTGGCAGCTGTAACACATCCCTTCCAGTCCGGTGCCTTCGCTGTTGTCACTGCCATCCCTATTGCATCTCTTCGGTGCTGCCCTGCAGCAGGGTGGGATGGCTGCCGCTCTGCTCCAGCCCCAGTTAAGCAGTTTTTAAATTTCTTTGCTGGCACCAGTAACTGTTTGCGAGAGTGAAGCACAGGTAGAACCTAGACATCATCAAGAGGGCTCAAGAGCCCTGGTCTCGTCTGCTCTGCTTGGGGCTGTGCTTGGCAGTTTTAATGAGGTTCTCCAGACACGTGGCATGTCTGCCTTCTTTTCCAGACAATTTCTACCAACTTGCTACAAGTCGGAGAAATTGCAGATGTAATAACAAGCTATAACGTCGTCGCTGCACTGGTCAACTCCTTCAATGGTGAAGCTGCAGCAGTTGCCTGGCTGACCAGCTGAACGGCCAGTTTCACATCAGCTACTGCTCGTACCATCGTGCGCCCCACGGGAGATGTGAGGGCTGCGGGAGGAGGTACAATGAGGTGGTGGTTAGAGGAGACAGGACACAAATTCACAGGAAATAACATTTCATTGGCTTTGTTGTTCACGGGATGCCATCCTTTACACGCATAAATAGGTTCTCCTCTCTTTTTAAATTCCCTGTGTTACTGGCTTCTGAGCGTTGACTGTTTCCACACAACCCATAGGGGACAGAATTGCTGTAGCAAAATGAAGGGGAAAAACGAGTCTTTAACTTGACCTGCAACATCAGAGAATTTGAAAAATTGTGAGTGTTTTTGTAGAGCTTCCATATCATCACGCTTTTCAACTGAGCATCCTGAATGCTTTATAAATATTAATTAAGTCTCATGTGGCTCCTCTGAATTATGTAAAGACAGAATTGCCTCATCCATCAGAGGAGAGGATCCAGAAGCTGCTTAACAATTTGAGACAGCGTTAAATGATACCAGCTCAGTGAATAAGAACATAACACCAACTTGAAACTTCTGGGCAGGAGAAAAATTTGAGCAAATGGACTGTATCTTTCCACCCTTGAAAAAAAGTAGAGTTTGATCATGAAGGGCAACACGAGGACCTTTCTTCCCATACCCTCCTTCTGTCCCTGCTTTTGCTTTGTGGGAAAATCTTCTCGCCCCAGGTAAACTTTATTTAAGATTAGAGTTTTTGAAAGGAAGCAACCTAAAGGGAAGAAGCTGATAAAATGCTCACCCTCTCTCCCTCTCCTAAGACACTATTGATGGCTGACAGATACTGACACTGGGAACTACTGGAAGAGAGGGGTGGACCAGAAGGGTGGAAGTGCCAGGGGAGCACAGGGGTTAAGGGAGCTCCGTGGAACTGGGAGGACATTGAAACCAGGCAGGATGTGGAAACCACATTAGACAGGAGAACAGGGTGATCTAAAGGGCTGCTGCTTCTTTGGGAAGGATTTTCAAGATTATTCCCAGTCATTAGGATCACAGAGGCTCACCCATAGAGACGAGCTAAGAGCAAACTACCTGCCAATTACATACCAGGTGCTAGATAAATTACATACCACACCCAGCTGAAGAATTTCCAGCTGAAGAATTTGAGCTGGGGCTCCAGTTCATTAAAAAGTTTTAATCAAAGTGGAGACTGGCACTTAACAAACATTTACGCAATTTACTCAAATTTCTCATCTCCTACTAAAATGATTCTCATTTTCTCTTTCAAATGCCAGAGATAGACACCGGATAAACTGTTTATCCAGCTTGACTTCCCCATATCTGTCTTCTAAAGTCACTCTGTGTCTATGGTTTCTAATAAAACAACCACAAACCTGAAGAAAAGTAAAGTATGGTGCAAAAGACTGCATTGGAAGATAGAGGTTGTTTTTGGTTTTGGCAGTATACCAGATACGCCAAGGCAATCTTGGAACGTTCTAAGATTTCAGCAGGTGCAGAAGATGTGCTAGAGGTGTTATTTATTTCTCACTGACACTAACTGGCCTTTTACATGGAAAATAGTTACGGAGAGGGAACTGTATGGCCTGGTGGGCATCAGGCTGCTCAATCACTGGCAGGGCTTGCCCAGGTCATAAAGGCCAAGAACACCATAAGCTGTGTTAGCTAGAGCACAGGTGATCACACCCCTCTACCAAGCACTTAAGAGGCCACAGCTGGAAAAACGTGCCCAATTTTGCCCCCATCTTGCTCCAAGACAAAGGCTTGTTCTATCCTGCTCTCAGGAGGCAACAGACACAAGATGCAACAAGGGAAATCTATCTTATTAGATACCAGGAAAAATTCCCCAGTGAGGGTAGCGAAACCCTGGAACAAGGGCTCAGAGAGGTTGGGGCATCTCTGTCCTTGAAGGTATCAAATACCAAACTGGAGCAGGTGCTGAGCAATCTGCCCTCCACTGGCCCTGCTGGGAGGCGGGTTGGGGTGGTGTTGGACTGCCTGACTTCCAGAGGACCCTCCCAACCTAAATTATGCTTTTATTTTTTTTTATTCTTAGTTTCCTGTTGGGAACAGGGGCAGATCTGTGGAGCCTATGTTTTTAAGCTCTGTAGGCCCTAATAAGACAAATTAAGAGACACGAACAGCCTTTGAGACACTAAGGTTTGTGTTGTTGTAAGAATTACGATCGTTGTAAGGTCATGATTGTTTTGCTTTTTGAAAATGTAGAAGTGGAACTGGTTTTCTTATTTTAATTTCTTTCTTCACCACATATAAATTCACCCCTGCTGGGTTTTAATCTACTGTGAATTTTCTGGCTTTATTTCCCGTAGAATTTCTTTTGAAGAGCCCTTGTAGAGAATTGCATGGACTTTGGATGGAAATGAAAGGTAATTCAAAGCATAGATCTGTTAATCCTGAGAGGCTCAGTACTACCTCTTAATATACATCAGTAAAATATGCAAAGTTATAGCAATCAGTTACAGCATGGCTGCAAGGACTCTGTTATTAGCCTATGCAAGGCACGCTACATGAAGACTGATGAAGAAGGAAGGAGGTAAAATGGAATTTATTTTATTTAAATGGTCCCAGTTCAATGAATTCACAGTGTTCTTGATGTGATAACCCAATCAGTGATTGACTCTGTGAAATAAGAGGACTGACAGTGTTTTAATGCATTTCACTTTACAACAGTTGTTTTCCTACACATAATATCTGTACAGGAAAAATAATGATACTTGACTAAGTAAACAAAAATGAAGTAAATTATTAGGTAGATTTCTCTGTGATCATCCTCTGTAGGATCTGTGTATCTTGGGAAGGTTTTTTATCTTTTTATTTTGTTTGTTAGACAATACTATGTAATTAGCGAATAAACACCAATCTTGTACTCCCTGTGGGTTTTTCATCTTGCCTTTCCAGTCAGGGAAAAAAAGGGGTACAGTGGTACATTGCAAAGAAACATAGGGCACCTATGGCAAAACACAGTGCTGGGAGCGGCTCAGTTAAGTTGTAACTTTGTCCTCATCTAAAGGAGTTTTTGAAGAGCACTATTATTCTCCAGTGAGATCAAGTATGATTTCAGCAGTGATTTCTCCATTTGTCCCTGTTTCAATTAACAGTATTTCATCCAGGTAAAATAACAGAAAGTATATATGTATTCATAGCGCCCAGCAAATGTTTTCTTTTCATTTTTTCCCTTTTTTGTTTTTAATATTATCAGTTCCCCCTATAGTTAGTGTGTCACCATTGTCATTATAAACCTCTGGTTCTGTTTTTATATATGAACTGTGAAAAAATTTGCTTCAGGTTTCAAATTTGGTTTCTTAGGGTCTTGATCATGAGGTCCTTTAAACATTCTATAATTCATAAAAATATGTTAGGCTCGGCTCCAGCTCTTGGATTCATTCTGTTGAATCTTTGCCACAAAACTTTACTAAATAAGTTTTTAATAGATTTTTATTATTGAAATTCTTATAGATCATATTATAAATTTGTTACCACAGTTTCTTTATGGTTTTATTTCTGCATATCAAAAATAAAAAAAAAATAAAAACAACAAAAGTCTTGCTGTTTCTGCTGCTTTAGAAATTGATTCTTGCCTTGGATAATCAACACACTCTTAGGACTCTCAGAAAGGTTATTGCGCAGTTGTATACCTGCATAGCTCTCATATTGCCTTTACTTCAGCCTCTCCAGTCTGCTTGTTTTAAATATTTCCGGAAGGATTTTGAATGACATGAGCTAGCTGGCAGGGATCTTTAAACAGTGTTACTGTACCTACAAAATCTCCCTGGGGAGGGTTTTAATTCTGCAGAGTACCTTTCCAAAGTGATTGAGGGAATTGGGTTTCCAGAACAAGGGCAAGAACTCAGGATTTTCTTTTGCTCAGAAGAGCTGAAACAAAGCGAATTATCCATGGTGTTGTACAGTTAATAAACACAACTCTTAATGTGACTTTTTAGTTTCCGTGAAGTATAGAAATGCAGGATTTGTCCTGCTGGCAGAAAATCATCTGGTCTGTGTCACCCTGCCTCCGACAGCTGCCAGGGGCATGTGTTAAGACACAAGTCTGAGAAACCCCACAGTTAAATAACTCTCTCAAAGGGGAAGTTTGTTCCCAGATCTCCAGGCTTTTGGCTGAAAATGCAGGCTGAAGCACAGGGTAGCTTTTGCGGTGTGATCTTCTGTATCGTCCCTCGCGGCTGTGGCATCAAACGATGCGATGAGTTTCAAAGGCTCATTAGCGTTTGCATGAATTGCTCCTGCCCAGGCAAATGGACGTGCATTTCCTCTGACCAGCTTGCAATGGGTTCACAATTCTCTTAATTAGATTATTTCCTTCCTTTCATAAGTATATATGCAGGAGAACTCTATTTCCCTTTCCATATGCCATGTGATATTTTACCCATTTTATTATTATATCTCCCTCTTCTCTTTTAACTGCTATTCCTTTGGAGTAGATGCTCGGGTGCCTGTCAGTGTCTATAAAAGAGATATTTAAGATGGAATAGGCTTTTTGGTGGTGCATATAGATGTGAGTTTTGTTGAAATTTTTTGTGAAGCTTATTGTTTCTGATAGTCAAGTCTTCTCACAGGCTACCTCCAAGCTGGGGGGTGGGGGGATGCACAGGATCCCAAGCCATCCCAGATCGCTGCAGGAATATTTTAAAGCAAATGCCAATATTATCCTTCTGCAACAGAGGAGGATTTAGGTAATGCTGGGAAGTGAGACTCAGTCAGTCAAAGGAAGCGTAATAGGAATCAGCCCTCGCTGGGTGATGAGATTTGGGCAGCGTGGATGTGCCCTGCATGTGATAGCTTTGTGTGCATGGGAACAGTCCCTCCTAATCCCCCTTTGGCAGCCTCTACTGTGACCCTGTAAACCCGAGTGATCTTGTATTTTTGTTTTCATAAGCAAGCATTATTACCTGCTGCCAGATTTAGAAAGGAATTAAGTTTTCTTTCAAAAATCAAAGTTTGAATTCAGAAATACCTTGCTCTCTCATCGCTTTATTCCCCTCTAGCCTCCCCTCAGAAGCACAGGAGGAGTGTTTAATCAGTCAGACAGGCTGCAGTGGTCCTTGGCCACTGAACCCATGTGTCCAATGACTGTAACTGTCCCTGCAGGGAACTCTACAGACAGCCCAGGACATTGGAGGAACCTTCAACCTTTTTCCTGTGAAAGAGCTCATGTGTCAGAAAGACAGGGAAGAAAATTATTACTATCTGTTCCATAATAAATCCCTGCTTATGTGCTTTATGAAGAAAGGAGGGAGATCTTTTTTGTCTTTTCTTTCAATATTGCTCATGTAGGGAACCATCTAAAAGCATCAAGTGAAATGAGGGGAAAGATGTGGGAGCAGGTTTCTTGTCACCTGGGTAAGGAAGAGGGCAGGAGGTGAGGTTACTGTCAGCGGGACCTTACAATACCTGCCTGCTAAGGTTAATGAATGCTTCAAACCACGTCTCAAGTTTCCTCTTCAGCAGAATATTAAAAACCACCTAATTGAATCATGTGAAAGCTGTGTCCTCTAGCAAGGCTCTTGTGATTGCTGGTGCCAGTAAGGTCCCGGAATGCAGAGATGAGATTACCCTGGAGAGGGACCGGAGGGTTGGAGTGGAGTTATGGCACTGCTGAGCAGAATGATGAGCTTCAGAATTAACGGATTCATGGATTTGACAGAGTTGGAAGGGACCTCTAGAGATCATCTAGTCCAACTCCCCTCATAAAGCAGGGTTGCCCAGAGCACATCACTCAGGATGGCATCCAGGCAGGTCTTTAAAATCTCCAGAGAAGGGGACACCACGACCTTTCTTGGCAGCCTGTTCCAGGGCTCTGTCACCCTCACTGTAAAGAAGTTTTTCCTCATATTTGAGTGGAATTTTCTATGTTCCAGCTTGAGCCTGTTGCCCCTTGTCCTATTACTGGCAACCACTGAAAAGAGTCCGGCTCCATCATCCTTCAAACCACCCTTTAGGTACTTGTAAACATAGATGAGGTCTCCCCTCAGCCTTCTCCTCTCCAGGCTAAAGAGCCCCAGCTCTTTGAGCCTTTCCTCATAAGGGAGGTGCTCCAATCCCTTAATCGTCTTCGTTGCCCTACGTTGGACTCTCTCCAGTAAGATCTATGATGTAGGAGCCCTCCAGTGAGTCTTTAGTGTGCCTGACCTTACAGCACTTCAGAAAGACCTGCAATATGTGGGAATCATCTCTCTGCATCTGCAACGGGACTAGAAAAAGGAAGCACCTTGAATCATTAAGATAAACATCTGAAGGTAATGGTGGTATCTGGTGTCCACGAATAACAAAAGTATGTGCGTGAGCTTGTGCTAGTAGTACTTTATCTGGGGAAAGGAAGCAGAGAGAGAATGGCCAAAAGTGATAAACTGCTGTGTTGGAGAGTCAGTAAACCTTAGCCACGGAGTTATTCTGCTTGTCATAGGTAAGTGACTTAAAACTTTTATCCGTTAGGTTCTGCTAACGTATTTTGCACATATCATCCTTCTTCACCCCATCCTAGAGCCATCACCTGAAATGGAGACCCCAGAAATGATACAAAAATCACCCCTACAAACAAGACACAAGACTAACAAGAAACCACAAAGACAACTTATATATTTGTTGCTTGTAGTAATCAGTTCTCTCCAGCAACAGCTACAAATCAGTGCTTTTCCCTATGGCATTTTCTACCAAAAACTTTCCTTGAACAGAAAAGGCATGGAAATGAGAGTGGAATGCTTGATGGTCCCTAAGGTTTTGGAGCATTCAGTTCTTAGAAAAATTAATGGAATTTGGTCCTGTAAATCCCTTATGTGGCTTTGAACATCCCACTTGACTAATATTTAGACTGCTGAAGTTCTTCTCAAGCCCCCAAGAGAGAGGACCAGCAGGACCTCCCAGGATTTGAGAACACCAGCAGCCAGCAAGAGGGAAGATGTGCTCCTTCACTGGTATATGAAATGCTTCATTTTCATAGCTGCTGAGCCACAACAGTTACAAATCTTCAATGGCAGTTACAAGTCTTCAATTTTGTATGTTCATATGCTACTGAAGTCTTAAATTACTTAATTAAACTCTTATCTTTCAATGGCTCTTTCCCACTCATCAGCTGCTCTGGATCACACCCATCCCTTTGGTTTTCTGCTTTGTGACTTTGTTTGAGGATCAAACCTTCTATTTTAAACTTTAGCAGTGCTTAGAGACCTTCTCCAAGCCAGGACCACCTTGTCTGCAGACAGTGTCTACACACAGCAAAAAATAGTGCTCGTGGTAGTAACTGTGGTCTGCAAGGTCTAGTCCCAGCTGGGGCAATTAGTGGGCATTACTGCCATAAGCAGCAGTGGGACAATTGTTAAGACCACACATCAGTGGTGTTAGTGATCTAATTGTGTCTTAATTACCTGTATGATGAGTAGACATGGATACTTAAGAACGTGTGTTTCACACCAGCAAGGGGTCAGTAGTAGCCATGTAAATGATGCAAAGAGTACAAAATATGATAGAATAAAGCATTTCTGTGAGCCCAGTACTCTGATATGTTACAATTTAAGATCCAGAAATTAATGTGCATTGATTCAAAATACCCTGCAAGATCTAATCAATCCAAAAGTACTTACAAGTAATAATTTAGTCAGCTGGTGAACTAACTGAGTGCTAATGATGAGTGAAGAAGACTCCCTACATTTGTGAGCTATTGGCTGGATCATCTGATCTGGTACTGAAGATAATTGTCAAACAATATATATGAAAAATAAAGTGTGGAAAACATTTGATCCCAGCCCAAACTCACTGCACATAGAATAACAATGCACACAGGATGTAGATTTATCCATTGAATGTTAAATTATCTACATCAACTCAGACAACGTGTAGGCAACCTGATGCATTTCCATTTTGTCATCAAAACAATGCAGAGTATTTAAATTCTGCAGCATTAATAGCAGACAAAAAAAAAGCCAAATTCCTTAAGTAATTCATAATATGTCATGACTTCCCTTATAACTGATGGCACTGCTGTTAGCTTTGCTACAATATTAACCAGTTTATATTAATTTTAAAGTCTGTTTTTTGGTTCTTAAGTGAACTGCACTTTTGCCAGATAATATCCAGAACACAAAATGCTACTTAGTAAAAAACAGCAATAAAATTACTGTATAGCTTCCTGTGTGTGTGTCTTAATTAATCAAAGATAATACTTGGTGTGGAACATAAAACGATTAATTCTGGCTAGGAGACAAAGATGAAACATTTAACTACTCTGTTAGATAATCACAAGGAAAAGGCATATGAAGCTGAGAGAGATGGGGAAAGCTTCTCTGTAAACACAGGGGAAACTTAAAGGTGAAGTTAATTGAAAAAGAGTCGTGTGGGTTGAGCCTAGAGGAGAAATGATTGGTAATGATATTTTGGGGGATTTAGGATTCTATTGCTACAGCAAGATCTTCTGTGCTTAACATGTGGAAATCAGTCCTAACCAAAACCAAGTTCAGTCTGATATTATTAAAATGCTTGACCTACACTTTACCATATAGATTAACTAATACATAAGAAAGAAAACATCTTGGTGGTTACAGAGGAAAAGACCCACTGTCACTCTCACAGGTGGAGAATTTAAGCCTTAATCTGAGGTCTCACTGGCAGTAGATGGGGCACAAGTTCATGGAGGTTGCAGAGTCCTAGAAAAATAGAATAATTTTCAAAGGGGTTTGGGTTTCCAGGAGAGGTACAATAAAAGACAGCTCAGAAATCCTCTCGTTTATTTAGTGCTAAGGCACAGGAAAGTCTGTCAAAATTCTTCTGTTGTCTTCAGTGGACTTGGAAGGACACTCAAAATATTTCCACTGTAAAACATATTCACAGCACCTAAAGGAAAGCATACATCTAAATTTGAAGAGCTAACCATGGCAGGGAGGTTGGTACATGATAATCTTTAAGGTCCTTTCCAACCTGAACCATTTTATGATTCTATGTTTCTATAAGTAAACCTGGAGAATAGGGATTTACACAACTGAATCACAGCCCACCCACTGCTTCTTTCCTCTCTCTCATACATGAGCCTTAAGGACAAAAGTATCAATCATCGCATCACCTAGTCTGACCCCTGTCACCCAGCTATCCTTATTGATCCAGTAAGTTCCAGCTTGTATTCAATATTTTTTCTGGCCAGTATTGTCACTTTGCTCTGACTTAGCTGCTAACTTCATGCAAAGACTATCTTTCCTGCAGGGAAAGAAAATACACAGCTTTCTTGACTCAGTTTTTGAGAGCTCAGCTGGTCTGGGAACTTCTTTCACTTCAATCCAATCATATCCTTTGGTCAATCCTATACCACTTGGCAAGGGCTTTTCTATATCTAACTCATACATCTTAAATGCTACAAGTATTAACACTGACTGAACCCAGACCTTTTGTCTCAAGGTCATCTTCCAATACACTAAGGATGACTTAGCTCTGTAAACAGAATTAATATTTTATCGATGTTACTTTATGCACTTCCCATTGTTTGTGTGGTTTGGTCTCCCAGATTAGCTCATTGTTCTCACCTGCAAAATGAGGTCCCCCATCTGTTCCAGGTGAAGCTGAGTTCCAGGCTTAATAAGCCAGTGCACTGAAGAAGGTAAAAATCTGAAGGAAGAAGCAAAGTTTTGGACTGTGTTTTTCTATGAGGAAAGAAGGTGCCCTTTGGACAAGGTCTGGTTGAAGGTAAGTGCTCTAGAGGTTTCTGGGGTTGGGTTTATGATATGGCTGGACTTTAGATACTGACAAACATTGCAAGTCTGGTTACTCTCAGTAGCTTAGAAGCTACTGACTTCTGGAGATGTGTGCAATCTATGTTAGCAAAGTAGTAGATATAATTATGATGTCTTGGTTAGGTGATGGAAGAGAACTATAACTAGTTTTATAACTTAGTCCTGAGAAAAATGAAGTGCTATGTATTGCTATTGGAATTCCTTGGAATGGTTAGTTGGGGACCTCAGAAAAGCCACTTGTAAGACTCCAACTATGTATGCACACTTCGTATCCTGCTGAATACAGGCAATATGGTTTTTCTCTTCCTTTGTTAAAACAATTATTTCTACTGAAGCTGTCCTAACTAGTAGGTTGTAGTACCTGTTTTGGAGCCTTACTTGCTTTGGGTTACGTGTACTGGAGGTTATTTCTCACTCACAGGAGGCGTTGATGCCTGTAACAGAGCTCTGGGCAAGCCTGAGAGGTAGAGGAGGCAAATGTTTCCAGCATCCTGTTTTATTTGCTTCTTAACACAGAAGAGTTTCTCTAACTAAACTCTATTTGCCTCCATGTGCTCTTCATAGTCTACTTAAAAAGTAAGTATTTTCTTGTTAGATTACTACCTGCCTCTCTGCAGAGTTCCAAATTAGTGACTAAGACCTGTAGTGACTAGAGGTTCTAGGCTTTCCCCAGGAAAATATGTACTCCAGTAAGAGTATTTATGCCAAGAGCTGCTGGTGTAGTGCTGAGCTTCAGCAAAGTGCAACTGTGTAGGAGACTGGGCTTTACCCAAAGCTATACGGGTTACCATCCAGTATCAGGCCTTTCAGACCCTCCTGTTAGGATGATGCATCACTGCTCCTGGAAGGATCTTTCTTTTAGGTAGCACTTCTAATGAAGGCACCGAAACCAATTTTTTTCATCTGCAAAATGTGCTAGGAGTGTCCTAGGAAGCTTTCATGGCCCCAAGTGCTTTTATCCTCTCAGAATGGCAAATAAGCTGTTACAAAGCTTGTGCTGAAGATCTACTCTACTGGAGATTTGTGACAAGAGCTGCAGGAGTAGTGCTGTTCAGGGATGTAAGCTTTTCTTTCATTTTAAGTGTATCTTGTTTTAATTGTTAGATTTACACTTTAGTTGTGACTCGAAGCCTTTGCTTGTAAGGGATGTTAGAAGATACAGGATGAATTCTGAGCTAGAGCTTGGCAAATGAACCGAGTTGTTCTATTCTGTCCACTGAACTTGGCAGATTGAGGCTTATTCTTGTTTCAGAGTGGTGGCTGTGGAACTTAGACCAGATCAAGCTCTATAGGTAATGAAGAGCAAAAAATATAGCAAACTACTTTTCAAAAACTGAAGGTAGAACTCAATGAGTGCAAATGACTTTTAGTGATAAAATATGTCTACCATATGATAGAGGTAAAAAATTAATGGCATAAAATACAAAATTTATTTTCCTCTTTGGTGCTAAATAACCCTTTCTTGTCAATGGATTTATGAATCATTACAAGTTTTATTTGGTTATGAAATATACTCTCAACAGATTAGTTATTGTAGCAGTCAGGATTTTATTTAACTGTGTAATATGAAGAGACAAAACTTGTCTCCAAGTTATTTAACAGAATATAATAGACATTTCATGTTTGTGAAATTTGACTACTCAAGTGATTAATTGATGAAAGGGGATATGTTAAACATTAGGTATAACATTATATACTCACTCCTCTGTAACCTGCAGAGCAGATGGTGGGGTGCTGCAAAATACAGCCAAGTCCTGTATCAGAGGTCTCTGCAGGTTGTGATAAATGGAGCGTGTTACCCAGTGGGGAGCGGGTCTCTCAAAGAGAGGAAGGGCAGCACAATAACAGTGAAGGGAAATAAGGCTATTTTCTGTGTGTACGTGGTAGGGCTGTTTTCAATCTGGTGTGTATTGAATGGGCTGGAAAAGACGTAAATTATAAAAAATGTCAGCCTTATGCCCAATTTCAGGAAAATGCTGTGCTAGGCTAAATAGGAAAAATGAGGTGTTGGAGGGGTGAAGCTGATAGAATTGAAGAACTCAATGTGAATAATATGTTGGTTTGGTTTCTAACAAACACTGCTGTGTGAGTAATGGTCTTGGACTAGGTGAAGACCTTATTCAGCAAGTAAACTTTGTGAAATTGAGCAAATAAGTAAATACCCAGCAGTACTTAAAAACAGGTGTTGTGTGAAGGACTGCATGTGTATGGATATGGCTGTTGGACTTGAACAGGAAGCTTGGCAGGTATTTAAGTATGAACAAGAAGGGGTTTGTGGAGCTGCTGAGGGAGATGTCCTCCCAGGTCTCTTGCCCATCTGGCTGTGGAGGACTATACCTGGAGCTCTGTCACCTTGTTCCACAGTGTGGATGTGAACCACTTCCTTCTGGTTTATCCAAGCTAGAAGTCACCAGAATTGTTCCATATGCAAGCGGATGGAAGAGAGGGCAAGTTTGGGTAGAACCAGCTCTTAGTGAGGGGTATGTACTAAAGATAGCCTGCTCAGTGCATATCAGTAGAATAAGTGTTGAAGAAAAGGTCTTTATGTAAGCTCATACTTTATGAGTACATAAATCAAAAAAGTAGAAGTGAAGGTGGGGAATGCATCTTGCAATACCTGTTTATTCAGTTGTATGTGTTTGAGAGAGGTTGAAATGTGTGGTACTGGCAGATACAGGCTAGAGATGTCATGCAGGGAATACTTAACTTTTGTGGACATTTTGCAGGGATCTAATTGGAAAATGCAGCTTGCTAAAACTAGTAGAATGAAGCAGGTGGCAGCATGGGTTGTTTAATTTCAAAAGGAAACATGGCAAGCACAGATGTCCCCCTCTTTCTTATCTTGGCAGGTACTTCCAATCTCATAGTATCATACTAAAACTTCATTGTGTTAAGCATAGGTGTGTTTTTCTTTTTTCTAAAAGAGTTGACTAACTTGCTGAAGATAATTATTTTCACCCTGTCTATAAACAAACAGTCTTGCTACATGGAAAAAAATAAATCTGTCTTTAGCTTCCACGCATCTCAAATGTAACTTCTGAACATGTGCTTAATTGAATATTCCTTTAAACAAATCATTCCCAGAGGGAGGGGAAAAAAAACCTAAAACATTTCTTAATGTGGTCTCATTCTTCTGTGTTTCTACTCAGAATCTTTCAGTAAAATAGGGCTTTGCTCTGACAAGTGACTCCAGCAGTGAGTGCTCTGTTCAGTTCTCATTCATTGCCTAATCTATACCGGGCTAAATGCCCTTCCTTTAGAAGCACAGGGTTTGTGTGTGTTAATCAGTCACTTGAATTTTTCCTGAGCTTGCAGGAGGCTTGAACTAAATGTCTTGCCTTGTGTAGGTCTCCTAATAATTAAGGATCTGCCTGTTATCTTAATTGCATTTCCTTTATTCTCTAATACATGCCATCTGTATGGCTGCTTCCATCTGATGTTCTTCTGGCTCTTTCACAAAGAGGGATGCTCTTTGTTCTTTCCAGTGGGATGCTCAATCTTTGACCCTAAAAGTGTAGGCAAAAACACTTGGAAGGATTTAGATCCTGCCCCTTAAATAAGTGTAAAGCATGAACTTGCATATGAAAAACTTATTAGCGGCAACCTTTGAGGTCTGGATGAACAATGGAAAGGCATAAGCTGCAAGAGTTTCAATGCATTAGTCATGTCAAGCCCTGACAGAATGATGCCCCAATGAGAGCTACCCTGCAGGAGTTTCTTGTGACTGGTAGTGTCAGTGAAATGAGTGTTCCCAAAGTGTCCAGTCTGGGCACAAGTTCTGCTCAAGCATGTCCAGATCTCCACTGTTAAGTTCCAGCACTTTCAAACCTTGTTGACTAAAACTGTCCTTAGTGCACGCTCACAAAAAAAAGTCATTAAAGTGGTATGTATTTCTTCAGCCATTCGGGCCATTCCAAATAACTGAAGCCTGCAAGTCTGGCTGGGATGGCCCAAACACGAGTCGTGTTCATTGCTTTGATGTTAGGAGATATGTCACTTCCCTTGGTTCTTTGTGGATTCTCAGGTACACATTGCTGTATAGGATTAGTTCTAACTTGAGTAGTTGCCTTTGTTGTGGAAGACTTCTTGCCCAGGCTGCTGAAAGCAAAGTTGACTTGTGCTGCAAGCTGTTAGGGCCCATGAATTTCATCTCCCTTATGTAAAGATGCTGTATTATGGATGCATACCCTGTCAGGCAAAGACCATGGAGTGACTTGTGAGGGAGCTCTGCTCTTATCTGCTGAGCTAATGTGAAATTTGGGGTGAAGCAAGGTGAGAATAGGCTTTAGAAAAGGTTAATGTATTCTGTAAGGTTTCTTTTTTTTTTTTTCTTTTAAAATAGCATGCCCCCATTAGTAGTGCCCTTTCCCTAGCTCTGGGCTCTCCAGTAGCCTTTTTTCCCATCTGGCACTACTCTTGTATAACCTCAAGGCCCAAATTTGGGTTTCATATTTGTGTGTCTCTGGAACCCTTAAGCTTTGTTGCAGCTGATTATGTTTTGAGGAGATGCAGAATCTATTTGTACTCAAGTATGCTTCAGGGGATTTGATTACAGCTGGAAGGCAGCGTGTTAACAGTGATGTTTGTGTTCTGCTTGTGCTGATGGGGTCTTTGATGTATAATTCTGTTGTATTCCTCTGCTGGGGGCTCTGTTTTCCCCTCTTGTTTTCTGCTCTGTAAATATGTTCGTCTTGACTTCAAGAACAGTTTTTGCTTGTTCATCTTTTAGTCCCTTTCATCTGGGTCATAAGTGATCTATAATTATTCAGATATTCTGATGCCAGGGCCCTGGGACATGTGCTTTTTAATGTATAACACAACTGTGTATTTAAGGGAGTTAAGTACTTTAAAGAAATTAAAGAATTTTAGGTTGAAGAAAGAACTAATGTGGTGGCTGTGTAGGCAGGGATAAGACGAAGAAGAGTCACTAAAGTACTTGCTGGAAAGTGATCTGGAATTCTCTCTCCTAATACCTTGGCACCATTGAGCTTTTGGTGTGATGGTCAGCAATTTCACTTAAAATTTAATTATTCCTGACAATGCAGCTCTATGTCTGTGGAGAGATGATCAACCAGCAGCTGTCACACTTTGGTTGCTTCTGGGTGCAGCACTGAATTTTGCTGATTTGGAAGGGACTGATCCCTTCCCAGGTACTTCCAATACCTTCTGTGATGGTTTGCTTCAAAGACGAAGGCATTCAGCATGGGGGGGGGGGGGGGGGGCTCCAGAATTGT
>JAOTQQ010000002.1:28603447-28665559 GCA_026546715.1 Gallinago undulata | reverse complement strand
CCCCCCCCCCCCCCCCCCCAGAATTGTGTGGGTGTGCTTCTGCCCATTAAAAAAAACCCAAAACAAACCGCTTGGATTTATTTTTCTTGCCTTCAGTATGAGAAGCTGGCCAATGGACTGCTCTGAAAGGCCTGTTTGTCTTTCCTTATTCTAACCTACCTCATGGGGAATTTAGGCACTTGTCTGTTGTGAACTAACAACGTGACTCGGCCTTCAGCACCTTGGTAAACTTTTCTTTTTTTCAGCATAAGCTACAGTGACTAGACAATTGATGGGGGTTCCTAATTTTTAAGAAAGTAATCATGATGAGAGGTAGTCCTTGCTACCTGGCCAGGGGATTGGTCTTCACTGGTTTTCATCAAAACACTCGGGCTTTCCGAATAACATCCTGAAGGAAATGGTTCTTGGCAAAAGAGTTCTTAATTAAATTCTATTTTGCTTTTATTTTACATACTGATCTTTATAGCAAGCAAGTGTAATGGTTTACTTCTGAGAAACTGGCATTGTGGCCTGCCTCTTGGGGACTTCTGGGGCAGCACAGAGAATTACAGCTACCATTAAACTTCTTGCAGCAATCACAAATTGAAAACACAAGCAGCCAGGAAAAGTGTCTTGCAATTATCTTTGAGTCACAAACTTGCAGCAATACCTAATTCGCTTCTAAATTAGAAAGGAGATGTTCTGGTGCTGAGAAACTTGCCCGCATATTTTAGCGACATGATGAATTGCTTGGATGTTTTCAATCTGGTGTTGCTTACAGTGTTGACTCTCTGCATACAGTATTTTAATTAGTACAAACAATAATTAGGTGACAATGGTGAAGTCTTTAGCAAGCGTGAATCAGTATCTATGTTTATACACCTTAATAGACTCTTGCATGGGAAATGGTTCAGGGAGCACTTAATAGCCTCTGAAGGAGAAAGCAAAGGCTTCAGTTTGTATATATGTACAAGGAAGGCTGGTGGTGATGCAAAATGTGGGTAATAGGTATAACAGCTGGTCTTGTGCAACTCCTTTCTTGTTCTGCTGGTGGGAATAGTTTTTTCTGGCAGCCGGATAACTAGCATTACTACTATAGCTTCCCTCCTTTAGAATTCTGCAGCTATTTCATTGGAAGCATTTGTACTCTAAATGCTGCTATGGTTCTGGAAATTGTCATCATCATTTTGTAAAAACAGTCAGCTGGGGGAGGACTGGGAGCTTAACTTTCTTATCAGGGGTCACCTGGGCTGTTCCCCAGCAAAACTCCCTGCTTGGCAGGGGTTGGTGTATCTCAGAGGCTCCTCTTTGTGGTAACGCTGACCTTGGCAAAGGGAGGGAACTGAGGGGTGAGAGGCAGAGCTCCGTCCCTGGGATATTGGATAGTTTATGGGAATCAGTTAATGCTGTGCATGGTCTCTGCAGCATCAGAGCTCTTGTTTTGTGGTGGGCTTTGTCCTGTGGCATGGAAGCTTAAGCTACAGGATGGTGCAAGTACAGCCCCGATACTGACTCGTGCTAAGGAGGCTTAGCCTGCGGAGCTGCTGCTCACTGAGGATGCCAGGAAACAAGGTAGACATAATGAAATTTAGAGCAACTCCAAAATCATAATGCCAGCAGCTCTTTTTTTGCCTGAAGTGTTGTGAAACCATTAGCCCCGATGAGAGGGTTTTCTGTTTGTGCCTGTCTAGAAAGACCACTCTTTCTTCCTGCTGGCCCTCGGTTGTCACCATATGATTTCTGTTACACTTGTGGCTCTAATGAAAGTTTCCCATACAAGAAATGGCTTCTGTCAAGCATGAGTTGCCTGGGTGAAATAGTGGATAGACTCCACAGTGCTGAAATTGGAAAGAGTGTAACTCCTCTGTCACTCCATGACCTGTCTGAAGCTTTGCTGCTGATCTGTGTGCTCTGCCTTTGCATGAAGCTGACTTTTTTTTCTTTTGAGTAACTTTCCTCTGAACTTGGTCAACCCTGTAAATCACTGAGACCAACAAAAATATAATGCTGTAGTGTATGTTAAAGCCACTCCTATGAGCACTTGTGGGATGGTCAGGGATGCTTTAAGAAAGATGTGCTTTGGAAATGGCTGCTGAATTAAGCAAATTAGTGGATTTGCTGATAAATGCAGTGCAGGATCGCTAATGCCTTCTGTGAGTTACTCCTCAAGAGTATGGGATTTACTTCTCAAGGAAAAAAACAACTAGGAATAATAGTCATTACCAAATCCCTGGGTAATGGCTGATTTTAAACCTGAACTTCAATTGTATAAAACAATACCTGAACTGAAATAAATCTTTAGATGTACTCAGGGAGGAATCTGTCTATTAGAGCAATTTAAAATAGAAGAAATAGTAATTAATGCTTTTGCCCTTTAAGAAAAACTCTGCATGCCCATTAACTAATTACTCTCCTGCCTGCTGATATTAAACTTAATGCTGAAACATTGCGTTCGTATCCAAAGCTGCCATTTCTGTCTATAAATAATTTTAATTATGCACACAGAAAATTGTAAAGCACTTGCATTGTGCATAGAGTACTGAGATTTAATTATTACTTGATTGCATGTAAAGAAGGGACTTGGAGTAAATAACTCTGACAGCCTAGACCAAAATGTATAATGGTGCTTCTACAAAACAAGCATCTTTGTATCCCTAGTGATTTAAGTCAGGCTGTGACATTTGATTATTTTATTTACTCCTTCCACTTTGACTACTCTCCAATCAAAAATTCAGGCTGTGTTTTCTGCTAGAATTTTCGTACTGAAAAGAATTAAAATAAGCTCTGTTGATCCCAGAGCAACCTGGGGTTGTTTTCTGTAATGTCTAAGAAGATACAAATTCCCACCTGAAGCTTTTCTTACAGCTCGCTTGTATCCTCTTTCTCCGGAGTAGATTCCAGAGTCCTTCACCCGAACACTGCATAATAATTTTTGCACAACCCCAAAACACACTTCACCCAGCCTCCTACAAAAAGTCCTCCCCGTCCTTGAGGGGGACTTGCAAGGGAGAGCTCCGTTCCTTGGCTCATCCTTGTGGGTTTCTCACAAGGCCGCCAATCTAATAATTTTCCTTCGTCTTCAGAGAAACTGTGCTTCTTGTTGTGCTCCGGCTCTGACTGAGGTTACTGGGCTGCTTTTGATACTCAGACTCTGTATTTACTCTGAAGGGCCTTTATTCATGTAGCCTGACAGCCTTGGGTCTAAAGGGGTTGTTAGTGGTATGGAAGGGAGGGCAGGGTTGATGGCATCTACATGCAAAATCCCACTCTGGGGAGATACCACATTTTCAGCTGAGTATTGAGGCTGTTGTAGGTGACCAGTGAGAAGGAAGGACAGTGTTTTCTGGCTTCACTGCTCCTCCCTTGCTTCACTTAAATCCTCCAAACACGGGGCTGCTGAGCTCTGAGGATGACATGCCATTGGAAAGAAAATTTCTGTGCGAGCATCAGCTTCTGGAATCTCATTACTGGTGTCAACTGGTGAAGTGACACCTGTTTTGCCCACAATTTAGGACTTCTCAGATGGACAAATTCAAGCAAACTTCTCTGAGCTGTATCAAATCTGTCACTCCAGGCCCCTGATTAATTATGTCCATATGAAGGGTCCCTCTAGCACTATACTCTGACACCAGCAGAGGCCTAAGAAATGCTTAGGGGAAGGTAATGATTTGCCTTGAGTGCTCTACTTTCCTCTGTCTTACAGCCCAGGGAACTTCCAGAGCTGAGGGTGGTTTCTGTCTATTTATATTACTCAGTGAATTCCTCTTTACATAATTTCTGGAGGAAAGCTGGTAACTTCAACATTCTTTTGCCCAAGAAGGAATACTTTGCCTCCTAAACCTAAACAGCTCTTAGCTTGTTTGGCTGAATAAATTGAATTAAAAAAGAAAACCAAAACAAAAACAACAACAAACTTTGTTCTCCCCATCCTGTCATAATAAAAACAACTACAGAGGTGGAGGCTAGGCAGAGCATACAAGTCCTGAGGTCATTTATCTTGCTTCCAAGAATTGACTCGTGAAGGTAGCTGCCTGCTAATGTGTCCGTTGAGCAAACTGTGGGAGCAGGAGTGCTTCTGGAGAGCACAGGAGACCCAGGGAGCCTGTAGAAAGGAGGTGATAGAGGTTGCTTTTCTTTCCAGGTGTGTTCAATGTGTTCCATTTTCTTAAGAAGAAACTACTTTTTAACTGGCTCTGTCAGAAGCAGAAAGATAAGCAAGGTTGTGTCTAGGCCTCGGGGCTAAATTTGGGAAGGCACATCCATGTTTCCCAGCGGGAGGCAAATGGGACTGGCATACGCTTGCACAGAAAGTATCTCACAAAAGTGGTACTGATAACAAGGTGCTTTTCACTTAAGACTTCTCGGATTTGAAAGGAAAGAAAAATGTGGGGGGCGAGAATTGAGTTGGGTATAGTGCAGCAGAATCCTTTAAAATAAGAACAAGAGAGAAGTCTGTCTTGGTGGATGAGCTGACAAAATGTTCTCGTGTTAGATCAGTGCTGCACAGTGTTACGACATCCTGGAGGATGAAATAGTCTCATCTTTCATGAAAGAAGTGCCTCCAAAGCAGTGTTGCGAACTGTGGAAAGGTAACCTGTATTTATATCCTTACCATGCAGTATGTCAGCCCAAATGATGCGAGTCTAGGCCACTGGTGTCTGAACCCTAGCATTATGACTTCAAACATCTTCATGTCTTTTTACTCAGAGACAGCTATATCTTGTTCTTTAGGATTTGCCCGTTTGTGATGGCTAGCACTAATCTGGCATACTGAAGGCCCTGCATTTGGCTCTACTGCTTCAGGCATTCTTGTTCCTCTGTCCTGCAGCCCAGTGGTTTCTACTTTGCACTCTCCAAATGGCTTGAGGTCACCCAGATGCACTTAGTGTGTTGTTTCCTTTCCTGCCCCTGATAACTGCTGCTGTTCCATGGCTTTGATCCTCTTGGCCACCTCTAGGCCCCCAGCCTCCCCCAGTGCAAGGAGGCTACTGCCCAAGCCCTGAAGGGGCCAGAGGATTGTCCTGAATGGCGAAGAGAACCATTGAGCTATCCCTTCTTCCTTTCCCTCTTCTGTGAAACCATCAGCAGGTTGCAAGAAGAGTCTGCATGGTGTTTTAATATTACCCCACGAGGCAGGGAAGTCAGGCAAGCAGGTATTCCTTCAGAACGGGTAAGCAGAACCGTGCTTGATGTGGTGCTTCAGAGCTGTTGAGGTCTGTTTTGGTCTCAGTCAGCAGTACATCTCACAAATATGTGTCAGGAGCTCACTCCAGGCACAGATAGTTCTTCCCCCTGATTGAGTTGCCATCCTGGAGGTATTGAAAAGCTGTCTAGATTTAGTGCTGAGGGACATGGGTTAGTGGTAACATGGCAGTATTAGGTTAACAGTTGGACTTGATGATGTTAAAGGTATCTTCCAACAAAAATGATTCTACAATCCTTGGCTGGATTCTGAGGAAATCTAAAAAATTAAACAATTCTAAAGGCATGCTTTTAAGAAGTCACATCTGTTACTTCTTGTTCCTTACATAACAAGAGAAAAATGTTTCTTCTGTTCTCCATCCTCAGTAAAATTATTATTGGGGCACATTCAGAGGGGATAAAGTCTGAATATCTGCTCTCTTCTTGAACCAGAACATTTTAATGAGGCTTGTAATGTCTCTTGTTTTGGTGTGTGTGTTTTGTGGCTTTCTTTTTTTCTGAAGGGTAGAGCAGAATTGACATCAGAAATACTAGGTTATGGATATATGTAACATGATATAAGTCATACAGAATGGCCTGTTATTTATGTCAGCCCAAACGATGTGTGTCTAGGCCACTAGTGTCTGGCCTCTAGCATTGTTTTAAAGTACATCATTATGACAGGGAAAAGAAGTGGGGAACTTCTTCCTTTCATGCTCTTAGAGGCATAACTTTTCAGGCCACTCTTTCTATGGAGTACTACTTGTTTCTAGGCACAGTACAGGGGTTGAGTTGCTAATCTGGTTTACTGTTGATTATTTTCAAATGTGGTGATCCCAAGGATCCTGGGAAGGCCTAGGTTATTCTTATTTTTTTATTTTATTTTCTAACACTGTTGTAAAATAGTCACTTTTCTTAGGGACTTTAGACCAAGTTCCTGTGGGCTTTAAATAGGAAAACTGCAGACAAATGTAGGGGATGTGGCTGCATCCAGTTTTCTGTATGTGGTAAGATGTCTTAATGTATATTTAGTGCGCTTATAATGTTAAAACAGAAATTGTGTTTAAGTACCTTCAGAAATAAATAGTCTCCTATCTCCCATGTTGTCAATTGGCTTTCTCCAAATAGAAAGTGTCAGCTTGTTCTTGAGGAACTGCTGTACACTTTTGCCACTGCAATACTTAGAGCATAGTTTAGTTTCAAAGTTAGTGATTTTGTGTTCAAAGCTGCCACAACTGTGAAATGAAGTGTCTGAGGGTTATTATTCCTGGCCAGTGTGAGTTTGAAAAAATGTCATAGTGACCTAAGGTATTTCTGTAATTTCAGGTGCCTGCAGGTAGATATTAGGGCATGACTTTATTAGACTTTATTCAATATGACTTTGTGCTCCTTCTGTACTATGATCCAGTTTCTTGCATCAGAAACAAATATGTGGCCTCAGGGAGGTTCAAACAGCTAGCTGATCTGAAAACTGACTTGTTTTTTTGGGGATTAGATTGGTCTGGTCAATAAACTAACATGGTCAGCTTTGCATCTACAGGCTCCTTATATTCAGCACAAGGAGATGGAAACATGCAGACATGGACAGAAACATTTTTCTTGCAGACACCCTCCCATCAATCTGCATTGTTTGCCATCTAAAAGGGTATTTCTGTATTAAAAAAAGCATCATTACTTCTTTTGACACTGCCACTCATTTTGCTACCGTTTTTGGCCCCTTGACTGTATTGGAAGAGCTTTCCTGGGTATTGCACAATGCATTGGAATGGGTGCTCGATCTTTGCTAAAAACAAGAGTTTCAGCCCTTAGGTTGGTGCAGTGCCTGGGGCTGGAGCCCTGACTCCTAAGGGGTGGTGTGAGCTGGAAGGAAGCTGAGTTGAAACCCAAAGAATGGAGCTGAGTCCTAAAAAGTGGTACTAAGTGCTTTCACCTGGGATTTGGTCCCACAGGTGCCACAAGTCTTCTTATGACCTTATTGATCTAGGCAGTAACTTCCCTCTGCCCCTCCCTCTTTTTGAGGAGTCATGGAGGGGGGGGTTCATGAAATCAATCAAAATAATGACTGGCATGCAGTAGAACTTTCTGCAATGGAAAACAAGTGAAAATATTTCCTTAGAGACCCCATGGAAATCTCTGACAGCTTGTCAGTCCACTGCGTGCACTCCACAGAGGCATTCTGTGTCTTAGAGAAATCAAATCTGGTAGATGGTCCTGTTGCCATAGTGACAGTCCTTTTTTAATAACAGTAAATAATTGTTCAGCTGATCAGCTCATTAGTTGCTACTGCTGAAGATCTAACTTGCCTCTGTTGCCTTGCACATCAAAAAGCCTTAAGACTAGCGAGCAAGAACAGTCTTCTGTGTCCATGTTTCTTGTAGTATATTGAGGCAGAAACTTGTTCAGTTTTAAAATGAGGTACTCACACACACTTATATGCCTGAAAATGAGGTAATCGTTTAATGAAGAATTTGTGGGGCAAGTTCAATATGACTGAAGTCCTCTTTAGCAGTTGCAGCCGGGTATGAGGACCATCTCCCTGCAGCATGGGTGGTCTTGTGGGGTGCTATGCCACAGAAGGAGTATCCTTTCCTTCTGAGCAGCTTGCTGAATTTAATTCTCCTTTCTCCTTCCTGACAAGAGAAAGCCAGAGATGATGGAGCAGGGAAGGTCTTGCTGTCTCATGATGACCATCAACATTAAAACTACAGCTGAGCCTCTGGTTTAGGACACCAGAGGGTTGCCTGGACTCCTGACAAATTTGCTATAAGGTGGATTAACTCCTATTTTTATGCTTATTTCTTACCCCATCTCTTCCAGAGAAAATTCAGGTTGGTATACAACATTGGCAAGCAGTACTATTCCGCGTGGGGAAATAGGAGTATTACCCTGGTCTATAAACAAAAGGTTGGAGAAAAGAAATCACTGGAGTCTGTGCAGTGCTCTTGTGGTCTAAAAACTGAAGCTGGATTGGCTATGGACTGGGCTAGAGCAGAGCCCTCTGGTGCAGAAGCTTATGTTGAACTGAATAAATCACCCAGGTGCTGACAGCCAGCTTCTGGTGTAACATTTTAAATTTTTTTTTAATTAAATAAGTTGGAAAGTCAGATGCAGAATGCAAGATCTAAAGACTTGAAACTGTGCCCTGTGTTTTACTAACATTTCTTAACAGTTTTCCGGAGCTCTTGTGCCTTCCACTGGGAAGCAAGCAGCTAATGTTATATATGAGCCTGTGTACTTTATTAACAAATGTCACTTCTTTGAAGCAGTAAAGGGTATATGACCTGTGAACTAGGGAAAAACACATCATGTGCAAACTCAGAGGGAATATTTCACCTGGATGGTCTGAGAATGCAGGTATTGTTTGTTATTGTTGACTGAATTGTATCTTGTGACTTGTTTTGCAAGCCAAAACCTTTCTAGCATGCATACATCTTCATTTTATTTTTTGTTATCTTGGCAATGTTTCCTCTTGTGTCTTGGAGTACATCTTCCAGTTCCCTCCAGACCCACCAAGACATGAGTCAAGCTGAGAAAATGTGCATACATTTTCACAAAATTTCCATGATAATAATTTGGAGAGGCCCTTACATTAAGAAAATGCACCCAGGATTTGAACCGTGCTCTTGAGATCCCTTAGCTAATGTTTTGCTATTATGAAAGTGCCCCATCTCTTTTAGTGGTGGAATGAGGAGTTATATTTTTCTTGTCAAAACTACTTTTTCCACCTAGATGACCTACCTCCATGTATTTTATGTAGTAACTTGGTTTAGTCAGAAACCTTCACGTCTTCAAGCTGGTTGTCAACTGCTGACATGATTGTCTTCATTCAGCTTCTAATGAATCAACTGCCTCTTGAATTAGTGGGTTTTTTATTTCTGTGTGTAAATCTGGAGTACAAAATTTGAATACAGGCTGTAGGCCTTGACTGGCAAGGAATAAACTGGAAACGGAGATTGCAGAGGCTTCTGGAGTCTGAGGGATAGCTGTGGGGAACTTTGCCACCCGATACCAGCAGAAATACTGCTGCAGGCCTTGCCTTATGATTGGGGTTTTTTTTTGTGATTACTTGTTAGTTACGGTTTAAGTGAGACACATGGGACACAATGCAGTGGGATTGGAGAAGAAGTGAAGCATCATTCATATTGATTTCCTTAGAGGTGACTTCTGCAAGCATTTCTTCTCTCTCCCGTCTCCCCCTTTTCTCCTCTTTCTTGACCCTGTGAAAACGTGTGAGGGGAGGCTGACAGTTGTCTCGAGTGAGCGAGGAGAAAATCCCTTAGCAGGGAAACAACAAAAAGTAAAATGACTCAGTAAAAGTTTAAGTGTTGAACCCATAGTAATATTGTCAGCCACTGAAATAAAGGAAAAGACAGAAAAGTCAGAGTGTTATCTAAGGGGTGGAGCATTCTTTTGTCTCAGTATAAATGTAAAATAATAGCCAACACCTTATCTCAGGAAACTAGAAGAAACAGCAGTCCATTAGTTTCTTCCTCTCCCTGAGATGGGTGGAGAGCTGCCTTTCCTTGCAAGTGAGAGATGTCTGTGAGGCTCAGTAGATGCTACTCCTTCCCACAGCTTGTTTGGAAAGAAAACACTAACTATATATCCCATGGAAACCCTGGCCTGCCTTCTCTAGTCACAGCCATGCACACAGGAGTAAAAATCAGAATTTTTCTCTGGGTGGAAATTGTTTTTCTTGAATTACTATATCCATCATGAACTGGTATAAGGCAGTATTCTTAAAAAAACCACACTCAAAAAAAACCACCCCAAAGCTTAAAAGCTTTGTTCTGCAAAATAGAACAGCTAAGGCATCAGATTTGAAACTTTGTCATTGTCTTTGTGGGCAAACTTATCATTAAGCTTGAAGTGTGCATTTAAAAAAATTTAATTAGTCAAACATTATCAAAATAAGGCATCGTCCTGCTTCACTTCAATATATAGATTTCTGAGACTTTCTTTCTGGTGAATTGTTTTGCTTTTTGATGAAACTCTACTTCACCAGCATGAAGTTTATGGTGTGGAAGGGAAGGCAGAAGTAAGGAGATACTCAGCACCTGGGGATTGGTTTCTACACAGAAAATGGATGTCTCCTGTTCTCTGCCATTATTCATGATTTAAGTAGCAGGCAGAAAGGGCTTTTTCTCTCTCCAGACCCTCCTCACCCTGCCCCAGTTTCCTTGAGTGACTGTGCAAGTCAGTCCCTGAGAAGACAAGTTGTTTAGGTGATGTGGTATAATAAATTTACAAACTTATTCAGGTCTATCAGTAATGACTTTTTCTTTAGGGTTTCCTAATAATAGAGATGGGAAAACATAATGTCAAGCTTTCTTTGACTGAAGTAAGAATTGTCCTGGCTGCTCTGTCTGCTAAAGCTAATTTCTTCCCTGATGTTAGTGGCAGAAGGGAATGGAACTGGCAGAAACTAATGTCTTCACCATGTGCTTTAGGCTGGGAGTGTCAGGAGTGGTGTAGGCTCAAGGGTTGTGTTTTATTGGGGGGAAAAAAAAAGATTGATCTTGGTGAATTTGATATTGGAGAATGAGTGGAGAAACCTGAGAGAGCATGCAGGTGTTTCATCAGGGTTATGTGCATTCCATGGATGGCTTATCTAGCCTTGAATTCACCAAAGGGAAGCCTAATAGTAAGTACAGGTGCAGTTCATGGCTTTCATTGTACTTGGCTTTAAAATAGCGATAATCATGTGCTTTAGTATCTTACTGAATGAAGGCCCATGTAAGTGGGCTGACAAATAGCTGCCTGAATCAGGGAACAGTGAAACGGGGAACAAATTGTACGATGAGACACAGTGACTGAGTAGGCAGTCTGACCTTCACTGCTGCCTCTCTTGCTCCACATGTATCGCTGCCTTGCTTGAAGGATGTGGTTCTGCCACTTAGACCCAGAGAGAAAAGATGTATGGATGAACTTGGCTCTGTGTGGGATGGAGAGCTCAGTTCCAGTGTCCAGTCTCCTAAATACTCTTTGTAGGGTTTTGCAGTCTTGCCCCATATTGCTGACTCCTCTAGTCTTCTAAGGCAAAAATTGGCTTTGTGGACTGGGAGTTGTACCATGTCTCTCTGAACTTCTCTTCTTGCCTGAGACTTCAACTGCAGGCCTGGGTTAAGGGCTGCGTGCAGATTCTCTCACTGCCTGACTCTTTAAATAAAGTTGAGCATTCTCTTGCTTCCAGATAACTATTCAAGAGGATCTTGTGGTAGCTTCAAACTCTGCTTTTTCTGCATGGATATATGTCAGCAAAGATTGTCACAGGAGGTAGGTGATCTGTAGCAGAAATTAGGAAAAACTAGATAGATAAATAGTACTGCAACCCCATCCTGCAAACACTCCTGAGGCTGTGAGGTTGCCACTGAGTTTGCCAGCAAAGCTCTCTTCTGTAGCTGTCATACGTGATGTTTGTGTTCTTCAAATTTAAACCAAAATGTCAGACAGGAATCTTGCCCTGTGACTGGATGATGGAGAGCAGACCAACAAAGACTTATTTAAAAATAATTTTTAAAAACAGCAAATAAATAATGGTCTTATTTAGAGGTCTTCAAGTGAATAGAGTCATCAGTCTGGAGGCAACTTCACTTCTCTACTGGAAGAAGTGAAAATCATCAACTCTTTAAAATGTGTGTGTGTGTGTGTGTGTTGACTTTTGATCCCTGTGAGGCAGGCTCTTGGTATCCCCATTTACAGCACTGGGAACTGAGCACACTATAACCTGAAATAATTGAGTGTATTAGTGGATCATTTCATTCTGACTTGTATGAGGATGTGGAATTGAGTTTAACAATTCAGCTTGTAACTGGATTCCATGTTTCAGCAGGAAAAAAAAACCACTGTTGTATTTGTCAGAACTGACAGGTATATTGGCCTGCAATAATTCGGGGAAACAAGGCAGATTGTTTTCCAGTACCCACTAATAGCTGAGCTGGAAGATAGAAAGGCTTTGGAAAAGACATGTAAAAACTCAAATCATATGTAGAGAAGGAGAATGTTCATTTTGTCATAACTTCTAGTAAGACATTGGCCAACTGAAGTTTGTAGGCAATGGAGAGTGGTAAGCGGCCATTTTGACTTTAGTAGAAATTGCATCAATTTAACTGACTGGATACGTTTAAGATATGCAGTACCTGACAAATTAGAGTATTGATAAGACTGAAGCATTTACTTGAAGTTGGTTTTGAACCAAGATGACATGGAATTGATGTACTCTTTTGGCTCAAGTTCTTGGTAAAGTCAGCAGCATTAAACTGTGGGAGGCACTCATGCAGAAAAGGAAAGAGTTGGCACTTTCACTATTGGACTTTAAATTTCGGTTAAAATGCTACTGGTAAACCACTTATATTTTCATATGGCACTTAAATAAGATTGAGTTACTGTTACTGGAGCCTTGGGCACTGTTTCTTCAAGAGAATGGAGATTAATTAGCCCAGTTACATCAATAAGGGCCTTTTAAATTATTTTTGTATGGTGTGCTGCAAACCATGCCTCTGCAAGTTCTTGCGCTGATATCTGTATTTCAGATTCCAAAGAAGCAAGAATCTGAAAAGCAGGTTAAAAAAAATAAATCAGTACTTACATTTCTTTGATCAGGATCAGGTGAGTTTTGTGCATATCTGAGGTTCTCTGAAGTCATTTATATAACTTGCAGAGTGTTCTTCATTCAGGCAATACGAAATACTTCCATTTCTTTAGTTTTCTGTTTGCAAAAACTTTGTCAGTGGTTGGATAGCTCTTCTCTTCACAGATGCAAAACAGAAGTCAACTTTTTTTAAAAAAAAAAAAACAAAACAACAAACCCAAAATAACAGAAAAACCTTTTTAAAGTATGTTTGTATGGATAAGATGTTGCCTGAGCTGTTGTGACAATTATTCCTTTGGGAAATTATTTATGCCACAATGATTATGATGAGATGTACATAAATGGAGGTGGACAATGACTGTATGTGGAAATGGACTTGTTTGCTTTTGAGGACAGTAAGTTTCTCCTTTTGGAAGAAAGGACTCTGTGTAAATGAATAACAATAAATGGAGCAGAATGTTGTTCTTGATAAAGATATCTTTATGCTGGGGCCTGACAGGACCTTTACCTCCAGTGAACTGGAGTCAGATTCCTAGTAATATTTAAGTAGTGCTGAATTTCTGATGCTCATGGCTACCATACTGAATGTGTTTGTTGTTGTGTTTGAAATAAAAGTAACAGGACCTAGCCAGGCTCTTTTAACTCCTATTGGAACAGATCTATGCAGAGTAGGATCCTCTGATTTTCTTGCAGTTACTCTGTTTCCTGGTTAACTACAGCTGGCTTTTTGAACTGATACCCTGAAACTGTACTACCTGTACAGCTGACTTCCCTGACAAGAGTGAAATGATGAGCAAATGATGGCTTTTACCTGCTGAGATAAAGACCATGTGTGTTGGGATGGAAAGGTAGAGTAGGCCAATGACCTCAGCTGAGGCAGGGTAGCTCAAACCAGGACAGGCAGCAACTCTGAAATGGCCATTACAGATTGTCACATCTTAGACCTCCCTTGCAGTAGCTCCTATTGCACCGGGGGAAAAGGGTGCTTTTGGGACTGGCAAAGCGTCTGAAGATGTTAATCTGGGGACTAAGCCTTGAAAGTATTTTATTTGTCTGAAACATCTTCATCAAATCTTGATTACTTAAAATGCCTTGCAAAAAATATAAATATTAGCTTTGGATTATATTTGGAAACCTTTTTTTCTCCCTGGGGTTTACTTATGAATTTTTGTCTTCACTTTTTTTTCCTAAAGTGTTCTTTCTCTTAACTATTAGGATAGAAAAATGAGAAATCAAACATGACACATGCTGTTCATATTGCAAGGGGTGAGCTGAACTTATTTAAATGTCATGGAGCCTCTTTTTGTTGTTGAGACAAAGTATTTGAGCAAACAGATAATTCTAACTCCGTTTAACAAACCTGTGCTTGTGCAACATGGAGGCAAACACAAAGAAGGGCGTTGTGCAGGTTATAAACATCAGCCCACCTGTGTAAGGCTCTGTAGACTCTGTCTGCTCTCAGAGGTTGCGCTCTCCACCCAAACACTTTTGAAATGTTTAAAAATCTGTTGTGACTTAGTGTTAACGATTTGAGGTAATTAACCCTTCCCTTCCTTGTGAAACTCTTGCAGCCCATAACCAGAATTCCTGTGCTTGGTCTCATCCTTTGGGGAGCTGAGCTGCCATCCTCTTGTCTGATGAGGGGTGTCCTTCGTGAGCCTTTTGGTGCTCTACAGCCCACGTTTTGAGAAAAGCTGCTTTAACTGGAGCAGTTCAGCTGTGTTCATACAACTCTTTGCTTCAGTGTTTTATCCTTTGAATATTGCTACAATTTTTGCCCTCTTTTGGAGTCAACAAATCTTCATCTTGTTTAAACGCTTCATTTGGCAGTTCTATATCATGTGGCATTCATACACTTCTGTGGCTTTATAGATGAGAAACACAGTGGAGAAGAGAACCATAGGAAAAAAGCCAACAACAACCCCAAATAAAAACATAATCATTATCTCATAATCATTACTGTACTCCTATTCTTCATCCTAACAATGATTTGTGTTGTATTCCAGAGCTGCAGGAAATGGAGCTTTCATTAGCTCCTTCTGTTTCAGACTTTATTCTGAAATGACAATGCAATTTCTAATTGGTATCCTTCCTGTAGCAAAATGTAGGTCTATGGGATGCTTTCAGGTAGTAGGGCTACTAATCTACTGCAAGCTGGAATTCAGAGGGAACATTCTCCCTGAATTTCCTGAAAGCAGAAAGCTGCTCTGTGAACCTATTCCAGTTATTGTAGCTGGTAGAGTTTTGTCCTTATTTGTTCCATTTGTCTGTCTATGGCCACTGTCCCCTGGTGGAGAACAGGACAGCCACTTCCCTTGTACCACCTCCAAAGGCCAGTCCAGTCCCCCTCCTGCAGCTGGGTGGTACTTGAAGCTCCAGTAACTCTTCTTGCAGCAATCTTTTTCAGTTCTAAAGTGGCATCCTTTTCTTCCAGTGAAATTCTGGTCTCTGATGATGGGTCCACCCGGCCCCGTGTTTCTGTTTCCCAGAGCATGATTGCTGATATGATAGTGGTCCTGATTTTTATATTTTTTTTAAAAAAAGGGAAGAAAAAAAACCACACTGGCCAACACTCTCCATTTGTTGTAGCTTTTGGCTGGGATGCTTATACTTGGGGATGCTGTCTATAAGCAACTCTTGTTCTTGTTACAAGATCCCACAAGCTGATTCAATCTTCCCTTGGCTAGGTCAGCTCTGATTTTGTCTATGCTTTCTTTCTTTAACACACACATTTTAAAGCAGGGGAAAAGTGCAGGGTCCCTAGGGAACTTAACAAGCAGAGCAATTTCCTCAGATTTTACTTTATTTTTTAACTCATACTGATCTTTTGTTCTTAGCAGAGAATGCTTTTCCCAGCCTCTTATGTGTGGAAATAAGAGTATGAAAATAAGTCCAGGTACTTGATGTCAATTATAGTGATACTATTTAAATGCAAATTTTGTTTTGGCCAGGCTGCTCCAATAAGATGAATAGAGGGCATTTATGTAAATAAGAGTATTGTAATAAAACAATGAAGTATTTGTAATTTTAGTTATTAACATTTCTCTCTCTCCCAGAGGATGAGTTGGTTAGGTTTTTAGGAACACAGGGAGAAGTGGGAGTGGCGCTTGACATTCAGTGTTGTGGGATAAAATTATATAGATCCGTAGTCTGCAGGCTGAAATGGACCAGGTTTGTTAGATGCACCACAAAAGAGAGAACTTGCAATTTTTCATTAGGAGCATGCTAATAGGAAACTGTAGGGAAGCACTTTAGTGTCAACCTTTGGAGATGTGGTTTTTAGAATATTATAACCTTCTGGGCTTTTTTACAGTTAGTTTTTTTTCTCTTCCCCCTCAACTCACTGGAGATTTATCGGCAATGCGCTCGCTAACGTTGTCATATGAGTGAAATCATTCTTATATGCTTTGTCTGTGTATACAGAGCAGCTTATTTTTTTAATGGTTGCTAAAATTAGTAAAAATGAAATGCCACACTGAAATGCAGATATGAAAAACTTCAAATGTTGAAATCTGTCCTTTTGAGACTCGGAGCTGAAGCTAAGCTTCCAGGCTCTCTGTATAGCCAATAGAGGCTAGGTGACACCTCCAGAAAAAAAAAATGGAACAAAAAAAGGAAGAAAAAATGGAACAAATCACCCTCTAGAGAAGGTTTTTCTATTTCCATAGGTTGTGGAAAGAATCTGGATGAGCTCTTTAGAATAAATGCTTATCAATTTGATCTAGGAAGATCAAGATCAAGTTGCATCCTAAAGTACTGAATAGTTTTTCTTGCTGCTCCAAAAGTAAACACGCAATGAGTTGGGCTGCATAGGCTGCAACGGTAGCATTGTCTGGGATTCAGTTCTACTATGGTGGAATTCCTTTTGAAAGGAACAGCTAGGGACCTGTTCAGCAAAAATAAGGCTGTTCTGTCTTTTATCTCACTTTAAGGTATGCTGACCCTCACTCAAAGCAGTAGATTAGTGAGCTGTTGGTATCTTACAAAATATTAGATTTAAACCACACTGAAAGGAGTCACCAACATAATCTTTTACTGTTACCCCAAAGTATACCCCATAATTCAACATGCTTTGGTTTTTAAGTTGGTACTCACCATTTTTCTCAAAAACATCAATTTGTTCTAAAGCCTTAAAAATGTATTATAGCATGCTGAGGAAAAAAGTAATTGCAACTGCTACTTATTTAGAATCAGTTGTGACTTATTTGGAAAAATGTGATAAAGTATTAAAGTCCTTGAAACTCGCTATTCTGAATGCAATGCTCCCAGAAATTGGCCTGATTTTTTTTATATCAAATTGTCTTTGAATATTGTACACTGGAATATCCTGTAAAACCTGCAAAAGGTACTGCAAACAGGACCAATGTTACTAACTACAATACTTTTAATCTAAAATGGTTAGGAAGGTGACTAATATTAAATCTCTATATTTTAAATATTCTTGCTTTCTTCTGTTTTTAATGGTACTTGGGGTTTGTTTTAAGCCTTCCTCCCCAACAGTCCTGAAAACAAGATACTTGCTTTCTGCTTTATAAGAAATGCTGAGATTTCTAGGCAACCACGGTTCATCTCATGTAGCAGCTGCTCCAGGTAAGAGCCAGTTGGTTCCAGTTCCTCTGGAGGTGGCCTGTGTGTAGCCTGAATGTGAATGCTTTCAGGGAGCTTTCTGTCCCTGCCTTCCTGCATGGAGAGCTGTGGCTATCTAGAGTCTGGATTTACAGGCAGTGAGTGAGGTATGACAAGGAAAGGAAGCATGAGTCCAGGCTGTGACAGTTGGCTGCCCATCAGATCCATACTGTAGGTGTCATGTTCTGGTTTGACAGTGCCGCTGGGTAATTTATCAAGCTGAGGATAAAACCATTGCACCCTAGGTCTCTGTCCTTATCACTTAATGCACCAGACTGTATCTGTAATGACTGAAGAAAACTAATAAAGATTAGGTTTGTTTCTTAATGATAAAGTACAGTGGCTGTTAAACCATCAAAACAGTAAGGTAGGACTTTTTTATCTTGACTATGATGAAATTGTCTCTTGATCTACCTCCTTTATAAGAAGAGTTTCCTTTATCTTAGGACTGATGTTTTAAAGATTATGGGTGATATGCAGTGATGACTCTGACTGCTTTGCTGTATTCCAAGTGGAAATTTGGCTTCAGAAGTGATGCCTGGAGGTAGGATACAATGTGCTGGATTAAAAATTTCCATTCATTTTATGAACTGATGGATTTCATGCAACTTTTATTGACAAATTTGAATATACCATGTGGCTTTGCCAGCATGTAAAAACCTCATTCCTGTCTCATTTGTTTGGTGAGAGCCAGTTTTTCAAAAAGCTGTGCTTAAAATAAGAATATAATGTATTTTTCTTTCTAACCTCTTCTAGAAAATTATAAGAAAATTGAATAAGCTTTAAAATTCTGAAGCTTCCTACTGTTTGGTTTTGTGTGTTTTTTTTTTTTTTTAAGGGGATTGTCTGGCAGAATATGCTAGAGAAGTAAAATGTAAATTCTCTAACTTTGTTATAAAAGCATGTGAATGGTCAGTAGAGCTACAAAAGGGAAGTATTTGTTCTAAATAGTACAGAGATTTAGAATAATTTTTATACAGTCCTATTATGTTACATTCTATTTGAATTTTCTGCAAGGGTATGCTGAACAAATAACTTGCAGAAAATAATCCATCTGGCAGTCCTGGCTCTCTACTTCTGTTCCTGGAACATGTACAGCTGTATTGCAACTTTTTCAAACTAATTACCAGAACTGCACCATGAATGGTTATAGCTAATTGAGAGTCTCTGTTATAGACACAGGGGTATTCTAGTTCTGTTATCTTGTTGATACTTGAAACGTGCCCGGTAAGTCTCAATTATACAAAAGCCTGTGGACTGAGAACATGTCAGGAAGATGACCATGCTGCTGCCTCTCAGAACCAAAGGATATAGAGAGTCCACAAATGCTTTGAGGAACCTTTTTCTGATATTTTGCCTCCTTTGCCCAGGTAACCTGGAGAATGGAATCAACCCTCACATATTAATAACAATGTTCTTACTGAAAAAAACCTGATCTTATGATTCCAAGTTCCTGGGCCTCTTCCTGGGAATGGAGAGGGATGTTTTTTAAATCTAGATTTTCTTTTTAATCCATTCAATTTACACAGGTGCTCAGGAGTATGGTTACAATTCTAGCAAAGTAAAGAAGGCATTTGGTAACAGCCTTTTCTACATCCTGTATCAACACATCCCTTGCCTCATTCAGCAGTGGGACCAAATTTTGCTACTTATGTATTTATAGAAGAACTTCCTTCCTTATGTGTAAATTTTGGAGATAACAGATGCTTAAGCCCTGTTTTGGTTAGTGTTCCCTTTTACTCCTGTCACCCCAAACCCCCAACTCTATCCATCACTCCTTAATTGGGCTGCTGGTAATTCTTTCCTTCTGTAGTTCTCAGGTTAAAACCCAAGGAATAATTGTCATGGAAGCTTTTGGATCCTTGAAAGAGTTGTATCAGAATTTTGGTGTGGGTGAAACGAGAAAATTGCATGTGTGGTACTTCTTTGATGTAAATGATGCTAATTCATGGCTTACAGCCATTGCAAGTGTCTTTTGATATATGTAAGAGGTAATAAATTCACCTGGAAGAATTTGAGGAAAACAAGTTTTTAATAATCAACTGAAAGGAGGGGCTTCAAGCCTCTGGAGTTCTCCTCAGATGAAGGCTATCTGAGTTCCAGCAAACCCTCATTAGTGCTGTTGTTTTTTCATTCAGTTGTCTACTATTAATCTTAACGGAGGATGCACAGTTTTTCTGTTGCCCCACATGAGGGTGATGGCCCTGATTAGTCACTTCAAAGAGGCAATAGAAGAGGTTTTTGTAGGATGGGTAGATCCAGGTTTAAATTCACTTGTGTTTCTAGGTTCCAAAATTGCTAAATGTGTGTGTTTGTTTTTTTTTTTAAAACCTTTCTTGCTATACTTCTCCGCACCACAGAGTACTTCCTAGAAAGGGGTTATCTTTCTGTTTATGGAAAATCATAGATGTAACTTCAGAAACCATTGAGCTACCACTGAGGGAAGTCTTTTTGCCCAATTAAGAAGTTTGTTTCTTGTATGACCTCACCTAGAATTTATCTTTAAAGTAGGAGTGGAGAATAAGTGGAGAATAAATGAAACAGGAATTTAAATATTAATTCCTTAGTGGTCCCTGTCCCTCCTCCACACCAAGTGGTGGTAGTTGTACCTCAAGGTTTGATAAGAAAAGAGGACTTCAGCTTATTGCTTTTCAGTGGAAGCCAAACTGGTATGAGTGTCTTGGGAGAACAGAGATATGAGTTGAGAGTCTAAAACCAGAATAAATAACAACTAACCACTTCCTAATTCTGTAGTATGTCAGAAAAAAATAGTTCCTTCATGATTGAAAACAAATTGACTTAAAAAAAAAAATAGTATCCCTACCAATGGTCTCAGAGCAACTATCATCTCCACAGCTGCTAGGACTCACACTGAGGCCTGACTAGAGCAAAGCCAGCTAATTTAGCTCAAACCACTGTCAGCAGCAGTACAACTCAGCTAGTTGTGATGACAGGGACTAGGAAAACTTTTAATGAGCATCAGTGTAGTGTAAGTGGAAAGGAGGGACGTGCAGGTGGCAGATGGTAATGAAAGCATGGTAATGGTAGCCTGCCAAATTGCTTCTCTGGCACTGGTGAGATGATGCCCATATGTTTGTTCTGCAGCCTGGCACCAGCACTAGCCTGCTGCTTCCAATTCTGGATCCGGGTCAGTTGGAGTTAACCTTGGGTTCCCTGCACTGGTCTGCTCCCCTCTCCCATGTGGGGTTTTCACCACCCATTTTCATTGCATTTTAATAATAAGGTAAGGACTGTGTCACCATTGGTCTTGGTATTTGTTTGCAGTTTTTCTACCCTTTGGTCACCTGTGTCCCCCTCTGCTCTGTTAAGCATTACTATCAGGTTTTTGACCATATTGTGCTGAAGCTGGCATGAATAGCAATGGGACTAAACCCAGTGACATCTAATGCCACTGAGTTGACATCTTATGCCACAAGAAGAGGCATAACTATACTCTTCCGTTTGAGAATCAGCAAAGGTGAATAGGGACTGCTCCTCTGGAAGTCATGCCAGAGGTGAGACATCTCTGTGCCCATGGAGCCTGGCGCCTGTACCACAGAGTGGAGAAGGATGCACACATCTCTCACTACAGTTCCACTTCTGCACTGCTCTTGCCAGCTGTTACTTTTTTGCATCTACTCTAATGCTATGTACACTTGAAATAAAAAAAAAAGTCTAGGCTGTGTTGTTCTTCACAGCTACTGGAGTTGCAGGCTTGGTGGAAAACTACTGCTACCTGATATGGGGTGTTTTTTTTAATATAAGTGTTCTTGGTAAGATGCTGTTCATACTCATTCATGTTCCTATCAAATCATTGTGGGGAATACAGATTTAAACGTGTATTAAAAATCCCTGCTGGAACACCAGAGTTCACTGGTGGGGAATAGTTATAGAAGCCAGTTCATAATTGAATTAGTTCCAAACATGAAAGTTCTGCAAATGTAGTTTCAACAAAGTCTGAGATACAGATGATTTCTGGATTTCATCCAAAGTCTGTCTGATGACGTCAGATAATCCAGATTTTCATGAGGGCCTGCTTGTTCAGGGGGTGGTAATGGCTATTTCTCCTAGGAGTTTTGTAGTCTTCTACAGCTGTGAATCTGTTTGCTCCATGGCACCAACCTTCTACATTAAACTATGTGATGGGCTAGAGATGGCTAACATGGATCAAGAACAGACTGAGCAACACTAGATTAGTCTTTTTCAATCAGGTAATGGATCTCTTCACTATGAAATTTTTTTCTTTCCCAAAACTGGAAATAGCTGTGAAATTTTTGTCATCAGAAGTGATCTGGGGAAATATTCCTCTTGTGTGTGTCATAAGATTGCAGAGGTAGAGAAAGTAAGTTTGATCAAACAAGACTGGATAACTTGCAGAACACTAAAGGTCTTCTAAAATGGATGAAAGTAGGTAACATCAAGAGTGTTGACTTGCATTTCAGTGCTGGCATTGGAGCTCTGAAGTGGAATATGCTCAGGCTTAGAGAAAGCTCTGAGTTTTACTCATCTTCTCTAGGCCTGAGAGGCCTGGTCTCTGACCATGAGCTTAAGTTCTGAATTCCACCAGTAGTCTCCAGGAGGCATGTGGTGTGTGGGACTTTCTGGATGTTGTTGAAGCTGTTAAGTTTCATTTTATAATCCTGCTGTAGCTTTTAGGGAGGCAGATGAAGTGTGTTTTGCTTTATCCTGTTTCTCAGAGCTGTCAGCCCATGCTGTATTTCTTGGTTGATGTGATAAAGCTGCTGTTCAGTGGCTGTTTAGATGTTGAACTGTTGAGTCCCTGTTATGACAAAATATTTGTGCTGCCTCAACTGTCACTCCTCTGGAATCTAACCTTACATTAGCTGTGTCCTAATATTGCTGTAAAGACCACCTGAAGTTGTTCTGGAGTTTGTAAAACAGATGTCCAATCCTGGAGCCCGTTATTCTCTTGCATAAGGTAGCTTGAGAGAAGATGGCAAGACTAGTTTTACCATGGTATGAAGAAAACAGATATGGAAAGGAAACGGAGGTATTCTCAGAAGCAAAATACTGGGTACTGATCAAGGACATCTGGATTCTGTTTTTTGTTCCTGCGCTTGAAACCACTCTCTGTGGTTGTTTTTGCAAAATGGTATATTTTCAGTAGCTTTGAGGAGCTTTGAGGCTGCAGTAAAAAGACAAGGATTAAAATTGTGGTTGGCTCAGTAATAGATGCAAGAACTGAATAACAAAACCCCAAAACTATCATGTTTCTTTGCTGCGGGGGGAAAAAGTTGAAATGTTTGGTGCGAAGGTGAGACTAGATTTGGCAGACAAACCAAGAATTCAACAGCAAGCAATGTGATTTTGCAGAAATGGGCCTTTTATAAGATAATCCATTTTATTGGCAGTTTGCATGCTCATGGTTTAATGCTACTTTTCTATGCATCTAGTGAAAAGAGCCAGAGATTACTCCAGTGCTCCTTCAGCTGAAAGCTGAGACAACACTTGTACTAGTCCCTACTTGAAGTGACTTCTTATTTCAAAAAGTCCCAACTTAATAATATTTCTGTCTTCTTAAAGTGGCATTGTTTAGTGTGGGAAAATGAAAAGAAGGTTAAAAAAAAAAGTTTGTTCTTCTGTTTACCAGCACTGGATTTGTCACACTTCTCAGGTGTTTATCAGACTGAGAATATGGCATAATTTTTTAACAGGAAAGATTCAAAAAACTTCCTCAGAAAAAACAGTGATCTAAAAGGTGGGGTTTTGTGTTTATACAGCTGAAAATTGCAAATGTTTCTATGAAAATCCCTATCAATACATACTTATACCCTTAGCAACAAAATGCCTTTGGAATTCAAAATATGGTGATATTAGTTCCAAGGTGGCTTTTTTTTTCCTTCTCGTTCATGGTCTAAGTAGAGAGTATGGGCTTCTAGATGCAGAAATTCTAGTAAGATTCTATATAAGTTAAAATAAATGGAATTGGAAGAGCTGATAATGTGAGTTAAAATGACTCTTACAAGTTCATTTTTGTGTGCTTTTGATCACACTTGTCACTAATGGTCTAGGAATATGAATATTCCTGCCTGATGTTGTCACCTTGTGAGATGTAAAGATATTCCAAAGCTTGAGATATTTGAAAGTGTTTACTCTTTATGCAAGTGATCCACTAAAAGGATTAAAATTACTTTGTACATCTGAGCTGTTGACGGTTGGGATGAAAATGTTAATGAGTGGTTGCTCCTGAGGCTTGTACAGAGACTAGAGGTTTTGTTACAGTATTGAAATGCCCCTTGTATTTTATTAAGGGACAGTTCTGACAGCAAAGAGCCTGCCCAATCCACAAAAAACATATTCTTGAAAATCATGACAGGGTATCTTTGAGAAACATACTGGTATGAAATCCCACAGATGCTATGCCTCTGTTACATAGAAATTGTGACTGGAAAGATGAGGTGATAGGAAATTAATGGTAAGAGTATAGAAATTACCTGCTGCCTTCATGTGAATGTGGCAAAACTTTCTGGTTAGGGCATTTAACTTTAGTAATATTGTTACTGAGAAACTGGAGTAAAATTGCTGCTCTGCTCACAGCTCCCTCACTCTTCTGAAACTCTTTGAAAGTGAATACAGAACAAATTTATTGCTAGCAAAAACATATTGCAGCTCTAGCTGGATACAAGAAATGTGTATTTCTAACGTATTAAATGGTTAATGGGCTGTGTCAGACTTGTGGTGGCAGTAATGCCCAGAACTGTGTTTGTATGTTAGTTGAGCTCCGACTCCAATAAAGATACTCTTGAGTAGATTTCTGTGGTATGATTAAAATGTTTACAAGCAAAATTCCTTCTATGCTTTTTGACATGTTTCTACAGTTCAGAGATTTTACTCAAGGCAATGTTTTCCAAAGCTGTTGCTTGGCAAAATGTCTGGGTGTTTCATTGATCTTGGACTTCTGGGTCTGCAGAAAAACTACTGGAAGATGAGAAGGCTGATTTCTGAAAAATTTCCTATGCTGCTAAAATTACCATGGTGTGGATCCTGGGGGAAACAAAGTAAGACCCCAAGAATTCCCAAGGCTTGATTTTTATTCCTGCAGATGACTGTTGGCTGACAGCACAGCTGCTGGAATTGTAGTGTACCTCCTAAGCCTCTGGCTGAGCTGGCAGCTGGACTTTACTAGAAAACCACTCACCTGGTGGCAGTGGAAAAAAAGTCTTTGAAGGATGAGCTGGTTGGAATCTCTTGGAGAGAATGCATTTGTGTTGCCAAATGCCATTCTTGGGGAAAAAGAAGCAGAGAGAAACATGTTTTTGGTGAACTTCCATTTTGGAAAGATTCAAACTATTTTTTTTCCAATATGACCTTTTGGGTTTTTTTAAAAAATAAATTGTATTTGAACAAAACATTTTGATCTTATCAAAACATGATGTCCTAATTCACTTCAATCTTAAGCATTTCAAGATGCTTGAAAAGGCAACTAAATGGAGGTGTAGAGCCTACGCAAACTATGTTCTTAGGAAAAAAGGCTTTTGTTCCTGTGCACTCTACCTGAAGTAAATGATAAACCTTTTCTGTGTTAACACCTACAGATTATATGGAGCATGTAAATTCATGTAGGAACTGTGAAAGCTCCACTTATTTGCTACAAAAACATTATGATAATGTTGCACATCATTATTGATTCCACTGTAAGAGTGTAGGTTAATGCCTATTTCCTCACCACCATTATAGAAATCACTAGCAAACATAATCTATGGGTATCAATGCATATATGTGCTTTTCTGAGCACTTTGAGTAATCATAGATGCAAGCTGGTGTTTCACTCCTGATCTGATCCTGAATGCTCATATTCTTTACTGAACTAAATTAGTTCCGTCTAATTTAGCTCTTCCAAACATGTCTAATCAGGGAGAAACAACTCTACAATCAAACTCCAGGTAGACTAATTGCTCTCTTAGGGTTGTTTATGATGTCTCTTATAGATTATTTTTTTTGGTATTGGTTGAAATGCCTACAGCCTCCTCTGGAGTGACAGCCAAGTAGATAGCAAGGATTTGCGGGGTAAGGAGGCAGAATAAAAAGCTCTTTATTTCCCCTGCTTTTTCTATCCTAATGAGAGCAGGAAACAACATGGATTTATCCCTATTATTTATTCCTTTGTCAAGCATCAAAAGTGTATACAACACTGCTCAATAGGTGGGAAAGGGCTAGGCAAACATGTCCTCACTACAGACCTTATAATTTAGAAGCAAATTGTATATTCACAGGGCAGTGCAATTCAAGAAATACCCTTATTGGTCTAGTAATTACTTGTCTAATAAATGACCTTGCTTCACATGTTTAAGTTCTGCTCTTTGAATAGTTACCTTGTTCTTTTGTCTTTTTGCCTTTTGTTAAGTATAGTGTGCCCTTTTCAATGCAGGGTTTATCTTTTGTGTTTGTACAATACTGAGCGACAGCTCTCCTTTCTCTGAGCAGCCTCTTCTATGGCCTCTGCCAGAGAAAAATGGTAAAGATGGTAAAGAAAATTATGTTCTCTCTTTTAGAAGATGCTTTTGCTGGTTTGAAAATAGGTACTTCTCAAAATTATCTCCGATTTGTGGGATTAATAAAGTATTATCTTCAAGTGAGTAAATGTGCCTGACTCTTACACAAGCTCTGGCTGCCGATCAGGGTCTGCAACTCCAATTTTCTAAACCCTGCACGGTTTCACTGAAGCTGACAGTTGTTGGCTTATGTTTGGTATGTTAGTATTGCTACAGAAAAGCATGCTTGCTATAAGATCTCCAGGGATGAGCTGAAAGTTCATGCATTATTTCTACAGCTCTCTAAACTACTTCCAATGATTCCAGAACTGCCAAGAAAGGAAACATTCATGGAAACGAAGCCTCCTGACCTAGCAAACCAAGGGAAGCATCCATTACCAGCTGGATTATATTCTCTCCACACTATTGGTTTTACTGGTTGTCCAGTAAAAGTCCTGCAGGCCTTCTATTACTGCTTCCAGACACAGAAAATTTGCAGAAAAGCATGTAGCACGCTGCAGGCAACACAGCAGTGTCGTTCACACCACTCTGAAGCTTGGAGAGCACTAGCAATGAAACTGGTATATGACATAGAAAGAAGGCATGGACAGATGCGAGACCACCCAGGATCGGTCCCCCTCATGTTTGATAAGAACACTGTTGTGAAGTTCTTGGCTTGTGTGTGTGTCTTCCTGAGAAGTGCTAGTAGCAGAGGTGGTAACAGAAGGCAGGATCACCTGCTTGTGGGAGACTGAGGAAGTAGTTTAAGTATAAAACCCCCTCTCCTGGATTGGATTTGTTACAGCAACCAGGAAGGGTAAATGGTGTGACAGCCTTTTGCTGCTTCCAGAGATCCCAAGAGGACAACTTGAGTCATTTTCTAGCTGTATCTTTGTGTTCAAGAGACTGTGATGGTTTGGATACTCATCTTGCTGCACCAAGAGGAGAGCCCAGACCTTATGCTGCGGGTAGAATTCAGTGTGTTTTCCTCATTACTTGTCATCTACTCCAAACTAAGGTTGTGTTAGATGCCTACATGTTTATTGTGGGATAAGATTAACAGATGTGTGAGAAGATTAATGGAAGGTGTGATACATAGACTCAGACCTTATGAGAAAGTGGCAGTTCTGTTTTGGGGAACTCTTTGAGGTTCTGCCATATGCATTTGCTGTGCAATGAACTCCAAATCTTCTAAATTGTTATTCCTCTGAGATCTTAATAAGGGGAAAAAAATGTTGGTAAACATCAAGCATTTAACAAGGGCAGGGGGAGCCTTCTGAAGAGAGAGTCCAGTAGCCAGCAGAAGCATGGTAACTTGAGCAACAATGCTATTTACCACAGCTGTTTGAACTGCAGATTGATGGGAGCTAATTAGAGTTCAAGCAGAACATCTGTGGGCTGTGAAACAAGGCTGGAGAGTGTGGCTTTCTAACAAAGCTGTGATATCCATCAAGGGCAGAGAAAAGTACCTCCTCAACAGACAGCAATTTGCTGGTTCATAGACTTCGTAAACTGCTGCTCATCTACTACTTTCCTGCTGCCACAGTTAATTTTGCTAAGGTGCATACGCCTCAAGACAGTTTGCATTTCCATTGCATTTCAGATATCTGTGTGAATTGACACAAATATATAGAGCAGCACAGCAGAGCTTGCAGAAATGAGGGACATAAAATGAGATGCTTTGGGTGATCAAGGCTTCTATATCACTCTGAAAACTGGTGCGTTTGACCTACTCGGGCATCCTTCGGAGGAAGGTCAAAAAAGGACCAGTTCAGTGTCACTACAGCTCTGCTTTACTCTGAAGCTGGGGAAACTTCGCTAGGAAGAGCCAAATCAAGCTGAAAAAGCTTTAGTTGTCTATGTTTCTGTAGGAAACATGACCCACTGAAAAATGCTGGTATAAAAATTATTACAGCTGAAGAATGCAAGCAGACCTGTGGTACACAGGAGCAGACTTCCTAAAAAGATGGTTGATTCTTCAAGCCTGCAGCATTTAAGAGGTATTTTGACAATGCCCTTAGCAATGTTCTTTAAGTTTTGGTTGACCCCTGAAGTGGGCTAAATGATCTTTATAGGTTTCTTCTAACTGTGAAATATTTGATTTTACTTTAGATTTTTTTACTTCTATTTCAGTTAAAAGCCTCTTCATTTCTGCTTTTCAAGTCTTAAAACCTTGTATCTGGAATTTAGTTGTGTATGTATGACAACAGATCAACTTCTGCCTGTTTTCTTCTGACAGGGCTTGCAAGATAGATACATGTGTATTGGGGAGGATGTTCCCCTGAACAAAGACCATAGGTGAGCAGTTTCTACCCGAAGCTTTGAGCCATGTGATACCCACTGCATACACTGCCTTTCCCTGCATCCTATAGAAACTGATGTAGTGAGAGACAAGTGAAATGGTATTGATATGTGGTCTTCCTAGGCTTCTCTCTCAGGTACTGCAAAAGAGCTGGTTTGTGGTAGGAGCATCAAGTCTTAGGATGGTCTAAATGAATGGTAGAGCTTCAGTGGCTGTTGAAGCATCCCAACATCTGTCAGTACTTGATTTACAAACTATTGAGATGTTATGGGAGATGTTGTACTGAATACTTGGTTGTTCAGATCAAACACTCCTCCAAACAGTTCTTGAAAAATGACTGTTTAACTGTTAGCTTTTAGAGCACGGATTCCCCAGCTTGGTACATGATTTGTCTATGAAAGTTAAAGGTATGCAGCATGTAGATGCTGTCTGGGCAGTCAGCCTTTGCATTGGCTGCCAGTGGATGAACCAGAGACACATGGTTTGGGAAGCCTGGTTGTGGACTTAGTAGTTGTATAATTGCTGTTGTGTCTATTTCACTTCACTGAAATTTTGTCAGTGAAGTATGTGTATCTCCAGATACCTGCAGTAATTGTGTCACTAGAGAGGCTCTGACCTTTCATGGAATGGTTGAAATCAAGCTAAGTAATGTTCTTCAAGGACAAAAGATACGAAAACCTCTGAGTTGAGTTTGTTTTCCCAATAGGTTAGGCAACTGGGTATAGATCAAAATAGAAAAAGGACATTAAAGATAATGGCGTTTTAATTTTACATCTTATCTCTTCTTTGCTCTGAAACTCACTCATGTAAAACCCATATGGGTTCCTGCTCATTTAAGGGAGGGTTGCCTCATGCTATTCTTAGTATTGTTTCTTTTTTCTTGGCTGAAGGTTTTTTGGTGTTACTGTATATCTGGCATATGTTATGAAAGGTACTTTTTAGACTAGAGCATAACACCTTTGAAAGCACTGGAGGATGTAGTTATATGTGTCCTTGCTCTTACGTGCAAGAATTAAGAAGAGCAGAATTAAAGTTGGGGTTGTTTTTGGTGGTTGTTGTTGGGGGTTTTTTGTGTTTTTTTTTGTAGAGGGAGTGTTCCAAGAGGAAGATGGAAAGAATATTTCCCTCCTCCTTTATATATGACAGATATTAATTACATAATGTAATTTGCTAGTGGGAAGCGTTTCTTTAACAAAGGTAATGAAATAACTCATGGAGAACAGAGTAGGCATCTGCTTGACTGGAATTGGCCTGGCTTTCTAGTTCTGAGTGGCAGACACTTAGCAGTTGTTCTCAACTCCTGTAAGAAATATTTTGGGATCGCGTGGCATTGATATCCTAACCAAAGCCAAACTGAAAACTGAGTACATCAATTCTCTGTAGATTTAATAGCTGATTGAGTCAAATATTTAGACTGGGCTGTTTCAGAAGATACCTTCCCTGCTAGAAGCACATAGCTGTGCCTGTCTGAGGAATCACAGTTTTCTCCTAGGATCCCACTGGCATCACTGAGGTTTTGCCAATGCCAAGAGGCTGTTGAACCCTATGGTGCCTCTTATGGCAACAGGGCTTGAATTTGAGCTTAGTCAGAGCAGTTCTCTGGGTGAGCAACAGCTAGCATCTGCGATGTGCTGGAGTGTGCCATCCCAGAAAAAGACAAGCACCAAATTGCTGTTATGTTCAGTACAATATTTAATCAACACCATAGTTCTAAATATATTCTAGCTTTCTTCTGTGTCTCTGCTTCATTACCTTGCCATTTTTTCAAATCTGATCATACGGTACATCTTTGCCTTCCTTGCCCTGCATCTTAATTTCTCTCTTTGGTAATGGCCTCATGCCTCAAAGCTTGAATTGATTCATCATGCAGTGTCTTACTATGTGTTGTAGGCTGCTTGCTGGTCTGTGTGAGCTAATACTTCTGCAGTAGCAATCACAAACCATATTTCAAAACATAAAGGTAGATCAAAAGGTAATTGCATGGATTGTATAATGGGATGACATTTAGCACCAGAAAGTCAAACAGAGGTAAATAGCACCGATATTGTACTTAGCCATGACAAACACGTTTTTGGTTTCTTCAGAAAAGCTGAAAAATCAATTACTTCTAAGCTTACCTGTTCTTACAGAAAAGGCCAGTAGGAGTTGATGAAATATATTAATTTATAACAGGTTTCATGCTGTCATTTAAAATTTAACGGTCTCCTGCCAACACTGAAAATCTTTGTGATATAATTATTCCCTTAATTCTACTTGGAGGTTTAAGGAAAAGTTATAGAAATAAGAATATACTATCTACAAATTCTCCAGGTTCTTATAGCTGTTCCTTTAGGATCTGTTACATGTCTGTAGTGCCTATTTGTTTTAAAAGTTATTGTAATTTGGAAAGCTTTTCTGTTTAAAACAGAAAAGATCCGTTTTAAACTATCTACACTTCTAGCTTTTAAACTGCCTAGTGCTCACAGTGCTCACAGAAACATCCTTTTAACTCCCACTGAAAGTTACACTATTTCTTGCCCTTGTATCTGTGTTTGTGAAGGCCAAAGTATGAAAGGGGATGAAAAGTGGATCTTTTTTATTGTTTAAACTAGAGAAAAAAAAATAACAGAGGGGCTGAGGGACGGGTGCCTATTCTTAAATATCAAATTTCCTTGTACTCATACGAGGGTTTTACTTTAATCCAATGCTGCTTGTGGTGAAGCTTTGGAAGGTATTGTAAGCAGCCTGATGGTTCAGACAGATGGTCACCCAAATTCTAGCATAGTAAAGGTGTATAGGTTGACGTGACTATGGAGGTGTGTTTTATATGTGGGTGAAGGAATCTAGATGGCAAGGTTAGATGTGCTGCCTGACTTTTGGAGGTGAAATGAATTCTACCCTACCTCTTCTGTGCACAATAGATCAGCCAAGAAGTAGCAAATGTTCTGTGAACTTGGGTGCCTCTCATTTCAGTAATAAGCCCCATGTAACACTGTCATGAGTGAGCGAAGTTAAACAACCATTCCTAGTGACTGATCTCTATTTAGCTCAAAAAAGATTGATCTCAGCTGACTCCATCGGTGTAGGAAACCACAGTGCTTTGTCTCTGCTAGGATTTGATATTAAGGTAGGTGCCTATATACTGAAGATGCCAAATCTTGATTATACAGCATGTCCTTACTTTCAACTCTGGAAACTTCAATAAATTATGGAAACCATGAAGGACTCAATCTAGTTCTAAGGTTTGACGTTCTAAATGTTTGATACTGGAAACAGTATAGTTCTGCTTGATGCATTGCATGGGCTAAATTGCCCTAACACTAGCAGTACAAAACTACCTGGAATTTATGGAAGTTCTTTTCTGCCTATTTACTGCATTGTTCCAGGTAAACATGAAATAAATAGTTTTCATTTGGTGTAAATTTCCTAAAGTCCGTTAAGGCTAGTCTAGAAGATTCCCAGTCGTGTAAAGGTGATGCACCTTTGTTGCATAGTCTAAACTGAAATGGTTTGTGGTTAAAACCTAAGCCTTTGAGAGGCCAAAATATTCTACCTGATCAGGAAAACTGTCTTGAGTTGACAGTCAATTGCAGGGCTTTAACTTTGATTAGAGGTTTAATGCTCTGGAATGGCTTAGTGTTCTCTAAAGGGGATGCTAAAGTAAACTAAAATACCTCTGATACGGGTTGTAATGTATGACTTTGCAATGGTCAGTATTGCAAGCTTATGGTGACATTGATCAGGATAATATATTTAACATCTTATTACTGAGGCATTACCCAACAATGACTGAAGATTTCATTAGCCACCTTTTTGTCTCTGTGCTCAAATAGAACAGGGGACTACTTATTATAGTACATCTTCCTGAATGGCTTTGCAAATTGGAATTAGTTACTATTTTCTTCTAATGTGAATTCATCCTCCTACTGTTTGCTGCAGCACATTTTCTGTTGCCTTGTTTTATTTCACTACTTTACAACTCTAAGCTCCAAAACTTTCAGGGAGATGAGAAATGTGATCAAGGACAGGTTAATTCAACATCAGTATTATTGGGAAACTCTGACCCGGGTCAGTGTATGGTGACAGTAGCTTCCCAGTCTGGGCTTAGATACTACAGTCAGAGAAACCCAGTGTCTAGAGTCAATCTGAAGGGGCAATTTTCAAGGACATTTGTTTAAAAGGAAGATAAATGCGTAGTTGAAGGCAGAGAGAAGGGACAGGAGAATGAAAGCTTCAAGAGATATAAAAGCCAGGAGGCAAAGAAGTCTTTCCAGCAATACTGAGTCTAGGCTGAGGAGTAGGACTGTAGGCAGCTGGACAGATTTAAAGTAAGGTCAGGGCTATTTTGACTACCATGACTATGGCAAAGACTTTCCCTCTCATGCCTGAAAGATGAGGCAGCTACCAGTCAGTACCATGGTGGCTTACCCTCTGAAGAAGTTGCCCCCAAGGCCTGCACCCTACAAATCCTGCTTTAAGAGTAGTCTGGAGGAGGATTAATTTAGAGACATCGACTCTTAAACAGTCCCTACAGTGAAGCTGTTCTGGGATCACAGACCCTCCTTTCAGGCTATCTGGCAGGAATCCTGGCTGGGAATTAGGGGTAAACAGGGTTAGGGGCTGTCTTTAGCCCCTGTCTGTCCCTGTGCCATCCCCCTACACACTTCTGTCATCAAATCCAAAACGGGTCCATCTGAAAGATTTTAAAAATCAGGTTCTAACGGGTTTTATCCACAAAGATCACGTCCAGCTCATAAATAGCTGCATAATTTATATTAATGCATTAAGACCATGTAGTCTTAATGTTGGTACACTGTGCATTTTGTAAATAGTAGCAAAAAATCAACAACAAGCTTAAAAACTTCTAGGAATTGTATTTTGAGGTATAGCTTTGATATTTTCATGTTTATTCATACATGCGTCTTCAGAATACTGTTTAATATGAATAACTTCAGTTATTCACTAGTCAGAACTTAGCACAAAAGGCAGTTAAGCTTCTAAATCAGTTTTTTGAGGTTAAAAAGGGATTTTATAAGTTTAAGATAGAGCTAGAGCTCAAATGTGAGATGGGACTAGGCTGGGTTTGGTGCAGGAGGTAGTTCAGTTGCAGACCTGTTCAGCTGAAATTGAGATAATGTAAAAGTCTTGAGAGCTCTATAAGAAGAGCTAACAATTGGAAAGCAATTTGAATCTAATGCATGCTAAATTGAGAGTTAAATGGCATGGTTTTAAACAGAACTCAAGCTATGATGTGTTCTCTTTAAATGTGTTTGCTGATGAAGAACTGAGCACGTGTTTGGGTGGAAATTGAGACTGTGTAGGTACCTGAGTAATTGAACTGTAGATGTTAGAAAGCATTTAAGTATTGAGGTGGAGAGAGCACAGAGCCCATTTCCACAGGAAGAAACTGGTGTGCTCTCAGCAGAGAGTACTGAGAAAAGTACTGCTTTTTCTGGAACTGCTTGCAAGTAGCCTTAATCACATTTTTGTGTTAAGGGGGAACAGGGACTAAAAATCTGACTTGTAGGGGAAAGCTGTCATTGTTCTGCATCAGTAAATCTGATTTATCAGATTTATAAATCAGTTTGTTTGGTAAAACTGCAGGAATCTGTGGTGAGGCTGGATGAGTGCAGTATTTTCTTGCTGGAGAAATAGAAAAGTTATTGGAACATGGTGGGACTGGATGATTAGCTGAAGTCAGGAAGAGAGAAGTCACTCCCTGCAGCAAAGTTTGGAGATGAGGGAGGGAGAAAGTAGAAAAATGGCTGCAAATTGACAATAAAATTCAGACTGGAGTAGAGCACAAGGACATCTATAGCAGCTTTACAGAAGCTGCGTGAAGTTTCATGTCTCTCTATGTGACTGTTTATGTGTCAGGGACATGGGAGTTGAAAGGGAATTAAAACCCAAGGTGAATCCTTGTGAGACGCATTTGTGTTTGTTTCTTCTGTGCAGTTGTAGAAGTGAGCTGTGTATCACAAGTGTTTGTCAGGCACAGAGAAATTGATCATGAGCTGGGAAGCACAGAGTTTGTACCCATGTGAGAAGGACCATCAAGTTGAGATTTTTGATGGCCTCTGGGCCAAGGGAGGCCACTGTCTGCGTTTGGATAAGTAGTAATTTTCAGAACATCGGTATGGGAATAAAAAGGTAAACAGTACAGATGGGAAAGCTCTCATGCCATAGAAGAATGGAAAGTGCACAAACAAATTATAACTAATTTCACTGTTCTTATTAGTTTATGCTGTGTTGAAAAGCTGCTCTTCCTGAAACACCTAAATGATCATGTTTCATTTTCCCATAAAGTTGAGTTTTATGATCCTATATCTCTTGATCACAGCTTTTGCAATGTCAGACTCTAAAGCCATGGGAGTCCTGGCTATCTCCAGCACAGGTAGATGTTAGTGTTAAGGATTACAAAACAACAAGAAGCATCTTGGCTGAAAACGCCTCTTCTTATCTCTTGTTTTAATTCAATTTGAGACATCAAGACTGATAGGGAACTGTACTGACAATTCTAATCTGACCTTTTTTACATTGCAAAAAAAGTTGGTGTTTGTAGCAAGAAACTCATGGAGAAGGGAAGGTTAATTCTCCAGCTGTGCAGATGTAATCCCAAAACTCCTGCCCTGGTATGGTGATCTGGGTTTGTGAGATGACTCTGGAAGTGAGTTAAGCAGTGAGAAGTTGCTGAGTTTGTGCCAGTGAGCAAGGGGCCTTGATCAGCCATCTCCCCTTAGGTCAGAGAAAGGCTCAGATTGGGGAAGGTGTCCATCCACCTGCATTTGCTGGCTTTGCTCCCTCTGCCAGCATCCCTGGAACAGAAACACTAGAGTGAACCAAGCAAGAGCTGGTTTGGATGAGGCAGTAACAGTGTATGGTGGCAAGCAACAACCCAGGGGGGTCAGGCTCTACTGGACGCGTTTGTGGCAGCAGCTCTCATCTGCATCACTGGTGCTCACCCGATCCATGCTGGGTGCACAGATGAAAGGGGTAAATCCCTGGCACCCCTACTCAAACTGCTCCCCACTGACAACAGGTTCAAAATTCTTTCTGCAGCAGAGAGTACTGGAGGGAATTGCTTAGCTTAGCTGCTGGTTTCAGTGGATTTTCCTCTTTAAGGGGATTAGTCTGGCCCTTGGTGGTGTTTGTTTCTCCTGATGTGCTTCTGAATCTAAGCAGTGGAAATCACAAACAGATGAATATTTTGTTGCTTAACCACAGGGCATAACGTGCCCTGCCATGAGAACAGGACAGTTGGCTTGCACTTAAAGCACGAATAAACGCACTTTTTTTCATTAGGAATATGGCTGCTTAACTTGGCTGATAAATACATGGAAATTAGGGGTGTTACTTGCATGCAACTGCTTTCTTTGCGTGCAAGTCAGTAGATTGGTATGGGAGAGAATGCAATGATTTTCAAATTAATGATCCTTTCACTCGACACCTCTACTTTCCATCCTCTTTTACCTTCAAACACCTTTGTATAGTAGCACTCATGGAAAGATTGTTTCTGGCAATTATAGTTAAAAAAAATAATTCTACTGAGTCTACAGTATAAGTGAATAAGAAACTGTGATGATGGTGCAGTATGTTCCTGTTGTGTCTCCACCCAATTGGAAACATGCTGATGAGTGTTGCCATTGCTGCTTGGCTCCCAATTTAAAGGCGGATTTTCTGAGATTGTGGTTTTGCTAAGCGATTGTTTGAAGAGGTGGTTTCAAGATAAGAAAAATACATTATTTTAATGTATATTTGAACAGAAGGCATTTATCACAACTGCTGTAAAACAGAAGAAAGGAAAATGATGAACTTTACTGGAGCTTTGTGCAAGTCTCAGGTCTCCAGTTTATGCCTTTTGGTATCCATTATTCATATCGTGTGTCTATTCCTCCTTCCTCAAACTGTATTCCCTCTTTCCTCTCCCCCTATACTGCATTAAATACTAGATTGTTTTTTTGGGGGGAGTGGGATACAGTATTAACATTTAGAACATAAGATGGCTAGAAAAATATTAGAAACATGATTTACCTCTATGAATTATTTACAGAAAGATTAAAAACCACCAAAACTGAGTAGATAGAAAGGGGAAAGGATATAGCCTTATTACAGAGGGATTGAGGAGCTTATTAGTCCCCTTTTTCTTGGATAGAATCCACCTTTGCTGAGCAGCAGCTCTCTGGGCTGCTCAGACCTGTTCCATGTGTTCTCTGAGCTTGGGGAAGTCATGTTACTATCATTCAGTGATGAGTGATGTCCCTCAGGGTCCGTATTGGGACCAGAACTGTTTAATATCTTTATCAATGATGTAGAAAGTGGGACCCTCGGCAAATTTGGACAAGCTTGAGAAGTGGACTTGTGTGAACCTTCTGAGGTTCAGCAAGGCAAAATGCAGGGTCCTGCACTTGGGTCAAGGCAACTGCCAGTTGGGGGTTGAAGGGACAGAGGATGAAGGATTGAGAGCAATCTAGCCAAGAAGGAATTTGGGGGTATTGGAGGGTGAAAATCTGGACATGACCTGGAAATGTGCACTTGCAGCCAAGAAGGCCAACCATATCCAGGGATGCATCAAAAGTTGAATGGCCAGCAGGTTGAGGGAGGTGATTCTGCCCGTTTCTTATCATGAGACCCCACCTGGAGTACTGTGTCTGGCGCTGGGGTCTCCAACACAGGAATGATATGGACCTGATGGAGTGGGTTCAGAGGATGGCCATGAAGATGGAGCACCTCTGCTATGAGAGAGTTGGAGTTCTTCAGTCTGAAGAAGAGAAGCCTCCAGGGAGACCTTATTGCAACTTTTTAACACTTGAAGGGAGCCTACAAGAAAGATGGGGACAGACTTCTATTAGGACCAGTAGTCATAGGACAAGGGGTAATGGCTTTAAACTAAAAGAGGGCAGATTTAAGATATAAGAACCAAATCTCTTACAATGAGGGTGGTGAAACACTGCAACAGGTTTTCTAGAGAGTTGGTAGATGCCCCTGTCCATCTTGACTTGGAATGTTGAGCTATGATCAACCTGATCTAGTTGAAGATGTCCCTGATCATTGCAGGGAGGTTAGATTAGATGACCTTTAAAAGCCCTTTCCAACACAAACTATTCTATGATTCTATTCTATTGAAAGTGGAATTTCTAAGATATCTGGGAAGTGAAAAAGAAACCATAATTGAAATAATAGATGTATGGTTGCTGTAGCAGTGTTCTTCCTTACCTCTGGCATAAATGCCTCTCCTGGCTTCCTAGAGCATTTCCAAGGGCCAGTACTTGTTCTTCTTTAAGAACTAAATAACCGTTTCTGAAATTAGACCTTTGGACTTGATGTCAGGAATATAAACCATTGATTTATGCTGCTTGGCTGGGCCCACCTCATTGCCTTGAATGCACTCCAAAATATGAAGAGGTGCTGAGCTCAGCTGCTCTCAGCTCAGTCCTGTCTTCTGATGGGTGCATTGATGTGTGCATGCATGTGGGTTCCTGCCGAAAAAGCAGAGATCCTTAAAGCCTGGTGGATGTTCCCTGTCAGTAGCACATCTGTTGCTGCATTGAATACCAAAAATATTTTGTCAAAGATCTTTAGATGCTTGACATATCTATATCTCTTCCTGAATTTTAAGTTTTGTTTTAAATGTTGCATTTTAGCCTGCGTCAATGGCAAATTACTCTAAGTGCTACTAGTCATTTCAATGGCTATCATTAATTCTTTTTGAGCTATTTATCTCCTCCTCTGGATGTTTTTTATTTTAGAGGCTCTCTCCAGAACCTTTAGCACGCTCTGATTTGATAAGGTCTAATACATGCTCTCTTCTGACTGATTACTATTGTCACTCAGTACAGGTTTGCGGTTTCTTCAAAGGCGCAGCTCCCTGAATTCTGCCAGGCAGCGCCTAGAGCTTCTAGCTGCCGACTGCCAGCTTTCATCAGCAGTGATTGGAGAGAAAGCTGCCCTTTCCCAAATCACTTTACACACACTCTTATTGCTTATATAATTCGTTTCTCTTAAGTGTTCATCTTTTTCTCTGGTGATCAGAGAGCCAGAAGCCTGTACCATTCACTTCAGTTACTGTTCTGTGAGCTGTGAAGTGCTCTGAGAGTGAACGCGTAACAAACCCCAAAGATTTCCTTTCACTTCTTTGCTTTTCTCTTTCACATAGCTATACTCACCGCGCTAGCTAATCTGTCTGTCTTTTTCTGAAGAGAAAGGATATTTAGATACACTTGCACTAATCTAAATATAGTGATGCTCACAAATGTCTTCAGTTCATTGGTCTTAACAACTTTAATCCAGATTTATGTCTAATGCTGGAGTCAAACAGCTCTATTTTTCCTGCCTGAAACCCCACAAGCTACTCCTGTTGGGAACAAGGCCAACTCCTTCCAACCCCCAAAGCTGGGGATTTTTCCCATTCAGTTTTCATTCAGGTAATTACAATTGAGCAATGATTTTAGTCTTACCCCTATAGCAGTTACAGATCCTTTGTTCATTTTAAGAATTAATGTGCGTAGTTAAAAAATGTGTTTGCATCTGGTGGATAGCTAGAAAGAAAGATACATAGGGAACAAGATTTGTGTATTTCTTCCCATATGCTACACTATCATGCTTGGGAACTGTGGTGGGATTGTTTTTGTGTTAGTAAGAGGTGCCACCTTCTCTGTCTCACATACAATCTCCTGGTTCTGTTTGAGTGAGTTCCAGATCTCGTCAGTGGGTGAACCAGCTTCCGATGCCAACGGCACCTTATCAGCTTTGGTTAACACTATTCGTTGCTTGTCAAATAGCTTGGTCATTGTTTTGCAAGTCTAGCCAAGCATTGGAAAAAAGCTTATGAAATGAGAGAAAAACTAAAAGTAACCAGTGATAACACCTGGATGGAGATGTGTGCTGATAACAGGCCTAAGGGCATTAAGCTCTTTCTCTGTGACAGTAGCAGCGCTTAGTTTTCCTGCTGCAGCCTGGCAGTTGGAGCTGAGCTGGAAGCTTACCCTGCCAGGGGTTAGAGGTTGACTCTGTTTAAAACTCCTTATCTTTGTTATGAGTGGTACAAGGACACGATGATATATTTTTTTCTATATTTTCTTTTCTGGAGCCCACCAGTGCAAACAGCTGCTTGTCTAGCACCAGAGCCAGAACTAGCCCAAGAAAATCCATTGGAAACCCAAAACAACACAAAGTAAACTTTTACATAAAGCATGTAAAAAATCAGCATGAAATTACAAGGAGGTCACTTAAACCTGTGGTGCTTTTCTTTTCTATGGCATGCATCCTTAGCTGCTTTTAATTTACTGTGTCCTATTCTTTTGTTGTTTGTTTCTCTCCCACACAGGTTTTTATGATTTGATAAAGAACAGGGTGTTCTTACTGGAACTGGAAAAACCAGGCTGCTTTTACTGGAAAAGGGAGGTAGAAGGCAGCCTACTCCTCCCTTCCCAAAAGGGAGACAATAAAGTTCTAAAAAGAGGACAAGTGGATGTATTAGGAATGCTTGATCAAGATTTCTAAAAGAAAGAAATGCAAAATTATGGCTCTAGTGATTGTAGCGTTAAAAGCACAACCAGTGGAAAATAGCTGCTATCAAAATGTATGTCTGACTTTTAAAGTGTTCTTTCATGGAGAAGTTATAGGTCTCAAACTGTAGATGAGCCAATGAATGTGTGAATCAAAATGATCTGGATACTGTGATATACAGCTAGCTTCCAAAAAAAGCTTTTGGATAGTTTCAGGCAGAGGTTTTTGTGATACATGAACATCAGTGGCATGAACAACAGTCAGTTCAGTGGCATGTTGTGAAAGATGGTTTAAGAAAATATCAGTTTGTGCAATGGAGGAAGCTGTATGTTCCTAACAATATGGAAAAGGAGTGAAAAGAGAGATTTGAGACTTGATGCAAAAGGAGATAAAATTAAAACTGTTGCAGAAGGATTTTATTATCCTGAGTTTCTGAACAAAAGTAGTAAAAATAAATTTTGTGTTAGTGAAAGGAAAGTAATGAACACAGGGAAGAATATTCCCCTAGCAGTATGTGCAAAGGGATGGGCTTGGAGTTAAATATTGTCATTCAGGAAAGAGATCTGCGAATTATATTCTTTGTCAGGACAAGAACTTGAAGCCAAATGAAATAATGCAGAAGGTCTGAATGCAAATAATTATGATGGCAGCATCAGCAATGTAATTATGTGCTACATAAAATGTGTTTTGAAGGCCAGAAATATAGATGGTTTCAAAAGGCAGATGGTCATGAAAGTAAGATCCGTCGAGAGTTCTTAAACAGAGGATGGTGGTAATGCAAACTCCTGCTCTCAAATTTTCTCAAACGAGGTTTGCTGGGAGTGTGGATCGTATACCGGGAGGCATAATGCTGTGTCTGCTTTGAGCATGTGCTGCCTGGGAGTCTGGTACTCAACACTCCGGGTCGTTACAAGCGACTGCTGAAAGGTAAAGAACCTCTGTTTGGAAAAAGATGGTAATTTCCTCATGCAGGGCATCTCTGGGAAATGTGAAACAGCCTATAGCTGGTTTGTTTTCTACAAGCTGAAAAGTAAAAATTATTTGGAAAGATCAGTGCAACTGCAGAAGGGCAAATCTTCAACATAAGTGTTTTACCTGATGAGCTTTGATGTCTAATGAGCTTTCCTGTGACCATTATGTAAGCACCCTTACAGTGCCATAAGGCTAAGTTAGTGAAGGGCTGCTTTCAGTTCCCAACGGCACCTGGCACAGACTGAGAGATTTTTACTGTGCTTCTGTGCAGAGTATAGTGTTAGGAATGTGTTAACTTTCCATATCAGGCTAGAGTGATTTGAATTTTTCTAGTTTATCACCATTTAATTACCATATGATGTCAGTATCAGCGGTGGACATAAATTCAGATTCCTAATTCTCTACTTGGAATAAGACAACATACTGGAAAAAAAAGTTTTTCTGTGATATGAAGGTGTTTTGATGAAAGCCTTTTAAGTTTTAACCCAAAAGTGAGGTGGAAGGGAGCTCTTGGGGAAGGCAGGAAAAGGAAAATGCAATTAAAAAAAAAAGTCTGTTAGCAGAAGAAGGGTCTTAATAGGGAGGTCTTTGTGGGCATTTCCATAGTAAGAAGAAAATGGTCCTCTATCTCAATGTTCCTTTTCCTAGGAAACAAACACTTAAAGTGGTTGATACTATGAAATACATCCCAGGTAAAGAGCCTCACAGATTAAAAGGCCAAGAGTCAAAGAGCTAGGGAAACTCATTTCAGGAGGAAACTTTCCTCAGTCTCTGTAATTTTGATGCAGGAAGTTAACAGATATGATTCTGGGCAAGAAAGAATGACATGAAAGTTTCATGAATCCCAAGATAAATGGAGATTTGGAAGGAATCTTGTTAGTAAGAGATGAAGAGAAACAACTGAGAAGTTATTTATAAATTATGAACATTCCTTGTGAGGAGTAAAAAGGATTCTACATTACTCTAGTGATAATGGAAAATGGCTTGCTGAGTGACAGAAAGATATTGTCTGCAAAGGAATAGGGAAGCCATTTAGTAGCTCTATTCCTTCACTCATAAAATTACCTCCTCTGTCAAATGTCAGTAGACAACACCGTTTACAGGAAGGTCAGTTAAAAAAAGTGATCAACCTAATGACAAAGTAGAAGGTGTGTTGGTTTTTGTGGTTGTGCTTTTTTTTTTTCTCCTCTGTGAGTAAAGTATTTCTCTCAAACATTATATATATATATATATATAAATATATATATATATATAGCTTGTTTGAAATGTGTGACAATGTTCCATTGTTTTCTGTACTCCCCCACATCAAACTTTGTGACCTGGAGTTCAAGGCTCTCAGCCTCCTGAACAGTATGATGTAAGGGTTTTCCAAGTACTAATTCCTGCTTGAATCAGAATATCCTGATGGGAAAAAGTCTGCTCTGATTCTAAATATATTCTTTGATGTAGAAATGACCATAGATGTTGAAACTGTTCACTCAAGATTAATTTTATTATTTTTTTTTTGGTGGAAATGAAAATGTACTTTTATTTTTAGTCGGATTAAATTGTACTGGTAGTGAAATAATCTGAGAATATGGGCTGAACACTAAGAGAATGTCCTGGCATTTCCTGATCGTGCAAGAAACTTCCCATTTAGACTAATTCCTTCAGCTTGTTGTAATTCATTCATTCCTCTGATGTCAGGACGATAATGCTAATGCCCTTCCTGCCTGTTCTTTTGCAAAACAGCGTGAAAAATACCATTCTGTGTAACCAGCTCGCTGCCACTACCTACTGCTGGCCAAGGATTATTGCCTCTTATTTTGAAAATGAACGTTGAGTGGTGAACACTGTCCTTGTCTCTTTGCCTGCACAAGGACTAGGATATATCTGGAGTGCAGAATCCAAGCACCGTCCTTGGTTGCTGTCTAAATAACCAAAATAGGGAAAAACACCGCTTGTAGGCTACGTAAACATCTTCAGCAAAAGGTGTTTTTCAGTCTGGTCTGGGGTCTAAGAAGATCATTGCTTCAAACCATGGTTGGGTTTAGTGGATTATGCTGCCTCCCTGCTGCAAACCACAGGAAGGACTATTGCTGGCTTTGTGCTTTCAGACATAACAAAGAGTTACTTAATTAGCAAGCTAGAGTAGATATAAACTGTTCTTAATCATTTGTAGGTGTTGGGCATGTGGGACATCAGGAATCCAGTCAGCTGAAGAACTGCTTAAAATTTTTGGAATAACAGAAAAGGGAGATTTTTTTTTTGTGTCATGGAACAAAGTTTCTTTGAAAACAATTGAAAACCAAAGCATTTTAATTATGCAAGGTGTATCATAGTGCCACTGGTGTGTTATGGAAGATACTGTACTCTTGTACATCCCACATCGTAAAGACAAAGTGTAATTCTCTTGCTTAACTCTAAGGAAATATTTCAACTAATTTTTGGAAGAATTTCAGAAACTTCTTCCATACAGTGGTTTAACTTGAGTGTTTTGAGGAAGGGAGAGAGAAAAGGGAATCTTTGCCAGAACTAAACTTTTCTACTGGAAACTTTCAACTAACTTTATCTTGAGTTGTTCGAGTAGGGCAGAAGTCATGATTTCCCCTCCTAATCATCTCCATCTGATGAATAAAGTTCTAAATAGTATCTTTAATTTCAATGGCTATAAATTGTAGAGCTGCTGAATCTCTTCCTGCCTGATCTTATCTGGCATTTTTCTTAGAAGTCTCTTGAATCTGCAAGCCTTTCTTTCATCTCTTGTGTTCTCTCTTATTTTAGGGAGAAAAGGTTTCGAAAAGTCAGTGACCTGTTGTGCTGGCGGGCTGCTTACTTGCTTTAAAATAAGGTTGGAATTCCGTGCCTGCATTTTAAAATCTAAGAAAGGGCCTTGCTGAGGCTCAGGTTGTACTGAGCAACACCGTCAGACCTTTGTGTGATTTACTGGAGAGACTGAAACCAGGTAGAAAGGACTTTGTTTTCTTAAATACTGTCAATAAGAAACCCTAAAAGTAAGCAATTTATTCTACTTCTTGCCAAAAAAACTCCTGTTAGTGGTCCCGAGCTTCCCGATAAGGTCACAGCTCACTGACCTGAACACATACCTGGAGACTTGATAACTTTAATGATAACTGGAACTTTGTCCTGCTCAGGAGCTGACCTTTCACAAATTAAGATTTAAAGTATAGTAAAAAACTATGAAAGCTATTAAACAAAGCTGTAAGTTTAGTTTTGGTTGGTTTATTTTTTTTAATATAAAAGAAAAGTCTTTGATAATACCTAGGGTTACATTTTACCAGACTTCTTAAACTGAAATGTTCAATAATTATAAGTTTTTAAAGTCTTATTTCTGTTGGCAGGCAGAACTGTGCTCTTGACTTTAAATATTTTTCTCATTAATGTTTAGGTTTTTTTCTGTAATTAGCGAGGCCAGAAAAGCTTAAGTCTTCCTAAGTATTCCATACTTGATATTTACTCTCCTTCAGTAATCATTTCTAATTTCTACATTTGAATAGTGTAGAATTAAATCTTCTAATTTCATATAATTTGGGATCCTGGAGATGCAGTAGGATGATATTTTAATAGGAAAACCTGAATTGTGGTGACTGGGTGTCTTTTTCTGGACAGTTAATATAGCAGTAAACCCCTTCAATTTCTATTCCTTTTAATTTTTGCTCTTATTCAAAGTGAACACTCAGCCTCTCCTCTGGCTGCAGATCCCGTATCACGTTGTGTAACTGTTTGGAATATGCTTATTATCGCCAGCTGTGTATAAAGAATGAGGGAGAGCTCTGCAGGTGAGCTCTTAGTGAAAGGCAACATTTTCTCACGGAGGGGTATATATTTGCCTTCTAGATGACAACTGAATGTAAACTGTTATTTATGCAATTGTTTTTTCTTGTCTTGGAAACAGTGCAAGGACTGCAAGAGAGAAGACCAAGGCACTCTGGCAGAGTTACAACGGGCTGCTTCAACAGTCTCTGCTGAGATTAGGTGTAGATCACGGTCTGTTTCTAGAAGCAGCAAATTTATGCTTTCAAACTGTGGATAACCAAAGATAAGAAAACCCGAGCAGATTGCAGGGCTCTTACTTGAGGTTCTCACACACAACTCACTGTGTGAGGTCAACTGGAGTGTGTGTGGCAGGTCTGAAATGGCCACTGGGTATGACTGCGAGGCGGTCTGTGGTGCCAGCGTGTGGGATGGATGTTGGTGGGTGGGAAGTAGAATCCCATGATGAAGACAGAAGTGTCAGGGCTCTTTGGGGTGGTGGCTCACAGGTGGCCCGGCAGAGCTGGCAGTGAGGTGTGCTGTGTAGAGAGGGGGTGACTGACACCCGCGGAAGCTCCTCTTCCAGCTACGTCGCCAGAGGTAGCAACATCTCTGCTCAGTCTCCTGATCTCTGAGCATTGCCTGTTGTCCTTGCCCAGGGATCCATTGTCACCTGGTTTCCAGCAAGCTGTTAAGTTTAACTGGAAATGACTTCATTTGAGTTGGTGTCAGAAAAATAGAGAAAACACTAGCTCATTTCTTATTTCTTAAAATCTTGCTCTGTTTATAAGGACAGCTTTTTTTGATGTTTATAAAACTGACTTGTTTAAGACAGGCACAATTTGGGTAAAAGTTGGCCTGTGCTTAAGAATAGTAAAAGCTTCCAAATAAGTAGTAAGTAGTCAGAAAAATGAAAACAACCTCTTGTCAGGTTTTCTATTTGCTGGAAAAATAGGTAACCTCTCAGTGTGAACCATTATTTCCCCCTTCTTTCGCTTGAACCTTTGAACTAGAGAATATATTTGTATTAACCATCCGATTGCTCTGCTGTGAACTTACACGGTCACTTTCCTGGGTAAACAAAGCTAATGAAGGCATGGCATATATTTAAAAGCTATTCTCAGTAGTGGGACTCTCTCTCTCCTCCTCCTCTCCACTCCCCACTGCACAAATGGGGACGGTCACAATGTGGTGAGGGGCCCTCCTGCTCTGTTGCCTGGGATATTCCATTGCACCACCAAGCAGTCTGCGTGGTAGCTGGCAATTATGCAGCAAAGCTAAACCACGGGGTGGGGGGAAAGAAATCCCACAGTGGTCTCGATGCCAGGAATGTCTCGGACGATGCTGCAGGCTGAATGCTGCCCCTTGCCAGAGCCTGGTGCTGGGAGTGAAACGAGTCATTTCTCTGTAACTAAACAGCGTTGCGAAGTGCTAATTGCCAAAACTGGTTGAGGCTGAATAAATATACAAATGGCTGCTGATGGCTCTGGCCCATAGAAGAGCAATTGTCTCTTGCCCTGACAGAGAAGCCATTTCACTGGTTGAGCGATGGACACACACCTTTTTGGGGTCCGTTTTGAACAACAGAGATGCTTTTTATTTTGGGTGTGTTTTGACATTGGTTTATGATTTCCTTCTGCCCTTCTAGTAAATTACTATGACAGCCCGTAGTGCCTGCTATGCTCTGACCAAGAGTGGGTGTGGGACAGACTGCTGGAGGTGGATTAGGCCAGGCTCTTGAGGGGAAGGAATAACAAAGGGAAAAATGGTTTGTCTGGAGTCTTGCTAGTGGAGCTATGGGAGTGCCCTGCATCCTTGGATCAGAGAAGACGGAGAAGGGGGTCTTATCAATGCTTAAAAATATCTAAAGGGTGGGTGTCAAGAGGATGGAACCAGAGACTTTTCAGTGGTGTCAATGACAGGCCAAGGGGTAATGGGTCCAAACTGAAACACAGGAAATTCCATCTGAATATGAGGAAAAACTTCTGTACTTTGAGGGTGATGTAGCAGTGGAACAGGCTGCCCAGAGAGGGTGTGGAGTCTCCTTCTCTGGAGATATTCCAGATGCACCTGGATTTGACCCTGTGCAACCTGCTTTAGCAGAGGGTTGGACTACTTGGTCTCTGAAGGTCCCTTCCAGCCCCTACCATTCTGTGATTCTTTATCCCTTTCTAAAGGGCAAGAGGGGGAAACTGTGGAGAGTTTTGTTTTTGTGTCTAGAGCGAGGTGGGGGAAAAAGACTCTGTCTGGGAGGAATATCAAGTGGTTGTCAGTCTGTCACCACCAGCAGCAATTGCATGCACCTTCCCAGCCACGGTTTGCATTATTTATAGTGAATACTGATGGATATTTAATTCCCTCTCTCCCAGTAGTTTATTTCAATGTTCAGTACTCCTTGTTACTTGTAGTCCTTACTACTAGCACGCTTTGCCTTATGTTTCCAGAGCTGTGCTTTCTGTGTCATATGGCTTTAGAGGTGACATTATAGTGCTGCATTTTGAGCCAGGGAGAGAGGTGTGAGCCACTGGACAGGGTCTCTTCTTGTGGAAAAGGTGGCTGACGTTGCTTGTGTTGGCCCAGCTCCCTTTTGGGTTGTGTTGTATTGCCATGTAAGGGGTGGCAGGGAGGGGAAGTCATTGAATATGGTAAGGAATAACTTTGACCATGCTGTAGTTCTAATATACAAAAGCTGGATTCAACCTCCCAGAGGCAGGTGGGAAAAGGTCGGATGCTAACAAGCTAGTAAATCAACAGTAATAAGAATGAGATCTAATTAAGATTTAACCATCGTGGTAATATATGCTCTTATCTAAAGAGACCTAAGAAGTTTCTTTCTGTCACAACTTAAAACCAGCTAGAACACTGTCCTATTAGACTAGGTAATAGGGGTCATGTAGGGGGGTAGAGAACAAAGTTACCAGTATTTGCCAGTTTTAACTAGGGAAGATAGCAAAACTGAGATAAGATGCTATCAAATCTCAAAGGACATTCCTCACCTTTCCAAACCACGTTTTCTGTCTAATCCAGTTGTCCAGTTATTGGTCTATTGACCTGTCCACCCAGTGGAATAACAGTCAGTAATGTTAGTCCATTTTCTTGCTGTATTGCAGCAAATCCTGGAATTTATTTGCAGAGCTGTGTATGAACTAGCTCACTTTAATAATAATAATAATTAAAAAAAACCCCACCAAACAATAAAACCTCAAACTACAACAAAACAAAAACAAACAAACAAAAAAAAAACAAACCATAAAACCACAGAAACCCCACGGCCCCCAAACCTGCTCACACTACAGCTCTGAAGGTGAACTGCCTGTGGCTACCTTAGCCCTTTTGTTTGCATGCATTAGCAAGGTAATCCTTAACAGTCAGAAGCAATCCTTTTCAACCCGATCTTCCTAGTAGAGGGAGAGGAGGTGAGTTTTGGCCTGTTGTTTTCCCAGGGGAGGTACACCCCTGAGGACACAGTACCCCTTCTGCAAAATAGCTGCCAACACTGAGCTATTCTGCAGGGTTTGAGGAGGAGTTGGGAGCTGAGAACAGCAATTAAACCTGCAGCTCCTGGGGCTTCAGTTTTTGGTTTCCTCCCATGGATGCGCAGTTCTGAGAATCTCTGGCTCATGGTGATGTAAAGAGCTAAAAAACAGCAGCCTTAGCTCCTTCAGGTCATTGCCTTTTTTGCCTTGTGTAGCAATAGCAGCCTATGGTTCAGACCTAAATGTGTGTGAACGTGGGATGCGAGCATAGCTGGACCGAAAAAATAATAATTATTGAATGTTCATGTTATCTTTGTCTATCCTGGACACAGTCAGTGGGAGTCTAATGACTGGTTTAGAAGATTGCAGGAGACAATTGCTAGAGCAATCAGCAAATATGATTATAACGTCTCAGTTCAGTAGACTTTGTATCTTAAGTGGATTTGGAAGTGAAACATCTAATTCAAAAAACAGCATAAGAGGAAGAGAACATATTTCATAAATTAAAAACTGTCAGTTATTCGCTATTTCACTCACAATTGTACTTTTTAATGTTGCATTTATATTTTGTCTTGCAGCTGTAGTTAAAGAAGTTTTGATTTAAAGAAAAAGGGAAATGAAATGTGTATTGGTTCAAGGGAGAATTCTTGGGTGTAAATAATGCATGAGAGAGACTTCAGCAGAAGAATGAAGGATTTCAGAGCCTTCAGAATAGGTCCCCTTTCGTATCATTAATAAAATATGAACCATTACAACAGCCAAAGTGCTTACATAGTCACAGCAGGGTAATTCAGTAAGTGAAGCTTTGCTTTAGATGCGTGAGATTTTTTTTTTTCTTTTTTTTATTAGATCAGCCACTAATTGTGGGTTGGGTTCATTTTTTAAGGTGAACCAACGTCTCTGTGCTTGGGTATGCAAACCATGGCTCCATGAGAGTTGCATCGTGCTCTGTGCTTGCCCCACTCTGAGTTGGGGGGGGTAGTTAAGCATGGGAATGCTCAGTCCCAGTTACAAACCGTGTTCATTTTACTTGCATGAAAAACAGATTTGTGAGCAAAACAAATGCATTCTTCTAAAAGAAAGAGATGGAAATGGATGGAAGGGTGAGCGTGGCTGATGTTACAGAGAGCAGAAAAGGGAGTGCTGGAAGCAGATGGGCAGGGATGGATGTCGGGAGAGGGGAAGGGATCAGGGGAGCAGAGATGTGAGAGCCCTGTGCGACCATGCTGGCAGGGAGGTCACTGTCCCTCTGGCAGGCGGTGGGATGGTGGAACACGAGAGGGATGGCAGTCTGTCCTTCCTGATCAGTGAGGGATGTCTGTTTGTGCAGTGACAAACAGCACAGGGACTGTGAGCACCGCCTGCTCTGTTGCCTTCTTGCTGCAGACATGGGAGAGTGATGGCAATGTAAAAAATATCTGCAGTAATTGAGGGCTGAGCTTGGCTCTGCGGCGTGTGGCAGGAAACTCACAGTCCTCCTTTCAGGTGTTGTTTTCATGGGCAGCCAGGATGAGATGGGAGAGAGGTCTCGTTTCCCCCGCAAGGGGGAAGTTGGTTTGCTGACCTCTCCCAAGTCAGGAATAATAGATTTAAACAGCTGTTGGGGTTAAACTTGAAATGATTGCTGGCAGATAATTTTCTTTGGGAAGGTTTTTTATTATCATCAGTCAGATTTTACCAGCTGGCTGCACTGGTGAAGAACCTCTGGGCTACTGGAAAGGAGTAAGAGCATCCAAAGCCTGGTATGGAAATTGCCATGGCAGATCTGTTACCAGACCAGGTAATTTCTCCCCCTTGGTGACTCCAGCAGAAGACACAAGAAACTGTTTCATCCCCATTGCTCAGATATCCTTGCTGTGGGGCTGTAAGCTCTCCTGTGGTTTAGTTAGGACACTTACAGGTTAGCTGTCTTGGAGAGTGTTTTACCTCTACCTCCATCTCCTCCTCCTCCCTTGCTCCTTTATCCTGGCCCTGGAAAGGTCTTGCTGAAGGCTGTGGCACTGATACCTGCTGCTTGTTATCCCAATGAGCCCAGGTTGCCACATGCTGCCACCAAAACTCTGCAGAAAGCAGCTGACTTACAAATTTGAGGAAGCTCTTCATCACAACCTTGTTAGTTTTTAGACCATCAACCTGGCAAATCTGTAATGAATATAATGTATTGGAGCCCATGGAAATAACAGCATTGCTTCATTAAATTTCTAATATATTTCTGCTGTTCCTGGTGGCTTAATATGCAGTTTAAAGGACTTTTAACTGTGGGAACTCTGAGAGCCTTTGTGATTCATTTATTTTTTTTTATTTTTTTTTAATCTTCTGTATTAGCTATTGTCTTCTCTCAGTATAGTGTAGAGAAATGTGCCTAGAAGTACTTCCACATTATCATTTGGCTTTGGATCAGGTGAACGTTTCTGAAGTTAATTATGGGACTATCTGACTATCTCCACATCATTCAAATCCTAGAGCTACTTGAAGGCCGTGACCCGTCTTCCTCTTTGAAGTTAAATTATTGGATGTCTTCTGGGAGTGCAACTTACGTAATTGAACTGGCAATGGGTGTCTAGTCTGCACAACCGGATTAGAACTAGTCCAGGCTTAGAATTTAGCCCTCACATGCCTGTAGTGGAGATGCTGAGACTTTGTTACCAGCTCTTCACTGTAGTGATCCACTTTGACCTGCTAACAATAGATATCATCTTAACACAAAATGTGAAAAATATTTAACTTTATCTAACAAATTAACATTAGGAACCAACTGTAAGTGCAGTTATACAGTGAGCCTGTCTTCTGTGTCCTTCTATTTCCCTTCCCTGGTGCTCCTGATCATTAGGAGCATTGCCTTGGTTGTCAGGGTGTTACACCTAATTATTGCCTTGCAGCGGTCTTACAGTTACTATTAACTCTATGTTGCTGAAACCCTCTGGATTTGACTCTGCAAGAGCTTTTCTAAAATTCCAGCAGCACACTTTCCAGGTGATCAGGAGCATTCTAACTTTTTTTTTCTATGCTACCAGACCAGTGCAAAACAGAGAATTGCCCTACAAAGTTGATCATCATATTTACATTCTAGTATAGCAATTTTGTGACTGGGTGCAAAAATATAGACGTTAATTTAGGTCAATTAACAGGAGCATTGTGTGTCTCTTAAACAGGAGACTGCAAAGGTGGTAATAAATATAAATAAACTAAATAGTAGAAAAATGTTTACTTATGAGCTTTTGAGCGTGATGCCTTTCCAATACAGTACTCGCCTTCTGTTAAAATGCAAATTTTAACTCATTGCCTGGGAGACTGGTGCATACCAGAGAAAACACTAGAGGCAACTAAATGTATCCAGTTCATTAAAATACATCCTCTTCTAATAAAAAGTACTGTGATCTCAGGAGGGTTGTATATCTGAGCTTGCTTCTCTGCAAAGAAAGATTTGGGAAGAGCTTCTAGCTGTGCAAAGAAATCTGGAGGAAGACTTTTGCAGATTTTATACAAGCTTAGACCTTTTAGGACTTATGTTTCATATACCATCTCACTCTAATTGCAGTAAGTGTCCTGGAGAGTGACTTTTAGAAAGCTATTTTAACTGACAAAGTAAATGTAACTTTTACTTATTGTCTCTGTCAAAAATAAACTTTGGAGATAGAAGCTTTCTAAATCTTTAAAACCCCAAAACTCTAATACTGGTAATTAGGTCTGCATAGAACAAGTTTTTCCCCACAGAAAATTATAATGGATTTAGCAATACACGTGTGTGTATAGACATATGTGTAGAGCAAATGGTAATTTTGATAAAAAGAATCAAATTGAATCTTTATGAATTTAAGATGTTTTCAAACCCTGAAAATTTAAGGTTTTCAGCTAAAATAAATAATATATATATTTAATGAAAGCCCTAAAAACTTAGGAGGACAATTTAAGAATCAATCCTCCAAATACTGTAATAATAAAATTTTAGTAAAAAATGTCAAATGGTCATATCAGCTGTAGGTTAGGCTGAACGTATACTCTGAGTCTCCCTTCAACGGAGAAGTAAATGGTGTTTGGTTACTGTGTCGTGTTAACATATTTTAATGAAATGCAACAGTATCACTTTTTCTATACATATGTGAAGGGTCTTACAAATGTATTTCTTCTTGAAATTACATAATTTTCACATCTTGTGGTAACATCTGCATTATTCCCTTTCCAGGAACCTTAGTTCTAATTGCACTGCTCAGTTTGAAAAAAAAAAAAAAAGCACCCCCTAGATCTCTTTAAAGCTGCCTCTTCTCTGTAAACTTTGCCCCTCATCTGTGATGCTAAATGATTTGAAAACACATTGGTTCTTTGTATTGTACCTACTAGGGGACAAAATCTCTTCTTAGTGCTGATCTCTGAAACAACCAAAAGGCTACAATAAAATACAAAAGAAGAGAGATTGACACAGCAATATCCCTTGATGTGCTTGTTTCTCATCCAATCCCTGTAAGTAATTACCTGTCTGAAGTTGTACAAGCACTTCAGTTTGGCTAGAGACAGCTATTGATTTAGAAATCAGATGTTCTTGGGCTGGTTTGAAAAAAAAACTTTTTAAATTAATTTTTTTTTTCTCAGCCTGCTGTGGCCATGAATAAGCATCGTTCATTTTATGCAATTTCTAGTTGAAACATTTTTGTATTGGGAATTTGTTTACCGCTTGTGGCCTGCTAGTCTGAAAATTAGTTTTCTAACCATGCCTCTAACCAAGCATTAGAAATTCTCCATTAAATTTTGTAGATTTTTTTTCTCTATATTGTTTATGGCAACATTATCTGTCTATCTTTATGTACAGAGTAATATGATTTATTTTGAAAGATGCAAAAGCCTGGATTTTCATATGCTTAGAGTGTTTACTTTGATTATTTAGGTTATTTTTAAAAGACAAAACTGCTTTAAGAGCCATAAAGTTAAGACTTGAAGAGTTCTGATCATTGGAAAATTTAATCAGGAAATAGATATGCTTCTTCCCTTTCTCCCCAGGTATTACCTTTAGAACTAATTAAGCAGAAATCTGAGCCTGGGGAACTGCAATATTTTCTGTAGAAAATACATGTTGAGTATAAAATTTAAGATTAAAAAGTCATGGGCCAAAGTAGATTGTGTTTTACAGAAGTTACCAGGAGAGTTAAAGTATTGTGAGCTCAGATAAAATCTGGAAATTAAATATGTGTGTTGCCATTGTAACATTGTAAATACCATTATTGAACACAGGATTTTTTTGAGAATCTCAAAAAATGGTAACAGGGAGATTTATTCCTCATAGGAATCATAGAATCATCTAGGTTGGAAGGGACCTTAAGATCATCTAGTCCAACCATCAACCTAACTGTGACAAAAAAATAAATAATAAATAAGAATCACTAAACCATGTTCCTGAGGACCATGTCAACCCATCTTTTGAACGCCTCCAGGGATGGTGCCTCAACCACTTCCCTGGGCAGCCTATTCCACTGCTTGATAACCCTTTCGGTTATCCAATCTAAACCTCCCCTGGTGTTTAAACTTGAGGCCATTTCCCCTTGTCCTATTTCCTGTGACTTGGGAGACGAGACCGACCCATGTCTTCCTACACCCCCCCTTCAGGTAGTAATAAATAGGAATGGTCATAAATGGATGCTTAAAAAAGGGTGTGACCATTTTTAATGGCTCTTGTAGTTTAAAAGTAGGAGAGGTATGATGGTGCAATGCTGATTTCTTCTGTCAGCAGTGGCTCATGGCTGCCAGGAACCAGATGAAGCTGGTGATGCTCATTTGAACCAATCTATACATATCAGTCACTTTCAAATTGCTTTGGAATGTTCCCCATATGTTTCCTGGATTTTCCAGAAACGCTTGTTTTTTTGATGAATTAAGTGGGCACTGATGGAAACATTGCGAGCAACCTTTTCTCCTGGTGCTTTGCATACTTCTGTGTGTGGGGAGTGTTACCAGAGCTTGCAAGGCAAACTCCACAGTGGTTACACAACTGAAGGTGATTTAGGGTCTGGATAAGAGACGTGTGGGAGCAGAGATGAAGAACTTCTGTGCCTCTCTGACCTAAACAACACTCATAGGATTTTTTTCTTCTTTCCTCAATTAGTGGTTAAGTCTTTCAAGACACTACTTCTTTCTCAGAAATGTATGTCAAAACTATTGTTTTCAAATGTATCTCTGCAAGTAAACTTTACTGCATACATCAAACCTTAAAGTTTGTGCTACTGGAGAAGACTAAAAATCTGAATATTTTATAGCAATTTATGTTAATTGAAGGCTCCTCTAATATTAAGAGGTTCATAAGTGATGTTGAATTAAAAACTATTGGACTTGTTGTATCAAAGCTCCTGTCTAGGAAAAAAAAATTATTAAAATATACTCCCAAATTAAACATGAAAGCCAGAAAACACCTAAAAAGATTCCAGAGGGCAAACAACATTGGAGTAGAAGACTTCAGGGAAAGCCTCATGCAGAAGCTGGTTTGTGTGAGGAGAGGTGACTTCTCATCCATGTCCCCTTGTGGCCAGCTCCAAAAATGCAGAGCAAGAGTGCCAACTATCAAACCAGTCAAGGCAGGGTGGGGGAAGAGAGTGCTCCTGTTTCTCAAGAGCATACTACGTCTAGATGAATATTTAAAGCTGCTTAGACGTGTGGGCTGTTGCAATCTGGAAGGCATGAGTTGACCATAGTCCTCCTCCTCCTGCATCTTAACCACAGCGCTTCCTTCTGCTTCCTGGGCTGTCTGGCAGGTATAATGAGACCTTTTGGGATAGTGTTTCTGGCTCTGATGTTTCCAACACTGCCCATCGCTCTCTGGAGTTCAGAGATTGCTTACATCGAGAGCTGAACTTCTGGGCACTTATTCCTTTGGCAACTGTTGCACCTGCAATCTAAAATACTGGCACAGATGTAAAACAACAGTAGAAGTAAAAAATCCAAACTTCTTGAGAGGTTTCCCATCTCCTAATTCTTGTTTTCTCATTGAAATGAAAACATTTTACTAGGCAAATGTCAACAAACTTGATATTTGTTACTGGTGAGACTTCTGGATTACCTATTGCTATTGTACTGAGAAAGTTTTCAGTGTGGGAGTGTCAGGTTCATTAATTCAACTGCAAAATAAGACGACTTATTTTTTATAAACTCAAGCAAGAAATATGATGATCTTTAGTTTTACAAAAACTGAAAGGAATGTGTCTGTTGCTGTAATTTTTTTCTGATTCCACCTCTGAATTTAAATCACACTTATTACTCCTGCATATTGAGTTGATTGACACATTATCATATTTTTATTGTTTTTCTGGTTATTATAGAAAGCCTGTGTCATTTTTCCTTGTATTAAACAGAAAATGGTATTCTGAAGGATCCAATCTTGGGTCAAGCTGTTAGATGCAAGGCCATCTAGCATGATTTGCTACTTATTTATGGGGGGAAACACCAAACTAACAGTAAAGCTCAAAAGGTTCATGAGCGAAATCTTCATATTTGGACTTTCCAATTGCTCAGGGATCTTAGTCCTCTGCCCCATTTGAAGGTGTGTGTGCCAACGCACTGCTACCAGCTTTGCAGATCCCCCTTTGCATCCATGGTCTTTTTCCCATTGTTGGCTTTGGAATTCATGGAAATGCAAGAGTTGAGTAGTCACATTCTCAGTTAGTCTCTCAATATCAGAAAATCCCAGAGGAGATGGTGTAGTGCAGGCATTTACACACTTGAAAATCTGGTGATGTTGCGAGTTCTATGTGAAATGGTATGTGAACCTCATAAAAAATTTTCAATTAACAAGGATGAAAGGGATTTTATACTCTGTGGCTTCACAAAAAAAAAAGCGGTGGGGTGTGTGTGTGTGACATTGCATCTTGTTTCATCTATCTGAGCCAATGAGCCTGTCCCTGTGGTTCAACATTATTTTCAACATAAGGTTCTTGAAATTTCATGTTGAATCTCTAAAAGCTCACAGCTACTACTGTAGCTACTGTGCCAGATCAGAACAGCACTACACCATGATGGTGGATGATGTAGAGCTGTGAAAATTGTCCAGCATTGCTTCTTGTTGACATCTTGTTGATATGAGTTCTAAACTTTTGCAAGGAAAGTGCTTCACCAGCTCCAAAATGAATTAACATTACTAAAACTGGGTTTTCTAGGTGGGTTGTGTTGTTGTTGGTGGTTTTTTTGTTTGTTTTGTTTTGGGTTTTTTTTTAAGTTTACCGGAAAGAGAAGAGGTGAGACCTAGAAGGTCAGAGTCAAGTAAATACTTAGAAAAGTTCCTCAACTGAAGCAGGGAAAATTCCTGTGCTAAGGGGAAGAGAAAAGGGAGGGAATTCTCATAAATTCCCCCAAACTCCCTAAAAACTGCAGTACCAGGCTGGAAGGAGTCATGAGAAGGCAAGAGCACAGTTTGCAAACACTTTAGCTCACAGCAGGTGGGAAAGAGTGGGCTGGCCTGGCAAGCAGCCATAGCTGCTACTTCTGCCATTTGTCAGAAATGAAAGTACTTGCAAATAGTCTGCTTTTTAAACCAAATGACAATGTGTGCTCTAGCAGCACTACAGGCTTTAATTTTGAAAGTTTTTTCTCTGTGGTTTGTTATTTAAAAAAAATAATCCAAAAAACATCTGTATGTCCGTGTTGTCTTACTTTTAAAAGCCTGCTGAGATGTCTTGCCATCAATTTGCTGCAGTGGTGAAGTGGGAGGAGAAGTGGATTACTGGCAGTAGATGACTGTCTGCCATCTGCATAGACATTGTGGCTGATAAAATGTATAATTTGGACACAGATGTGCGTGCTTGATCCTATTCCAGTGCAGTGGCTTACAGACAGTGTTATGGAGAGAGACAGCCCTCAGGTCAAGGGGAGTGCAAACAGCCATGGAAAGAGGAGTTAGTCTCATCACCCTACCTCGTGGGGAACAAGGGGAGTGGACAGAGGCTACATACTGGAAAGATCTTTGAAGTTATTAAAGCATTTAGTCAGATCCTGAAATAGTTGGAATTGCTTTTTTCCCCAAGGAATAGTGTAAATCTTTCATCCTTTCCTTGCTCCTCCTTCCTCCTAGTGCTCCCCAGAGCACAGCTCTCGGCAGAACATTGTGGTCTCTAAAACACTCTTTGGGTGCTCTCTCAACCCTTGGCTTCTGAGTTCTGTCCAGCCTTTTTTGGGAAGTCTGCTGCTTGTTACTGAGTTCCTTTTCCTTTCTAGGTGTCTCCTTTCTAGAGGACCTTGCTGTACACCTTGCCCGTAACAGGGGAAACATCTAGCCTGATTTCACTAGAGCATGTCTTTTCCATCCTCTGGCAAACACTGTCCTTGGAGCCCAGTGCTTTCATATCAATGGTTCTTTTTTTTCCTCCAAAATATAAAAGCTACATTCCTCCAAATGGTAGTTATGATCTTTTGTTCTATAGAAAGTTAGAGTGTTGCATCATATTGTCTCCTGCCGTGCCTACATGTAGCCAAAATTGCTTATTCCAGCTGCATCTGATAACACACAGTAACAGCAAAAGTACAAGCAGCCTTTTCTCTTGCAGTTGTTTTTGTAAACATTCACCTTCATTTTTAGGGTGAAGTATCTTATTTCTCTATAGAAGGGAAGAGGTTTGAGCAACTACGAGTGGGCCATGGAACTGTCCACGTTGGCTTGGTCAAGAAGGGGTGGTTTTATAACACGGTGTTAAGAATCACAGAATCTTAGTGGTTGGAAGGGACCTTTGAGATCATCAACCACAACCCAAAACAAAAAAAAAAAGAAACCACAAAACCCAGAAGTCCGTCAGCCTTTGCAAGCTCTCAACAGCCTCTGTTTTAAACCAAAAAAAATTTGCTGTACACAAATACTAAGCCAGTGCAGGATTTCTGACAATTCACCTACTCGCTAGCCCTTTACCCTTCTGCACAAAGTGCATTTTGTTTTCAAAATCTGGACAGGGATTATTTTAAATCATCTGTTTTACCTCACGTACATTTTGACTCCTATGAGGCCTCTCAGATGACTAGTGAGTTACTGCTGAATATTCAACACAAAGTCAGTCTAATAAGTCCCACAGCTGTCGTGAACCTGACAAGGAAAACAGTGTTATGCAAATACTCTCTTGTTGAAGAAAACATTTCCAGCAGGTTGAATGTGGACAGATGTTGTATCCCTTTTGACTAGCAATGGAAATTTGTTTTTCTTAGTCTGGGGGGAAAGAAAAACCAGCAGTAAGGACCCTAGGGCTAGATGTGAATTTATGCAGCCCATTTCCTATCTAGCATAGAATTGGTGTTAGAGTATATTTTTTCTTTTTCCTTCAATGCCTCATGGTGTTATGTGCTCCTGTATGTGTGCACACACAATCCTTCAGCTGTGAAATACCTGGGGGAGGAAAGAGAAGTGTTTTTTCTGCTGTGTCAGAGACTGTCTCCATTTCCAATCGAGCAGGGACTGGCTTAATCTTTCCTAGGGATGTGTGGAGTTTTTTCTTTGGAACTGTATTCCTTCATTCCTTGAAAGGATTAAGGGAAGAAACCAAAATATACCATTTAGAAATCTTGTCCATTCAAGCTTATGAACTAACTCTTCTAATATATTTTCAAAGAAATATTGTATCTGAACAAGAGGTAGCTATGTATGGTTTGTATGTATGTATAGTGGCTGGGTAAAGGTACACAGTATAGCTTTCATATTCTTCTCTATCTTTCTTCAAAACTGATCTAAAAGTCTCATCAAAACACATATTCTGATACTTCTTTATTTCTGCTCAAAGTGCAAAAAACTGTAAATTTTATTTTTCAACTTAACCCAAAAGGAAAACATAAGTTGTTGCTCTGTCGTACATCCTCCCTGTCCGTAAACACACAAACTGAAGCCAGAAAGTGTCTTGCTTTATGATTAACCCTTTTTCAAATGTCACCTTTGTTTTTTATTTTAATGAAGTCCCTGACACAACTTTTGGTTCTACTCCGGTGACAGCTTTTTTCATTGCTCAACAGATACTATAGCGAACACTGTATCTCTCTGAAATGTGGTATGCTTATAGAAAAAGCCAGAGAATACCTAAGGAGTATTAGATGCCAGGGTTCATCTAGAAATATTAACAATTGGCAATATAAAAGCTCTTCTGTGCATTAAAGGAAAATATCATTACAGAAAACAAGCAAGGTTCAGGAAAAAATCCCCTCATCCCTCTAGACTCTTCATATCATTACTGACTCCTGTCCTTTCTGTAATTCCTAAAATGACCTCTCTGTCAGTTTTTGTTTCAGTCTTCATCCATGTTTCCTTGCTATAATATTTACTTTTGGAGAGGTAATGTCTCATCATTTCAATTTTCCATCAGTGAAGAGCTACACTCCTGCCTTCTGTTTCCTAAAAGCTCTGCTCATTCAGCTTTCACAGCAGGTATGTAAAATTATGAGTTCCAGGACAAGATAGATCAGTTTTCAAAAATGTGCTTTTAGGGTTTGAGCAGTGAGAAATCAGAGCTATTTGGCTGCAGTCTGTGATTCTGGTACCTGGCAGTAGGCATTGTCAGATAGATTTGATATAGCTGATAGACAGAAACTCTTCACCTTCAAGGGGCTTGTGTTCTCTTCTGGACGTGTACAGTTCTTGTTTGGAAGTCCCTTCTGGACATATGTTTACATTGATATATGTTGATCTTTCCTATGTGGGAAGCTGAGCTAGAAGATATTTGAGGAAGAGACATGAAAAACTAAGTACTTGGAAGTAACAGGCAGCCTGTTTCTGGAAATCTGTCTGCTCCACAGTGGAGATAAGTATCTCCTGTGTGTCTACAGCTAAAATGGTCAGCGGTTAACTATATGGCAGATGACATGAATCTATGTAGGGGTGAAAGTTTTTTGGAGTTAATCTGTTGTCACTTGTCAGCTTTAACAATCTGAAGTAAACTTCAGTGTTTCCTGAACATGGGAAGTGTTGAAACAACCTGGTAATAAGCAGTCATCCAGTGGTCTGGATCCATGAATTCCAGAATTTCACGTCACTTCCAGAAGCCTTATGGTTGAAGTTCTACCTCAAGAGTTCCAAATTCTCTTAGTGGAAATTTATTGCTGTAGTTATGGCTCTTCCCTCATCTGTTACATGTCATTGCAAGTGGCTGATGTTAAGAGGTGATGGGAGTGAACTGGAGATTTGAGGGCTCATAGAGAAAGAGGTCCCTAATCCAAACAGTAATGACTTAAGTATTTCCCCTTGTTTCATAAAAAAAAAAAAAGGTTGAGAGGTTATTAATCACCTTGGGTACTATTTCTGGTGAGATTAAGTGTACAGCAAACAATCTCAACAGGTGCACAGATCTGGTTTTAGACTCTTGCTGGTTACTATAGGTTTCTTCATCTTATTTTGTGGAACGGACCAATAATGTGAGGGAGGAAGTGGTGGCACTGAACCAGAGCTGCTGCCTTAACAGCCTGGCTCTAGCAGCTGCTGTGGGAATCCCACAGAAAGTCTATCCCTGTGAGCGAACAGAGCCGTGCCTCTGGCTCCAGTGGAGTGGGAGCCTGAAGGATTCAGTGTCCTTCTGAGAGAAAAGATGGTTGTAATGCTTGGTGGCTGACTGCACTGTCAACCACTGGTAATAGCAACCTTTCCACTCCCACCCCGTTTTATCTCCTTTTTCTGGAAGGAAAGCAGCTGAGGAAAGGTGTCAGTCTCTGCCCAGAGCCCCCCTTTTCCCCAACTGCCTTAGAATCAGAGTGGATGGGGCGGTTGTAACGGTGGCCTGGGCTCTTAGGAGAACATGGCTAGCTGTGGAGAAGTAGAGCTCTTGGTGTAGAAAACTAGGAACAGTACATGAGCTTGTATTTTTTAACTGTGTCATGTTAGAGTACCCCTGTTGTGTGTTTTATTTCAATATTCACATGGTGGATCAATCTCTTTCATCCAGAGTACACCTCGCCCAAACTTGTTCCCTCACAGCACCCTCTAAGTCATCTCTAAAGATTTGCTGTTTTATGAGTCACTTCAGACTCAAGGAAAAGCCAGCACACAATACTAATACGCAAAAGAATAGGCATAAAGTACACTTTAACCCACAGGCATGACGTTTAGGCCCCTGAGCTGGCAAACAACAACAGGGCTTGCAACGCACAAAGGATACGGAAAAAAATTGAGTTGTATTTGTAAAGACATGCTATTGTTTGTGTTGGTTTTCATTTTTATGGTATTCATAGCCAAATGATTCAGCTCCTCACAGCTAGACCTAGATGACACTTCCCCAAAGAACAGTGACTTTGTCAAAAAGAAAAAAGGAAGCGAAGAAAAATAAAAAGGCAACATCATAAGGACTGAAAGTACCTGGGAAGCTGTCACGTTACATGAACAGGTTCAGACAATGTATAAATAAATGGTGATGATTCTGTAAATATTAAAATGTTTCTTTTACTGTATAAAAACTCATTTTTTTAGTAATGCTGATATGTTTCAGTTTATGCTGGTTTGAAATTAAATTTTTGGAGTTGGGTTTCAGAATTACTTTTCTTTCTCGCTTAATTCCTACCACTTATACCATTTATGAAGAAAAGTTTGAAATAAGCAAAATGAGCTGACAAAAATATTCCATTTAACTTTTAGCTTTTTTGAAAGAAAAAAAGAAAAAAAGCTTATTTAACTTGAACTTATATTGACAATCTGGGGAACTGAAGCTTAGGAAAATACCTTTGGGGATATTTTTTAGTTTAACTAAATCTGAGTTTAACTAACTGAGCTCCCAAATTTCAGCTAAATATTTAAAATATTGGATCATTTTTCTCTCGGACATCATCAGAATGAGAGAGGTATTAGGTAGTGATAACAAACGGTTATTATGGAGATTCCCACTCCCTTTGTGCTAGGGTTGTATTTTGAGTCTTAAAGGATTGCATTGGGTAATCTTGGTTTTTAGCTAAAAATTAAATACGAACCTCAGTTATCTTCAACCCTGGCCTCAATGGGGAAAGGAATTAGGATTGACAAGCCAACAGCCAGGTACCTTTCCTGTCAGGGCCTACAGGGTGTGTAAGTATTTAAGACATCTAAAGGTTCAGACTGACACTTGCTGGGACTTTCTTAGGCACCTGTCTGAAAATCCCACCTATATTTCTTTTTAGACTCATTAATACTCTAAAAAAAAAATATCTATCTAGATGTCTCCTGTTAGATCATTCTGGAAAGTATTACCGCATGAGTGCCTCTATTTTTTTTATATTTTTATCGTTTATATTTTTATCGTTTATATTTTTATCGTTTATATTTTTATCGTTTATATTTTTATCGTTTATATTTTTATCGTT
>JAOTQQ010000002.1:28550708-28603347 GCA_026546715.1 Gallinago undulata | reverse complement strand
TATATTTTTTATTTTGTATGTCTGTTTATGTTACTGAGGGATTTGCTGTGAGACTTGGCTGCACAATGTATTTCTGATTCATCCCTCCTGGGGTTTCTCTAGCTTCATGTGTCCCCCTACATTTGCCCAACGTCCATAAGTATTCCATCTTCCAAAGCTGAATTTATCCAACCCTTACACTAGAGCAGTCACAGCATTTGCTTCTCTGCTTCCCCCCCCTGCCCCATCCTATTCTGTTTTATGGGGATAATCTGCCTGGCTTTCCTATATCCAGAACGGAGTGCTTTTCCTAGGGTAGGTAAGGAAAGGGTGTCAATGAAACAATTGTTAGCAAATGACCAATCTGAAGTATTCATAACAGGTTATTCTGAGCTGTTCTCAAATATCTGGTGTCCTGCTTGAGGTCTGTAGTGAGAGAGAGAGCTGAATTCATGCAGCCTGATCTGCTAAAGTTCTGTGCCTCACTTTGTTTACTAAACCATGGCAAGATCTGAAGGTGCTGGCAGACAGGAGAGCACTTCTCACCAAGTGCCTGTGTTATTTTGTGCTCTATACACACCTTTCCTTAATAGATCCTCAAGAGCTCTACTGCTGCAGAATAAAAATCACATCATTAGGTTGCTAACACCCTTCCTTTACCTGCAACAACAATTTGAGTCTTGCATTATGATCCTGTCTGTTGAACAAAGATGGACCACATATTCTACAAAATTCAATGTCATGGGAACTCTGCTGACATAAAGCAAGCCCTTGTTCCAGCACAAAATAAGGATTTTTGGGACCTAAGAAGTGCTAGAGGGCACCTGCCTCATAAATTCCTTGGTTGTGCTACTGAGCTTTCCCATGGCATGCTGTGGAATTTGCAGGTTTTGCTCTTTCATCCCAAAGAGCTTCTAATTGTATGTATGGGAGGTTCTCTTTGACCCTTCTGGTCTAAAGGTCTGTTTACTTGCATTTGCCCAACTCCCACATTACTAAAGAGATTTCTGGGCAGCATGGAGTTTCAAGCAGTGATGTTGTGGGAGCAGATGCCTTGCAGGAAGCTGGCAGAGGATGACTAATTAAAAGATTAAGAATAACAGCACAGAGAAATGGCAAGTAATCAGGAGATTTAGTTTCCACCTGACACAATGCAGAGGAGAGAAGAACACTTTGCAAAGATCTTCCTAAAAAAAATTGGTCTCTTTTACAGAGAAGGGTTTTAAAAGTAAACTAAATAATTTCACAAGTGGAATGAGAAGGGAGCAGTTGCTATCCCAAACTACACAGTCCTACAGGTGGCTTCCCTTTATGCCCAGAGAAAATCACAGTCTCTGAAGAAGATGAACAGCTAAAGGACCACCCTGCTGGGAAGGAGAATGGACTTGAAAACACAGCAGACACTCTCTCTGTTTCTCAGGTCTGATTGTCAGCCTGAATCAAGAAGACCAGAGTGCTTTCTTTTCCTTTCTTTCATCTGCCTTCAGTTTTGCAAGTACAGATATTCCCAGATCCCATTTTAGTGAGAGGAAGCAAATTGTAGCTCACTGATCTGAAGCGATGCACGGGTTACTTTTACTTAGGCTCCTCTGCAACCTGTCACTTCCCCTCCTGAAGGCTGGCAGCATCCGGTCCAGGTTTAGGAACTTTGTCGTTACAGTAGCAGGTCTTTCCTCCAGGTTGCCAGGAGGTACTTGTGGCCAGCTGGGATCCAGCCCCAGCGGTCCCTGGGGAATTATCATCTTGTGTTTGTTGCCCGTTCCCCTGTAAAGTATTACCTTTAGGGATGGCCTAGAAAGTTACTTAGCTATGTTAATAGTAGCTGGTCAGAGGAAAATTTCTGGGAACAAAGTGTATCAGTTAGTAAAGTTTATGAATTCAGTATGACTTATTTCCAGAATTGCTCTAAATATCGAATAAAATTTTTATTTTGGCCATTCATATTTGGTAGCCTATTTTCAGAAAGTTATCTGCTTCAGCTATACTTTTGTCTCCAATTATAAGGTCTGTAAGCCTTTAATTAATTAATAAGTCCCTTTTGGGTACAGACTTGGAGACAGTTAATATGTTGTATTCCAGCCGAGATAGAGAATGTGGCTGCATTGGGTTTTTAGAAGATGAAACCAGAGAAGAGTAAATTAACATTTATTTCCACATTCCTAAATCTGTGAATAATGTTTGCTTTAGATTTACTGAGAACTATTTTTTTCTTGTGAGTTATGTTTTTGGTTGGTTGAGTTCTTAAGGCCAGATTTCTATCACTTGTTAGTTTATTTTTCTTTTTCCTTCATTCTGTTTGTAGTTGTTCCTGGTTTAAGAGGAGATTAATTCTGTAGGTAACAAGACACGAAAGATTTTTAATTAAACAATCCTGACTGTGACACTGCAACATGAAACAAAGATCTGAAGCTTTGCAGACCATGCGAAGACATTCCCATCCAATGCAGGGAGACAGAGTTTGTGTGCTGTTGGTCCTGGGCTAATAGATGGGCAGAGAAACAGGTCTGTATAATGAGGATCCACTGCCAGATGAAAATACGTATATACCGCTTCTGCCCCTCAGCTAACGAGCATGCATCATGAAAACAGACTTCAGTCATGTGGATTTCCACTAATTCTCCCTTCTTCCCTCTTGTTTCCAGTGATGAAATGTCAGCTAATAGAAGAAATCTTGGGTTTAGTCAGTAGGTGTGTAAGTGAACGCTTTCTCTTGGTATGTCTTCTCCTGTTTCTAGTGCAGTTCTCAGATTTTTTCAGATTTTTGTCTGCTGTTTGGTTACTCTTCTGTATTGATTTCCCTCTCATCTTTGTAACATGGAACGTTTTATCCACGTACAATGTATTTCTCAAATTCACACTTTGAGGAACACAGCCCTTCTCCAAATTGTTATTCCTCTTATAGAAACTGGCTTTATCTCATTTTTTAGTAAGTTTTATTTGGCTTATAATTCTTTTATACAGTAAGCTATCTAGATAAGTCTCAGTGTAGCAAATCATCTGTGTAGATATTTAAACAAGCTCGAATACTTTTAAAATCAAGCCCCCTATTGTAAGAGGCTTGTTCTCTTTATTTTCGTGAACTATAGTTTCTTTCTGTATAATTCTGGTTTTATATTCGTTGTAACAGTTTGATCAACCCAGAAAAATAAGATAACAACAATAAAAGGTAACTATAACAGCTGAGGGAAAACAATCAAATAAATTAAGACTTCTGATAAATAATTACATCTAAAACTGCAGATGTCACTGCAGAAAATTTCAGTAATAATCTCTTAAACTATGCATGAATGTTTTAATCCCTTGTGTAAAAAAGGTATATTATTAATAGTGAGCAAAAGTGAAGTAAAAAATATGCACAGCCTTAGGCAAAATAAAATTTTTATATCTTCTGCATGCTCTGGTTTGTTAACTTTTTTAGGCACTGGATATCTTCTTATTGATTTCACTGCACTTTGAAACAGAGCTTGAAAGCAATTTGAGGTTTTCAAAACTACCACAAGGATTTATTTTAGTAGATGTTAAGCAATCAAATCTATTATTCAGTTTTGACAGTCGCAGCATCAGTGTTTTCTCCCAAAATGCTTTTTCCTCATTTGTTTCCTTTCTATTCATTAATCTTCTGTCACTTTGTACTTAATGTCTGTGATTGAATATACTTTCTTTTTTTACGGTGCCTCAGAAGTAAGGCTGGATGCATAAAAGATTGTTTTGGATTTGCCTGTTGGAGCAAAGCAGAGCAGCAGCAAGTTCTCGGGGCTGGTGGATTCGATCAGCAGGTAGCGTCTATGTCCTAGAGGGCTGGTCCACAGCCTATGAAGCCTGGACATGTCTTCTGCTCACACAGCTGGACTGCAGTCACGAAAACAGAAGTGTCTTCAGTGCTGTTATTAATAGCTGGATGCACCTTCTGGATTCTTGATAGGTTTCTGAGGGTTGTAAGCTTTGGTACCATTTTTCTGTCTCTTGATGCCAGTGTTTAACAAGTTGAGGCAAGGTGAAACAAGATTTAAACAAACCAAAATGAAGTTGTTCTGAAGCTGTTGCAAGAAGCTGTCAAATGCTGTTGAAGCAGCTTTGTGCAGCAAAAAAGTGGGAAAAGTTCTCCTTAAAACTTATGACATTTTTTTTTCTTTTTATGTTTTTCCCCAGGCGTGATTCTCTAGTCATTGCCAAAAGTTATTCCAGTTGTTTGTTACAAAGCTGCAGCTGCAGTTCTTCTCTCACCTGGTGTGCAGTGCACCAGGAGGTGCTCTGGTGTTGGTGGGGATGATGTGTAAAGGCTTTGCAGGATGACAAACTGCTGATAGAACAGGTAACAAAGAGCAGGAGAGAGTGTTTCAGAGGATGGGAGATGGATCTGTTTGCCTGTGTCTCTCACTGATAAAAGTACTGGTGTGAGCTAGCATACTCTGAGAGATATCACCTTCAGTACCACATCTTGCAAAGAGCAATTGGCCTTGTAGAATCTACTTAATTCTGTAATTTCCACCTTTTTTTTTTTCCTTAAATGAGAGCACTATATGTTTTTTCTTGTGTGCAGTACATGACAAGCGTGTGCCTGTTCCTAAATGCTTCTTGTCCATTTTCCTGGCCACTCCCACTTCTTTATATATCTGCTTTGGAGGGACTGTGATATAGCATAACTTTTTTTTTATTATTCTTGTTTCATATTGATGCACTATGGGGAAAGAATAAGAGCAAACAATAAATATAGACTAGTTTTTAAAAGGCAAATTACAAATATATAGGCAGTCAAATAAAAGTCAATGGAGTAAACTAATGTACTCTAATTATTGTTACTGCTGCTAAGATTACCATAACATTTTTAATTAGTTGACTGAGCTCCCTCAAGGGAATAACAAGGCTGTAACACCTGTATGTACTCTAAAGTGATCGCCCATCTACTAGGACTTGAGGAAATTGCTGCTCAGATGACTACTATTCTGTTTGACAATTTGCATGTGGGATGGATCAAACAAGGCAAAGCATGTTCAGAAGCAGGAGTCCAGGTGAGGTGTGCCAATAAATACCATTATTTCTACAATTGCTGTGCTCGGAAAAGTTCTCACCTGGCTGAACTGTCTCTGCTCTGTTGATCCAGAGGGAAAGGCAACAGGATTTAAGTCAGGATTCCTGTGAATGAAATCCTTAATGATCTGTTAAAGTTTGTGTCATGGAACTTTCTGAAAAATGAAATATTATTCCCTTTTGCTGTGAGTCATTCTCTGCTGCCCTCTGACCGGTGGTGCTGGGTGGAGGATTGCTTTTGGGTCCTCAGAACAGGATGCTAATACTATCCTATTAAATGGATGACCTTGTGTCATTTGCTGCTCCTCAAATATTCAGCAGGTATTTTCTAAAAGATACCCCCTGGAGTTCTTGAAATTCAGTAGTGGTATAAAATAATTAACTGAAGGTCAGAGACAGTTCCTGCTACATCTAATTTGTAAGCAACTGTTGAGGAGAAGCTGCACATAGTATACATACTAATGAAGATCCCCATTTCAGGCCATATTTTAAGTATTATAAAAGTCCTTAGGGATAGAAGTAGCAGAAATTCAAATATTAAGGAAATTGTAAATATAGGCAGATTTCAATTCGGGTGGGTGCTTCTGCCAGTGTGCTTAATGTAAAGCTTGTGCTTATAATCACTGACGATGTTCAGCCTTGTGCTTGGATGTAAGTAGATGTCAAGTCCCATTCAGATCAGAAGCTGCAAGTTCAAACATATGCTTTGCTCGTTCAGGATGTGGCTGGCTGCAAAGAAAAGATCACTTTACAAACAGCAAGAAAATTCATTCCACTTTAAGCGGAATGGAAGGTTCCCCACCCTTAGGTCTGGTTCCTCCCACTAGACCTAAAGGAAGTCATGTTTGTATTTTGTATTGACCAGTTATGCCCAGCTTCTAACTAAAATTCCTCAAAAATGTGATGTAAATGAAGCGATAATTTTAGATTATGGCACTTCTAAGCTGAGGAAAAAAGATGCTGTTATTACAGGAATGTTAGTTCGTTTGGGTTCTCCTGTAAATCAGCATAATTCCAAAAGTAGTTTGTTCAGATACAAGATCATGTCTTGTCCCCCCCTTCCCCATATGCACACATAGGTGCCTTAAAATACACATCGGAAAGCAAAATCTGAAAAAAAATATTAAAATTAAAATTTAAAAATAATTATTCTTACCGCATTGATAAAGCCTATTTAAGCTATCTAAACAGTTTGCATGTTATAAGACATCACTTAACAGTGAATTTTCTCAAAATTTTAATTAATTACAAATTGATTAACTGTTGAACTGGTTAATATCTGACTTAGTGTCTCTATATGACAGTATCTTTTTAGGTAACCAAATATTTCCTACACATTTTCAATAATCCTAAAATATTTTTACGTAAAACACCAATGCTAAGCCATTGGACTGATATATCCTAGATTTTAGATAATAACCTCCTGATTTTCCATCTCGGATTCTCTTCACTTAAGAGCAAACTGGTTCCACACAAGTAAATACTATCTTTTTTTGAAAAAGATACATGGAGATGATGAAAAAGGAGATAGCTGTGATACCAGGCATTCTAGTTCAACCTAATAGTGGAACACTCATCTGCAAAACAAATACAACAACCGACAAAGAGGATTTTCCACTGTGTGAGTTTCAGCTTTGTGATTTTTTTTTTTTTTTTTTTTACCTGTGATAACTCCTGTATTGTGCCTGGCACACAACATCAGCAAACAGCTGAATAATCGCCACCAAGTAAGGTCACCTAAAGAGTTTTGTCAGGCAAGTAGCCTCTGCAGGTGCCATCCCGCTCGTATAGAGCTGGCTGGTTTGCTCAGAGACACAAACAGTCAGCGAGGTTGTTTTGAGACATGCAGCCAAAATAAAGATCCTACTCAGTGATTGCCTTGGAGCTGAAAGGCCCAGTGAAAACCCAAGTAAACAATCAGAGGGAAAGCAAGAGATGGTTTGGCTTCATATTTGATTCTCAGTGTATTTAACATCTGAATAGCTAAAGTTTACAGGAATTAATCCAACATTAACTTTACACAGATTTTTTTTTACCTACCTGTAGGAATCAGTCTTACTCCTGCTGATAGCAAAAAAAAATAATGACGGGGGGGAGGACATCAGTCTCTCATTATTGCCTCTTTGGTTTCTTTCCTTGCCCCCGATGACACAGGAAGATAAAGGGAGTGGAGATAAAAATGCAGCAGCTCTAAACTGGCCAAAGAAGACACTATACTTTCTGAAAACAAGACAGTAAAAATGTATGTGGGGTTGTTAGTCTTTTTTTTTCTTTCTGTTAAACATCATTTGAAATGAAGGCACAGGCCAATGGTAGGTCACTGCCATTTCTTTAGAAATTCATGCACTGTGTACAACACAAGGGGAAGAACTGAATGTTTCCCTGTCTGAAGCGAAAAAGAACTCTGTGTTTGAGTCCATCCAAAGGAGGTCCTTATCAACAACTGTGAGACTTGCAAAGAAATTAGAACCATCCAGGAAGGAAAAGCAGAGCTGTGATTCACCACGTAGTCTTGGGAGCCTGCCATCCAGCTGTTACAGCAAGATTATTTTATTACAGCAAGATTATTTATGTTTGATAACCATTTCTGTAAAACCTGCATGACAGTGCAGATGAGCTTTGGCTGAGAGCCCTGTTTCCTGGCATAAGTGGCCAAAGTCTAACATCTCTGAGTATGAAAAATAGGACATTCAAAACGGAAAACTGTTTAACTACATAACCTCATATACATCCTAAGGTATAGGGAATAATTATAAACTTTTCTGCCTCCAAGAGTTTCACAAGAAAGGTTTTCTCCCTACAGTGCTGATGCTGACTTATTTTGGGAAAAAGTTTCTTGTCCCGATTCTTTCCTTCCTATTTCACGTAAAATAGAGTTGAAAGAACAGATTGCTTCGTTCTGTTGGAAATGAGAGGATTGTGAACTTATTCATAAATTAGACAGAGTGGTTGTCTTCCCAATTCAAGAAATTATTTACATTCTGTCCATAAGGTTGGTGTGGTATTACAGTTGGATCTGTCTTGGCCAATGGTGATGATATCTCTCTGACTGGCTGGCAAGTTACTTCATCCTAATCTTATTCAGCCCAAAGGGGAGAGCTATCATTTCTCTGATCTCACCTCTAAACAGGTAACAATCAGTATATACATCCATCTCTTATTTCATATGTCTGAAGAGGATTTATGAAGTATGCATAGCTTCGGTGTACATAGGACAAAGGTGTGAGGAGATACAAAGGCTGGCTTGTTCGTTAAAAGATTTGAGTCTCAAGTCAAAAATCCTGAAAGGAAACGAATGGTTTCACTCAACTTTCTGCAAAAAATTAAGTTGGTGTAACTTGTTTATTGGAGGATTTTTTCTTTGTTAATGGTTACACTTGGATACTAAAACCAGTACTGTGCAATGCTCATCCACAGACACTGAAGGTCTTTAGAGAGCTGGGAAAAAAGCTGATCAGAAAGTATGTCTCTCTAACACTGATCCCAGAGCTGAAGGGGATTTTACACTGAAATGCCTTTGAAAATCAAGGGTAATGAACACTCCCTTCTTTAACATCTCTTGAGAACTACCTCTTAACAATCTGTGCGAGCTTCCTGTAAGAGGGTAGCCTGTAAAAGACTGACCAGTCTCAGGACTTCTGTTGTGTAGAGTTTATTAGTATTTCACCATGCTCTCAAGTTTCCCAACTTCTCTTTTTCTTATGTAGAACCCAAGCAGCAGGCGCAAAATTTCCCATCTCAACATTTGTTCTGTGTTAAACGTCTTACCTGCCAAAGGGATTTCTCTCTCTTTCTACCCCTATGGCAGGTACTCAGAGTTTAATACATCACTTTAGTTCTCTGGTATTTGATTATCTCTTAGGGAGCATACCCCATGCACTGGGCGTCAAAGGGTGCATGCTTAAAAGGAGGTGATGTTGTCACCAGCAGCACCAGGAGAAGCACTACCTCCCACAGTTTAAATACCTTCTTGGAGTCATGCTTCATGGCATGAGGGGAGCAATGTAATCCTGGCTCATGCTGACGAACATCAAAAGAGTAATCCTAAATCCTATCACAATGCAGTGAATAATCATGATGAATTATGTAGGCTGCTGAAGATGTGGCATTTGAAACAACTGGATGCAGTACCAAGAGAAGCAGGGAAACTTCAGCATCTGGCTCTGCGTCACGGCTGGGAACGACCTGCTTGGGTCTCCCCTGCAGAACCACCAGCTGAAACGGAGAGGCTTTGATGAGAGATCCCCCCTTTTACTGTGCATCTGCCATGTTGGTAGAGGAAGTAAAGCAGCTGGCTGGAGGCAGAATTGCTGGGGGACCAATGGCAGAGAGGTGTGTGTATGTCTGTCTGTGAGAGGGACAAGAAGGTAGAAAACCAAATGAAAAGGGAGGAGGAGGTAGCGGGATTTTGTACTTGTCTGCTCCCTGGGGAACAGCTAACAGATGGCAGAGAGAGTGCAGTCAGGAAAAATGTACTTGCAAGATGCCAGTCAGGGCTAACGACACGTATCAGGCAGTGCTGGGGGCTCTTGGGATCCTGCTCTGATGGTAAATGCAAAGGAATTCAGGGTGGAACTGGGGCAGAATTTCTCCATCAATAAATCAACACCTACCCATTGCTGCTCTCTGGGAGCAGGTTGGTGATGGGGAACGTACTGTATTGTGCTCTTACCTCATACCAAGGAGTTTAATAGTCCTAAAGCCGGCCAAACTAGCGGCCTGTCAGTTCCTAATCAGATCTAATATCTAATTTCAGGTTCTAAAATAAACATAAAAGGAATACAACAATTGTCATTTCAGTTTATACCTGAAGTCTAACTAGCTGCTTATCTGTAGCTATATTTTCAGGTGCTGTGAGAAAGAATAAGAAGCTCTGTAGATGATGAATAACGAAGTCAGGGGATGCTGTATAATTGAGCAAGGTTGGGGTAAAATCATAGCTATTTTGGAAGAATTCTAAGTAACTTTAACGAGGTCAAGATTTTACCTCAGGTCTTCATAGAATAGTTTGCCACCAAATAATTTTTTTTTTCTCTAGCCCTGAAGGATTTAGGCTTATAGCCTTAATTTTATTTATCCCTTTTTATGTAACCACGAATGGTCTCATTAGCCCTATAAATGTCTAATACTCTTTTGAATGCTGGTAAACCCAGACTTTCATTAGTAGCCCAAAGGCAAAATAATTATTTTCACCAGTGCTACAGACTTATAAAGTTTGATCCTTATAACGTTTTTTCCTAGGTGGCCCAGGAATACACATAGATCATTCTCTCAAAGAAAATAATTATTGAACAGTTTCAAAAGTTTAGCTATTGGAAAACATCTGTGTTGAACTCTTTGCAGCTTTTTTACAGGATAAATGGTTGCAAATATTTATTGAGATCAACTTGGTGTGGGGGTTTCTGGCATGCCTTTCAAATTTTCTCCATTTTGAAGAATATTGCAGTCATTTATGTGGGAAAGATTTATTTTTGTTCCATGCAGATCCAGTCTCCCTTGCTTTCATTGCTGAAAACTATTTCTACTGTGAATTTGAAAATAAGGTGGCTGGATTTCCACATCAAAGGAAATGCCTTCATGTTTCTCCATGATTTTTATTTTTCCCCGTTTCATTTGGAGTTTTGATTGCATGCGTGTTCTCACATTTAGCCTTTGGCAGGCTGGTATGTATGACTTATGATGTAGCCAACATATTTTGACCATATTCCAGCTAATCAAGAAGAATCTATTCAGAAAAGATGGCTGAGTACAGCAAAAATAATATTCTCAAGAAAAAAAAAAAGGAAAAAACGTGAAGGCAAGAATAATAGCTTTGTTCACACTGTTGTATGAGCGTTCTTGGTAGACAACTCTATCATCACATGGTTGTGTGATACTAGGCAGACTACTTTCCTGTAAATGTTGTTTTTCCTAATCCCTCTCAAGTCTTCCTTGTCAGCACTGATATCTTTAGAGGCAAGATGGGCTATTTGTTCCTACAGCGCCTGCAGCGAGGCTGGGGATGTGGATCCAGGAGACCACTGAGCTGGTTACAGCTTGCTGACACCAAAGAGATCGATCCCTCTCCCTCCTCCTTGGCTCTGGCACTTACCTGTTTGCATGGAGAGCCAATTCGCCTCGCTAACCCAACTAGAGATTTCACTCTTTGCCAAGGTAATTTTCTGCTGGTTTAGCAAATGGAATTGATGCACTGTGTGATCAGACCTGTGCCAGACCTGGCTCAAGGTAAAGCAGTGGGAGTGTATGGCGTGGGAATAAGGGAAAAGGGATAGAGGGCTGGATGGAGAGATGTTGATTTAGTCTAAAAGCTGCTGTAATCAGTGTAATGATGAGAATTTGTCACGGTTCTCTGCCACATTATAAACTTCTATTGTGGGCTTGGATGAGCAATGCTGTTCTCTTCTGCCCAAGATCCATGTTTACTACATAAGGATAAGAACAGAGAGCCTTTGGGGGTGGTGCTGTGGCTTTAAACTGTTTGTTGAGAGTCAAAAGAATTTGGAGCACTATTTGTTACTATATCAAAATAACGAAGCATTTTCAAAAATAGTTGCTTTAAATTCAGGCTTTTAGGAGGTTTCCAAGCTTCCAAGTATTCAACCATCATCTGTTCACCTCCTTATCTCTCACTAACTTTGTTACGATTTACAGGTGATGGATAACTCTGCATGCAGTCTGTTTCCGTATGTGGCTCAGATTATACGGATTTTAAAATATTACGTTAGGCTGGCAGGTTTGAAAACTGGGCCACTGTTTTGATAGTTCTGGCCAGAGATGTCTTTTTATCTTCCTTTCAATGTGATCTGGGCTGAAACCCAGTGCTTGTCACAGGGGTGCTTCTCAGCAGTCTCAGAAAGGAGCTTGAAAGCTGTCAAATAAGAAACTAGGGTACCAAAGCGTCATGTGCGCCAATGTGACTGAAGAACAGGACAAAGTACCTCGGCAGCAAGCATTTCTGTCTCTCTAAGCATAGATGTACTCTTGGTTTTGTCCCCTCTCTATGTGTACAGATGGAAGTGGCAGAGTTGCTGTGTTTTGGCAGATGACAGTGACAGAGAGGGGTGTACAGACAGAAGCATTGTATTACTAACCAATATACAAACTTTTCATTTGCTGCCATCCTTTGCAAATGCTCATCCTCTGCACTTTCCAGTGAGCAGAATGAGATTTCCTTGTCTTTCCAACACCCAAAGCAGTAGCTGGCCTATGACCAAAATTTAGATGGTACTTCAGAATCAGGTGCTGATTAAAGACACTTCTGAAAACATGCAGCTGTTGTCAAATGTGGCTGATGCACGGTTTAGAGGAATGACATGTTGTGGGTGGGCATCCTTTACTGACTTTGGCTCTACCACCTGAAATATAAACCTCTTGGCCATCAGCTGGTGGTTGCTGGCTTACCATTCTCACCATGTTGTTGGTGGAGGGAGCCAAGTAAAGCGATCCCTATCCCACTTCAGGCTTTTAGGAGGTGTCTGAAGTGAATATAGGGATTCTCACCTGGCCCGTTTGGCTGGCAGAGCCATGGAGATGCAGCTGCAGGCAGGAAGCACTTATAGACAGGGAGGAAAGACCTCTCCCCAAAACCCAGTGCCATGCTCATCAAGGGAAACTGCCATGAGTTGCCTCAGGACTCCTCAATTCTGGACTCTGTAGGCCATCTGTGGGGGGCCTCCAGAACACACTGCCTGAGACCTGGGACATGTGTCTCTTTAGTCCAAGAGACAATCTGTCTCTTGCGTGTTCTTTAACTGTGTCTAGTTGAGTCTTTGGAGAAGAAAAGCGCATGAGGGTCTCAGCCCAGTGCTGATGTTTCACTGGAGGTCCTCTGACATCTCTTTTTTCTCTGTTAGGGACTGCTGTGATGTAGAAAAAATTTCCCCTTTAAACAGAGTGGCATTATCGTGATTTTTTCCTGCAATATATATGCCAGTTCACAAAGACATACCACAGATATATTGGCCATTATGGTTCCCCCGAGTTTTCCTCCATTAACCATAACAAAATGCCATTAACTATTTAGGAAATGTAGCCTCTAAACACACTACTTCCAGTTTCACAATTTTTTGTTACATGCTGTAATGTACAGGACAGAGAGAAGTGATTATTTAAAAAAATAGCTTTGAGGTAACACATTACTGAAGTAATTTCAAATGATCTGAAGGAGTCATTTAGAATGACAGCTTTTATTATTTCCTCTGTCAGTAAATTAAAGAGAGGGGATAAAATGCAAGTGATTGAACCGAAGCAAGAAATATGTTTCCAGGTGTTTGCAGATGATGCTTTAAATAATTTAGTAGCTGGGAACAGCGTATTACGCAGTCATCCAGCAGAAAAGAGAAAATTGAGGGTGTGCAATTCCCCCAGCTAGTGTTCTGGTCTTACTGATGTTTACATCTGCAGAGATGGAATAACACAGTGATGAATCTGGCCAGGGTGATTGCTGCTTCATTAGAGCACACATTTCCTATTTGAAAAAGTAAACCTGAGAGCCCGTCAGGTCTCTATCTCTACTATCTTTCTGCTGCTATAATTTTTTTTTTCATAATTACAAGCTCTTCCAAATTATTAGCTACATGTGCAGCTCTGATTTTACATCCTTTACTTCCTAGAAGCCTTGTCTCTTCATAAGTACGGAGTGTATGTTTTGTATTCCTCAGTGTCCACTTCTGTCCTTGATCTCAGTTGATGTCTCTGCTCTGACTTGCTCCTTGCTCCTAGCCTGGACTATGACAGCTTAAGAGCTACAACTATGACCATATGAGGGTGAGGTACCAGCTAGCAGAGATCTTCCTTGGCATTACTGTCATCAGGAAATAATATGATAATTTTAGTGCAGTTTCATTGCAGGCTCTAGCTTATGGCTGTAGAAACTCGTATTATAATTCAAAACAGTTTATTTAATGAAGACAATAGAGATCTTTGTTCATTTTGAATAGGAGATAGTGGTAATGTTACAGACTACTTGTGGTAAATAATTTTCATATACGTGCGTGCAAATTACTAACCCACTTCTAGTTTGAATGTCTATATAGTTCATTTAATTTTCATCCTCTTTCTCGAAAAAAATTCTACAAATAGAATAGACACTTCTGAAACATGAATGTTAGTTGCCACAGTTGGTCAAACAGGTCATCTGAGTATGAGTCTGCAGATGGTTTGTGAGCACTTGGTTGTGAACAGAGTTGCTATGGAAGGTTTTATTCATGGAAATGTGAATAGTTTTATTTGGGGAAACAATAGGGTTTTTTTGGTCAAGGATGTCAAAATTAGTTTTTACCCTGGGTCAGCATCAGAGAGTCTAAGCTGCTGACAAGATTGGGGAATTGAACTCTGAAAAAAAACTTCTGTGAGATGATGAGAAACTTCGAAAAATTCTGGTTTTGTGTCCTGGAAATTTTCTGCAGTAGTTGGACAGTTTTTCAAGAAAATTGCATTTCACCTATTTGTGTTTGGTTTTCAGCACAGTCCCATTTGAAGTGGGAGGCTAGACCTAGAGGTTACTTTCAAACAATATTTCTGTAGCTCTGTGACTTAAAATATTTGAGATTACCTCTGTCAACTCTCAGTTCTTCAGAATTTGAAATTCAGAATGTTCCTCTCCAAATGTTACCTGCTGTGATATAATGTTGAAAACTCCCCAAAAGAAAAAAGTCTGAACTTTATTTGTTTTCACTGTATTTTGCTTTAGAGTTTGTCTGATTGCATAAATAAGTCATGTGTTTATTTGACGTATGTGCAGCCCTGAGAAAGTTCGGCACAAGAGGTTAGAAAGGTCAGGAACGTGACAGATTTTAGGAGAGAACTAGTAACTTATAGGGGTTTTGAACCACCGAAAGCTTACATGAAACAGAAAAATATGCTGGAGAAATCTAGGTTGCTCTGTATCATTGCAAATGTTTGAAAAATCATGATTGTAGCTAAATAAATCACAAGGAAGAAGTTAAAATCATGTTTTTAAATATCTTTTAAATATCTTTATTTTGAGTTTCTGAAATTAATTTCCTGCCCTTCTCTCCCCTTCTCTCCCTGGCTTGTTGGTACTTTTTGAAATGCTATTTAACTAGAAAAATACAATTGTGTTACTATTTAAAAAAAATATTTTATCCTTTTTGGGTGTGGGTTTTTTGTTGGTTTGTTGGTGTGGGTTTTTTCCTCTGGTGTGAATAATTTTCTGTGAAGCAAATAATATAGTCATTAGTATGGTAGTCACTCTGTATTTTAGGAATTCACCTTCGTATAGGTTTACTGGCTTAGGCACATTGCATATGGATGCATATACACCTTTGATTGAGTATATAATGGGGAAATTATACTCTGTTCATCTAGTGGACTGTTCCATCAACGTACTGTGCCTTTCACTGTCAGTTTAAGTATCCAGGCTCTGAAAGTGCTTAATTAAAACTCAGTTTGCATAGGGTGGAAGACACTTGCATATTTCTAAAAGTCAGTTATAACTTTAGTTAAAGAAAAATATATAAATAAAAATCAAATGTTTATAGAAATCTTCAGCCTAAGTAAAAAATCTGATAAAAAGAAACATCCGCACCAAATTTTCACTTGTATAACCAGCACTTTTGTTAACGTGCTCCCTTTCAAAACTAAATATACTTGGCAAATGATTACAACTTAAGCTATGTACTAAGACACCATAAAATCAGAAATAGGTCAGAAAAAGTGGGAAGAAGTCGGTGTCACATCCCTGGTTTTCGCATGCCTACAGCATTGACTTTTAAATCCAGGATGGGTATATTGAGTAATCTTCTCACTTCTGTACCCTTGGTGTTTTCTCCCTGCTCCAATAGCCCTGTAACTAGCAAGGAACGCACTTTGAGGATGAAACATAATACATGGAGATTCTGATACAAACAATTTAGTATCTGATCCTGCATCCAGACATCCACATTTGATAAATCCAAGCATACAGAGAAATATAGAGAATGTCAAGTCCCCAAAGACATAAGTCATGGCTGATGCTACTAAAACTGGATGAGATGGGGAAGTTAGCCTGAATGTAAAAATGAAAGGGCAGAATATGCACAAAGGAAAAAAAAATAAAAAAGGGATGTTTTACATCAATGGCACCATTGCCTGGTTTTACATCAGGAATAACATGGTATTGCAGGAGCTCAGATCCTTATTGATTAAAGCTCTTTGAGTACTGCAAGTAAACATTTGAAGAACATTTGTTACTTTCTATGAAACCAAAGAAACGTTCACATAAATATTTGTCCTTGATGGTCAGGAAGAAAATCTGTGTTACCACAGCTCATATTACTCTGGGAGATATTTGCTTAGTGTTCTTAAAAGTAATACGTGACAAACACAGCTGCTCTTGTTCCCATATAGGCTGACTTTGAGTTGGGCTTTTTCCAAAGGTCAGTCTCATCACTGACCTAAACTCACTGATAGCTGCAGGGGTAACAGCAATTATGATTTACCTTATGCAAGCACAACGTGATGTCAACCTGAAATTTGTATGTTTGGAGTGGAAAAGGTCTGTTCAAAGCTTAAAAACAGCTAGCAGAATTCCTAACAAAGACAGGAAAAAAAGGAAACAGTAATAAAACCTGTGAGCTAGTACAGAATAATCTAGGAGATGATGCAAGTGTATTAGCATAAAAAAAATTTGGAAGGGGAGAGGAAACTGAAATTAAAAGAGAATAAATTATATCTAAATGACAAAAACATAAAGTGAATGGACATGAATTAAACTTTTCTACCTGAAACGTTTTCGGTTCTCAGGAGGGGAAAGGGCTGGAAATGTTAGATACCCTGAATTCTGTATTTTCTCAATATTGCTTTCTCACAAATTTTCCCGCATCGATATTGTTATGTTCCAGCATCTCACGTGGAAGGTGAGAAAATATCCACTGTGACAAATGCTGCCTTTTAAACGTCAACTTTTATATACTTGAACTGTTACCACGAGTGACATTCAATTGTGTGAATTGCTTGTGGTTTTCCCAGTAGTGAGTAATTTATTGCACTGGTTTTCAGAAACTGGATTTCTGTTCCCAGTTCTGGCACTGAAGTTTAGCCAGACCCTTTCCTTTCCCCTGCATCCTCTCTCTGTTTGGCTTTGTGAGGTGTTATACCTCAGGTGTTACGGCTCATTTCATGCTTTCAAATGCTTATACAACAGGTCTTGATTTCAGGCAATTTCTTTAGAGGATCTCACAGTACAAATTGCATGGTAATGACTATAAAACCAAGAAATGTGACACCCACCAATATCCATTTTAATGCCCTTGAGCAGAACGTGTTTTTCCTGGCTCTGCTCTCTGGGGCACGACTTCACTCTTTCGTTTCTGTTGTGGTGAAAGGAATCTCAAAGTTGTATCTGAAATGTGAGAATAGAAGGTAAAAGCAGATGTCAGAGATGTGAAGAAGAAAGGGCAAATTCATTAATGTTTTAGAAGCTACATCTGACTCTCCAGACCTCTGTGTGATAAATTCGTGCCTTGTGATTTTTATACTGCTTTTTTATTTCTCTTCAATTTACAAACTTTGATGTGTTCCTTTCCTGTGAAGAGGAAAAGAATGTGCAAATGGTTTCATTACAGATTTTTTAATTTCCTTGGCAGCTCTGGCCTGATCATGATGAGATGTTCAGATGAGTTCTTGTCTCTTCCCTGCACTGGATCTCTTTGATGATACAGCCATAGGAACATACCTTGCAGGGTAGTTGCAGCTGAAAGATTTCCCTCCTTTTCCTGCTTGTTGTTGATGATTCCTCAGCCTTATCCAGATTATCTTTCTTCCTCTAGACAATTTTCAGACTGATTGGTTTCCTAAACTAGTTCCCATCTCACCAGATCCAGAGTGTGATGAGAATGATGACTGGGAATGTTGCCAATACCTTTGGCCAGCAAGTCTTGCTACCAGTATCAATATGACAATGATGTCAGGTGACAGTACCCCTTTCCTTCCTGTCTCATCACAAAATCTGTACATTTTCCTTCTTTACTATTCAGCGCAACATTGATCTGCCACGTTACTGCGACTCTTACAATCATTCTTGTCATAATCAGATATAAAATCATTAGATTAATTAGAATAACCTTGCAGTAATTAGACTTGCTGTGCAATTACCGCTGGAATTACATAAGCCAGTGGTGTGCCAGGTTTGCCTTTTGCTTTATGCTGCAGAAGCACAGAGCACCTAGGCACCCTCCCCTGTCAAACCTGGTGCTCCTTGTACCAGACAGATGGAGATGACAAATTCTTTCCAGGACTGGATTCTACTAGCTGTTTGACATTTCAGTTGTAGATATTGTATTGTGATTGTCTTTGCTATTTGGTGTTATTTCTTGGGTTTAAATTGAGACTTGTGGAAAAACTTCTGCAAAATAGCTGACACCTGGCCTGTCTCCTGCCTTAGGCATTCTTGTGACAGGAGATAAAAGGACTCACCTAAAATGGTTCCTGAAGTTGCTCGTTTGACATCGAGGTAGGGGCAGAAGGGCTGGATGGAAGGGGCCACGACAGGAGTGGAGTACTAGCATTAGGTCAGGCTGCTTGTGAGCATGCTCAAAGACAAAGTTTAGAGCACAGATGGTTTTACCCTCAAAAATGGTCTTAATAGCAAAGTTACCTCAGAGCCATAAAGGCAAGCAATACACGAGGCTCTAGGTTATTCCTGCATGTAATAATCCACTGATTTTCAGTCCAAGATACAGTCCTGTAGAGCCCTGCAAAACCAGTTTCCAGCATATGTGGGTTTTTTGGAGAATGGATCCTTCATTGCCCCAGGCTGTGTAGCAGTTATGCAACCATTAAGACCACAAGGCAATTAAAATCCACTTAATAATAAAATCAGAAATGCTGTATCACTGGGAATAAGATTGGTGAGAAATTATATACTCTGGTTAAAACGCAACATTAACAATCTTTGGTCCTAAACCTGAAAAGTGGTATAGATGAATGAAGCATTTCTGCAATAAATGATCCGGAACCATGAGAGAATGCAAAATTTCCCAGTTCACAAGTCACTTGTGCAGTAGAATTTTTCTTCTCAGAGTCAGTAAGAGTGTTTGAGTGACTGTGAATTACTCTTGAGAGTCAAGCCTTATTTCCTGTCAAATTCTGAATATTCAGTTTAGCTTTCCATTTTTCTTCAGCAGCTGTTATGAGCAACAGCTAAGTCTTTCCTCATTGATGTTCCCTGTTGTGGTGCTGTGACTGGATGAACTAGTGAAGGCTCTATCAATAACACATGCATATTAAGATGACCACTGGGCTTGTAGGCATCATAACATCTAAGTGTTGTTGTAGAGACCATAATATCTAAACAACATGGCATTAAAACATCTTTGGCTGACCTGTGCAATCTTCCTGTTACACAGCTGTGCTGGGTGGTCGGAAGAGTAAGGATTTTTTTCAGAAAAATGCTGATATTGTGAGCCTGGAGAACAACTAGTGCAAAAGATTTTTGCTGGAAGAGTTCAGTCATAAAGCAAGGAGCCCTCAGCAATAGTTGCACAGTTCATATCAAGGAAGAATTGTCATGATTTTGAAAAAGTATGACTTTCAGCTTGCATTTTGTTAGTTAGCAGTGCAATGTCCTGATGGTTAAATGTGATCCTGAATTGACTGGCTTCTTTTCACCCGTTTTGCTTGTGCAATTTGTATTTAGCTCTTAACTGTCTAAGATGTTAGTCTTCTGCACCGCTTTGGCTTTATTAAGCAATTATTATTCTAAGCACAGAACTAACTTTCACTGCCAGCAAGAGCATCTTCAGGGGTTGCTATAGTAAATACAGTGTGAAATACCCTTGACAGCAAATAAACTGAGCACTGCTAGCATGCACATTCTCTAGTTCAGAAAATCATGCATTGTTTTGCTTGATTCTATTAATGCCCCAACATACTTATTTTTCATGTTCATGCGAACAATTGATCAGGTTTGAAAGAGTCAATGAGAAACCTTTTGACCTATTAAATTGACTCATGTATAAATCCACTGGGAAAGTGGATAGTAGCCTTTCGGGCAGGTAGAATTGCACGAGTTCATAGGAAACAATAGAAGCTCACCTGTATAGTTGTGTCCATTACAGATTTACACTTCCATTTCCTGAAGTGAATGATAATACCTCAGGTTTTTTTGCCCTGAGTCTCCGGCATTGTTGGTTATCTGGAAGTTTGAGGAAATCCTGGCCTGTGACTTGGATCCAGTCTGCTGAGCTGGGCTTTGTAGAGTTTTTATGTATCCAAGTCATACTGTGGAGGGTAAAATGCCCCTTTCTGTCTGCTTTTCCAATTCCTATCTCCTTCTGTGTCTTCTAAGCTACCAAAAAAGCAGAAGAGGTAACGTAGGAAGCCAGAGATGATGCAGTGTTGGGTTAGGCAGGAAAGGAGACAGTCTGTGTTTCAGTACTCAAGTTCATTTGCCTGTCTCTGGGTTTGGTGATGATTTGTTTGTAGGGGTTTTGTCCTGTCTTTTGCCTTGAATGAATGCATTCTGGACCTCTCTGAACTGTCAAGGCACTAAAGACAAGAAAGGAAAAAAGAAACGAGAAAGGAAAAAGGGGAAGGGATTCTGTCTGCCAAATAGTCACACAATGAGGACTCTGTGGATGCGCTGTAGATGTAGGTGGGACCTTCATTCTTAAAACAAGAATCATATTTGTATAAGAGACTGAACAGAGCAATTTTGGGGGATTAAAAGTCAGTGAGTGAAAACAGTAAAAATTTACCGAAGATAAATGGTGAGAAATTAAGCCAGTTTTTCCTTAAAAAAAAATTTAGACATGAATTTCTTTAGATCTAATTCTCTGTACTTCAGGAAAGCATTCAAAACAATGACACAAAGAGTTATTAAAACTGGAAGAGAAAGAATCAGTCATGGCTAAAAGAGAAATAAGCGTTGGGTTAATTTGGAAAGGAAACTGTTGGACTGAAGGGCAATTACTATTGAATTTCTCGAGCATCAGTCTTGCTTAATACTTCTGTTAATAAACTTGGTATAAAGTGTAGAAGCACTTTAAATAAATTTATCTCACAAAGTTGGAGACATTGTCAGTACAGAGGAAGACTGAAGTACCATACTGGAAGCAATGGATAACAGGCCAGTCAGTCTCACCTCTGTGCCTGGCAAGCTCATGGAGCAGATCCTCTTGGACTCTTTATCAAGGAGTGGACAAGGGGCTAATGGTTTTAAATGAATTTAAATTGAAAGAGGGGAGATTCAGATTAGACATCGGGAAGAAATTCTTTAGTGTGAGGGTGGTGAGACAGTGGCCCAGGTTGCCCAGAGAAGCTGTGGCTGCCCCATCCCTGGAGGGGTTCAAGGCCAGGCTGGATGGTCTTTGAGCAACCTGGTCTGGTGGGAGGTGTCCCCGCCCAGGGCAGGGTGTTTGGAACCTAGTGATCTTTAAGGTCCCTTCCAACATGAACCATTTTATGACCTTGAGGACTGAAGTAATAGAAATGGCATGAGATGCAATAGAGCAAAATACAGGGTCATGCATGGAGGGATTTATGAGCAGAATTTTTGCTACTAGTTCACCAAGTGGAGGTGACAGCTGGAAGAAAAATCTGGGTGCATTCATTGAACATTGTTTGAGTGGGAGTTAGCAATGTGTTAGAACAGATGCAAAGGGGGCTGAGAGGATGAATCAGGCAAATGAAGCACAAAAAGGCTGAAGGTGCTGAATGTGTGCTCTGGCAAAATGAAGTCCGAGAAGGGATATGAGTGTTCTCTGTTGGGGTAAACATAAAAAAGTAATTTAAGGCACAGGGTGGCTGGAACAATTGACCATAAATGGATCAGGAGTAAACTGACAGTTGAGAATTGCAGTCATCCTAGGAGTGATATGTGGGTCAGCCTCCTAGCAGAAACAGTAGGTCTAAGAAATATAATTGTCAGACGCACAGTTTATAAAAATATATGAATGCAGTAATATGATAGGGCTGATATCTATAACAGTAAGGAATTGGACTTCATGTCATTTATCTTGTATTTGTATGCAAGTAATTTATATACAGAAATCAAGGCCATCAGAATCAAAGCAAAACAACATCTGCATTGAGTCAGCCTGTACACTTAATAAGTTGCCTTTCCCAAATTAACCAGTTAGGGGTAACAATATTACAACTCATACATGGTTATAAGATGGAATAGCGTTTATACCATGACTTACTAATTGTTTTTTAATGTATCTTGATAAGCAGACATAACATTTTTGCAAGCACTTTTGACACTAAATGTTACAGCAGATCTTTCTGTCATGTCTGCCAGTGTAATTTAGTTAACTTCAGTGAAGCGATATGAACCAAAGTCAAAGTCCTGGCTTTCAGGCCCTGCTGAATTACCTGTCAAGAGTAATTTTTGCCACTCTACATTTGTGTAAAAGACCAATAAAAAAAGGCATTAAAAATGTCAGAAAAAAAAGCCGGGTGTACACGTTCCCTGCTCTATGCCTAAGGAAGATTTTTAGGATTATTGGTTTAATAGTATCCACTATAAAGGTGTAATTTCACTGCTGCTGATGTTGGGAGAAGTATGAGATCACAAGTGACCAGTATGAATACATATCACCATGAGCCAAGTCCTCAGCTGCTCTTAATTTGCCTTATTTTCTAGATATCAGTGAACCTATCCCCCCCTGATCCCCAGTATGAAACTGCCTGTGAATAGCATCTAATATGGCCTTGATTTTCTGTTGCCGAGGTCACATCATCACTGTCAACTTCTCTGGCAGAATATTTATAGATACAGCCCAAGCCTATTCTGCCTCTTAATTCAATTAGACATTTACAAAAAGCCATACAAGATATTTAGAAGCCATATCCTATCTCTAAACACAATTATATAAAGCCACTGATTCTATGATTTCCTTGTCATTTCAAGCCATATTTGCAGTAAGGGGCTGATGAAAAGCTCATTGAAGTCAATGAAGGCCAATGAGTTCTACTTCAGCCTTTAACATTCTTAATATAACAAGAAGTATGTTACATTGGCCTTGCTGTTCACTGCTGATACTTCTCCCCTTCTCTTTTTTTTTTTCTTTTTTTCCATGTGACTTTATTCTCTCAGTTTGGTAGGAAACACATAGAGCTCAGGCAGGAAACTGTCCTGAGACAAGTCAGCAATTCCCAAGCGCTATTTAGCACAGACATGTGGGGTGCCTTCTCTTGCCCCTTGCCCAGGTTCTCCTGGAGCCTGCAGTGTAAACACCGTTGCCACAGAACAACTCCCAACATCACTCGCACTTGGTTACGGTGAGATCCTTCCTCTTTTAAAAGGATTCTTTCCGATCAAACACGTATGCACTGACAAATTATAGTATGAACTGATTCTTCACTCCCCAGAAAAAAAAAAAAAAAGAAAAGATCTGTAAATTACCACTTATTTTATCTTTTAAAATATCCCTTGTTCTCTCTCAAGAAAGTAGGCTGGTATTTCTATATGGCTTCAAACCTACTGACGTACTCCTTGCAAAGGCCACGAATCACTTATCTAAATAGGTATTATCAGGTTTCTCTTGCCGGCTTGCATCTGTGAGTGGCTGTTTTGTGCTGGGCTCAGGTGGAGCTCCTATGGTGCTCTCATACAGTCACACTGGCTGAGGAACGGTGTTACCCTCTCTGAGGTGGTGAAACTCAGAATTTTGGTTTGGGCTCATATTCAAAATGAGATTTGTAAAACATTTCCATAAAAGTATGGGTCTCTAATCTGCAAGCACTATCTGCCCAGATGGCTGTGGTCTTCATCTTGGATAATGGTTGGTGCTCATACCTCCAGCTGCTCATTTCTTAACTGACTTTCAAAGCTTTCATGTGTTTCTTTGCCTCATGCTCTGGCTGCTAAGGTAACTAATTTCTGAATGAGCTCATTTATTCACAGCGCAGCAAGAGATAAGCATTTTAATGGTGAGTAGTAAAACCTCCCCCATTTCTTTTCCATGTTTTATAACCTCAAGGTGATGGAGCAGCGTCAGCTCTGGCAGACAGGAGGGGACAGCTATGACCAGCTTGCCCTTACCCTTCTCCCCAGTAAAAGGCAGACAGGCTTTTGGGGAGGGAAGAGATTCTGAAATCCTCAGAATTCAGAAGATTGAGAGACATTGCTCTGTTTTAACTGTTTTAACATTGAAATAAGTCAGAGAAGCAGGGGAACAGTCGCTTTTGGAGACAAGGGCTGATGATGTTGCTCCTGGGAATCTGACGGTGACACAGCTCCTGTTGAACACCCACCTACCTGGCCTGAGCAAGTGAGCAAACTGTTGATCAGTCTTACTTCTCGGGAAGCAACAATGTCCTCACTCAGCATAGGAAACAGGACAATATTTTCTGTGCCTTGGAAATATTTTCTTGTTCCTGTGCTCTTTTATTTTCTAAGCATTCGAATCTCATCTCTGCCTCTACCTCTCTCTGTTTTCTTCACATTCAGCTGCTTTACTTTTCATATCCACATCTTGACTCTCTTGCAGTAGGGCAAGCCTACGCATTATTTTTGATAAACTGGCATATAAAAACCAGGATGCGTGTTGTGGTGAAAGAGAATGCGTCTGTAGCATCAGGAAATAAAATGTTTTATGGACAAAACTGATTTAGCAGTATACACGATAAATCGATGAGGACTTTTGTGTTCACAGAAATCTATTTGTCAAAGCTATCTGCTTAAAAATATTTTGTTGTTGCTTTTATGACTTTTCAGTTTGTTGGGCATGTAGTACTTTCCAGAGTTTCAAACAGACACCATTAAAATTTTTGAAATATGTTTTAAAACCATTGAAATTCTCAGAAAAAAAACCCAAACAAACATATTTCTTTCTTTATTCCTGTGACAAGTTAGTAAAACAGGGCATTTTGTCCAGTATCCCAAACCCATAAGGTAAAAATCCAAGAGCAAAGAAATATAGTATGATCATATGCGCTTATGATAATAGACACCCTCTTCGAGCTTGCTTTGACCCCGAGTGAAGGACACCTGGGTAGCAGAAAAAAGGTCTCAGTGATGATCAAGATGAAAGGACTTCAGGATGTGGTTTTGTTTCCATAGGGGAATTTAGAACGTTGTCATCATCAAGTCCTTTGTAATTCTCTTTCTTCATAAAATCCTCTCAAAATATTTCGTTTTAGATCATGCTTAAGGCACACACCAATATTCCTCCCTGCAGTAAACACTGGATTTTGGGAAGCTGAGTGGATGTTTCCCAGTTAATATGCTTTCTTGAGGGACTCTTTAGTCCTATACCTTTCAAGTTTTTATCGTCTCTCCAAATGTGCACAAGTACATATGCCCTAAGAAAAGTCCGCTGATATATGGATGTATGTGTATTCATCTTCTCCTGCTTTCCTTTCCAGTCACTGCTCTGTATAGTTGGCCATTAGATCTATTTAATGGTTTTGGGTTGGTGTATTTCCTCCTCTTATATTTTATCCCTGTACTCCTTTGTATTTCTCTAGCTGCCTGAAGATCAATTCCTTGGAAACCCAACCTTTTCCCTATCAGCTTTACAGGAGTGGAAGAAAACAATTTTATAAAGTCAGGTTCTTGAGCTTCTGTTTTGTCTTAGATGCCTGGATATAACTTTCTACCAAGGCTACAACTATTTTCTGCCCCCATACCAACATCTTCAGTTTTCTTTTCCCAGTCTAAGCCTTTTTTCCTGGTAGAACGACTAGTATGCAACTGCTCTATTGCCCAGTTATCCTCTGTGCTCCTACCATGGGAACCAAGTGGCCCACACATGCTAGCTTGCAGAGGTTTTCTGACCTTCACGACAGCTTCTCAGTTTTGTGTAATCCCTGATTATTTCTGCCACTTCTCTTTTCTTTCCAGCCATCCTTGTGACTTTCTGGAGCTCATCAGAACATCACTGAAAGTTATTGAGAAAAGGGAAGCTTTCTATTTGCTTTCATTTGAAGCAAATAGATGCTCTTTTCTCTGCCTACGACCTTTATGAGAAGAGCAGTAGCAATGTGGACTCAAGTTCTTTAAAAAAATGCAGTAAATTTGGACCGCTTCAGCAATAGCAGTGGTTTTAGGTATAGAAAAGGTACCTTATAAATGAGAGATTAAAATCTCAAGGTCTTTGGGTTATTTAGAAGGAAATTAAGAGATTACTTTAAAAATCTCAATGAAAAAGCTGTATGGAGAGAAGGTGTATGATAGAAAGAAATAAAGATGTAAGATAATTTAGTGGCTGGAATTTGAAGATAGACTTAGTCTAGAAATAAAGGGCAAGTGGTTGCTAGGATAACTTATTTGTAAGTATGGTAAGGTTTTCATCACTTCAGGACCTCAAGTAAGGACAAAAGGTCCTTTTGAAAAGATGGATCAATCAGAAATAATGATCTTCCCTTGGAAGAATGATCAAATCAATTTACAGTATTAGTCCTTTCTGTCGTTATAATTTAGGCCCTTCTTCTTTACTCTTTTTTTCTTTCTTGAAAATAGGAATATCTGGCTAAACTTTGCTTACTAGATTTAGCACTGGAAAGGGAATCCTGAACTGCTGTATTCATCTTCATGCGTAGTAAGACAAAACCATGACATGGCTTTGTGATGTGCCCTCGTTATTGTACTACCTCAAAAGGAGCAACTTCCCATCATGGCATAATACACGGGGCTGACACTGCTATGTTGTATCATAACAATCCATCGGAGTTGTTGAAACTGATTAAGTATGCAATAACGATCCTTAAAACACATATCAGAATTGGGATATTTTTCTATGAGCTGAGAAATGTAGAGTTACTGCAACATTAAATTCTTCAGGTCAGGAAATACTTTTTCTGTTTTTCTAGAAATAATAAACACCTGCCAAATGTTCTTCAGTTCCATTCCAACAAAAATCATTTATGTCTTCCTGTAATAAGTCTTCAAAGGCACCAGAGCTCTCCCAGGACTTAAAATCTTATGTAGAAATGTATTGTATATTGCAAATACCAATATCAAACAATAAACTTTTCTAAAACTCTGCAATATACCTTGCCAGGAAGCAAGCATTAACAGTTTCTCAATGAAAATAAAATCAACCACAATGCTTTGTAGTTTAGAAGAGAGTGAGCCTTCTCAGTAATAATGAATGACACTGTGTATCCCATAATAATGAGTATTAGCTGACTGTGGCCACTTCCAGAGAGCAGAGCCGTGTGATTGAGGCAAGGCAGGAATTATAGCAAGCTTCAAGGGATTCAAGGCCAAGAGAACTAGGAACTTAAGGGATCTGAAAGCCATTCTTAAACTACTTGCCATTTATAACACAGTCCATTTAACATGTAGAAATATAAAAATTATCACAGTATCACATGACAAACCGAAAGCAGAATCATTTCAGGGGAGATTTTTAAATGACTGATTAGGTTCTTCAACAGGACATCTGCAAAGCCTTTTTTGTCTGATTGCACTGATAATGCTTGAAAGAACAGTTAGATCATCCAGGCTGTGGCCAAACACTGTCATTTTCTGAATCATTAGTGACTGTTCTTTAATTAGTACCTTTAGAAAACAAAACTAGTAATCTTATTACATATTGGCTACTATTTATTAAAACAGTAATGCTATGTCCTGAGCTAGACTGAAATTAGTTCTGTCATTGACTTCAATTTCTCTTTGCTAAAAAGAAAAGAAGTTACTGAATTTTGGCAAGATAACCTGTTTATTTATAAGCAGTGGGCAACAGCCACTTGGTGAGGTGGTAATTGGTGAGAACTTTTGCAGCAACTGAACAGGGAGTCAGTACATTTTTAGGGTGCATTGGTTCAGAGCAGGTAATATAAATTTTAATCAGATTGAGTTTACTTTAATAAGCTCAATTGAGAATTATGACTCATGATACCCATTGGATTTTGCTACGGCATCTGGAGAGGTTAACATCTTCAACTCTAATGCTAAATAAATGAGCTAGTGTGTTCCTATGTGGCTATACCACTTAAATAACTTAATCTATCTGTGGCTTAATTTCAGAACAGATCATGAATCACAATCACAAGACTGAGATCCTTCAGTGCTTGTAAATTTATTAGTTTACATTACTATGGTAGTTGCCATCCTGTAGGGTGCTATTTCTAGGTTTTATCTGTAACATAGAAATTATAATAATTTGATCCCTTTTTTTCCTTATTTTTTTAAAAGCTTTGCCTTACTCAAGATCATACTTTGAATTCTTCCAGCTGTTAGTAGAAAGATCTTCCCTCCTCAGCTAGGGCTAATGCTATGCAAATGAATATAATTGACAAAAATCTGTCATATTTCATCGTAGCTTTTGAATTATACTTAAAAGGGAACTGCTTTCGGTGAAGAAGGCAAAAACTGCTTTTGATGAAGAAAGCAAAAATCAGTAGTTTATGAGGAAAATTCTTCACTGAGGTAAATACAGTCATTGGCTGTAATGGCCCCGCACGTTTGATTCTTTCCACGTTTCCTCTTAATTCAACTCAACCTTTCAGTACTTGAATCTCAGTCAGCAAAACCCTTTGATTTCAGTCAAATAGACTCACACTTTCAGGGCATCAGAAGAAAGTTGTTTTTTACTTTTTTATACTGAAGAGCTAGTGCCTTTGAAGGCATTTATTTTACCTTATAAATTGCTCACATAAGGCTTTACATGGAAAGGCAAACATACATTCCTCTTCCTCCTTCTCTAATATGTTGAACAGTGCTGCTTTACTCTACACCGCAAAGATAGTGTTTAAAGCAAGATCCTAAAGAAGTTGTGTATGGGCTCTTACATTTTGACATAAAAGATGTGGAAGAGCTTCCAAACACATCAGTCGTGTCAGGTTTCTGCTTCTTAAAATGTTGTAATTCTTTTGTTCCTGTGGAATCAAGCAACTGGTATTGGGGAAGGTGAGGTTGTCACATCATTTTTGCACTCCTCTTCTTCAAGCAGGGAACAAATTCTGTAGCAACTCTGGCGGCTCTATACTATGCATTTCTCATTCTACCTGCTCTACTGTAAAAGGATATCTGTAGGTAAAAAGTAAATAAACTGCAAGCACTCATACTCTATTACACATTTAAGCTAAACCGTTGCTCATTTTTCCCTAAGATCCAATGATAGCTTTGTTACTTCAGCAAGAAAGACCATGACTTGGGTTTGTCAGCACAAGGTAGAGCCCACAAAAAGACTTTGACTGAGGACACATCTCAAAAAACTGTGTATTTACCTGAATGTTTGGAAAATGCACTAAGTTCTAGGATCTGCAATGAAACCAAACAAAGCTAAATGATGTTTCTAGCAGCTCACTGGTTTCCTCTTAATTCTCTCCAGGGGAAAAGAATGTCTTTTTACTGAGTCCCCTCCCAGGTTTGCTATTTTGGTAATTATGTTATTCCCCAGTGTGTGAACAGGCTACAATTTTGAGGACTACAGATTTTTTGCTATGAGCTCTCAGCAATGGACTTTGCCAGAAAACTCTGTTGTAAGTGAAAAATCCCATTCTGTGAAAGATTTTGAACATTGTTTTTTCTCTTGTTCGGAATTCATGCTGAATTCAGTTGGAGAGACAGAAAGTTATGCAGCTTAATATGTTGCTTATAAGCACAGAGAAAGGGGAGGGAAATGGAGGAAAAAGACTGTGATGTATCTAGGGCTGTTAAGATGCATTCCCTTTTCTCTCCGTACAAAAAAAACCTTTTTGGATGAATTAGTTCTTTTACCCAAAGTATTTCTTTTGGGTTTTCATTGAGCTGTGTTTTCCCCTAGGTAATAGTTAAAATGTTCCAAATCAGTTCTTTGTTATTGTGCTGTGGTCTTTAAAATCAAAGATGTGGGTTTAGATCCTCATTTCTCATAACTTCAAACCTAGAACGTGTACCTGAGATTGGTTAAATTCACCCTTTAGCCCGATGTGTGCTCTCAAGTGATGAGATCATATTTTCTTGATGCATCCTTTGTTCAGAGCAGCATAGAGAACATGAACATCATGTACTCTGAGTTACTACCTATGTTGTAACATTGCCATTACTGTCATCCAGCTACTATTTCTGTATTAAGTGGCTTCTGTTCTCAAATTCTCCATTCATCTGTGTAAGAAAAAAATCTGTGGGTAGGAAATTTAACAGAATCATCCTCAACAAGATATATATAAGGAGCCGGGCATATTAAGTCAGAGTGTTAATAATCAAATTAGAATATATTGTGAATAAAGGTGAGAGATTATTTCATTTTGTGGCAGATTTGTCCCTTTTTAGTTAACTTTGAGGAAAGAACTTTTGCAAAAAAATTTTAAACCTTTCTTTAATCCATCTCTCTTCTCTCTCTCTCTTTTTTTTTTTTTTTTTAATTACATAAAACGAATTTGCTTTGGAAGAATTTTTTCCTGGCACGCTTTTCTTTCTATATCTGAGTAAGATTATTCACTAAAACTTCAGCCTCTCAATCTCTCCCCCGTCCTCATATCATAGGGAAAATGGTATCACACAATCTGTTTCTAAGAAGAACATATTCATGATACGAGCCATTATGATGACTTCACAGGAATGAATAAGGGGAATGGATTTAAATGTAATTTTCTTTGATAGTTCACAAAGACAACAATGCAGACAGAGGAGGACTATCATCCTGAAGCATTCAGCTGAATGCTATGTGGGAGAGGAAATTTATTTTTAATGTTTGTCTGAGGTATTTGGTTTGGTTGTAACTTACCTGTATACTTCTCCAGTGAGGAGAAGGCACTGCAGACTACAGTTGAATCATTTGCATTTTGCGAGGGCTTCTGCTTGCATTAAAATCTTGTCTGTAGTACTGCACACAACAATGAATGAGAGTGAATATTGCTGACTAATCATGATTCTAGTGATGCTCTGTCTTGCTTAACTAGCAATTATTATATTAAAATGTGCACCAGGAAAATTCCTTTCAATTCTAATCTTTGCCTTCCTTAAGCTTAACTTGCAATGTTATTAGGAAAGTGGTTTACCTTAGCCAGCATTAGCCTAACAATGTAAAAACATCAGAAAATAGAACAAAATCATGCAGATTCATAACTAGTTAGCAGCTATAAAATTAGTTGTTGTTATTATTAAGGATCCATCTGTGATTAATAGGAAGAAAAGTCTGAAACTGCCTACTTTCAATACAGTCTATGTCTTTAGGTTTGCTACAGACAAAATAAATGCAAGAGGATACTAACTTAATCACAGAATCACATGTGGTTGGAGGGGGACCTCTGGAGATCATCTAATCCAACCTCCCTGCCAAAGCGGGTCCACCCAGATAATGTGGAGATACCAAGTGTGTGTGTGCTTGTGCCCCAAATTATTCTGCAACAGTAACGTACTTCTGCCTGTTAACACCAAGAAGTGTCACTTTTATATGTTTAGTATGAAAGTTTGGCTTTGTAGTTCTTCTTGCCTTTCTGTGAGATCTTACCCATTACCAGTTGGCAGTTTGTTATTGCTAGAGATGTGCCAGAAAGATAGAAGTGCCACCCCTGTTACCCTGAGCAGGTGTGTGAGACAAAGCTTCCTTTGGAAATGTGAGTTCCTTTCAGCTGAAGATTCCCAGCTGGCTGTAGGCAATCCACTGCCTTCGGAATTACCAAACCCAAGAACGAAGGGATTTGTCTCGTGGAGCAGTAATGCACCTTACCCATGACACTTGCTTCCCCGTAGTTGCTGTATTTTCCAGAGTCAAAAGTTAAATATGTGGGTTTGGAACTTTTCTCATCTCCCTGGTGCAATACAAATGGGGATAGCAGAAGAAGCTTTTCTAAATCCAACTATTTCTTCTTGCGTTTATCTGTAAAAAAAAAAAAAAAAAAACAAAAAAAAAAACCCAAAAAACCCCACCAAAAAACAGAGTAAGATCATGTCCTTCTACTGTCAAACCAATCTGAATATTATTTTGTAATAAGAAGGTAACTAATTATTTTCCTGATCCCTAAAATTGTTGTATGAATTGACTTGGAAGTCAGTTTTAATTAATGAATAATTCAATGCCAGTTAAAAGCAGCTGGTCATGCCAGAAGCCATCCATGCCCTCCAGGTTATGAGAGGTTCTAGTTACTCGATTAAGCTGGTGGGATGGCGTGACCGAAAAATCACAGGTCTCGTAATCTATAGAGCAACCACAGAACTATTAACAGTTAACTCTGGAAGTTCAGAGTTGATAGGGAAAGTGTAAGCATGGTCCATGCCTTAGAGAGAGGAGCTAGGGAATTATAAATCTTTCTATGTAATTTCAGTCACTGCATAAATTATGGAATAAATAATCATGGAAGCAGCACATAACACTGGGACCATAAGGACAGACTTAGAAGACAATATGCAGATGAATAAGCAACCTGGATTTGTGAAAAACAAGGCATATCAGGCCAGTCTAATTAATTTCCTGGGCCATGTATATTAATAGGTCAAAGCTGGCATCCAAAAAATAGTCTATTACATTGGGTACCAGCTCTTCTGTGAGAGGGAATACAATGGAGGAGGCAAGATTTGACAAGAGTGCAGACAAGTTTGAGATATGGAAGAGTGGTAGGTTGTGGTATGAGCAGTTTGGGGATAGAATGACTTGGAAAGAGAGGTGCATCCTTGGGAGGTAGAAAAAAAAATAGAGAAATGCTCAGAGGAGCTCCACAACGAGAGTAGGGAGGTTGTGAGGTGAGAAGCCTACAGCTTTGCTAGGAATGGGGACCTTCTGTGGTGGCAGAAACAGAGTTTCAGAAGCATGAGGTATCCTGTGATCCAAAAAACTGTGCTCTATGGTCCTGTAGCAGATTCTAATATGGGACTGAAACACTTGCTGCTTCCTTTGCTGTACGTTCTTTTTGCTTTGCTGAGCCTTAACAGTGTGATGGAGCTATAGCAGCCTTGAGTAAGGTAGTCTTGAACATTCTCATTGTAAAAGATTTCTACGGCGTTCAAGGGAGACAGTGTCCTTTCTTACCTTTTCATGATATAGATCTTTTCTGGTTTAAACATAATGAAAAAATCTTGAATTATTTTTCCACTGGAAGATGTTTTCCTCAAACAGAATCATACAACCATTTGTTTTTGGAATTGTTTTCTGTCTTGTGAAATACTGCTTTTTTTAATGCAAGAGCTTATAGAAAGCATTAAGGAAAAAATCAAAAGGTCTCTTGGTTAGGAATTACCATTTCACAGTCAGTTCCTCAGAGGTGTTATTGAAGAGGTAAATCCAAAGTTCACAACTGCACAGAAGTCAGACTCTGAGCACAGTACTTCACAAGGGGCTGCCCCTTTGCAGGAAAGAAAGAACTCACTGGAAGGGGATGTAAATGCTAAAACAACCAGGAGGAAGAAATCTGTCTTTGATTTTTCTCTCAAGAGACTTCTAAGCCCTTTGGGAGCACTAAAACTGAAGTCACAGTGCGCAAAACAGAGCTGAGAGAATTGTATTGGACAGACTCTGGCTGCATTGTCTGTTACATAGACTCAGAGTTTCTGAAGATCCCAAGATAGTTGGTCTGTATCAACTGCAATCAGCCCAGCTTTTTCCAAACATCATGCCCCAGATACCTTCTGCAAGAACTTAATCTCATTTTTAATGATTCCCCTTGTCAGCCACCCCAAGGAGACAGGTTTCTGGTTTCTCTGCTCCATGCTGGTGTTCATCACCTTCACTTTTTCTATTCCTTTTCATCTGCTAGGGAACAACTATAAGAGAATAATAACGTATTTATTTTGCAAGTTCCAGTTGCTCAGTTTCCAAGAAAAGTTACTTTTGTTTATAACCAATAAGCAAACTAATAAATTCTTGCAAGAAAAATGTGTCCCAAAGAATACAGTTAATGCTGTAAAATGTGATTATATTGAAAATCTGGTGTGAATCAGAGTTCTGTTAGGTTCTCAGTTTGTCTCTATGTGTTTTATTGTTCTGTTAGATGATGTCCCAAGGGTCATAAATTAGATGTCATGTTTCTTAAAGTTTTATGAAATATGGCAGGAATTTCTGAAACTGCATACACATTTTGGTGAAATACTCATTCCCTTTTTGTCATATCTATGATATTCCTACAGTCTTATGATGGACCTACAGGTCTTCTGCCTTCTTGGAGGAATGCTGCCATGTTCAGATGTTTTAAACAACAGCTGAAAGTCTCCTTTTTGAGTACCTTCTTGCAAGCCTTTAGGCAGTGAATCTGATGGGTGTGATGCAAATAGACATCCATCCACTGTCAGATGTAGTTTAAGAGAAGTTTACTACCCCCAGAAATGGTCTTAATCTAAATAACCCAGGACATCCGTCTAGATTACAACCAAGATCCCTGTAATACACAACAGAGGCAAGCATTCCTTATGTGATTGTTTAAAATCTATGTCAGAATCCTCAAGACAAACCTTAGAAAAAGGTTTCTTTTTAGAAAAGAAGGTTTCTTTTTAGAAAAGAAAAGGAAGGATCCAATGAGGTAGAAACACCTAACCTAACTTCTCATTTTATGTCCTAGTACTTCTTTGCAACTGGCCGATACAATCCATGTATCGGTACAAGTTTTGCAAGGTAAATATACTTAAAATGAGAATCCATCTTCCTTCTCCCTTATCTGTATTTTACAGTCTTATTGCTCTTTTTACTTGCTTTTTCTTCTAAGAAGTCTTTTCATCCCAGTTACTGAGCTTGATGTTGTAACATTATTATCTTCTGGAATTCTTTCATTTCTTCATCGCCTTTGTGTGTTAGTACAGCTGTCCTATAGTCAGAAGGAAAAAGTGTGGGATGCAAGGCACGAGGTTTTAGAGTCTAGGCTTTTATAGAAGTGAAAGTAAACAGCATTTCATTCTAGCTTAGGGTACTTACTGACACAAGAAAGACTCTGTTTCTTTGCTACAGGAACTGAGAAAATTATATTAAGTAAGATAAAGGGCTTCTGAGCTTTTACCTCTGTTGGCTAAAATCTGGTTTCCTTTGAAATCCACTCTTATAAAAGATTACAGAGTGCTTGCTTGCTCTGTTGATATGAAAGGGGATGAAGGGTAAGTAAACCTTCTCTCCTGGTTTGAAGTTTTATTGTTCTCAAATGCCCTGTCAATGCACACAAACTCTGTTATGGTTTCTCCGTAACAATTTGCCTAATCTTGGCGTGAAACTGTCATTGTCATAAAAGACCTCTCAGTCAAGATCAAGAAGGAAAGGAAACTAGTCTCTCTTTTCAGAGATGGGAACTGGAGATTTCTGCGTGTTGCTTTTGAAAACAGAATTGCACACCGAATGTGGTAGTTCTCCCCTGCCTTATGTATGGTGTAGTCAGTTCACCTCAGAGTCAAGACCTTCTATTGCTTTATGAAAAATCAGAGGTTAGGACAACAGCTAAATAATGTATATAAGAGAGAGATTTCTTTTAAGGCTGGTTTGATATTTGGGAATATCAAACTTTTCCCTTTTTCACTGCAAATGTAAATATTTATCTGTGTGGTTTGTTTCTGCATCTATTTAAGATGCAGTAGGTCAGAAGGTGAGTGCTCTATGCAACCCTCAGAAATTCTCAGAGGCAGTTGTTAAATCTTAAACTACTTATCAGATATCTTGCATTTCTGCTCAAGAGCCTTACTGACCATGGCTAATTTGTCCAGAAGTTCTGCGTAAATGTCTCGGGCTCCTTGAAAGAGCTCTGTCTGATAATGTATTACAACTACAGCCCCTTCTGTTTAAGCTCAATGTGTCTTGGACCTTGTTACAGCTGTGAAATAATATGTTGCTGGAGTGATACTGCACAAGCAGGTTATTCAAAGGTGATGTGTGTTTGACACAGACAGCAAGTTCTTTTGTTTTCATAGGTATCATTCTAGCTTGATATCCTCGATGATTGAGAAAAGCCTTCATCAATAGTATTATTTTGAAAACATAAAATTTAGGAATTTTAACCTTCTTATCTTAACTTACTTTTGATTACTGGTATTTTACCACTAGTCTGAATTATCAAAAAAAAGACTTACAGTTGATGTGTTAGAACATGGGTCTATATATTAATGGATAGACAGCTAGGTAAGAATCAGATGAGGTTTGTGTAACACATACTTGGCTTAGTGTTCAGATTGGTCTTCACAGTTCCTATTCAACATCAGGCATATATGGAATGGCAATTAAACAGAAAAACAAAACAAAAGCACACAAAACAAAACCAAACTTTCCACATCAAACAAAGAGCTACAATGATAAAAACAAGAAAATATTCTTCTCCCTGTCTTTTTTTCCTTGGGAGACTAGCTTGACCAAGCTCAGCTAGGTCCCTATGATAGTTAGACAGCAAAACCAGAAATATGAATTTACGTGATCAATTCTTGGCATGTTGCAGACTTGAGCTATTCATACTAGAGACTGGCTGAGCATATGGCTGTAAACCTCACTTGCTCACCAACAGGATGTTCCATATATTCATCAAAATCTTGCAGACCAGATTGGGCAGAATTCTTGTTTTCTTCAAACATTTCAGTAACATAGTCAGTAAGTGAAAAGTTTTCTGTGCTGAGCAGGCCCTGATACAGAGCATGCTCTTTGCTGGCCATCACCAAGCTCGTCCATTTTGCCTTGTCTTCTTGGTGTGTCTTGACACCTAGCACAAAGATATGTTAGAGTTTTGGTGCCAATTTATCTTAAGCAAGCTTGGACTTGGCTTTCCATTATGCAACTTGCATTAACATGAGACAGGTCTTTATATCTTGGCATATATGAATATTCAGATGCAACTTCATAACATTAGTTATTACAAAGACTTCTAGAGCTAAAGAAAATGTAACATAAATAGTTAATTTTTTACCCTTTAGTATTCAATCACTGTAAGCATTCCTCTAATTAATATCCAGTGATGCCTGTGGAGCAAAGCTGTGAGATTCAACTTTGAGCTACCTCTGCTGTAGATATTGTGGCAAACTTTTCAGTGAGAGATTTTTCTGTGCATATCCCAAGTTCTACCTTTGGCCTTGTGAATGTGAAGCAAGACTGAACTAGAAAGTCCTGTAGAAAGCTGTGGTACTGATAGCATATGTTTTAAGTAGTGAGCACAAAAAGATGAAGATTTTGAGCAACTTCCCAGTGTGGTTGTACTGAATGTTAAACCAGAAAAGGAGCAGCTGCACAAAGTTGGCTGAGACATATATTTCACTTTCCCTTACTCTTCACCAAACACCTCAGCAAAATGTAGCTTCTTACGTGGTCTGGTAGCACTCTAATCCCAAAAGAAGCTGCATTTGAAAGACTTCAGCAGGCCATGGGGCTAAATACATGTGCCTTTACATCCATACACAGTTTGCAGTACAGTCAATTATCACACGCATGTGCATACCCAAGGACAACAGCTGGCTCTGTCTTTTAATTAGAATTAATGCACATTTCTAGATATTGTTGGACTACTCTGTTAGCAGAATAAACTTTCCTGAGCTGTACTGCTGGCATGGTTTGACCATGCCATAGTGAGAACGCGTAACTGGGAGGTTAATTTAAAAACATCATAAGCAAGACTCAGTCAGTGTAGACTGTGACAGAGTGAGCTTTAATGTGCCAGATTTGTGCCAGCCCCCAAATGATGCTCTAACTCTTGCAGGAACTTCATGACAGAGTATGTAATCTGCTCTGAAGTGGAGGCACGAAGCACCATCTTTCAGTCCAAATGAGCTTGGTGAGGTCTGCTGCCCACTTGATCGAGGAGATGGTTGGAAGTAACTGGACCCTCATCACGTGTTCATAGCTGCCATTTAGTATCTGCTTTTGGTATATGGAGGCCCGCTGGCCTGAATTCTTTTCCTTACGGGCAGTGCATGGAAAGAATGAGAGAACTCATCTATTCAGCTGAGCTCTCCATCTCTGCATCATCACTCCTGCGTTAGGGAGGCTGAGGAGCACCAGGCTGCCACAACCACTGCAGACCTTCATCCAGTGGAAGTACCTGAGCAGCCATGTGTGCAGCTAGGTTTTTGGTGTATAACTCTTGCTCATCTTGTTTGAGAGGGGTACCATCAGGCTAGAGGGCTATTTGTTTCCTGTCTCCACTACCTTGGCTATGGAGGCTTTCATTTTCTCCATGATTTCTTGCCCTCTTTGAATGTGTGTAACTGTTTATTTTCCATTTGTAATGTGAGTTGCTTACACATTAACATGCATTGAAATGATTTGGACTTCAGTTTGATATATGAAAGTGTTCTGTATGTGCACTTTTCATTCTCGAAGCCTACTGTAACTTTAATTAAACTCCTTCAAGCTTTAAAAAAAAATACTCTTAGTGATAAATAATTAATTAAAATAATAAATAAGTAATTGTAGGAATTACACATATATGCTTCCCTTGGGTCTCTGCAGCTCTATATTTATTAAGCCTAAGGTCCCCCTTTGAATAAATGAATGATAATATGGATGGGTTTTTTTTAAATCATATTGATTCCTTCTATATAGTTTTCACACAAATAAAGTTTATTAAAAAGAATGGAGTGATTCTGATAGATTTTTCGTACTTGGCAAATGTAATCTGTGTTCTTTCAGAAATCTAATTTTCTAGATTAGTGAATCACATCTGATATCGAAAATGAGAAAATGCTTATTACTTCAATAGCATAGCATGGAAAACAGTGTGAATACTGTGGATATTTTTCTTGGGTCAGCATTTCAGTAGTATTAGTGTTTAGTATACTGCAACTATATAATGCTCTGAATGTTGTTTATGTATTTAGTCAGATTTTGGGGGTTTTAGCAGAATAAAAGGATTGTTTATAAGATAAAACAATATCACCAAGCTGCAAAATGTAACAGATTAGTGCTTTCAAGCATTTGCTCTTGTTTCTTTACGAATTTGGTTATAAGAAGTAATACATGGATTCATAAAAGATGTAATGAAATGAGAGAATTAAAACTGGAAAAAGATCTCCACTTATCTAGACAGCACTAGAATGCTTTCATTTTAATAAATCTATCTAGCCTGTGCTTTATTGAGCTGTGATTTTTAGATCAGATTGGATTTGTGTTTAGTACTGTAAGGTTATGTCTACCCTGCAGGCTATTGTGTTATAACATTTGAGTATCCTGAATATCAGAAGGAGGCTACCTTTGAGCTAATTAACCAGGGATAATTTAGCCAGTAGAGAGTTCTACATATCTGCAAGTAGACTCCTTGAGGATAATTCAGATATTTTGGGCTGTAGCACAACTATTAACTAAGGAAACTGAAAGCCACCACCCTGTTTAAAATCATTCTTTTTAAAGTCTCTGAACTGAACATCCCAAAGATTGAGCAACCAAGTAATTGGATCATTTTTGAGAACATGGCCTTGCAGCTTCATCTTGGTACTGTTTTGTTTGTTTGCAAGCTTGTTTTTCACCTGTTATTGCTGTCATATCTGTTTTGTTTCCTATTAGTGCCGTGCATAACAATGGGCACACAAGTGAGATGCAAAGGCATGGGTTACTAAATTTCTGACTTAATAAGCATGGTTATGGCTGTTCTGTTATATATCTGTATTTTCCTTTTATAACTGTGTCATCATTAGATCTTGTCCATTAGGTATTGTCTGTGAAATGATGGTCCAGCTATTTCAGTAGACATCTCAAGTACCATTATCACTGATGTCTCCATTCAGTTACTGGCTGTGGTCTCTTTTTCGACCAGTCAACAAACACTGGAGCTCACACTTAACTTTATACATTTTATTAAATAGTTAGCTAATAAGGGATTAACAGGACACAGGTTGTAGAACATTTCTGAATCAGGTGGTGCCCTCTCTGATTTGCAAGCTCCAGCCACGTTTTCTTTCAATATTCTTCACATATGATAAAATGAGATTTTTCTCATTTTTGATTGCTTTTCTAGCCTTCTCTCATAAACTGAAAATCTTTCCTTCTTCAACTCTGATACCTTTGTAATAATCAGTGAATTTATTCATTATAAATGCTACATCTGTATTATTAACCAAAAAACTTTATTTTTAAGATTAACAACTATTGTGTTCACATATCACAGTAATGATGAAGCGTCTTCATAGAACAATCTACACATAAAAAGAAAATAGATTTAAGTGAATTAATGTTTAGAAATGAGTAGCTAAAGAATTTAGCCTTTTTAACAGGGCTGTCACAGCATATATGCTAGAGCAAATGTTATTGACCCAGTAGGAAAAAGATTGGACCGAGGGGAAATAGGACTGGACAGTATTTTAAGAGATCAGTTTCTCCATTCCTTTGCCCCAGAGCCAGATCTTCCTTATCTAATCAATCCTGACAAATGCTTACCTAATATATTCTTAAAAAACTTCAGTGCTTCAACGTTCTTGATTGGATTTTCCTACTATTTCACCTCAGTCTTTATGGCTGCACTTAGACCCACTACATTTTCTAAAGAAAATGAAGAGCTTATCTTTGTAAGTGCCTTTTATGTACCTCGAGATTTACCATGTCCTTCTTCATGATAAACTTGATCCTGTTTTTAAGTTTTTCTCTAGAGGTTGTGCTTTCCAGACCTGCAATAATTCTGTTCTTTTCTTCTGGCGTTTTTTCTAGTATCTCTGTGTCTTTAAGATACTGTCCCCTAAACTGAACAGTCTTCTTGGGCTGCAGCTCTTTACAGTAAATAGAGTAGAAGAATTATTTCACACATCCTGCAGTAGTGCTCCTATTCAGATGTCCTAGAATAAGCTTAGAAAAATATGCTTTGCCCAAAATATCCTTTGGTTTCATAGTACTAAATCCAGTAAAGAGCATGGAGAAAAATGGCTGGGGGAATTGTGGGATTGTTTGTAGTCTTAAATTGATGAAATGTATTTTTCCACGATGCAGATGCAAGCAGAATTTTTTCTATGATTGATAGTTCAATCCTACATGCCTAACTTAAAATGACATTTGAATTTTATTGCTGGGGATGGTTTTGTGTTTTTTTCCAAGAGGAAAAAGTGCTTATTTTCTGTTTCTGCCAGTTTTTTTACTTAAATTTCCTCTTTTGTTGACTGGGTTTCATAGTGAAAGAAGCTAAAGGAAAAAGCTAGTGCTTATTATGAAATAACCTGTAACACCTAACCACATTAGAAGAAAATATGAAACTCGGACTAAAGCCTCCCAGAATATGAAGACAGGTGAAAAAAAAATCCTTAAAAAAAGACCAGTAGATTTCAGTGAATGGTTTTTCTTTTTTTTTAAAGGATGAGATTTAGGTGTCCCTGTCGATTCTTTTAGGTTTTGTGGCTGCATTCAGGAGTGTCCATTCCAAAGAGCAGCTGAAAGGGCAGAAGAGTTGGATGTAGTTCCTTTCTTGGGGGGAGAAGATCTCTCTTTCTCCGCAGTAACCCCGAGGGGATTACAATTTGCTAGTTCCCTCATTTTGAGATAAGCCAGGCTTTTCTCTACATTTACTTTGGGAGGCAGGAAAGAAATTATGCTTACGATGAAGAGCTGATTGAGAAAACTAAAGCGGTTCAATCCAGTGAACTAGAGTGTAACGAAGATGCATAGATGGAAGAGATAAAGTAAAAGATAATAAATGCAGATTAGAAATGAAGTTCACATTTGTAAAAATAAGAGGCTAACCACTGAAATAACATAGGGACGTAGTAGATTTTCAGTCTCTTGATATTTTTACAATTCTAAGCAGCTTTCCAGAAGGTGTGCCTCTGTCACAATCTAGGTCTTGATACAGCTGAATTGACTTTATGGCCTGCGTTATGAAGCTGGTTAGGGTTGGATGAGGTAGCACAGATAGCTGGATAGCTGTCCAAGTAGACAAATGTCAGAGTGAACAGATTTTCCTGGTCTTTGGCTAGCCTTGTCCACTGGCCTGTTTAGCTTCAAAGGCTAAACTGAGTACCAACTAAAGGGTAATAAAGGCTAACTAAGAGCTTCCAGAAATCAGCATAATCACTGGTCATCACATGATGTAACAGATTTTGCAAACTCAAAAATTGTGGCAGGGTGGCTTGTTGTTTCTGGGTTTGATTCTTCCATCAATCCCCATGTTCTCAGTAGCAGCTGAGTTTCTCACCTTGCGAGGTCTGCACAGGGCCACCGAAATCAGCAAGTGTCCCGTGAGATGGCCCTGTCCTTCTGGTGTGCTTTGTAAGGTCCAAGCCTATGTCACACAGTGGGTCAATATGAGCAGTAATTAAAAGCTTTTCATATTCATGAGGCTCTTTAACCTTTTTACTTTCCTGTTCTAACAGCTGTTGCTGTCCATGGGCTAAAGTTTAGTATTAGTATCAGCTTTAATTTCCTCTTTTTATTTTTAATTTTTTTCCCCCTCTTGTAAAATGCACTAGCCTAGATATATTTTGTCCTTTATTGTCTATACTTATGTGGGGTCAATTCTGGTCACTTAGAAATATTGAATTACTAATTGGTATTTGAATGTACTATGTGGAGTTCTATATCAACATTTAGTCCCCTAACAGGAATATGTGGATTAAAATGTTGAAAGCATTACAGAGACATGTACAGTTTTAATCAACTCCTGATCATTATCATCACATTAGCATTATTGAACATAATGATGTTTTGCTTTGGATCATGGACTGTGTTCCAGTTTTGTAGTTTCCAGAAACTTAGCAGCTCTTCTTTCAGTTTTATTATGAATAAGAAATTGTTCAAGCATTGAATAGCAGTTTTCATAACAAGGAAAGCCCTTTTCTCCAGCTGTGTTCAGATTCTGCCCTTTATTGTTTTGGTTCCAGCACACTCGGCTTTTAGCCAAATTACTTTGTTTGTAAACACATGTTGGCAACCAGTAAGTAATAATTAATAAAATTTTAAAAAATATCCCAAAACAAACTGGCAGAATTTTCATAACTTTTTGCATCACTATTCAGTTTAACAGCTATAGATCAGTCATCCAGGATTCAAAGCTACTAAAGAAGACAGTTCTTTATGGCTCTCCACTCTGTCCAGCTTGTATCTCCAGTTCACATAAAGGACTAGGATCCAATCTAGGAACTGAAGCCAAGTTGCTTTAATAACAGCCAAAGATCTGATCATCTGAGATTCAGATCCATTCCTGAACTTTATTCTTAATTCATATGATGCCATGACAAAATGAGTTCAGAAGATACGAATGGCAGTGCAGAGTGAAACCAATAGTCCACCTACTCCACAACCGGTCTCTTTCAGGCGCTGTTGGTGAGTACCTTGGCTGGGGTAAATCCAAGCCAAGGACAGGTGCCCTTAACAATCTCCTCAGCAACTTTGGGAGCTGAATACGATATCTTTGAATGTAGTAGCCCCCAAGGCATTTATTTTGCATTAGTTAATGAAAGATGTCCTTAAGCTCAGATTAACCTTCAACACCTACGAACCCTTTAGCAGAGATGGCCACACATCTGCTGTTGCACAATGGGTGCAGAGCTGGAGAAAATGTAGGAAATATCATGCTAGCTTTCCCAAATTATGCTGTGGATTCATCATTGCATTATGTTGTGTAGATATCCTACCCCCAAAAGTCTAGGAGGAGATTAGAGAAGAAAAGTAAGAAGGGTACAGATCACAAGCTCTTTAATTCATAATTCTGTATATAGAAGAGTGTATGAAAAAAGGCTGTTAATGGTGCATTTTCCTATTTTGTCTTACAGCTCCCAAAGGAAACACTTAATAAAATGTTATGTTACTAGACAGTGGAATTTGCTGGAATTCACAATGATATCTGGAGTTATTAGATGATAACAAATTTGGCAGAGAATACGAAACCTTTTATTAGAGGACCTGAGCTAATCTTTTGCCCCCCACTCCAGCTTGTTCCTTTTCCTGATGTGATGGAGAGGTCATGCCATATAGATGACGTTTTTTGCAGCTTCTTCAGAAGCACCCGTTACTCTGGTGACACAAGGCAATGAGAAGTTTGCTGCTCATTCTGTTGCTCTTTATTTGGGTTCTATGCTTTTTAAAAATCAAATTCTTTCAAATATGCTGCCTCTTAAACCTTTATAAAGATAATGCAAAAGAATTTTCAGATATGGGCATTTAAAATTTTGGCAAAATAAGCACATGGAATGAAAACACCAGAAGTTTCTCAGCTACTTTGCATTCATCCACAGCAAAGAAGATACTTCTCCGTTAACTCTCAAATGAGAAACAAGTTTTGTAGTTATGAAAAACCCGCATAAAGAATCCACATTATCAGGTCACGATACATGATGTGTACTGCAGTCTAACAATTTGGAAAAGCTATTTAAAGACTATGAGCTTACTATTGCTATTAGTACCTTCCTGCAATTTTTACAATTTAATTTGTGGCTATATTAACAAAGATGTTTTCTAAACAGCCCAGGAAAAGCCACCTGAACACTGTGATCTTGGATTGACTGATTCCACTATCCCATGGCATGTTAATGCGTGGGACAAAATATTTCATGCCTCTCTAATGGTAACAAGTAGCATTATATGGTTTTGGTTTTGTTTTAATTGTAGTTTTTCATGTGGTTTCCAGCTGATAGGGAGAAGACACCTACTAAATGTGTTCATGGTAAAGAACTGTTTCATTCCTTAAAAAGATAAGATAAAGGGGGGGCTAAGAATGGGCAAAAGGGAGATGGGGTTTTGAGACAGAAACCGGACAAATGCATAAAACTTCTAGGCAGAAATAAGGAATGTCTCAGGACTGTCTGAAAACCTCCAGAAGAACAGCAGACCTACTGTAACATAGTGCAAGCACATATATAAAATGTAAGGGTAATGCCTTCACACTCATGCTGTCCTTCCTCTCTTAGTGTCAATGTGTCACAGGTGAAGAATGCCAGAATAGTCCTGCTGGTTGCTGTTAAAGCTTGTACTGTTATTGTATTTGTTTCTCCTTTCCAGCATAATCGTATTCACTGCCATCTCGTAGGTAGCTGCCCTTACGCTAAACAGTGGTACCTCTTCTTTTTGTGGTTTCTCAGTGTTGTACTGTCCTAAGGTGGATTCATCCTTCATGTTGTCAGGTTAGAAGACCAGAGGGATTTTAGTCTAAAGGCTTCTTGCCAGCTTTCCCAGCTGGACCAGCCTAGGGGGCCAGACCCAGCAGCAGACCCAGATCTGAAGAGGGGAGACTGGTTTGCCAAAAAGGAGTTGTAAACAAAATTCCCCTCCACTGAACTGAACTAAGCCCTGGTCAGCAATGTACAACAGGCACAGTGCCTGAGACCAAGAATGCTTTTATCATTCTCTCAGTTGAAGCTGTTTTCCAGCAGGCTCAACTACCCACCTACACACTGCCAGTAAAAAAGCAAAACACAAACAGACCTCCCGATCTCCTTCTCTAAATAATAACTGCATTGTACCAGTGGCCAGAAGAGCAAAATTGCCATATTCATTTGCCAAGGTATTCCCATTTTGCATTTTGTACATGCAAAAATCTCCTCTGCTTTAATTAGTCCTTGCTGCATAAACTCACCGATAACATTATACTGCTGCATGGAGGAAAGTTACAGGCATGAATTTTTTCAGCAGAATTTATTGTTCATCTCCACTACGGCTAGACATAGAGGCTGTGTACTGTGAAGTACAGAAGTGTTAATTGCTTTGTATTGATGGAGCTGCATCTTTTTTATATAGCTGTAAAAGAAAGAGGGTTAGCGTTGACATCTACTGTAAGTAAGAAAAATGAAGCCATATTCTGATATGATGTAAATCAGCCTAAATATGGGTTTAGAGCAGTATATATTGTCTAAAGAGGTTTTTTTCATACCATTTAAGCAAATACTTATGCTAAAATTCGAAGTTTCACTTAAAAGGTGCATTTATCTTAGTTCCAAACTTTATCTAAATAGCCTATTCCTCTTAATCATATTATAGGAAAACATATGAAATTTAACCATACCATTAATCATAACTGGGAACACAATGTGCTAGTACAGAAGTTTTACTGCCCTGTCTCCACTGGTAATTAATGCAAATACTTTTGACATCTTGGAGATACTGGTGTTTGAGGAACTAAAACCTTATGGCCAGTGCGATCCTGTGGTAAGTGAAGTATCATTACAAGCGTAAATTTTATGGGGGTCTCTCTTACTTGAAGGAATATTTTCAAATTTTTACAAGAAAGGTATTTAATGCATCCTATACTGATACCCTTAGCAGCAGATCACACAGAGCTAATTGTAATGTCAAAGCTATCATTAAACACAACAATGTCTGCGCACACAGAACATCTGTTTAACTGGCAGAAATCTGCTCATTGTCTCTCCTTCATTTCAGAGCAAACAGAAGGGAGAATGAGATTTCCTGAATCACTGATTCAATTAAAAGCTTCAGGAGACTTAAAAGGTGCTTTCTCCCTGCCCTGCTTCTCTCTTTATGCCCTTTGACAGAGTGGTGAGGAGAGGCTGTACCTGAAAAATAGCCTTTAGTTCCAGGGGCCAGAAAACTACCAGGTAGATCCTCGGCATTTTGCTGGTTCCGTATTTCATGCATTAGACATGTGAACATAAAGCCCGTGTTAATAAATGGATATAAATGTGTGCAAGTGGACTAGAAGTATAATTACTCAGTGACGCGTTTAAGTTGCTGACACAGAGGAGCATTTCTTTTAGTTCACGTGGAAAATGGATCTGGGCTACTAACAAGGATTATTATGTCTAGATTTCAATTTAAATTCAGACCACCGGTTTCAAGGGTGTTCAAAGTTAAAGGTTCAGATTGAGATAATCTGGAAAACAAACTAGAAAAGAATATTGAGAGAGTAAAGCTAAACTTTGCAAAAAAAAAAATCCAAACCACTGTGACCAATACTTGCTTGTTTAGTGAGTAATTTCTCTGTCATTTTTTAATATTAATCCCAGAGCATGAAGGTCTGGCCGTTCATAGATTAGCAACTGAAGAGAGCTCTTGGATTTTTCAATGTGAGCTAGCAGTAGAAATAATATAAAAAATCAAAGTGTATAGTCGCTGCCAAAATGAATCCATTATCTTGTCATGTTTACCCTTTTAATGGAGTATAATGAGCAGGTCATACAGTGAACGTAAGAAGCTAGATGTTGAAGGCACCAATTTATAGTCCAGTGGTTTTCATCAAATGCTTCAATTGCTAAAATGTGATAATCAGAGAACATAAGGACTGCCATACGTAGAGCAATTTTCTGTTATGCCATGTGCTTTGAGGCTATCCTGTTAGATACCTCCATTACGAACAGAAACCCTGAGCCCATTAGTCTCTGGATTTCTGTAGGATAATCAAATAATTGTCATACTCCAGTTGTCTCAGTCAGCTATTTAGGCATCTATCTTTGACTCACAGTAGTGATAGACAACATACCTTTCCTACTGCATAGATTTGTGCTATCCAGTAGACAAACCCCCAATTCAAGAGGAGAAGTGAACATATGGCTAAGAGCTTTGTTGGCGATGGGCCACAAGCGAGAGAACAAAAAAACTATGGCACTCTCTTTCTCCCTTTGGTGAGAATTATACATAATAGAGGTAATGCCTTTCAAAAATGAATATTTTAGCCTTATAGTGGTTGAGAAAATGTTATCTATTTACAAAATATATACACGCATATATTGTTGCAAGAAGAGACGTAGAGAAATTAATACACAATATTAAAAAAGAAAACTAGCAAGTAAATGAGGTCTAAAGGTGTAATTGTTATGAAAATTCAGCTCTATGTTCATGTCTCACATGACACAAAAAATTTGCCAAATAGATACAGAATTTGATTAGTGCCTGTGGAACAATGTCATGGTCTGAAGTTGCTGATGTAGCCTAACTTCTGATTGCACTGAGAGTAGATTTGACAGCCAGAACTGTGGGAACAAAGGGATTAATTTGTATCTGGTTTCACACCTGTGCAGATCTGTTGGTTCTACTGATGTAACGGGTTGATGCTGCCATAATGAGGCTCCAAGGCTTGAAAATACAATGAATTCATATTTCAGTAGTTAGATCCAGATGTATTTTTCAAAGGCCTAAAACTGGGAGCTATTTTTCTCAGAACAGAGATACGTTCACTCTGCAGACTGCCAGACAGCGCGTAGCAGAGGGTTTCAACCCATGGACAAAGGAATTTGTGTAACACAGCTGAGAAAAGCCTATTGTTAGGAGAGCAAATTTACTCTCAGGGTTTGGAGTGCATCTCTGTTGGAAAATTTTAGGAGTTTACAAGTCAGGAAAGACTGAAAACCACTGGTTCAAAGTCAACCAAGGTTAGCCTAGGAACCAGAGGCAGTCTACCTGTGACTACAGCTTTGTTTTATCCCACATCTTGTCAGGAAAAAAAAAAGAAAAAATCATTGGAAGTCGTCCAGGAAGAGAGACAATTCTACTTGCGATACTAAAAAGCCAAAGGCAAAACTAAAGGGGAATTTGTGCTTCCTAGTGGCAGGGAAACCACATATTCAATGTGTAAAAATTGTCATAGTTGCTTTGGCTTTAACAAAGCAATAATTGCCATGAGTGAAGCATTTCCCTTCTTTTATTTTGAGTACAATGCTCATATTTCCCAGGGCTCTGAATTTTCAATCTTTTTCCTCTGTAAATCAATCCGTAAAATTCTTTTGTTTGAACTGCAGATTAGTTATTATTTATTGGCTCCTTGCAGGAGCCAAAGCTGGCAGAGCAAGTACACAGCAAGTTTGAAATCAGGGCAGAAACAATAGGACTTTATGGGGGAGTGAAGTAACTTTCTCCAACATGTCAAAGAAGGTCTATGTAAGAGATGGTGTCAGAGGCAAATCCTTGTGCTGCAGTGACTCGGAACCTAAGGAGACGTGCAAGCAAACAGAAGGGGTTGTCTTTCCTCGGACCACAAAAGAGCTGAAGTGCTAGATATCTGCTGTATCTCCTTCAGGGACATTAGAAATTTCACCCTAACAAGAACCCCTCTGAACTGTGGATCCATGCATATCTTGCACATACATCAAGCACATACCTTGTTTATTTGGAACCTTGCCTGCATTTATCCTAGCATTTTGTTAAGGAAACATTCCTTTAAAAATAGTTATGGAAAGCAATTTTACTGTGAAGGCTAGCAAAAATCCCGAACTAATTCACTCCAAAAAGCCTGCACTTCAGGGAAAAAACCCTTGATCTATAGACTTTAGCAAACATCTTAAGGAGTGAAAGTCAAGCCATTCATCTTCTTTCTGATATATAACCTTCTGTCTGTTGCTTCCATTCCTTCTTTTTCCGTACTTCTGCAATTGTCTACTCCATCCTGACTTTGCACCTGAAATATCTCAAAATGCATTTGCAGTGGTCCCCACCACCTAAAGGCGAGGAGAAGCAGATCTAAGGGCAATGAACATGGTCTAAGATCTAAGGGCATCGTACTTGTTGGGTGGCTTTGCTATGGATTGCGTTAAAGTACTCTGAGCTATGGCCACTTGAGGGAGCTGCTATGAAGTCTGTGAAAGAGCTGGTGTAAATGTGACTTTCTCTGTTGAAGTGTAGGAGACGTTAAGAGATTCCCTGTAGCATCCTGTGAGATTTTATAGATGTTTATAGTATTTAAACTATGCTGCATATATCCAGTTTTTTCCCAAAGTTCCGCTTTGTATCTCTATATGGCTCTGTATTATGTCACATAATCTACAAAACCTGCATGCTTCTTACTGATACCTAGCTTGTTTTTTATCTGAAGTTGAATAAATATCTGTTTCAAATACGTAAGCAAATTGTGCCAAAGGACCAACCTACATTGCTGACCACAGAAATGCAAGATTTGGAACAGTGTATGGGATGGGAAGACTGTTGACTTTCTGGCCATTCTATCCCACTTGAAAAAAGTGTAATTTGTAATAGAAGTTAAATTCAATCTTTTTATATAATTTAAACATCAAACCATTCAGCATAGCCCATACCTAGTTCAGTGTGGTCTGCCTGCAAATCAGGATGATGACTGTGTATTCCAGTAGTGGTGCTGGATGCAACAGCAAATACTGTAGGTTATTTGAATGACCAAGCCTTGAAAATAGTTATAGGGTAGTGTGGAGGGCTCCAGTCCTGAGGCAAACCTCTGTGTGACATTAGGCACTGAGCACAAGGACATAAGAACATGGCAATGGTTATACGGGGCAGGACCAAAACCACAGGTAACCCAGAAGTCTGACTAAAACATTGGGCTGGGACCAAATTACCCCCTTCTTGCATGACTTCATGCCAAGCACTAACGTGATCAGTGAATTAGGAGTGAAGGGAATGTGTCAGGAAGAGCTACTTGCTATTTTAGGCAATTTGCGTTTGGGAGAGGGAAAAACATTCTTCTCGTTTTGTTCAGTTTCAATAAGTGGTTGAAGGTGGAAGCAATTCCGCTTGGGGCACCTTTAATGAACACTGAAAGTGTTTGTGGAAGCTTGGTGGAACTGATTTTAGCAGTCCATGCCAGCAGTGACCTGTGTTGTTGGTCCAATAACTTGCTTGTTTTTGCCAGATTAAATTGAACCCTTTAAATTGCCATCTGAGAAAATAACCACCTGAGATACCAGAGTGATCTTTCTGGAGTATTAGGCTATGTTGGCCTTTTCCTTCACAATGCCAATGTTTAAGAACTTCAACCTGTTAGGAGAAACGCTTTTTAATCAATATTCATCTGAGCTATCAAAGCTTAGATTTTGGTTTAGCTGTCCTAAGTTTATTTTTTTTTTCCCCTCTCTGCAGCTTTTCAAATTTTCAAATCTAAGTGAACAAAAAAATGCCAAAACGGAGCCTTGTAATTGATTAGTCTGATTTCCAGGCTTCTCCAATAGTGTCAATTTTTGAAGTGGGGGTAAAGGTAAAGAAACTTTACAATTTATTGTTAAAATATATATATAAAATATAAAATGTCTAAATTCAAATTTGTATAAAATATTAGAAATGGTGTGCTATTCAGAAATTACAAAGGGAACATAACTTCTGTTATCTGTTCTTTCTGTGATTCTCTTTAAAAATTGCCAAAATTATATTTCTTCTGCGAGAAATTTCAGTTTGTAGCAAATTTAATTTTGAAATACTAAGTGGGTTTGAATACACAGTTTCTAGACCTGTCTATTTACTGTAGTATTTTGATTTTAAGAATGATCAGCTTGTTGGAGACCTGGCTGGAATTTTTTGTTGTTGTTGTTTCTGTTTTTTTTTTTCAACTGGAAAGGCTTGGTTTCCCTTTATGCAGTTTACACGGGTGGACTGAATCCTCCATGGAACACTATGCCCTGTCTCCTGGAGGGCAGGAAGGATCCATGAGAGCCCATGACCATGGACTGAGGTAATACAGCAGCTGAGTTAGCTGGATTGAGTTTTGGGAGTTTTTTTTGTTGAGGTTGGTTTGTTTGTTTTTGGGGGGGAGGGCTGTGCAGAGAAAATAACATTTCTTTACATGGTTAGCAAACATGGTAAAAATAATTGCAACAATTCAAAAAATGTGTAGCAGTAATTCCTTATTTCTGTAAACAGCTCCATTGGAATGTTTGCCGATGCCCCAAAATCCTATTTGGATTCATATGAAAATTAATAGAAAATAATGCTGTGACTGGAAATATGCCAGGTCATTTGTTGGCTGTCTTCACAGGGAAGAGGCCAGTTCTGACTTACCATCAGGACCCTGCCCGCTGAAGACATAGTTATGGTGGAGAAATGCATCTATTATCCATGCTGTCCACATTCTGTGGATTAATGAGAGATTTCATGCTCAGCAGTTGTCAAGCTACATGTTTTATAGGCATTAAACTCACCGTGCAAAACTTCTTCTAGTTTTGCACTGCTGCTCTGCAGGACATGCTTGGGTTTAATTACTACACCAGGGGATGGTTTATTCTTTGCAAAATATGACCCCATTAGTGTCACTAAAAGCTCTGACATCGTGGAGATGTGAATTACGTCAGTGAAAGCCGCCTGATGCTACATTTAACCTTGTGCATTCAAGCTGAAAAATAATTAATAAAATACTCCCAAGTGTTATGTTTTTCCCTCCCCCCAACTCAACATCTTAATTATAAGGGAGTAGGTGCAGAGAGAGTTGACTCTGTAGAGTCATCTTTGCAGTTTTCTCCCTGAAAAGTGTTTGTAGTCTCAGGCTAAAATACCCGTAGTGACATCATCAAATTAATCCCAGACTTATTTACATAGGAACTCTGTTCTTATTTAAATTGCAAGCATGTGGGAATTACTTGTTGCTCTTTACCTAGTGCCTTGCACGTGTAGAACCCTAGTCCCAGGTAGAGCCTTAGGCACCATGGTAACAAAAATAACAGTGGTAATAATAATATTGATATTCTTACTGTCTCCATATGGACTACACTTAGGCAGCCTAAATTCTACCTGAGTGCCCATGTCTAGTCCAAGGAGAGAGTCAATCATCTGCAGAAGTGATTTGGAAGGTCTAAGTAACATGACAAGAAGGAAACACTAGACATAATAATAGACATGGAATTGTAACTTCTTTTTAGTTTAATCATTGCTGTTGTAAGACAAACAAAAAGCACTCAAAGTTTAAATAAAAAAAAAATGATAAATTATAGTTGTGGGGCAAAAAGTAGATTATACCCCCGACTCTAGAGAAATATTGGTGCTTGTCGAAATGTCAATTTAGTGAGAAATCACAAGTTCTACAAGGGATCAGCAAACAGCAGTGTTTTTTCTGTTTAAAAATCACCACATTTTTGAGCTGTCTCAAGTGTAAAAAAAGAAAGAGAGAGAAAGAAAGGAGTATAACTTGCCTATAAGAGCTCTAGTTTTAGCAGAGCCAAAACTTTCAGTCAAAAAAAACCCCTTTTTCATTGGACAAACATGTTTCACGGGTTCACGAGGGGCAGGTCCTGCTTGACAAACCTGATCTCCTTCTATGACAAAGTGACTCACTTGGTGGATGA